>CAWUFW010005445.1:666016-1332032 GCA_963921515.1 Calotriton arnoldi
GCGATCTACTCTGGCCAATTTTGTGTTTAAATCATCATTTGTGAGGTAAATGTCATCAACATATGAAACCGCTTCTGGGTCAATTTCTTGTAAATTTGATGTTGTATGGGCAGCAAACAGACCTGGACTGTTCTTATACCCTTGTGGGAGTTGAAAGTTTCTTTGGCACGGTAAAGTGGTATACACCACCAAATCTCTGCTTTCAGGCACTATATTTTGACAGAAAAACACCATTGGAAATGTCCAATGTAATCTTGCATTATTTACGTACAATGTTGTTCATTAAAGCTGTACTGTGAGAATTTTGTATTAGAAAAAGGCGTGTATGACTGTTTAAATGTCTATAGTCTAAGAGTATGCGATAAGAATGATCCGGTTTGGCTACTGGAAACAAAGGATTATTCATAGGAGAGATTTAAGGCTTAATCACGGCTTGATATTCTAATTATGATAGAATTTCCCTAACGAGTTGTCTAGCCACATGTTTAAATAGAGTATTGTGGTTGGGTAAACATCGTTTACCACAAAACTGGAACACTGCATGCCATTACAACGTGGTCATTACAACGACTGCATTGTTACAGTGCATGCCATTACTCCGCACGTCAGAATAACGACTTGCTCTAGGGGTCAGAAGGTGTTGGATTTAAAATCCAACACCTTCCCTACTGTTGCACAGACTGGAGTTGGAATAGTAAATTATACTATTCCAACATCCAGCGCCCCCCCAGAGCAAGTCGTTGTTCCGACTTGCGGATTAATGGCATGCGTTGTTACAACGCGGTCGTTGTAATGACCGCGTTGTAATCGCATGCGTAAAAAAAGAATGCGATGTAACGTGGCATATTCTTGTGGTTCTGCTTGCGAGCTGGAGCTTATCGGTATTATATGATAGTGTGAGACCTTATCCCAGCCTTCTTGATTGTCATATAACTCAGGGACTTGTGCAAGAGCCCATTCTGTAGCATAAGCTTCTTTAACTTCTCCGCGCAGACAAGAACTGAAAAGGATGGCAATACTGCCTCCTCCACCTATGAGAATTTTCTAACAAACTCAGGCGGCCAATCTACCTCAGCCAAGAGAATGTCACAAGCATTTGTCAAATTCGCACAGAATATTGCTTTAATAGTACACAGTATATCACCCTTAATCTGGATACCGAAATCATCAAGTCTGTCTGGGGGGCTCAGCCGTTGATCTGGCATTTCAACTTGAATATAGTCATTAGTCAATCTCACCACAAGAAACTCTTGAAGATTCTGGCAAAGTATTGTGACCTCTGCTGTGCTGTCGAGCAGGGTTTTCCCCTACGTCTTGTTCTGGAGAAGCACTCTGAGTATTTGTGGCATATTTAGTGGAAATTCGTGTCAGTTTCTTCTTTTTAAAGTGTGCTTTTTGTTGTGGAAGTTTCACTTCATTTTTATGATGACATCAGCAGAGTGTTGTGAGTCCTTTTTAGGGTTCACATACTCTTCCTGCCTGTGTTCGCCTTGTCGCACTCTCTGTGACTGTGTGTCTGAAGAGTCCTGAAATGAACGAAAGGGACTTGTATCAGAATACTGGTACCTATCAGGTTGTTTAATTGTATCATTGTTACGCAAATTATAGAGTTTTTCTGTGGATTCCGGATGGGGAGCCCCACTATGAGTTTTTTGTTTATCTTTGTTAGCGATTGTATCCCCATGCTTTTTAGAAGACTCAGGTGTCTGCAGGGTGGTATCTGAATCAGATTTGTTTTTAAGTTGTGACTTACCACACCTGGTTTCCAATTTATCATGACCGATAAAAGCATAGGTCTCAGAAATAATTTTCAGTAGCTCACGTTCCTGGTTCGCAGCAGGAATAGTTGCGAGCCTTTAGTGTATCACCAACACTGCTGCATTCCCTTTAATGTTGCTTAAAATCATTGAGGATACCATGGCAAAGTTGCCAAATAATTCATCCAAGAGATGTCAATTTAAGGATTTGAATCTAAAATGGAGAATACATGTGAGCCACGCTACAGACTTCTAGCCACCCCCTGTAGGCACCAGTGATCACCTTGAGTGGCCTCCACAAGGATTGTCCCCTATGTTTTTCACTGCCAAACATCTAGTTTATTGAATAGAAGTAGGAATTCTCAAAGTGGGAGACTGCTATTCAAACAGGGTGTTAATCCCTCTGGAAACATTTATGGACAAATATGGCCTAACCACTGGACAGTTTCTAAATTAAGGAGCAATGGGACATACATTCAAAGGTTTGTTGAATGCAGAAGCAATCAAACTCCCACAACAGCCGATTTTACAGCCTATTATGACAATTGGGGTGCCATCTGGTAACATGGTTCTATAAAAAAATGAATTGGCTGGTGTGGAATGGTTTAGACAAATCCAAAGAATGGTGGGAGTCTTCATTAGGGTACTGGATAGAAGATAAGGAATGGGATAGAATATTGGCATAAATGCAGAAGGTATCAAGAAGCAATAGGTTGAAGATCACACAATTTAACTTTTTCCTAGAAAGTGGGAGAAGTATGTGGAGGGGGTGAGCCTAGACTTTATCCATGATTTTCGTCTCTCACTGCAGATTTTTTGCACATGGCTTGGAGCTGCCCGATGGTGCAGGTATATTGTGACCAAATTTCACACCATCTGGGAAGGGCACTAGACAGAGAGATGGAAAGTAAGCCTGGTGTATGCTTATTGGGATGATTCAAATGTGCCAAACCCCCAAAAAGTGAGAATTAGATTCCTAGACTTAGCGTTAGTATTGGCCAGATGCCTAGTAACAATGAGGTGGAAGACGTGGCCCCACATATGGTAGGTGGAGAAAGGATGTAGAAGTGTGAGCTAGGACAGAGGGGGAGACTCAATGCTGTGAAGAGGCATGTGGGCTGCGTAAGTGCCCATTGTCTATTTTGTGGAGTGAAGTAATACAGAATTTCCCGATTATGCGAGTATGCATGTGTAGGAAAGTGCCCTTTTTGACATGGATAGCCCCCACTTTTCGCCTAGTATCTGATGCAACTTGGACTAAAAGTGTGCTGGGTTCCTGATAACCAGGTCGCCAGGACTAGTGTTCTTTCCCTAAACTGTACCTTTTTCCACAATTGGCACCACTTTGAGCTTCATGTAAGTCCCTAGTAAATGGTACCAGTGGTACCTAGGGCATTGGACCTAAAGAGGGTCCCCAAGAGCTGCAGCATCAATTGTGCCGCCTTAAGGGACCCCTCACCAAGCTCATGCAAACTGCCACAGCAGCTTGCGTGTCTTCGTGCAGAGAAGAAGAAGAGTCGAGATGGCACCCATCCCTGAGTGCCATGCCTGCAGAACACTGCATGTGGTATAAGTGCCCTGTGATCTCTAAGTCAATTCTTAGACATCACAAATGCATAGGGAAGCCATAGCGAGTACTTGGGCTGGACACTCGTGAGTACGAGTTCCCCAGCTACATGATGGCTTCTCTGTACCCCAGATATTTGGGACCAAACATCTCGCCTTAATAAACCCACACTGATGCCAGTGTTGTATTTATTAAGCAATGCACCCAGAGGGCACTTTAGAGGTGCCCCCTGAAAACCTACTGACTACCAGTGAGTTGACCACAGACGAGTTTCTGACCCCTGAGGTGAGAGCCTTCGCTCTTGGAGGTCAGGAACAAAGCCTGCATTAGGTGGAGGTGTTTACATATCCCTCACACAGGAACTGCATTCCAGGGCGGGAAGCTTCAAAGCCCTCACCGCCTTTGTGATGTGACTCAGGCTTCTCCAGATAGTGGAGATGCCCATTCCCCTGTCCAGACCCACTTTTGGGCGGCAAGACAGGGGGGGAAATTAGTAAGATTAGGAGGTGTGTTCCACTGAAGCCAGCACTACCCCTAAGGTGGACTAGCTGATTTGGAGACCACCATTTCAAATTCCTCCATCTTGTTTTGGGTGGAATTAACCTTCTATGGTCAATGTTATGCCCACTCCCCACAGGAAGTGGTCATATAGAGGGTGTAGACACCCTAAAGGTAGGTAGCCCATTGGCTACTACATGTCACTCCCATAAACACCTCTAAATTGAGTATCCAGGTGGCACCCCTGAACCCAAGAGCTCAGATTCCATGGATCAAGAGAAGAAGGATTAAGAAGAGTCACTGCCTGGCGAGAACAGTAGAAGAAGTTGTGAACTTTTGACGCAAAACCCTGCCTACTCGCAACTCTCTCGACAATCACAACAGAGTGACTTGTCCTGCAAGCTGGAGATCTACCACAACCTTGGGTAGCCTGCCAGCACTTGGAAAATCGCCTACAGTCTCCTTCGGAGTAGAGGAGCTACTCCCCTGCAGTCCACAGGCACTGACAAGCAGAGTCCAGTCCACCGCCTTGCAGCTCACCGGCCCGACCGACCCCGCAGATGATCAGGAAAAGGTACACATGTTCTGGAGGGTCAGATCTGTCTCCTCACTGAGTGTGAAGATGCCAGGACCCACCGGAGCCATGCAGCACCAATCCCCGGGGTACCGGACGCCCTGTACCCAACATCGACAGTGAGAGTCCAGTCCGGATTCTAACGGTACAATGATCAAGCAGGCATCGAGGAACGTCAGCATCACTGAGACTCACTTCGTGAGTGGTCCAGCTGTCCTGATGTTGCCCCTGCCAGATGTTGCCCCTAACTTCGAGGATCAACTTTGCACACCCGTCCCAACCACCTAACCACTCTGCACCCGAGCTACCCGGCCTGGGTACTGAAGAACTGAGTGTGCCCCCTTGCTCCTAGACCCATTGCAAATCAATCCCCTGTATGGGAGCTCTCGGATTTGTCCCCAAGTCCCCCTGTGGAGCCTGTTTCCAGGTGACCCCCTTCTCCGAAGCGCACAACTACCCACCTCACCAGGACCCTCCTCCTGGCTAAATTTGGGCCATTCCCAATGAACTGCTGGTAGTACTTTGGACTTTTGCCCACTACTCTCCAAAACCCAGAAGGTGAACCCCTGAAACCAACTGTGCTTACCACTATGCATGCATGACCTTTACTTCCATAGGATTGCATTGTGCGTACAGGTGCACAAGTTTGAAACGTTTTACTTACCTGTAGAAAGTGATAATGAAAACAGTACTTATGCTAAGTTCTTGGTTTTACAACATATATAAAAAGAAGTGTTATTTTTCTATTTTGGTCTCAGATTTATTCTGAGTGTGTGTCTCATTTATTGCCTCTGTGAGTACAACAAATGCTTAGCACTACCCTCTGATGACCCTGCTCACCTACACTACCACAAAAAAAGAGTGTTAGTATTACCTACTTTAGCCTCTGCAAGCCAAGTGGGGATCCATTGGACTCTCTACACAGTATACTTCTTTTTAGTGCACTATATAGAGAGCCAGCTTCCTACAGCACGGACCCCAACAAAAGGTGTCAGCAGCAGTATGGGGCCCGAAATAATTGGACTCACCCATGTACATTACGCCCTTAGTGCTAATTGAGTATAATACTTACTATTTGAGAGCCCAGATTTGAACATTTAAAGAGTGCTACTTAACTCATTGCTACTCACTGCATAAAAGTAAAGCTTAATGCAGATCATTATGAGTGACCGGCTTTGTAAATTTTTTATTTGCTATGCTCTTTTTATTTCACATTGCTAATGCAGTGGAGCTCAGATCAGATTCGAGGTGGGGTCAGAGTCATATGTGGGTCACCGCTGGGATAGGAAGAGTGCAAGCTAACTATACGATCTGAACTGAGTGTTCGGAGGGGTATGATGTTACATTTTGTCGTTAGTCATTCGGGGTAGCTCTGTAACAGTTAAAATAGGGTGGATGAGGTAGCCTGACACCACAAGCCTCATGTGGTCGTAGCGTTAGGGGTGAAATTGTGGTGGTTGGGAGGGCATGTAGGGATGTGGCATAGTAGGGGTATTGGCTCACGATATGCTGAGGAGAGGGGCAGTAATAGGGGCCCTGCAAAGGGGAGTCCATGGGGGTTTTTTCTCAGTGCGTGCGAGGGGCAGCGGATGCAGGAGATGTTTCAGTCGTGGGGGTAGCCTTCGGGGTGTTGGTGGGGGGGAGGGTCCCCACCCTGGCTTCCTGGGGATGTAGAGAGGGCACTAGCCACTCATAGTGCCTCTCAGAACTGTGTTAGCTTGGTGTCCCTTGCTTCTACTATGGCCCGTTTACGGAGGTGATGATCCTCCTCATAGTGTAGATTAGTGCTCACGGCATTGCCCTACCAGAGAAGTGCATTCGGCTTTTTAATTATGGGCAGTGTATGGGGGGCCCTCCAGTGTAGGGTAATAACGTTTTTTGCAAGCGGTAGCACAAAATTTGCAAAGCGGGTTCGCACTGTAGGGGGAATTTAAAAGAAATGATGCATCGCTGCTTTGCATCAGCGATGTGCGAGTGATGCAAACAACTTGATCTTCGGAATGACAGAATCCTACACAATGGATGCATTGTACTTACGATCCGGTGCACCATGGCGTAAGAATCTCTGTGCATCAAAAAAATGACATATCCGTGTGCCCCATGTCGTAAGGAAATCTGATGCTTCTGCTGGAAAAGTGACGCAGGGCTGACTTATGGGTCGTAAAGTGACGTATATCGGCCCTACTTCACTTTTGAGTGTGGATTGCATCAAAAAAGTACAAAAACTAATACATCAGGAGAAAAACAATGGCACACTTTACAAAAGGCAACCGCGGAGCAGAGAGCAGGAAGCAGAAGCAAGGACAACAACCCCAGCCAGGATGTCCAGGCAGACTCCCAGGGGAAGAGGAAGAGGGAGTCCAACTTCAGTGAGGAGGAGAATGACTTCCTGATCACGGAAGTGACACAGTACCAACATCAGCTCTTTGTCACCTCCAAATTGCCACTAGAGAGGAAAGAGGCCATTTGGCAGTCCATCATGGAGAATATCAACAGTGTGGAGCAAGCGAAGAGGACTGTCACCGACTGCAAGAAGCGATTGCACGATTATAAGTACTGGACGAAGGAGGAGAAACTGGCCAATAGTCTGAAGGCATCAATGCAGACCAGAGGAGGAAACCCAGCGCCCCTGGAGGAGCTGGATGCCAGGGAGGAGCCGGTGGCAGCTGTCATTCCGGATGAGTTGGTGGCTGGTGTGCCAGGATACAACAGTGCAGCACATGAGGAACAACTACAGCCACAGGGTAAATATTAACGAGGGGCAATGTGGGGAAAAAGGCCATGTTGTGCAGTGTACCCAGCTATGTCCCAGCGCTCCAATGTGCTGTGTGCAGTGCAAAGGGCAGGAAGCTAGATCATGTCCCCTTAAAAAAAGGCTCAGAAAAGGCCCTCACATTGCCCAGTTACATGTTGCACAGCTCTGTCAAGCTCCGTCATGTTTCTCCATTCCATGTGTGAAGTGCAGCACCAGTCCCGGTCCACCTTTGTATAGTGGCACGTCTAATTGATTGCATACATGAGTGGCTCACATACTACAATTCGACGCAGGGCGGTGCTGCAGGTCAATTTGCCATGCTGCCCTGTGTCAAAAGAAAAGGGCAGGAATGCGCTGTATCTGTGAGATACGGTGCATTTCTGTCCTCATACACTGTGCTGGCACATAAATGGCTGCCTAGCACCAATCCAGACACCCTTAAACCATGGTGCAAGGGTGCCTGTGTTGGAATCAGGTTGTATTTGTGCAGGAAGGGGCACCCTATATCACAAAAACAACTGTTACCCCATCCTTGGGGAGGTATAGGCTTTTGACGCATTCCAAGGTGTACATATCCTTGTAATCTGGAAATTCATCAAATCCCATGTGCGTCGCATGGGAAAACCAACTGCAACAGCCATGTTACACCCCCTGATTCAGAATAAGGCAACGCAGTGATTTGTGCTGCCTTGCCTTACTTCATATCTACGAGGCCATGAAAAGCCACGCAAAGTGGCTTTGTGTGGCATCGTAGATATGAGGCTCCATTGTGTGCCACCGGTGTGCCACAGAAAGTGATGCACTGGCGGCACAATGGGCTTGTAAATAACCCTTTGAACCATGCACAACCTGATGGGGACAATGCAGGCCACCTTGCACCATGAGGTCACTGTGTATTACTTGGACCCATGCACACAACTCTGCAATGTAAAGCAAACAAATAGCATGGCCTTGTCAGAGGTGAAGCAGCTCACCTGAGAGGTGAGTCAGGTGTGGGGTATGTCAAGTATCAACACATAGGAAAATGCCAACAGACACGTGTACATTATCTGGCATGATAATACATAGTACACACCTGTCCTGACATGCATGGTGCCACAGCCTGCAGCACATCACTAGTTGCTGGCCGTGTACGTGAAACTGGCCTGGGGAATGTCATGATCTTGGCACAGCTGATCAAATGTTAGCAGGTGATGGTCTTGAAACAAGTCCTCCATCCTTTCGAAGGAACTTCCGTTCCAATGGGTTAGACCTTCTGGCACGAATGGACCTGAAAAGCGAGGGAGCCCCTGGGAGGCGGGTCTCTGTAGCGTATGGTAGGATATGGTGTGTCAGTTGAAACGTGTATGTCAGGCACTTGCAGGCTACCCATGTAAGCAGTGTCCAGGACCGGTGAAGTTTGTTGGAGGTGAATGTGTGTTTGAAAACTTATAATCAAAATAATAACAACAGGTTAAAAAAAAATGCAGCAAGACATAGAATGGTCATGATTTTCGACACAGAGAAGTCACTGGCTCACTGAAATGAAACAATGCAGCAAGCGTGTGTTTGTTTGTATGTATGTGTGTTTGTATATATATTTGTGTGTGTGGGGCTTGTAATTGGGCATCGGTTAAGTTTTCATTGCTCCTGTAAAATCGATTGTAATTTTATGACTTTAGGTTACTCTTGTGCGAAATTCCCCAAATTATGCCATTATAACACGAGGTTTAAATAGTTGTATTCACAGCAAATGTTTAGCACAGGGGAACAAAACAAAAAACCGGAATATGAGCATTTATTGCTCGCTACAACTGTGTTTTTTACCCTATGTTTTAGTGCGAAATGCATCCTCATGTCCAAAATGATTGGGTGGGTGCATTATACCTAAAATATAATGCTAAATGCCGGTTTTGCATTTCGCATCATTTCCGGAAAATTTCACATATTTAAGCACAAACAAATTACATGATTTTCCCACATCCCTAGGTCTCCTTTTTTATGAGTCATTATAATTTTGTATTAAGATGGATCTCAGGAGCCTGCAAAGTGTGGGGTCCAGGTATATTATGCCCATTCATTCTTGAGATGGGCCTCTGTGATTCCACCCAATTGGACAGTCCCCAAAGACACTCTAAAAATGCCACAGGCAAAACACAGCAGTGACATGTGTTAGAAATGGGTTTTCTGGTTGGCTACGGTTTGCATCTAAGCCAGGCAGAATCCACCACTCTAGTCAGGATAAGGGGATTTCACGTCTAAAATAACCCCTGCTCACCCCCTTGGTAGCTTAGCATGAGAAGTCATGCTTATCCCAGAGGCAGTGTGTAAAGCATTTCCACATAATAAACAGTAATACAGTGAAAACACTACAAAAGGACACCACACCAGTTTTAGAAAAATATCCAATATTTATCTGTGTAAAACAAGACCAAAACGATAAAAATCCACCATACAGTAATCTGCAAAACCAATAAAGCAGAAATAGACTTTATATACAGTTCCTTAAAGTCGATAGCTCCTTCCGGGGCTATTGCGGCGTCGTAAACAACAAATTCAACAGTTCTGGCCGACAGCAGCGTCGAAGGCCATTATGGTGCCCGGGAGACCCGTAAAACAGTACCTTCAGAGATGCAGGGCGTCGGACCTTGCGGTGATCTCTGGAGAAGCGGAGTCGGCAGGCGTTGGTTAAGGTAGATGGTGCAGGAGTCATCGGGCCCTTGAAGTCACATGCGTTGCAGGTCGAACTCCTTGAGTTTGAAGTCAAGAGCGCCGACGTCGGCAGGCGTTGGGCTGCGGTGTGAAGCAGAGCAGTGCGATGTGCGGTGCCCTCATGTCCCGGTGCAGGTAGCGGCATCGGTTGATGATCTGGAGTTGATGGCACTGGCGTCGGTGGGCCAAGGCTGCGGTGTGGAATGTGCGGTGCATCGTATAACTTACAAGTGGTGCCCCCAAACCATGGTGCAAGCAGCGGCATCGATGTCAGCTTGGAGCGGCAGTGTCGGTGAGACCAGGGATGTTGTGCGAAGTGGGACAGTGCTCCGTGTTCTCTACAAGCGGTGTTCGCAGGTCATGGGGCAGACAGCGGTGTCAATGACGGCGTTGCAGCATCGTCAGGGATACCAGGGCAGCGGTGTGAAGCGAGGCGGTGCGCAGTGCGGTGCACACAGGTCACGGTGCAAGCGGCGGCTCAGTGGCGGCATCAGACGTGGCGTCGGTGAGACTAGGGTTGCGGTGCGAAGGGCGGCAGTGCCCTCTACGGTGCCTTCAGGTCACGGAACGGCAGCAGTGTCGTTGATGGTGTCGGGTTACCTTTTTCCTCTTTGTCAGCTGAAAAATCCAGTTCCAGAAGCCGGTACCCAGAAGATGTTTAGGTCTTTGATTTCCCTGAGACTCCCAACTGGAGGCAAGCTCTTCATGAAGCCCTTGGAGATACTTAGAATGCAGAAAGAACAGTCCAGTCCATTCCCTGCCCAAGACAGAAGCAGCAACTGCAGGCCAACACCGCAAAGCACACAGCAAAGTGGTAGTTTCTCCCCACAGTTCTTCCAGCTCTTCTTCCTGGCAGATTCCTTAGTTCAGCAGTAATCTAAAGTTCTGGGGTCAGGCCCCAATATTTACATCATATTTCCCTTTGAAGTTGGTACAAACAAAGTTCTTCTAGCACACATAAACCAGTTCAGCCTGGCTCAGGCCAGGTACACTACAGGAGGTGGAGAAAGCTTTGTGGAAGGCAGCCACAGTCCATTCAGGTGCAAGTGTCAACTCCAGCCACTACTCTAAATGCAGCCAGGTCTTTTCAGCCTGGCTATGAGTCAGCCAGGAAAGGCAGGACACACCTCAACCTCCCCCTTGTGTCTGTCTAGTGTGAATGCACATCCCCTGCTCCTGTCACTTTAAACCCAGGCAGGAAATACACAAAAGGCAGAGGCACACAGTATGGCTAGACAAGGAAATACCCACTTTTTAAAAGTGGTATTTTCAAACACACTATATATATATTATCTTTACTAAAAGATGTATTTTTAAATCCTGAGTTTAGGCACACTAAACTCCATTTTTCTAGCAGCTCCCACTGGAAAGCTGTATATGTAAAGTGTTACCAAGCAGCTCCCATGTTAACCTAGGGGTGAGATAGCCTTTCAACAGTGAAAACGAAATACACAGTATTTCACTATTAGGACATGCAAAAATACACCACTGCATGTCCTGCACCTTTTAAATACATTGCACCCTGCCCACAGGTTTACCTTGGGCCTACCTTAGGGGTGACTTAGATGTAAGAAAAGGGAAGGGAAGGGCCTGGCAAGTGGGTGCACTTGCCAGGTTGACATGGCAGTTAAAAATTGCGGGCAGACACTGCAGGGGCAGGTCTTAGACACCTTTAAAAAACGACTTGTGTGGTTGGCACAACCAGTGCTGCAGGCCCACTAGTAGCATTTGATTTAAAGGCCCTGGGCACAGACGGTGCACGGTTCTAGGGACTTAGGGGTCGATTCCGATCCCGGCCGGAAGCGCACCTAACAGTATTCGTCCGGAAAAAAAAACAGCCGAATGCGTGTTTCCCGACCGATTTGAACATTTGTCCGGACGAACAAATGCGATGCGTATAACAACCCAGTTTCCGGCGAGCCGTACTCACCCAATCCAGCTCCTGTTCCCCGCCCGAGCCGGATCCGTAAGCGCCGGATCGAGGTTGTACGGAAGCAAATACACAGCACCTTCCGGCCGGACGAGTACGATGCGCACTCCGTACGCGCCGAACCCGTCGCTACGTCCGGGACGTTTGAGCATCCGGGCGAGCCGTACATAAGCTCCGTTTCGTGCCACAAAACGATCCACGGCTATGAGACGAACAAGCCTGCTACGAGTACGAGTCGAAGACACGAGAAACCTGAACGAGACGATCCAAGAATGAATCCCATTGCACAGGTCCTACCTATACTCTACATCTATTACCGGGACCGGCACGGACGCGTACGGCGCAGACGGTAAGACAAACACCAACAACACAAACAAACGACACGTACCCGAAATATGTCACACACACATAGGGATGCACAAATGACGTACACTAGCAACATCAGAACCATAGGGGTGGGATGGCCATCACCAATGCCATACACACCCATAGGGGGCTGGATGCCTGCCACTACCACCACCCCACTCAGGGGGCTGGATGCCTGTCACTACTACCATCCCCACCCTTAGGGGGATGGATGCCTACCACTACCACCACCCCTACTCAGGGGGGCTGGATGCCTACCACCACCACCACCCCTACTCAGAGGGGCCTGGATGCCTGTCACTACTACCATCCCCACCCTTAGGGGGATGGATGCCTAGCACTACCACCACCACTACTCAGGGGGGCCTGGATGCCTGCTACTACCACCACCCCTATTCAGGGGGCTGGATGCCTGCCACCACCACCACCCCTACTCAGGGGCCTGGATGCCTACCACTACCACCACCCCTACTCAGGGGGCCTGGATGCCTGTCACTACTACCATCCCCACTCATGGGGGATGGATGCCTACCACTACCACCACCCCTACTCAGGGGGCCTGGATGCCTGTCACTACTACCATCCCCACCCTTAGGGGAATGGATGCCTGCCACTACCACCACCCCTACTCAGGGGGCCTGGATGCCTACCACTACCACCACCCCTACTCAGGGGGGCCTGGATGCCTATCACTACTACCATCCCCACTCATAGGGGGATGGATGCCTACCACTACCACCACCCCTACTCAGGGGGGGCTGGATGCCTGTCACTACTACCATCCCCACTAATAGGGGATGGATGCCTACCACTACTACCACCCCTACTCAGGGGGCTGGATGCCTACCACCACCACCACCCCTACTCAGGGGGCCTGGATGCCTGTCACTACTACCATCCCCACCCTTAGGGGGATGGATGCCTAGCACTACCACCACCACTACTCAGGGGGCCTGGATGCCTACTACTACCACCACCCCTACTCAGGGGGGCTGGATGCCTGCCACCACCACCACCCCTACTCAGGGGGCCTGGATGCCTACCACTACCACCACCCCTACTCAGGGGGCCTGGATGCCTGTCACTACTACCATCCCCACTCATGGGGGGATGGATGCCTACCACTACCACCACCCCTACTCAGGGGGCCTGGATGCCTGTCACTACTACCATCCCCACCCTTAGGGGATGGATGCCTGCCACTACCACCAACCCTACTCAGGGGGCCTGGATGCCTACCACTACCACCACCCCTACTCAGGGGGCCTGGATGCCTGTCATTACTACCATCCCCACTCATAGGGGATGGATGCCTACCACTACCACCACCCCTACTCAGGGGGGCTGGATGCCTACCACCACCACCACCCCAACTCAGGGGGGGCCTGGATGCCTGTCACTACTATCATCCCCACCCTTAGGGGGGTGGATGCCTACCACCACCCCTACTCAGGGGGGGCTGGATGCCTACCACCACCACCACCCCTACTCAGGGGGGCCTGGATGCCTGTCACTACTACCATCCCCACCCTTAGGGGGATGGATGCCTACCACTACCACCACCCCTACTCAGGGGGCCTGGATGCCTACTACTACCACCACCCCTACTCAGGGGGCTGGATGCCTGCCACAACCACCACCCCTACTCAGGGGGCCTGGATGCCTACCACTACCACCACCCCTACTCAGGGGGCCTGGATGCCTGTCACTACTACCATCCCCACTCATGGAGGGATGGATGCCTACCACTACCACCACCCCTACTCAGGGGGCCTGGATGCCTGTCACTACTACCATCCCCACCCTTAGGGGATGGATGCCTGCCACTACCACCACCCCTACTCAGGGGGCCTGGATGCCTACCACTACCACCACCCTACTCAGGGGGCCTGGATGCCTGTCACTACTACCATCCCCACTGATAGGGGGATGGATGCCTACCACTACCACCACCCCTACTCAGGGGGCGCTGGATGCCTACCACCACACCACCCCTACTCAGGGGGGCCTGGATGCCTGTCACTACTACCATCCCCACCCTTAGGGGGATGGATGCCTACCACTACCACCACCCCTACTCAGGGGGCCTGGATGCCTACCACTACCACCACCCCTACTCAGGGGGGCTGGATGCCTGCCACTACCACCACCCCACTCAGGGGGCTCGATGCCTGTCACTACTACCATCCCCACCCTTAGGGGATGGATGCCTACCACTACCACCACCCCTACTCATGGGGGGCTGGATGCCTACCACTACCACCACCCCTACTCAGGGGGGGCTGGATGCCTACCACTACCACCACCCCTACTCAGGGGGGCCTGGATGCCTACTACTACCACCACCCCAACTCAAGGGGGGCTGGATGCCTGTCACTACTACCAACCCCACTCATAGGGGGATGGATGCCTACCACTACCACAACCCCTACTCAGGGGGGCTGGATGCCTGCCACCACCACCACCCCTACTCAGGGGGCCTGGATGCCTACCACTACCACCACCCCTACTCAGGGGGGCCTGGATGCCTGTCACTACTACCATCCCCACCCTTAGGGGGGTGGATGCCTACCACTACCACCACCCCTACTCATGGGGGGATGGATGCCTACCACTACCACCACCCCTACTCAGGGGGGGCTGGATGCCTACCACTACCACCACCCCTACTCAGGGGGGCCTGGATGCCTACTACTACCACCACCCCAACTCAAGGGGGCTGGATGCCCTGTCACTACTACCAACCCCACTCATAGGGGGATGGATGCCTACCACTACCACAACCCCTACTCAGGGGGGCTGGATGCCTGCCACCACCACCAACCCTACTCAGGGGGCCTGGATGCCTACCACTACCACCACCCCTACTCAGGGGGGCCTGGATGCCTGTCACTACTACCATCCCCACCCTTAGGGGGATGGATGCCTACCACTACCACCATCCCTACTCATGGGGGGCTGGATGCCTACCACTACCACCACCCATACTCAGGGGGGCTGGATGCCTACCACTACCACCACCCCTACTCAGGGGGGCTGGATGCCTACTACTACCACCACCCCAACTCAAGGGGGGCTGGATGCCTGTCACTACTACCAACCCCACTCATAGGGGGATGGATGCCTACCACTACCACAACCCCTACTCAGGGGGGGCTGGATGCCTGCCACCACCACTACTCAGGGGGGCCTGGATGCCTACCACTACCACCACCCCTATTCAGGGGGGCCTGGATGCCTGTCACTACTACCATCCCCACCCTTAGGGGAATGGATGCCTGCCACTACCACCACCCCTACTCAGGGGGGCCTGGATGCCTACCACTACCACCACCCCTACTCAGGGGGGGCTGGATGCCTGTCACTACCACCACCCCTACTCAGGGGGGCCTGGATACCTACCACCACCACCCCTACTCAGGGGGGCTGGATGCCTGTCACTACTACCAACCCCACTAATAGGGGGATGGATGCCTACCACTACCACCACCCTACTCAGGGGGCCTGGATGCCTACCACTACCACCATCCCCACTCATAGGGGATGAATGCCTACCACCCACACCACCCCTAAACATAGGACGGGAAATGCATGACACAACCAGCATACTCCAACATAAGGAATGTTTGAAAATACATCCCACCAACACCATGACAAGCGTGTGTAGTCTGTGTCAAATGCCCACAACACTGAACATGTCATTGAGCATACAATGTGACCCCCTATCACATGTGTCACACATAAATGTGTGTGGGCTCCACAATGCAAGCAGACCATGACCACTGTGGCAATGGGGTATAACACCCCATCATCACAGTGACCAAAAAGGTAAGTGTGGGGTCCATAGCTGAAGCACATTTTGAACACTGTGGCAATGGGGTCTAAACCCCATCATCACAGTGACCAAAAGGTAAGTGTGGGGTCCATAGCTGAAGCACAGTTTGAACATTGTGGCAATGGGGTCTAAACCCCCATCATCACAGTGACCAAAATGTAAGTGTGGGGTCCATAGCTGAAGCACATTTTGAACACTGTGGCAATGGGGTCTAAACCCCCATCATCACAGTGACCAAAAGGTAAGTGTTGTCATGGAAAAAGCTGCAACTGCCAAACAGCATGGATGATCCCTGGTCACAGAACAACAAATACATCAGTGGCAAAGTAGTGCTTGTGTCCCATAGCAACATACATTGGGTGAGGCAAACAGTGCAGTGCCAATAAGATATACATTTGGCCATGTGCAGACAAACATCACCCATGGGGGCTGACATTGGCAACATTCCTCAATAACACAATGACAGAAGTGACCATCATAATGCAGCCCCACATATCTGCACCAATGGACACACAAATGTAGATATCCTTTGGAGACTGTAGATGTCAGGTGAACAAATACCATACCATGGCAGCAAAGGGACATACAAACCATGATCATTGTGCTGACTGATGACCTAGGAGTCCCAGGGACAGCAGGGGAAAGCCAACAAACAACATACAGCCAATGGCACACTAAAGATATGCCAATGCAGTGGTGCAGATGCACAAACACGAACAGGCAGCCTCACACTGCAGATCAAACACAACAGGTGATGGGGGGGGGGTGCCAGTGTCCCCAGGTAACCACACAACACATGAGGAGGCCTGAATCACAATTACACAGATGTGTATACAGTGCCACACAAAAGTAACTCATGGATCGGATTCCCCTATGTGGGCAAACAGGCATTGTTAAATGAGAGGGAGCCCAAATTACACATGTCACACAAGCTTGTCGGAACAGCAAATAACACAGCAAGAGACAGACCCACCACAGCACTACCCCCAGGGACCCCACATCGTGTTGACCGTGGCCTGCATGATAATCCCACTGTGATGACAAAGCTAGATGTCGTTCACACTGTGAACCACAGTCATGTGTCCTGAGCAACAAACTACCATCACACCTACACAAGCACAAATCAATCAGCACGGCCTGTCAGCCAAGGCCAACATGGAGGTAGGGGTCTAGCCGTGCAACAACTCTCATTTGCACACACTCAACACCACACACCTTGATCTCCACCAATGTGCAGCAGTGAAGCTCACATGGACTGGTGACATTGCACATGCACCCATGACAATCCCAGGGGTGGTTGTGGGAACTAAGGTGCAGAAACCCATCACACCTGGCCAGTCAACAAGACTTGTGAATGTCTGACACACTGCACAGTACGCTGTACATGGGCATGACGTGAAATCCACCACAATCAATGTGATCCCGGACACAGTCACACACCAATGAAGAAGTCAAGGTCACCCACAAAGAACACACATAGACAACTTCCAACATTGCAGCTCTGACCCAGTGGAGTGGCAGCAGTCACACACACCACGTGTCACAATCACTGAAAGCTAACACAAACTGTAAATTACATGACTTGTGTAACCAACAAGTGCCAAGGGGAATCCTGACTGTGTCTCATCTGCGTTTTCCCACAAACTCAGCCCTGACAGCAAACACACCTATGGATGACACCCTGATGACCAGTAATGTGCCATGCACCCACATCCCAGAGAACCCAGTGCGAAGATTTGGGTGGTACATAGGTCAACTCAGCAAGCATCACAAACAGGAACATCACTAGGGATCCCAGCCTGTGTTGCAAAACGGAAGTGAACACACACAGACATGCTCACACAACACACACCTTGGGGTCAGGCAATGTCACGGAATTACACACTGCCATGGGGGCACTCCACTCCTGTGTAAGGAAAGCTGTGCCATACGTTGTCTCTGCAGGGCCCTATCATATCAGCAGTACACTTGGTCACTCAGTCAACAATTAGCACAAAATGAAGGCTCTCGTCACATCAGCCTGGTCATGGGAGTGTCACCGACACCATCTGCACAGATCCAACACACATGTATAGCAAGTTGCACTGATCACACAGATGAGTCCTTCCCCATTGATGCCCAAACTTGCATGTCCAGTGGAGATGGTCACACGGTCAGGGAAATAGACAAATTGAACAATGGCAAGCACAACAGATGTGCAGGGGTGTAAGCCACAGATGTGATATTGCAAATAAAAGTAGGAAATCCCATTGCCAAATATTGAAAACATGACACCCTCATATTGCTGCAAAGGATGAGATGGATACACACCAGGATAGGACACATTCCCCCTGGACCACATGGGGTCCTGCACAGTAACACTTCATTTCCCTGATATCAAAAATCACCATCAGTGCAGCAAGGGCACGGTTAGCAACATCAACATCATGTACATCAGAAGCAAAACCACTAGAGAACAGAAAGTAGCTTTATTCAGCATTTGTGTGTGAAGAAGTGAAAGTCCAGAAATATAACAAAGGCCAATGGCCAGTCCATAACAAGAGTCCAAACAGGGTGCCAGTGCCAGATGTCACCCTTTCCATGCCTGCACAGCTACACATCAGGGACATTCCCCTCAGAGGGGCATACGGGGGGCAGGCCAGGCACCGCAGGGACAGGATCAGGGGCTCACCAGAAGGAGGTAGGGAAGGGGTGGTGGGTGCTGGAGAGTCACTGACAACTGCAGTGGAGGTGTCTGACATGGTGTGTGCCGGCACAACTGGGGGCTTGAGTCAGATGGTGTGGGTGCCGGCACGACTGCAGTGGGCCATGCAGATGGAGTGGACAGGTTCCCCACTGCAGTGCCCAAGTCAGACAGGGTGGTAGTGGACTCCACTGCAGTGCCTATCTCCAGGGAGTAGAATGGGGTTCAGGTAAGGTGGGCAGGACAGAGGGGGAGGACACGCTCTCCACACCAGTGGCACAAACAAGCGCAGCGGGGGTGTGTGGCTGGAAGAGCAAGTGGTAGGGGAGAAGGCCGGATCAATTTGGGGATGGTGTATCTGTGGGTGGGGGAACCTGGGGCAGGGTGTGGTGGGGGAACCTGTGGAGTGGGGGCCTGAGGGATGGAGGAAGGAGACTTGGTGGTTGAGCTGCAGGGTGGCGGCGGGGTCTTGCTCTTCCGGGTCCGGGGGACTTGCGGATGGGGGCCTCAGTCTGTCTGCGCCTGGGGGAGGGTGTCCGGGGGTGAGGGGCACTCCCTCTGTGTGGGTGGACTTCCTCTTCCCCTGTATGCTGGATCAGCTGGATTGGAGGGGAAGAGGCCGAGGTCACAGAGGAAGATCTGCTGTGTAGGTGGGGTTGCAGGTGAGGCAAGGGAAGGGGCCTTGGAGGGAGAGGTATCGGAGGACTGCGGAGTGACTGTGGATGCCTGTGTGTGTGTATGTACCCCATCCCCTGTGGGTGTGGTATCAGTCCCCTGAGGATGCCTGCATGCACGTCTTGTTTTTGTAGTGGGTGTGTCTGTGCTGCTCGTGTCTGTGTGTTTGGGTGAATGTGCAGGTGTGCATGTGCTTGGGACAGGTAGGGTGCCAGGAAGTGTGGATGGGGCAGATGTAGGAGGGGTGAGGGACTGTTGGAGGAGGGACACTGCTGCCGTCAGGGAGGAGTCCATGGACCTATTGCTCCTCTGTAGGGCAGACATGCCCGATGAGATGCCCTCCATAAACGACACCAGCTGAGTCAACAGAGTGGTGTGGGCATGGAGGACACTCAGCATTGCTGTCTGCCCTACATGGAGCTGGTGAAGGAGGTACACAGACTCCTCACTCAGGGCAGCAGGGGACACAGGGGCAGGGGCTGCGGTGCCTGGCACGAAGGAGACACACTCCCGAACACGGGAGCCTCCACGGACCTCTGGAATGGGAGCCGATGGGAGGGCGGTGGTGGCGGGGACAGCAATAGTAGCTGGGGTGTGGTGGCTGCTGACACCCGCCTCCACAAGGGAGTCATCCTCCGAGCTGCTGTGGTCCTCAGCTGAGGTGGATGGTGCTGAGGACTCCTCTGTGTGGCTCCCCTCGCCCTCCGTGCCACTGGGTCCCTCCGACCACTCATCGGCTGCTGACCCAGTCTGGCTCAGCGGCTCCTCCTGGTCCGTGGAGCTGTCCCCTCCTGTGGCCGTGGATGTATCTGCAAACAATTAGGGAAACAGACAGACATCAGTCACCTGCACTGACCGCACAAAACCACAGTATGTACAGCACATTACAGAGCAAGCCCTGGCATCCTTAGTTGAACATTGCCAAAAGTGCCAAAACAGAGAAGGAGAAGCCAATTGTCAGTCTGATGGTCAACCATGGCACTCACATCCCTCCTGGCCTTGCACCCATCGGTCTGGTGTCTGTCGGATGGCAATACACCAGTGTGGACACATGCACCACCTACACAGTAGTTGGACAGTGCAGAGAACACGGTGAAGTATTTGAACATGCACACATCACAACTCTTGCCACTGAGTCAGTACAGGTGTCCGGATAAAGGGATGGCCAGAGTCTATTTTGAAATGCATGTGATACATACCAGCACCAGACACCATGATGCACCCATGTCCTGATAGTCAATGCCACAATGGGGTGCATGTAGCACATGTCACTCCCCTGCAGGATCACTCTTAGGAAGTTTAACACCATGGCACAGGCATGCCTGCAAAGTCATACATCACTGTCTCCAGTCACATGGGCAGGGCAGCCAGACAACAACAGTCTGCACTGTGTCACAATCCTAGGTCATGGGGAATGCAAGTCCAGTAGCTGACAAGTGCACATGTCCATCCCCCACAAACCACATCATCTGAATTCTCATTTGTCCACGTCATACCAATTGGACATATGGGAGACATGAAACACAACCCTCGGAACATGAGCACCTCACAATCTGCTGTGAATGGGAAACAGCTGCCTGAACTGCACAGTTGCATACCCCAGTATGCACGGTCAAGTGATCAAACACCTATATGTCACACAAGTATCGTCTCCTATGGTCACATCTCCGGTGGCATGCTGAGCCCTAACCGATAAACACCCCAGTAGTCCTGACAACAAAGCCACAGCACAATGACACAGAGGCAGACACCTGAGGGAACATTTCACTGAGGCACAACGTGTGAGCTGATACACGGGGTGGGAGTACAGAGTGTATTGTATGGCCTGGAGTAGGCATGACTGTCCTGCTCCACGTGAAAGAGGGATGAGCCCTGGACAGTAGGCAGGTGGCTAAGCATGTGTGACACACTTGATATACATACTCCTGAGGCCCAAACATTGTTCACAACCGCAGCATGGGTGTGTGCCAAATACCCCAGGCACATGTGGTGAATCAGATCAGCAATTGAACCACATATCAAAGTAACACGCAGATTACATGTCAGAACCCAGGCATTGTGTAAGCAATGGACCCACCCATGAAGCCCACCACAAAGTTACGGGTACATATGCTGTCCCCCACCTTGAGCTAAGCAATATGCAAGGACACAGTACCCAAGTGACACAATTTCCTGACTGTAAGGGCCACACCTGGGTATCAGATGAGGAGTGGGCAGTGCACAATTGAGGGACATGGGTCCTGGACCACATAACTGATGTACTGTTTAACCAGGCCAGAGGAGGGCCAGAGGAGAGCACATAGCATGTCAGACAAAGCTCACAGTGCAGTCATGGACTCACCCCCTCCTTGCTGCTGTCTGCCCTTCAGCTGCCCATCCAGATCCGGGAAGACCACCGCCAGGATCCTGAGCATGTGGGGGGTCAGGGTCCGGTGTCCGCCCCTCCTGCAAGGAGGCGACAGCTTCAGCTGGACCCTTGCGATCCTCCGGGTCCAGCCCGAAGGTCCTGCCACCTCTTCTGGCAGTTGCGGATCCGGCGCTTGTAGACCCCCACAGACCTTACTGCCCGGGCGATGTCCATCCATATTTCCTGCTTCTGGTGGGCATCAACCTGTGAGGATGACAAAGTGTAAAGGCCATTACTACACATGCAACAAATCCGTGCATCACACATTTGGATATACATGTCTCAATCACAGGGGCACATGTTGTACACGGGCAGTGCAGGATGGCTATGAACAGTTTGCCAGCAGTTACTACATGGTATCATTGCCTGGGAACTCAAACCTTGTTTAAATGCACTGTTACTGCACTATACCTGTTCAGTGCATGTAACTACACACTATGGGGGGTGAGAACTACTCAGTGAGCCTGCTAGCCAGTGGCGTGCAGACTGTAAGTCTGGCTAGTCAGACAACATGCACATTTGTAAGGCAGTGGACAGCACACTCACCTGCTCCCCTGGTTTCCCATACAGCTTGCTGTACTGTGGAAGGAGGCTGTCCAGCAGGGCCGGGTTCTCCTCAGTGCTGAAGGCTGGGGCTCTCTCCACAGTACGTGCCATTGCAGGATCCAGAGGATGCAGAGACAGAAGCAGTGGTGGTGGCAGATGTCGTCCTGGAGCATGTAGTGCAGGCAAGTGAGCTCTCAGGAGAACAGCCAGCATTATATGTGTGCTGCTGAGGCAGATACCGTCCCATGTGTCCAAAGTGATAGGTCCAAGTCGTTTGCATCTTCTGAATCTGGCCAATCCATGGAATTGCACCACTTACACACGCCCACAGCATCCTTCAAAAGTTCAACTTCATGACACCCATGCATTTGCAACATTGTTGTGGGTGGCCAACTGAATTCACAGCATCAGACTCGTTAAACTTTCGAAAACGCGTCCGTTGCCATGCCAGGCCATAGCCAATGCGTGCGCACCGATCGGTCCATTGCTGTACAACGCGTATTCCGGGTACAACGCGTACCCGCACACAACAGATGCAATGGCCAGTGCGTGCACACCGATCGGTCCATTGCTGTACAATGCGTATTCCGGGTACAACGCGTACCCTCACACAACAGATGCAATGGCCAGTGCGTGCACACCGATCGGTCCATTGCTGTACAATGCGTATTCCGGGTACAACGCGTACCCGCACACAACAGATGCAATGGGCCGGCCGGGCACACCGATCGGTCCATTGCTGTACAACGCGTATTCCGGGTACAACGCGTACACGCACACAACAGATGCAATGGGCCGGCCGGGCACACCGATCGGTCCATTGCTGCTACAACGCGTACCCGCACACAACAGATTCAATGGCCAGTGCGTGCACACCGATCGGTCCATTGCTGTACAATGCGTATACCGGGTACAACGCGTACCCGCATACAACAGATGCAATGGGCGGCCGGGCACACCGATCGGTCCATTGCTGTGCTAGCACGTACCCGCACACAACAGATTCGATGGCCAGTGCGTGCACACCGATCGGTCCATTGCTGTACAACGCGTATTCCGGGTACAACGCGTACCCGCACACAACAGATGCAATGGCCAGTGCGTGCACACCGATCGGTCCATTGCTGTACATACGCGTATTCCGGGTACAACGGCGTACCCGCACACAACAGATGCAATGGGCCGGCCGGGCACACCGATCGGTCCATTGCTGTACAACGCGTATTCCGGGTACAACGCGTACCCGCACACAACAGATGCAATGGGCCAGCCGGGCACACCGATCGGTCCATTGCTGTACAACAGCGTACCTGTACAGGTCAGTCGCATATGTCACCATGCTTGTCACTGGTGAACGTATGCCAGCCACATATACCTGCCAGAGACCCAGGGGCACACCTACAACACCACACCCAGTCCACACTGTTTCCAAAGGCATGTAAGGCTGCATTACCTTTTCTGTGTATGGGGGTTAACATGTGGTTTCTGTGGTGGCACTTGTGGGCAGCCACACCCAGGCTGTGCATGTGTTAATGGGGACAGGGTCCTTTGTGTGTTGTGCACATGACCACTGTGATGTGCAACAGTTCATTTCGGAGCATGTGGCATGGTCACATTTCCAGGTTGTGTATGTGTGTGACATGTCACATACCCCCTGGGTCCCATGGGGGAAGGCATGTACGTCACAGGGTGACCCATTGCCACAATAGTGATGTCCCTCCACAGTCTGTGTGCATGTTGTGTTTCCAATGTCTCTGATTCCATGTGCACGATGGGAGACAGTCTCCACATCAACGTTGTTTGTGCATGGACTTTGATGTTGTGCGTCACTGGCGTCCATGTCTGTCCTGCGTAGTCGACAGGGGCCACTACCTGTGGGAGTCATGTTTGTTTTTCTGATGTGTACATGATACGCCATGTAATGCCAGTGTCCATGTGGCAAGACAGGGTCACTGGGAATCTACCTGTCAATGGGCTGTGATGCCTGTGGCGCATCTGTCCAGACATGTCACTGTGGTGTGTGTGTGGAACGTGACAGCAGTAAATGGGTACTGTGACACAGCCTAATGGTTTCCCATAGCACAACCTGGAACCTGTTGTCCACACATGTTGTACTGAGTAGTCAGATGATGGCCATGTAGGTGCGAGTTATGTGCAAACAGAACGGCACACACATCAAGTACTTGTGTCTCGTAATGATGTATCATGTGAAATTGAGTATGGTGAATGGCACATATGTGGGGTGACTGACAATCTTTCTTTCCTCAACCTATGCACTGCAGGGCTCCAGCTGTCCATAGACCATTCCCTGACCTGGCAACGATGGTGGAGCGTGACAGCATCCGGCGGTACCGCTTCACCAGGCAGCTGATTGAGGATTTGGCAGTGCGCTTGGCACCACATTTGCAACCTGGCCGGCCGTACCCTACGGCGCTGACCCCCAAGGTGAAGGTAATGGCAGCCCTACACTTCTTTGCCACTGGTACCTTTCAACACACTGTGGCGACTGCCGACGGGATGTCACAGACTATGTTCAGCCGTGTGCTACGCGATGTTTTGGAGGCAATGTTGAGATGCCTGAACCATTACATCTATTTCCCTACACGTCAACAACTCACTGACGTCAAGAGTGACTTTTATGCCCTGGGGAGGATGCCACATGTCATTGGCTCCATTGATGGGACACATGTGGCTTTGGTACCACCACAGGCACATGAGCAGGCATACCGGAACCGGAAACATTACCATTCGATCAATGCTCTGGTGGTATGTCTTGCAGATATGACCATCACACATGTGTGTGCCTGTTTCCCTGGTTCAGCACGATGCCTACGTGATGAGGAGTAGTCGCATCCGAGGATGATGGCACAGATGCAGAACCAGCGTGCCTGGCTTGTCGGTGTGTACTGACTTTGTACCATTGTGTGTGTTCTGCTCTGTAGTATACCGCCCACTTTTCCTACTCAGCTAATGTGCACTTGTCTGTCCGTAGGTGACTCCGGATACCCCAACATGCCGTGGTTGCTGACACCCCTCAGGAACCCTGTGACACCAGCCCACATGCGCTACAATGAGGCACATGGTCGGACCAGGAGAGTGATTGAGCGGACCTTTGGTCACCTGAAGAGCCGCTTCCGCTGCCTGGACAAGACCGGAGGGGCCCTCCCATATGCCCCAGCAAAGGTGTGCAAGATTGTCATCGTCTGCTGCATGCTACACAACCTGGCAGTGCGGAAGGAGTTGCCTCTCATCCTGGATGACAATGGCCAACGTCCGCCACCTGTGGAGGATCCTGGCCTGGACCACGATGCCAGTGATGATGATGATGATGATGGTGATGTCCGCACACAGCTCATCACCAACTTCTTCAGCTGAATGTGAGTATCCAGGAGATGTAATGTGAATGATGTGAGTTTGCATGATATGTGTGGGTGGTGCTCTGGTGCTGTTTGAGTGTGGCCATGTGCTACTTGACTGGATGCGTGCAGCAATGTGTCCTTACAGGTAGTATGTACTCCCCAACAGTTTTGACATGCTAACTTGGTTTTGTGTACTTGTCTTGTGACATGTATTGGGCATGAGTATTGCAGTTCTGTCCTGTTCTTCAGTGGTTTTAACTGTGTGTCATGTCTGTCCTTCACAGGGTGCTTACTGAGTACTTTGGTCAACTTGGATCCCCCAACACCATGATTCAGCTTTCAGGGTGGCAGCAGTAGTTTCCCTACAGGTGATGTGCCACACACACCTGGACTTCATATCTTCTGCACTTGTTGACTGTGTGGCCACTGCCACGTGGGTAAACCTTGCATTTGTAGTGGAAACAACATGTTGTAAATGTGTAATAAACCTGTACTTCACTTTGGGATGTGCGTTGTCATGTGGACATTTGCTTACTGCACCTGTGGGCTGGTGCTACAAAAGGGGATGATGGACGGAACGTTTGAGTAAATCAAACACTCACCCGCAGTAAAATGATCTGGGTTTAATCCATCATCATTCTTTAGCTCACTCCACCACCCCAGTTCAGACATGGCCATATGCAAATCAGTCTGACCCTGTGCCTCATGGGAACAGTCCAGCCCGAACTGCCAAGCCATGTCTTCCCTGGACCGGAAACAAGCATCCTAGGACCGGTTTCTGGCATTTCAGCCGTCATCAGCCAGGCTTGCTTGAATCCAGTGGCAAAGTGAGCAAGGGACCCACGTCTGGGCATACCCCCGCCAACTTAGGGCGACCAAAGCGATACAAAAGGGGATGATGGACGGAGCGTTTGAGCCAATCAAACACTCACCCCCAGTCAACTGATCTGGGTTTAATCCATCATCATTCTTTAGCTCACTCCACCACCCCAGTTCAGACATGGCCATATGCAAATCAGTCTGACCCTGTGCCTCATGGGAACAGTCCAGCCCGAACTGCCAAGCCATGTCTTCCCTGGACCGGAAACAAGCATCCTAGGACCGGTTTCTGGCATTTCAGCCGTCATCAGCCAGGCTTGCTTGAATCCAGTGGCAAAGTGAGCAAGGGACCCACGTCTGGGCATACCCCCGCCAACTTAGGGCGACCAAAGCGATACAAAAGGGGATGATGGACGAGAACGTTTGAGCCAATCAAACACTCACCCCCAGTCAACTGATCTGGGTTTAATCCATCATCATTCTTTAGCTCACTCCACCACCCCAGTTCAGACATGGCCATATGCAAATCAGTCTGACCCTGTGCCTCATGGGAACAGTCCAGCCCGAACTGCCAAGCCATGTCTTCCCTGGACCGGAAACAAGCATCCTAGGACCGGTTTCTGGCATTTCAGCCGTCATCAGCCAGGCTTGCTTGAATCCAGTGGCAAAGTGAGCAAGGGACCCACGTCTGGGCATACCCCCGCCAACTTAGGGCGACCAAAGCGATACAAAAGGGGATGATGGATGGAACCGGTCCTAGGATGCTTGTTTCCGGTCCAGGGAAGACATGGCTTGGCAGTTCGGGCTGGACTGTTCCTATGAGGCACAGGGTCAGACTGATTTGCTCAAACGTTCTGTCCATCATCCCCTTTTGTATCCCTGTGGGCTGGTTGACACAGCCTCTGAGTAGGTGTGGTGTCTGTGCATTCCACAGTATTTCCTGGCAACATCACTGTAGGCGATGAGTCCGATGGCCCTGGTGTCTCTGTGTTGTGTAGCCCTAGTGGTGTGTCTCCCTCATATGTGTCACGTCACCATGACTCACATGACGGTGTTGTACTTGCTGTAGCAGTTAGCATACACAGTGTATTTTAGCAGATCATCATCACCATAACAGTATCCACATTTGAATAACAACAGAGGCAAGTATGGTGTAATAGTGATTTTATTTACAGAAATGTGTGTGTGTATAGTGCACAGGATGGTGGGTGCTGTACATTGGGATTGTGATCCAAAGTTCCCAGATGAGTTGGAAGTCTTGGTAGCAGAAATGTCCTGAGTGTAGTCCACAGTCATATGATACATTAGTCCAACTTGAAATCCCCATGTCATGTGGGAGAGTTGTGTTGCATTCGACAGGGTGAAAAGTTTCCACACAAAGGAGATTTTCCGGAACAGGTGTTGGCTTCCTGGGGGATGTGCGTGGCCATCAACCTCTCAGTTTTCCTTCCTCGGACGACCCCTCTTCTTTGGGGGTCCCTCATGTGCAGAGCTGCGGCGGTGCAGGGAGTCTCCGCCAGAGTCCTCCTCCCTCCCTGTGGCGGTGTCAGTTGTTGCAGCACCAGATGTTGTGGGCACACAGGGAGGTGTGGCCATGTTGGTGCTAATCTGGCAGAGGCATGTCAATATGTCCCTATGCACCGCTGTGAGTTCTTGCAATGTGTCCCACTTGGACTCCATGCGAGACATGTGTGTCTCCACACGGGACATGTGGGAGTCCAAGCGGGCATGATGGGCAGCCTGCTGCTGTTGTATGTCCTTGAGGATCCCCACTACCTGTCTGACCTCTCCGGTGCTATCCTGGTACGCATCAGCGATGCGTGCCAGTTGATGGGTCATCATGCAGTCCAGACCCTCTGCAAGCAGCGACCTATGTCTACTACCCCTCCCACCACCCCTGGCGACACGTGCAGGACCTGCGGTGGCAAGCACAGGTGACCCAAGGCCCCCTTGGGGGTTGTTAGTGGTGTTGTTGTCCGTTGCTCCACGGTGGGCCTGGGACCCTGTGCTGTTATCATCGGTGGTCCTTGGTCTGTCCGTGTCGGCGGGGGTGGTCTGTGTGTTGGCAGTTGTTGGAGGGGTGGGTGCAGGGGGTGCAGATGTTGGTCCTGCTGGTGCTGCATGATGACTCACACCGGAGGTGCCAGGTAGGTCTTCGCCATCCGAGGAGGGCAGAGGCTGTTCCACACCAGTGAGCTCAGTGTCCCCCGGAGCCTGGGACAGGGACTCCTCCTCGCCTGCTGCTGTGTCCCCATCATCATCACCTGTATTTGGATGAGACACACATTGTATGTTATGTTTCTACAGGCATCAATGGTTCACACACCTGACAGTTGTGACTGTACCTCTGGATGCGGGCATGTACATTGCATTGTCCTAAGTTGTCACAGTAAGAGGTTGATATTGGTGTAGCACATTTTCCTGCATACCTGGGGCATTTCAATGTGAATGTTGAGTGTGTGCATGGCCAGCATTGGTTGTATTTGGTGGACATCCGGCCATCCTTCTCCACCTAGCCCAGTTATCCCACCATGAAGCATGCCACCCTTGCAGTGGGTTCAGGTTGACTCTCAGGATGTCATTCAGTGGTGTTCTGCTGTATGTTGGTGCACAGTTCCCAGCAGGGCCTTGTGCTCCCCACATCAGTACCCAGTGTCAGCCATCTTGTCAGTCCTTATCCACTCCCTGTGATGTGAGCATGGTTCAGAGTTGTGTAGATGGGCCAATTGTGTGGGTGAGCAATATCTGTGTCTACAACTCCCATCATGCTATTGCCTACACCCCCTTCCCAGCATGCCCATACTTCCTTCCTTTTGAGTGGACTTCACTGTGTGTGAGTGTGACAGCAATGGCAAGATGGCTGACAGTGTGGTCCTGTTGTTTGTTGGTGCACAGTTCCCAGCAGGGCCTTGTGCTCCCCACAGCAGTACCCAGTGTCAGCCATATTGTCAGTCCTTATCCACTCCCTGTGTTGTGAGCATGGTTCAGAGTGGTGTTGATGGTCCAAATGTGAGGCTGCCCATTATCTGTTACTACGAGTCCCATCATGCTCTTGGCTACACTGACTTCACCAGCATACACAGGATTCCTTCCTTTCTGTGAGCTTCCCTGTGAGGTGGTGTTCTAGTGGTGGCTAAATATCTGACAGTGTTTGTTGGTTAGATTTGTGCCACTGCCTAGCTCTATTTGGTATTGGGTTTGTACATGTCATGACACAGTTACATATCACTATGACATGGCATGTATTGTGTTTATCTGACTAACATACACATCTTGGGATGATTATCTTTTGGTTGCTGTTGATTTGCTAGGGGTGCATGGTTTGACTATCCCCTTGACAGTGATGTGTGTGTATTGTCACACAATATTGTGTATATTAGTTGTGTACTCACCAGGCTCTGGGATGTTTGTTAGTCCATATACGCTCACTGGTGGTAGGATGGCCCGCACCTTCTCCTCCCAGGGCCTGAGGTATACTGGTTTGGCAGGAGGGCCACTGCCAGTGTGCTGGCTCAGGAGATAATCCTTCTTCAGTAGGTCCCTGACCCTCCTGCGCACATCATACCACCTGTTCTGGATGTCTTCCTTTGTGCGCAAACATGGTGATTGTGCGTTCACCCTGTCGACGATCCTCGCCCACATCTTGGTTTTCTGTGCCATGGGGGTCTGTTGGACCAATGTGCCAAACAACTGTGGCTCTACCCTCAGGATCTCGTCTACCATGACTTCCAATTCACTATCTAGGAACTTTGGATTCTTCTTTAGGGGCATGGTGATGGGTGGTGGTGGTGATTGATGTGTGTGTGTGTGTGCAGGTGAGGGTGTGTGTGTGTAGGTTTTGCTGTGTGAGGGTGAGGGTGCTATTTGTTGAGGTGCTAATGGTGTGTGGCTTTTGTGTTGGATGAGCTGTGTGTGTGTCTGCTGTCTGCTGGTGTTCTGTGCTGGCAGGTCAGTGGAATTTGCAAAGGATCATGGTAGGGATTTGTGGCCTTTATGTAGGTGGAGTTGGGGGTGTGTTCTTGTTCCATTTTTCCCCCCCTGTATTTATTGGCTTTGTCATTGCTTGTTTGGCCCTCTTTTTTTGTATTTTTTCATTTGTGATTATTGTGCATGTTGGAGTCGTTCTTCTGACCGAGTATGACGTTGCAGTTATCTCGTGCGCGCCTCTCCGAGTCGTTCCCGCTGTGTTTCAGCTCGGTCGCGGTGTATTGTGTTTGTTCGGCTGCGTTTTGTATGCGTGTCGGTCGTACGGCTTGGGCTCCGTGCGACTCGGTCTGCTTTTGCACCCATTGCATCGTACTGCGCGGGTCGGAGTTCGCGGGTACGTTTTGTTCGGGTTTCTTCCTGGTGCGTGTCGGTCGGTTCGATTCGCGTGGTTTCCCGGCCGGATAGCTTGTTTCCGTCCGGGTCGGTCGTTCGCCTTGAGTTCCGTACGAGTCGGTCGTGATTCACATGCATTTCATCGTACTTCCCAGGTCGGGCAACGCCGGTACGTGTCGGTCGGACTGTGGTCCCGTACCGAGTCGGTCGGTATTTTTCCGGCCCGAATCGGATTCGGCCCCTATGTAGTAAATCAAATAAGTAAACACAATTTACATGGAGAGCCTGTGCACTTTAGCACTGATTAGCAGTGGTAAAGTGCCCAGAGTCCTAAAACCAATGAAAAATAGGTAAAAAAACAGCTGCCAAGAAGAAAAAAGTCTGGGGGTGAACCCGCTGAAAAAGCCAAGTCTAACAACATACACAATAAATAAGTTAAGAATCTTCGATGTTTGTTTCTTGGAATCGGATGTCAACTAATGGAGGACATATTTTTAATTCTGAAAAGTCGCATAGAGTAGCCCTTTGACTATTCCTACCTATGGTAGAAAATGAACGAGAAAACAGATTGGAATTCTCATGCTAAATAGAGTTACAAATACGGGTATACAGACATTTATGGAAGGGTGTGAAAACAACACCACATCATACTTGATTAAAGCAGTGAATGTCAAATTTAAGGTGTGAGCCTGAACCAGGAAGATTGGAAAGGTGTGTAAACACATCCTAAGTGTGCCTTGCGGCTACAACTACAAACAGAGCAGAAGCATACTTACAGGTTTGGCTTTAGGGCTGTGCGGCCAGTGTAGCCACACCAGGCTCAGAGCTGCGGGGGGCGCTGTGTTTAGAAATAACATGTGTTCAAAAGCATCTGCTGCAGAGTTCCCTGAGTAGCCAGCAGTTTTAGGTAACAATAAAAATGTCAAGATAACTCTGGTGATTAATGTTCTTGCAGGAGAGAGTTTTTTCTAGTGGCACATTTGACTCATCATAAAGTAGCACTATGCCTATTGCAAAGGACGTGTACCATGTAGATCACAGGACTGTATTTTATGTGTATAGCTCTTCATATGTTACAATCCTATTATAGCACTGTGACCTATAAACTGTCATCAAAGAGCTGCACCCAAACTGCAAGGTGTAGGTTAGAACAGTATGTTTTCCCCAGTCTTTCACTATCCTACTGTTGCTAAAAAGGATTTGTTTGGGTAGAAATGCGTTCTTATTAGTAAAGCTAACTCCAACCCCAGTGGTACATTTTAAATCCTGACTTAGTGCTTCTCCAGTGGGTGACATATGATCCCTACACCTTGTAATCCTAAATGTCTTATGTAACATTTCCCATAGACTGATTTACACACGTATGATTCATTGTCTCTTTATAATGTGTGTGTGATGTAAAGTGCTCTGACATCCTACATTGGTATGAGTAGAGCTATAAAACAAATAAAATGTATGTGAGAGAGCAGCTATTGAGAAATGAGGGGCATTGTTGGAGGGGGTCATGAGGGAATCTGTGGAGCAGGAGTTCATTGGGAGGGTGCCAAAAAAGATTATCACACTGGGCGCCATCAACACTAAAGCCAGCCCTGCATACTTACCACCACATCCATTAAAGATTGAATGGTGCAAATGCTGTTACAATATGTCGTCAAGTGGTAGTCCAGCACACGGGAGATCCTGATAAATGGAAGTTTGATGGAGTATATCAATACCTTAATGGTTTTCTGTAGATTAAAGATTCTTCAAAAAGAAAAGAGCTTTTGTACTGGAGGCAATGCTCCAAATATCCATGAAAATGAAGAAATTAAAAAAAGGTGGACTGAGGACTCCAGAATATACGAGATACTAACAAAGAAGAATGAGCAAGAATTCCAAAGTTTGGACAAATTACGGTTAGTCCTGGTTTTTCTGGATAAACCTGATAGTATATTGTTCTCTCTACAAAATCACCAGGGAAAGATAGTTTTTATGGTGAAGTATATATATGGTCTTATTCTGGGCAAGATTGAAAAGTAGTGTTAGGTGATCCTTGTGATTGCAGCAAGATAATTTGAGAATGCTTTGCAGGTTTCTATTAAACAATTTTAGAAGATAGTATGGAATCATAATTAAACTAAACAGATCGCCCTCACTCCTGAGTGATTCCATACAGTATACTAACTGGTTCCTTAACAGCATTTTATTAATTGGTTTTCACCGGCGGAGGAGCGTCGCCCCACTGCTTCCAGCAGTGCAGCAAAGGATTAGTTGTTTAACAGCACTTCCTGCGATTGGTGGTTAGTTGCTCCTTGGGTGACTCCATTTGGTATTTTCCTGGCTGCTTACAGTGCATTCAAGGGCATGGGGTTGGGGGGGGGTTTCCGGCTTAGGTGATTCGCTGTATTATATTCATACTTTTAACAGAGTATTCTATTTTATTCTTAGTGCTTGTTGGGGTCGAACTACAGCCCCTCTCAGGTGAATTCATAGAGCGTTCACCAGATCTTCAAAACTCCTCAAGACTATTATCTCAGGCAAAAAACAAGTAAGTCTTGCAAGTTTGCTGTAATCACCCTTTTCCAGAGGTGTTGTTCAGAGTTAGAGAGACCGGAGGGTCAACCTGGATAATACCATAGTTGTTAAAAATGAGTTCTAACTGTTACCAGTAGAATGATTGGGCCCCATCACTCGTTGTGGTAAATCAGCTGCTTCAAAATCTTCTTTTTAGCTAAAAAATATGGAGATCTTCCCAGAAATTTATAATGTAGGTTGAAATCCGATTTTATTAACAAATAGTCTGCCTCAATAATGCGGGGTGTTAATAGATCCATTACCTTCAGGCTAAAATCCCTTTTTGGATCAGGAGGTCAATAACTACCGCACCCCTCCAATCCTAAAAAGGTGGAACTACTAATTTGTAAACATGCATCTTAAGCTGATCTGAGAGAGGAGTATCAAGGATGGTGCAACTAGGATCTTGTTTAAAAATAGCCGCCACTCCCTCTCCAGCCTTTCCCAAATGATCGAGATTTATGAAGTTGTAATCCAGTAGAATCAGTGGCAGCTGTCGCCCCACTGCTCTGCAGCAGTAAAAGAAAGGAAAAAATACAATTATAATGTAATGTTATTATCATTTTATTTTGTCTTCCTGCTGTCACAGCTTTGCGTGAGGGGGCGGGGCTGCAGAGCAGGGGAGGAGTGTTAGAACCCTCCTAAGTGCGCAATGACTGTTTGGCCGGCCCTCTCGGTCCGCCCAAAACAGTCATGCTCACTTTCCCTGTTCTCCATGCAGGCTGCATTACAGCCTACGTGGAGAACATGTCCACTCCTCCAGCCCCTGGCTGAGCACCGTGTCACGGTGCTCAGACCAATCACAACGCTGCATTGCAGCGTTGTCATTAGTCAGGGGAGCCTGGCCTGTGCTTCCTGTTTCTGGAATCAAATGCAGAAGAGCAGAAGAGAAGACACAGGACCCGGCGGCAAGGTAAGTGTTTATTTTATTTTATTTTTTTACATTGCAACATGCGCCCCCTCCACCCTCCCCTCCCGCACCCGCCCTGCCACCCATGAGCTGTGTCGGCCGCCACTGGGAATGAACTTCGAAATGTCTGAATTACTGGCTGAATGGAACTAAGTTTCAGTCACAAAGCATAAATCCAGACTCAAGGAGAAAATTAAATGCCAAAACTCAATGGCATGTTTGGACAAAGTTCTGGAGTCAAGGCACAGTCTTCTAACTAATCTAAGTTTGCGAGCTGTTTATCAAGTCCTGGAGCTTTCTCTAGTGGAGTGTTTTTTGCATGTCTGCGATGGGACAATTCATCAATGCGGTCTGCACATTGAGAGGTCAATAAGCATCCAGACAGCTAAAACTAGATGCTCGGCTGGGAAAAGGGACAAAGCTGGTGTCAGGTACCTGTTTAAAGCAGGCTTTGCAAACCCCTAATTTTGAATCCAGAGATAAAAGTATATTACAGGGGTATGTTTGCCTTACCATTGATTCTGGTGAAAAATGGTCAGGGGTCCTGGCGTCTGCCATTGTCAGGGCATGGACAGGGACAGATGGGCTGGCCTTTGGCGCACAGCAATTGTAACAAGATGAAAACTAAATGTAAAAACATATTTATTGCTCATTCACCTTCCAAAATCCAGCATGGTTATTTTGGGAGTGCTGTAGCACCGCCAGCACCCACTCTTCCAGCACCTATAGTGGGTGGAGAGTCATACCTCTTAACATAATGGCCCCCGCTATGGTGGACTGAGCTCGGGAAAAGAAAAAGCCAGACCGACCCAGCCAGCACTGATAAAACATCAAACAATGAGCCCCTAATGAGATAAGTCACCCTCGCCACCATTTTGGAAGGCCAGCACTCTAACACTTCTTTTGTCTGGGCTATTTCTGTGGCATGCCAGCACAGACGCGCAGAAGGTATTGGCGCTCCTCACGCTGCATTTTGGTCTCTTAAGCTACTTTAAAATTTGATAATGTGCTGCTCTTTTTACTGTTGGGGCTTGTGTTGGGGGGAGGGAGGTATTGGCCTTACGTTGTGCTGCACACAGTTTCCTGCATTCTGGTCCGCCACAGAGGCTCTGTTTGCATGTAGAAGGAAGGATACACTGAAGCAAATTCCATCCACTTCCTGCCACCATTTTAGAAGGTCAGTGCTTTAGCCCCCCCCCTCGTTTGGGCTTTTTCCATGGCATGCCAGCACAGACACGCATTGGGTGCACCGCTGGTGTGCCTAAGGCAAGCCCGTCTGTGCCCATCCACACATGGATGGTGCCAGGGGCCAAGCCCCCTGGTGGCTTGAGGGCAGCCCTCGTCATGCATCCCAGACAAGAGCTGCTGCAACTTGCCACCACCTTGCCTAGGGTCTGCCAACATGTTATATAGACCTCAGCAGGACATGGGCAAGGTGTAAAAACTGTATGTTTTCACATGTAGGCACATTAAAGGTAAGCATGGGGGCCAATACAATAAACTCCCCCAAGACCTGGGCCAAATTCTTTTCTGTGAACGGCAGGTCGTTAGTTAGTCACAAACTAGATATATGCATAATTTTCTGGAAGAGCATCAGCCAAATGCGTTTTTTCTCACAGAGACATGGCTCACAGTGGCCTCATCCTCGAACCTACTTCAAGCCATTCCGCTAGACTTTGCCATCAGTAGGTTAGATAGACAAGGATGGAGAGGGTGAGGAATTGCAATAATTTTTAAACAATCAATTCTCTGTACCTTTTCTGAGCTCAACGTTGAGGGAAGTGAAACGGCCCTCTTTTTTTGCCATTGACCGAGTAACTGTACGATGTTGGTAGGCTTGATTTATCGAGCTCCAGGTCCCGCCACTAACTTTGTCGCAACACCAGCAGATATCTTGGCCCCAAAGGCACTGTGATATGCCAACTTCTGAGTGGTTGGAGATCGGAATCTACACTTTGAGGATATGTTTTGTACTGCAGCCATGAGTGTGGCAGCAGACTTGGAAGGCCTGCAGCTTGCTCAACATGTAATGTCCCCTACACATAGTCTGGGGCACACTTTGGATGCTGTCTTCTCAAACATTGCTGATATAATTGTCATGCAGCCCATATATCTGGTATGGTCTGATTATTTCACCATCCTGTTTTTATTCCCATGCGAAATTGCGTCTGAAAATGCCCAGGTGACCTCAGTGGTGCAGACCAGACTCTTGGCCAAAATCATCGCTCATGGTTTTTGTGGGGCTCAGGCCACTAGCCGGCCCAGATTGGATAACTGTACCGATACACCCGATGCACAAGTATAGAACTGGATCAATGGAGTATTGGATCAAATTGCTCCTTGCGGAAGTTGGGCCTTTCGTACAAAATGGCCATCTGCTGAGTGGCTTCACTAGGATTTACTAGCTTTAAATAAAAAGTGTGAACAACTAGAGCGCCTTTGGCGCAGAGAGTATGATCCTGCTCATAAAAGGGACTAAAACAAAGCCATAAAAATGCATCATGGTGGCATCAAAAAGGCTTGTTGTGAATTTCACACCAACATAATCCAACAGGCCCAAAATTCCTCCTGCGAGCTATTCATTCAAACTGAGGAAGGCTGTAACGCTGTGCCGCTTTTCTTCTGGGAAAAGATAGCCAATATTTATGACTCCTTTCCCGTTGAAGCCAGAAATGCTCCCTGTTTGAATGTCTAGTTCCACTTGCCAGAGGACAGCATTAGGCTGCTTAGTCTCAGGCCCGTCGGAGAAGTGGAGCTAATGACTTTATATGAATCAGTAAAGTCAGGCTCGCCTTTAGATCCAGCTTATCCTTTTATATTGGAACGAGGCTTGGAGGTGATCCACCCCGTCTTAGGTGAACTCATTAACAGCTTCTTGGATTCTGGTCAGGTACCTGGGAGATGGAAGCATGCAGTTATGGTTCCGCTCCTTAAAAAGCCATTGCTGGACCCCACTATGCAGAAAAATTATCGTCCAGTCTTGCTTCTCCCACTATTCTCTAAAATTGAGGAGAAAGCTGTTAATAAACAGCTCTCTGCTTTTATAGAAAGTCATGACCTGCTACATAAAACCCAATCTGGGTTCTGCCCTTCATATAGTACTGAGTCTGCGCTACTGATGGTGACAGAGTCAGTGCGCCAAATTTTGGACACTGGTGAATCTGCGGCACTGCTGATGTTGGATCTCAGTGCCACATTCTATACTGTGTGCCATAACATCTTATTGGAGAGACTCTGAGGATGTGGGGTAGGACATAAAGCATTGTGATGGGTTGCTTCTTTTCTGCAAAGGTGCACCTTTCAGGTGGCATAGAAGCCCCATCAGTCAACGTTGCTCCCTTCGAAGCAAGGGGTACCACAAGGCTCCTCTTTGAACCCATAATAAACGCAAAAATTGGACCAGAGGAAATGTAAAGACCAGCAGAGGCCGATTCCCCATTCAATTAACTGACAACACAATATGGGCCACTGGGTCTAAGGATGTATTGATGGGGTGTTGGAGTATCCCTTTCTTAGGAAGATTCCACTCACCCACCCAAGGGTGGCATGCTTCATCATCAGGGAGCTCCTCGCACTATGAACTTAGTCGTAGTGCGGGCTACGACCCCTCACTGAGAGGGAGGAGCTCAGGGATGTTTTATATGGAAATATTGAGGAGTACTAATCCTCTAGATGAACTGGGTGTGGTGGAACGGGAGTGAGATGAAGGCGAAAAGTGATTAAAACTAACTCCGTGGTATGCTAAGTGACTTTATTCTGGCATCCACAGGTCAGAATTAAAACAACAGGCTTAGGACAGAGAGTGATTCAATTTGTCGGAGCCATGAAAATGGCCGACATGTTTCTGCCTAACACTCCCCTGGGGGATGTAGCGACTTTCATCAGGACCAGAGTGACAAAAAATGAAAAATAAGGTGCATTGTCTACTAGTACTAATTCAGTAAGGTGGAGACAATGTGTGAAAAAACAAAATATACAACCAGTTATTGGAGTGAAAATTTCACACAGCCATATGGTAAACTGGTCAAGAAGACTCCCTAGAAAGAGAAACAAAAGTGTGCAAATATTGAAATAGAAAGCACAAAACCCCATATATACATGGCTCTTAAAAAGAGTACAAATTATACCAGCAAATCACAAGATACTGCAGAAAAGCACCTACCCGAATCGTCGGGTGAGCTAACGGAAAACCTAGAACCTTGGCAATTCAAACTCAAGGCAGTATCCGGTACATGTTTAAAAACATAAAGGCATCAAGGCAGTGACAAAATGCAAAATGCATGACCAAAAAACGTGGTCATAAACACACAATATATACAGTTGACAGTGCTAAATCAGAGGAATACACCTTTAAATATCAGGTGCAGAACATTTCTTGTAGGGTGTAATAGCAAGTGAATGTAAATATATTTCTTATGCCCAAAGCGCCCGGTCAGAAAAATGGTTCCAAATTATCACCTACCTCGCCGTGACCGTATTAGATATATGTAAAGAACAAGGGTACCCCAGTAGTAAGACCAGGGGTAATATATGTATTTGCAAAAGACAGCGGTCTAGGGTGAGGCCAATTGGGTCCTCGGGTAGCCAGAGCTACTACTATTTCAAGTGTTGTCTTAGTCTAGGTTTTAGTAGTGAACAGAGAGTCCCAACAGGACTGGGAAAACAAAATGTGCGGGGACGCAAGGTTGTACGAATGATATCACATTTATTAACATCATAAAAGGAGTATCATTCACATTATAGGAGCTAATCCTGGTGCTCACACAGGAGGTGAAAGGTGCGTGAAGTGATAAGTGCTAGTGACTTAAAATTTACATCGCATTGACAACACTGTACAAAACTCTGTAGTATTAGATATAACAGCACGGTAAGCAGGTTGATATTACATGGGTTAAAACCATGGGTATATTGCAAGTGACAGGACGTTGCAATTCATCTTGCTGGAAATACCTAGATAATCAGTGCACCCTCCACACGGGCGGAAAACAATGAGGTGATAAGGAGCCTACGTTGGTAAAGTCATACTCCAGTCAAAAGTCACAAGGACCTGTATCGGGCACAAACAGGCCCCTTCACGGTAGTTGCATGAACCTAAAGCATACTACCTTTCAGACTAATTTATCCTGCTGGAAATACCCTACACCTCAAAAAAATGTCAGAAGGCAGAGCGATACGAAAAGCTACATTTATTATAGCCGCTTGTGGGCTTAATCAGGCCCCTCCATATTCAGTACGCATACCTTTAGTCAGGAAACCGCGGTCCGTCTAGTACCCCGGAACAGAAGGGTGGCGCGGTCTTCCTCGCTTTAAATACCTAATTTTGGAATCACCCGGCAAATACACGCCGACGTGGTGCATGCCACGTCATCACGGGCTAATGCCACGTACGTCGTGCAAATGCAGGCTGTCTCTGGCAAATGTAGTCAGCCTAGTACAAAGTCGTCTGACAGGCTCCCATCGACGCAGTACGTGCCGCGTAACCACGGTCCAACATCTCGTATGCCCTGCGAGCGCAGGCTAACTGTGGGAGATGTAGTCCGTATCTGTGGCTCGAGTACCGGTAATCTCGCAGCTAGTATAGATTAATCGGGCAAGTCCAATTTTTACCAGCTCAAAGGCATACAACAGAGCAGAGGGCATGGCATGATAAAGAGTTTCTTTGAGCCCCTACACGAGCGGCAAGGGGCTTCAGAGATCATATTGGACAGAAATTGTCTATAGAAAGGAGATTGATGGATGAGCACAAACAGTGTGTCGGTATGTCCATTATATGAGAGAAAACTACTATACATCCTGTCACCATCTCAAAATAAAGGATAGTCCACTAATGTGTATTGGAATAATCAATACTAATATACAGAATATTGATGTGGACACGAGAAGTCGACGAGTGTTTCAGTCAGTCACTTGAAAACCAATGGGAATAGATTATGGACAAGATAGCGAAAACCAGGGGATATCGTCATTTAAACCTGTGTTGTCACTCTAAAGTCTATGCACCCAACGCTGTTCTTTGTCAAACAAGATCTGTGTGATGTTCACAATTGATAATGGAATAGTTGGTTTGTCCAAGACCGTCCATGTCAGTTCATCAGCCTTATGTCTCATATCATGAAAGTGGGTTGTCAATCTGGTGGAGGTTTGTTAGACTTGGCATCTTTTGGCGTGTTTCCCCGAGTTTTTGCTTTCTGACCTCCCGGTTTTGACTCTGTTTTGCTGGTGTAACGGTTCTGCGAGCTTTTCTCACTGCTGATCAGTGGTAAAGCGCAGGTGCTCCTATGGTAAATTATGTTATGGATTGGTGTTTCCATGATTGGATATTTGATTTACCTGTTAGCCCCTAGTAAAGTGCATTGCGTGTGCCAGGGCCGGTGAATCAAATGCTACCCGGGGGCCTGCAGCACTGGTTGTGCCACCCCCGTGAGTAGCCCTGAAAACGGTAACTCAGACCTGCCATTGCAGAGTCTGCGCGCAGTTTGTAACTGCCATATCGACTTGGCCAGTGCACACACTGGCCGGTCACTAACCTTCCCTTTTCTTACATGTCAGGCACCCCTCAGGTAGGCCCAAGGTACCCCTGTGGGCAGGGTGCAATGTATGTGAAAGGTAGGACATGCGCCGGTGTGTGTGGCATGTCCTAATAGTGAATTACAGCCAATTTCGTTTTTCACTATTGCAAGGCTACCAGTTCCCCATAGGACAGAATGGGAGGTTTGTTCATAACATCTTATGAACATATCTGGCCCAGGGAATTCGGTAAGAAAATGAAGTTTCGTATGCCTGAACTCAGAATCTAAAGATGCCTCTTTTAGTGAAGGTGATTTTTACATTCTGTGTTTGAAAATACCACTTTTGGAAAGTGGGTATTTTCTTGCTCAGTCATCCCGTGTGCCTCTGCTGGAATGTCGATTGCCTGTCTGGGTTTTGGATGACAGAAGGCTGGGGGAGCAGGAGGGGCGCCAGATGGTCTAGGTAGGTCAGGAAAGGGCTGAAGAGACCTGGGTTACGATGGGGGAAGGGGGAGGAGATTTCCTTGCACCTCAAAGGGCCTGTTCTGCCTCTGACAAATGCCGTCTCCACCTCCTGCCAGGAATTCACACCAGAGAAGGCAGAACTGGTCCTGACTGGGCACAGGCCCTCTCTGCCTAAGAGATCAAAGGATTTTTGGACATAAATGCTGGGTCCCAGACCCCTGAACCTTAGAACTCATCTGGACAAGAAGACTGCCAAGAAGAAGAGCCGGAGAAGCTGCGAAAAGGAACGACTGCTTTGCTGGGTGCTTTGCTGGGCTGACCTGCAGTGGCTGCTTTTGTCTTGGGTAGTGAAAGGCCTGGACTGGACTTTCTGCAACCTAAATTTGTGAGTCTCTCCAAGGGCTTGAGGTAGAGCTTGCCCCCTGTTCACGAAGTCTCAGGAACAGCAAAGACTTCAAGTTCTTCGACCCGCAGCACTGGGGACTGTGTGTTTTGTGCTGCAACCCGAAGAACAACAACTCGACGACGTCTACGACGCCACTGCCAACTCCGTGTCCTGAAGGCAACGCAGAGGGCACCGCCGCAATGCTGCACTGCAACCCTGGTCTCACCGACGACGCCTGTTGACACCGCCAACGAGCCGCTGCTTGCACCATGACCTATGGGCACCCACTCCGCACCGCCTCGCTTCACGCCGAAGCTTTGGCACCGCAGAGGGTGCCGCCGCAACACCGCACCGTGACCGTGGTCTCACCGACGACGCCTGTTGATGCCGCCACCGAGCCGCTGCTCACACCGCGACCTGTGGGCACCGCACTCCGCACCGCCTGGCTTCACGAGGACACCTTCGCCTGCCTGGCGCCGCCACTTCCCGCCGAGATCGACGCCGCTGCTTGCACCGTGGTTCGGGGGCACCGCTCGTAAGTTACACGACGCACCGCCCTCATCCCACACTGCAGCCTTGGCCTACCGACGCCGGCGCCATCGACTCCAGTTCGTCAGCCGACGACAGCGCTTCAGCAACGACGACGCCGCTGCTTGCACCATGATCTGCCTGCATCGTGACGAGCACCACCTTCATCTCGCACCGCGACCCTGGTCTCACCGACGACGCCATCTGACGCCGCCACTTAGCCGCTGCTCGCACTGTGACCTGAGGGCACCGCATGCCGCACCGCTGCACTTCGCACCGCAGCACCCGACGCCTGCCGACGCCAGCGCTCCTGACTCCATCAGAGAGGAGATCGACCTGCAACGCGTGTGACTTCGAGGGCCCCATCGCCCTGCATCTGTGAAAGGTACTGTTTGCGGGTCTTCCCGACACCGTAGCTGGCCTGCGACCCCGCGGTCAGCCAGAACTGTTTTGGATTTGTGTGTTCACGACGCTGTGGTAGCCCGGACGGCGCTATCCACACAAGGAACTCTTTTTAATCAGCGTATTTTTGAATTGTGAACTTTTAAGTATAGTGTTGTGGTTCTTTATCGTTTTTGGTCTTGTTTTAATTATATAAAAATGTTGGATATTTTTCTAAACTGGTGTGGTGTCCTTTTGTAGTGCATACACTGTATTACTGTTGGTTATGTGCAAATGCTTTACGCACTGCCTCTGAGATAGGCCTGGCTGCTCATGCCAAGCTACCAAGGGGGTGAGCAGGGGTTATTTTAGACGTGTAACTCCCTTATCCTGACTAGAGTGGTGGTTTTTGCCTGGCTTTGGCCCGTGCCCTAGCCTACCAAGAATCCCATTTCTAACATTGGTTGTCAGCGGTGAGGATAGGACTTGCGTTTGCACTTGACTTACAGTGATTGGTGTGCACTACTACCATATCGCAGACCATTACGTACCACATACTAACCCGTTTTCTTTTGGCCGATTTTTGTGATCTTGCCAGGTGAACTTTCTACTTCACCATGCCGGAATCAATAGCATCATCCGTTGCATCCATGGACATTGCCTTTGAGGAGGATAGGTTGGAGCTCTACACTGTGAGAGAATTGAAGTCCATTTTCAAAAACCTAAAAGTCCAAATAAGAGGCCTCACTAGGAAGGATGAGCTACAAAAGGCGCTGAGGGCCTGGGTAGCAGCCAGAGACGCAAGTGGGCAATGTGGTGACCTTAGTGGAGAGGCGGGGAGCCTAGTCCTAGGGTGGATGTGCTTTTGGGAGGGGGGGAACCCTTCTGACCAGGCAGCAGTGGCCTGTCCCCAGAGGAGCTGGAGGACAGGCGGGAAGCAAGGAGAGCAGCCACGGAGCTAGAAAAGATTAGATTGGCCATGGAGGAGGAGAGAATGCTATTGGAACATGAACGAGGTCTTAAAGAGCTGGAGCTGAAGAGTAGGCCCGGCTCGGATGGTGGCAGCAACTCGTCAAGGCAGACAGACCGAATCGTACACATCCTTAAGAATGTGGGCAGAGAGTTCAAGAAGGGGGATGACATACAGAGGTGATTTCAGGGTTATGAGGCAGCGATACACATGAATGGGGTCCCTGAGGAGAATTGGGGAGCAGGATTGTGGTCTCTGTTTCCAGAGGAAGCCAGGGATACTTTGACAGCTTTGGGTAAGGGGCCTAACCTCACCTATGCTGATATGAAGGAAGCCCTTCTCACTAGGTAAGGTCTCACTCCTGGAAAGTACCGGGATCAGTTTAGGTCCTGGAAGAAATCTGATGCCAACACGTGGCTGGAATGTGTGGATGGGTTTTGTCGGTCGTTGGATGGCTGGGTGAAGGGCAGTAATGTGACAGATTTTCGGGGGCTCTACAATTTGATTGCGTGGGAGCACTTGTCTAGTCTATGCTTTGCAGATCTGCGCCAGCACCTAGTTGATAGTAAGCTAACTGACCCCAGGAAGCTTGCTATGGAGGCGGACCGCTGGGTGAGTACCAGGGTCCACAAGAAAGCGTTTGGGGGGGACTCAGTCAAAGGTGGGCAGGGTCCCCAGCAGAAAAGTGGGGGACAAGGGTAAAGCACAGGAGTTCTCGAAAGGGCCCCAAAATAACACCCAGGGTAAAGGTTCCCATCCCCCGGAGATAAGAAGCAAGGGGTCTCGACAGGAAAGCCTGCCGAGACCGGCCCCGCAAGTGTTTTGCCTGTGACCAGGTGGGGCACATGAGGGGAGACCCCGGTGCCCAAAGGGGACACAGCCACCCACTGGTGGACCGTCCAAAGTGTTGGCTAGCGTAGCGCTGGGGAGGAGGAGGAGGAGTCCCAACAGGAGGGTGGGGACCCCGCAGAAATGACCCTCGTCTCACTAGGGGACAGTGAGATGGTCCCAGGAGCCCATGTGCCCCCTAGCACAAAGAAATACAGCACCTGGGTGACCATCAACGGGAAAAGGGTAGAGGCTCTCAGGGATACTGGAGCCAGTGTGACCTCAGTTCGGTGTCACCTGGTCCCTGAGACGCAGGTAGTCCCCGGGGCATTCCACCAGGTGATTGCAGTCGACAATTCCGAGCGCCAGTGTCTGGTGGCGCAGGTTCCCTTCGAGTGAGGGGGGTCTCAGGTCCTTTAAGGGTAGTGGTGAGCCCTTCCATGCCTGTCGATTGTCTGCTGGGTAACGACCTGGAGCAGTCCTTATGGAAGGATGTTGAGCTCAGGTCCCACTTGGAGATGCTGGGGTTGCCAGAGTGGGCATGCGTGTCCACTCGGTCGATGGCGACCAGAGAGGGTGATCAGAAGGACCCGGAGCCTGAAACAGTGGCCCAGGTCCCTGCCAAGAGGAAGGGCAAGGGGCACGGGAAAACGGCCCCTGAAGTTCCCACGGCCCGGGAGGAGGCGGACCTCGAGGGGGACGCCCCAGTGCCTACAGGGGAACAGGTAGCCGAACTGGGGGACATCTCTGAGCTGACCCATTGGCAGCAAGAAGGGGGTCCCACCAGGGAGGAGTTCTGCTGGGAGCAGAACGAGTGCCCTTCTCTTGAGGGTCTGCGGCAGCAGGCCGCAGCCCAGGCGACTGGTGATCAGTCCGGATCACATTGGATATATTGGGAGAATGATCTCCTGTACAGCGAGCCTAAGGTCGCGGAACCTGGGTCAGCCCGTGTGCTGGTGGTACCCCAGCGCTTCAGAACCTTCCTACTGGGTCTGGCTAACGACATGCCTTTGCCAGGACATTTGGGGCAGGACAAGACCTTTGACTGGCTTGTCACCCACTTCTTCTGGCCTCGAATGCGAAGGCAGTCGGATGTGCATTGTCGGTCCTGCCAAACTTGCCAGGCAAGCGGCAAGAGTGGGAGGATGGTCAAAGCTCCTCTCCAACCGTTCCCCGTGGTGGGGACACCCTTTGAAAGGGTAGGGATGGACATCGTAGGGCCACTGGATCCCAAGACAGCCATGGGCAACAGGTACATCCTGGTCTTGGTGCACCATGCCACCCGGTACCCGGAGGCAATCCCTCTCAGGACAACGACGGCGCCAGTGGTGGGCCGGGAGTTGATGGGGATCTTTTCCCGCGTGGGGTTCCCCAGAGAGGTGGTTTCTGACAGGGGGCCCAATTTCATATCGAAGTATATGACATCCATGTGGAAGGAGTGTGGTGTTACGTACAAGTTCACCACTCCTTACCACCCCCAAGGCAATGGTCTGGTGGAAAGGTTCAACCAGACCTTAAAAGGCATGATCAAGGGTCTCACTGAACCCATGAGGCGTAAGTGGGACGTCCTCTTACCGTGCCTTCTCTTTGCGTACAGGGAGGTACCCCAGAAGTCTCTCGGGTTCAGTCCCTTCGAGCTTCTGTATGGTCACCCCATGCGGGGACCTCTAAGCTTGGTAAAGGAAGGCTGGGAGGCCGCTCCCAGGAAGATCCCCCAGGATGTGTTCAGCTACATGCTGGCCTTCCGCAATCAAACTGCCCGCTTCAGGAAACTCACTCAGGCGAACCTCGAGGCCAGCCAGGAAGCAATTAGGAAGTGGTATGACCAGAATGCCACTCTGGTCGAGTTTCAACCTGGACAGAAAGTGTGAGTCATGGCCCCTGTGGAACCTTGTGCCTTACAGGACAAGTGGACGGGCCCTTTGAGGTGGTGGAGCGCAAAAGTGAGGTCACCTACCTGGTGGATTTGCAGGCTCCTCAGAACCCGTTACGGGACCTCCACGTGAACCACATCAAACCCCACTTCGAGAGGTCCGAAGTGAGCATGCTCTTGGCAACGGACGACGGGGAGGAAGCGGAGAGTGAGCCTCTCCCGGACCTCCTGTCTGCCCAAGAGGGGGATGGGTCGGTGGATGGGTCGGTGGATGGTGTGACCCTCTCCCCGGCCCTGACCGCTGAGCAGCAGAGCGAGTGTCGCCAGTTGTTGGGGCAGTTTGCCCCACTGTTCTCCTTGACCACAGGTGTTACTCACTGGTGTACCCACGACGTGGATACCGGTGACAGCCCCCCGGTGAAACACAAGATTTACCGGTTGGCTGACCGGGTCAAGGGCAGCATCAAAGAGGAGGTCTCGAAGATGTTGGCGTTGGTGGTGGTTGAGCAATCCAGTAGCCCATGGGCCAGCCCTTTGGTCTTGGTCCCGAACGCAACGACACCTGGGGCCGCCCCAGAACTGCGGTTCTGTGTGTACTATCGGGGGTCAATGCCGTCACGCGGACTGACGCCCACCCCATCCCCCGAGCTGATGAGCTCATCGACCGGTTGGGAGCGGCCAGATTCCTGAGTACGTTCGATTTAACGTCTGGGTACTGGCAGATCGCTCTAACCGAGGGGGCCAAAGAGAGATCAGCATTCTCAACCCCGGACAGCCATTACCAGTTCCGGGTGATGCCCTTCGGATTGAAGAATGCCCCTGCCACCTTTCAGAGGTTGGTCAACCAGGTGTTGGCCGGGCTGGAGGAATTCAGCGCTGCGTACCTGGACGACATTGTGGTGTTCAGTTCCAGTTGGGACGAACATCTGCAACACCTCAGGGAAGTGTTGAGGGCGCTGCAGACGGCAGGCCTCACGATTAAGGCCAGTAAGTGCCAGATCGGGCAGGGGTCGGTGGTGTACTTGGGACAGCAGGTAGGGAGCGGCCAGGTGGCGCCCCTACAGCCCAAGATCGACACCATCCTGGCTTGGGAGCCTCCCAAGACCCAGACAGAGGTGAGGGCCTTCTTAGGACTCACCGGGTACTACCGGAGGTTTGTTAAGGGATATGGCACCATTGTGGCCCCCTTAACTGAGTTGACTTCCAAGAAGCAACCGAGAAAGGTGATCTGGACTGAGTCTTGCCAGAGGGCGTTTGATACCCTGAAGGCCGCCATGTGCACGGCCCCCGTGCTCAAGGCCCCCGACTTCTCCAAGGAATTTGTCGTGCAGACCGACGCGTCAGAGCATGGAGTGGGAGCGGTGCTCTCACAACTCATCGAAGAGGACCTAGACCAACCGGTAGTCTTCCTTAGCAGGAGACTACTCCCCAGGGAGCAGAGGTGGAGTGCCATAGAAAGGGAAGCTTTCGCTGTGGTCTGGGCACTGAAGAAGCTGAGACCATACCTGTTTGGGACTCACTTCCGAGTTCAGACCGACCACAGGCCCCTCAGATGGTTAATGCAGATGAGGGGGGAGAATCCAAAACTGCTGAGGTGGTCCATCTTCCTACAGGGAATGGACTTTACGGTGGAACACCGCCCTGGCACAGAGCACGCCAATGCAGATGGCCTGTCCAGGTTCTTCCGCCTTAGTGAAGAGAACCCCCAGGTAAATGGGTAGTTCTCCCTACTTTCAGCTGGAGGGGACGTGTGTTAGACTTGGCATCTTTTGGCGTGGTTCCCCTGAGTTTTTGCTTTCTGACCTCCCGGTTTTGACTCTGTTTTGCTGGTGTAACGGTTCTGCGCGCTTTTCGCACTGCTGATCAGTGGTAAAGCGCAGGTGCTCCTATGGTAAATTGTGTTATGGATTGGTGTTTCCATGATTGGATATTTGATTTACCTGTTAGCCCCTAGTAAAGTGCACTGCGTGTGCCAGGGCCAGTGAATAAAATGCTACCCGGGGGCCTGCAGCACTGGTTGTGCCACCCCCGTGAGTAGCCCTGAAAACGGTAACTCAGACCTGCCATTGCAGAGTCTGTGCGCAGTTTGTAACTGCCATATCGACTTGGCCAGTGCACACACTGGCCGGTCCCTAACCTTCCCTTTTCTTACATGTCAGGCACTCGTCAGGTAGGCCCAAGGTACCCCTGTGGGCAGGGTGCAATATATGTGAAAGGTAGGACATGCCCCGGTGTGTGTGGCATGTCCTAATAGTGAATTACAGCCAATTTCGTTTTTCACTATTGCAAGGCTACCAGTTCCCCATAGGACAGAATGGGAGGTTTGTTCATAACATCTTATGAACATAACTGGCCCAGGGAATTCGGTAAGAAAATGAAGTTTCGTATGCCTGAACTCAGAATCTAAAGATGCCTCTTTTAGTGAAGGTGATTTTTACATTCTGTGTTTGAAAATACCACTTTTGGAAAGTGGGTATTTTCTTGCTCAGTCATCCCGTGTGCCTCTGCTGGAATGTGGATTGCCTGTCTGGGTTTTGGATGACAGAAGGCTGGGGGAGCAGGAGGGGCGCTAGATGGTCTAGGTAGGTCAGGAAAGGGCTGAAGAGACCTGGGTTACGATGGGGGAAGGGGGAGGAGATTTCCTTGCACCTCAAAGGGCCTGTTCTGCCTCTGACAAATGCCGTCTCCACCTCCTGCCAGGAATTCACACCAGAGAAGGCAGAACTGGTCCTGACCGGGCACAGGCCCTCTCTGCCTAAGAGATCAAAGGATTTTTGGACATAAATGCTGGGTCCCAGACCCCTGAACTTTAGAACTCATCTGGACAAGAAGACTGCCAAGAAGAAGAGCCGGAGAAGCTGCAAAAAGGAACGACTGCTTTGCTGGGTGCTTTGCTGGGCTGACCTGCAGTGGCTGCTTTTGTCTTGGGTAGTGAAAGGCCTGGACTGGACTTTCTGCAACCTAAATTTGTGAGTCTCTCCAAGGGCTTGAGGTAGAGCTTGCCCCCTGTTCACAAAGTCTCAGGAACAGCAAAGACTTCAAGTTCTACGACCTGCAGCACTGGGGACTGTGGGGTCGATTCCGATCTCGGCCGGAAGCGCACCTAACAGTATTTGTCCAGAAAAAAAACCAGCCGATTGCGTGTTTCCCGACCGATTCGAACACTCGTCCGGATGAACAAGTACGATGCGTATAACAACCCAGATTCCGAGCGAGCCGTACTTACCCAATCCAGCTCCTGTTCCCCGCCCGAGCCGGATCCGTAAACGCCGAATCAAGTCGTACGGAAGCAAATACACAGCACCTTCTGGCCGGACGAGTACGATGCGCACTCCGTACGCGCCGAACCCGTCACTACGTCCGGGACGTTTGAGCATCCGGGCGAGCCGTACATAAGCTCCGTTTCGCGCCACAAGACGATCCACGGCTACGAGACGAACAAGCCTGCTACGAGTACGACTCGAAGACACGAGAAACCCGAACGAGATCATCCAAGCATGAATCCCATTGCGCAGGTCCTACCTATACTCTACATCTATTACCGGGAACGGCGCAGACGGTAAGTCAAACACCAACAACACAAACAAACGACACGTACCCGAAATATGTCACACACACATAGGGATGCACAAATGACGTACACTAGCAACAGCAGAACCATAGGGGTGGGATGGTCATCACCAATGCCATACACACCCATAGGGGGATGAATGCCTACCACCAACACTACCCCTACTCAGGGGGGGCTGGATGCCTGCCACTACCACCACCCCACTCAGGGAGGGCTGGATGCCTGCCACTACCACCACCCCACTCAGGGAGGGCTGGATGCCTGCAACTACCACCACCCCACTCAGGGGGGGCTGGATGCCTGCCACCACTACCATCCCTACCCTTAGAGGGATGGATGCCTACCACTACCACCACCCCTACTCAGGGGGGCCTGGATGCCTACCACTACCATCACCCCTACTCAGGGGGGGCTGGATGCCTACCACTACCACCACCCCACTCAGGGGGGGCTGGATGCCTGTCACTACTACCATCCCCACCCTTAGGGGGCTGGATGCCTACCACTACCACCACCCCTACTCAGGGGGGGCTGGATGCCTGCCACTACCACCACCCCTACTCATGGGGGCCTGGATGCCTGTCACTACTACCATCCCCACCCTTAGGGGGATGGATGCCTACCATTACCACCACCCCTACTCTGGGGGGCTGGATGCCTGCCACTACCACCACCCCACTCAGGGGGCTGGATGCCTGTCACTACTACCATCCCCACCCTTAGGGGCTGGATGCCTACCACTACCACCACCCCTACTCAGGGGGCCTGGATGCCTGCCACTACCACCACCCCTACTCAGGGGGGCTGGATGCCTACCACTACCACCACCCCTACTCAGGGGGGCTGGATGCCTGCCACTACCACCACCCCACTCAGGGGGCTGGATGCCTGCCACTACCACCATCCCACTCAGGGGGGGCTGGAGGCCTGCCACCACTACCATCCCTACCCTTAGGGGGATGGATGCCTACCACTACCACCACCCCTACTCAGGGGGGCCTGGATGCCTACCACTACCACCACCCCTACTCAGGGGGGGCTGGATGCCCACCACTACCACCACCCCTACTCAGGGGGGGCGGGATGCCTGCCACTACCACCACCCCACTCAGGGGGGGCTGGATGCCTGCCACTACCACCACCCCACTCAGGGGGGGCTGGAGGCCTGCCACCACTACCATCCCTGCCCTTAGGGGGATGGATGCCTACCACTACCACCACCCCTACTCAGGGGGGGCTGGATGCCTGCCACTACCACCACCCCACTCAGGGGGGGCTGGATGCCTGTCACTACTACCATCCCCACCCTTAGGGGCTGGATGCCTACCACTACCACCACCCCTACTCAGGGGGACTGGATGCCTGCCACTACCACCACCCTTACTCATGGGGGCCTGGATGCCTGTCACTACTACCATCCCCACCCTTAGGGGATGGATGCCTACCACTACCACCACCCCTACTCAGGGGGGGCTGGATGCCTGCCACTACCACCACCCCACTCAGGGGGGGCTGGATGCCTGCCACCACTACCATCCCACCCTTAGGGGGATGGATGCCTCCCACTACCACCACCCCTACTCAGGGGGGCCTGGATGCCTACCGCTACCACCACCCCTACTCAGGGGGGGCTGGATGCCTACCACTACCACCACCCCTACTCAGGGGGGGCTGGATGCCTGCCACTACCACCACCCTACTCATGGGGGGCTGGATGCCTGTCACTACTACCATCCCCACCCTTAGGGGGCTGGATGCCTACCACTACCACCACCCCTACTCAGGGGGGGCTGGATGCCTCTCACTACCACCACCCCTACTCAGGGGGGCCTGGATGCCTGTCACTACTACCATCCCCACCCTTAGGGGGATGGATGCCTGCCACTACCTCCACCCCTACTCGTAGGACGGGTAATACTTGACACAACCCGCATACTCCCACATAAGGAATGTCTGAAAATGACATCCCCCCCAACACCATGACAAGCGTGTGTAGTCTGTGTCAAATGCCTACAACACTGAACATGACATTGAACATACAATGTGACCCCCTAGCACATGTGTCAGACATAAATGTGTGTGGCCTCCACAATGCAAGCCGACCATGGCCACTGTGGCAATGGGGTTGAACACCCCATCACCACAGCGACCAAAAGGTAAGTGTGGGGTCTGGTATGCGTAAAAACATGCTGTTCCGACTAGAACAGAGGTGGGTACTGAGGTTGTCCTCGGACAAGGAGGGACTCAATGAAGACATACCTTGGAGTTTGCTGACGTAATACATCATATGATGTACTGCCCCTCCCTCCCTATGTCCGAATTTTGTGATTAGCAATGGTACTGCTTTTCTCGAACGTATCTTCACCGATATAAGCTATACTGATATCAATTAAGAGCACACGTTAGGAAACACCACCTCCACCTGTCGGGGCCACCATTACATTGGGGTTTAATTTCCCCGTTTGTGTGCTTCATCAAGTTCTGCCCCCGCCACGCAGCGTTTACAATAGTGGTGGATCCGTTATTAATTACATTGATAACTGGGTATGTTACCTTTCTACCCTTTACTTCATCATAGGGTTTGGTCAATTCAAAGCCACCGAGTTGTAATTTGATTAGACACTTTGCTACACTAGCTGGTGGTTTTATGAGGCACACTCTAGGCACATTAGTCCTTGTTGTCCCTTGTCTCAGATAGTTTCAGCAACCCGATGACTACCGTTTCACAGTAGTTTATAATAAGGTTATTGGGGAGACCTTCATTGACACATGCGCAATGGGGATTACAATGTGGCACCCGTAAGTGGGTGTTGACGCTCTACCCGTTGTTTATTATTATTATTCATTTATTTTTCTACCCTTTACTTCATCACAGGGTTTGGTCTATTCTAAGACATCGAGCTGTTATTTGATCAGACACTTTGCTACATTAGCTGGTTGGTTATGAGGCACATCCTAGGAGCTCTAGTCCTTGTTATTCCCAGGCTCTCATATATATATTTTTAGTAATCATATGTCTACCACTGCACAGTAACATACAATAAGGTTATTGGGGATACCTTCATTAATACACACGCAATGGGGATTCCAATGTGGCACCCGGAAGTGGTTGTTGACGCTCTAGTCGTTGTTCCAACATTGAAACCGGAAGTCCTGCCTCCACCGCTGACCGACCGGGTAATATCATTCGTACACGAATGAGGTGTTACATCCACCCGGGTCCAGCAGAGTGAGGGGTAGGTCGACCACGATCGGACGGAGCGACAAACGTGAGTATCGGGCACTGAGCATAATAGTGGGGGACCTTTTGGCTGTCACTTCGACTTATAAACATGGAATTGTTCCGCCTTGTTAGGAGTGACCGTGATGCGGGACCGGCCTTGTTGTGTCCCGCACCCTCCTTTTACTCCACGTGAGTTCCGTAATTGAAGAGGTCGGTCGAGTGAGTACACCCTCTCTAATTGCCTTAGGAGAGAATGGCGATACGGTACGGCTTTGTTTCTGATCATCGCGCTCTCCCTTCTTGCGCATAACTTTTACTGTCTCTATTGCCCTCTTTGGTTGTCGAAGAGACAATGGGGATGTGGTTGTCGCCCTTCTGTGCACCACCCTTGACTATCTGGTGTGAGTGAGTAGCTGGAGTGCGTGGCACACCGCACCCCCGGATTACCGCCTGCAACCATTGTGTGGGATATATTGTTATTTCTAGGTGATAGCCATCGGTATCTCAAAGGGATACTCCCCTTTCGGGCCCCGTTTTGGCAATCTCCACCCAGCTTACATTAATTACCTTCTTCGTACCTTTGTTAGGACACTGAATCTGGCAGTGTTTTCACCTGCTGCGACACCTTGATGCATTGAAATGACCCAAGTTGGGTTAGTGTGCTGGTATACCTCGGTTCTCTGCATATTCTTTGCTACTTCTGTTTTTATTTAAATATTTTTGCTTATACTCGCCAATTGCATGATCACATACACCATTATGTGTGAAGCATGCTCATCATTCACAATTGTTTTTGCAGTATCACAATAACTTGGCCAAACTCATGGACTTTTGCATGTAGTTTGAACTGCAGACTACAGTTGAACGATGTATTTATTTTTAACCTTTACGATTCTTCTCTCCTACAGGCATTGTTGTTGATTGACAGGTACCACTTTATAGGGTGCTGTATGGGTGGTCACTGAACTGTGTAATGAACAGACCACCAACCATAAAGTGTAGAATGATAAAGAATAGGTCCTGAAGAATTGCCGTTAACTTAACAGTAGGCAAGAAACATGTTGGCCTGAGTTTGAGCACACAACCCTGCAATCCTTGAGCAGACGCGTGCGCCTCTTACTGGTTTTTAATCAGGATAGTGACCATTGTCATTAAAATAGTTTTGGATGGATCACTAACTCCTGTTTTAGATTGCACACACTACAAATTTTCACATCTACACTCACTAGGGCCCTTACACGCACCGCACCTAACAGCTAAGAAAAAAGATCTCCGCCAAGAAGGCCCCATCACGGGTGCCGATCGGGTATTGCAGCGCCGACCCGATAAGGAGCAGACCCAGTGATGAAGCATGACACCTAGCTGGCTGGGTGTGTGAGGGTCTTTTTCTGAAAGGAGAAAAGATTTTCTCCGATCTTTATGAGCACTCACATGCTCTCTTTTCACCCATTGACCTGTAGGACTCTTTTAGGAACAGCATACCTCTTCTTGTTGTGGGTCCATCGCTGATGCACATTTTGAACAGTGTGGCAATGGGGCCCAAAGCCCCATCACCACAGTGACCAAAAGGGAAGTGTGGGGTCCATAGCTGATGCACCTTTTGAACAGTGTGGCAATGGGGCCCAAAGCCCCATCACCACAGTGACCAAGAGGGAAGTGTGGGGTCCATAGCTGATGCACCTTTTGAACAGTGTGGCAATGGGGCCCAAAGCCCCATCACCACAGTGACCAAGAGGGAAGTGTGGGGTCCATAGCTGATGCACCTTTTGAACAGTGTGGCAATGGGGCCCAAAGCCCCATCACCACAGTGACCAAAAGGTAGGTGTGGGGTCCATAGCTGATGCACCTTTTGAACAGTGTGGCAATGGGGCCCAAAGCACCATCACCACAGTGACCAAAAGGTAGGTGTGGGGTCCATAGCTGATGCACATTTTGAACAGTGTGGCAATGGGGCCCAAAGCCCCATCACCACAGTGACCAAAAGGTAGGTGTGGGGTCCATAGCTGATGCACATTTTGAACAGTGTGGCAATGGGGCCCAAAGCCCCATCACCACAGTGACCAAAAGGTAGGTGTGGGGTCCATAGCTGATGCACATTTTGAACAGTGTGGCAATGGGGCCCAAAGCCCCATCACCACAGTGACCAAAAGGGAAGTGTAGTCAGGGTAAAAGCTGCCAAAGCCAAACTGCATGGATGATTCCTGGTCACACAACAACAAACACATCAGTGGCATAGTAGTGCTTGTGTCCCATAGCAACATAGATTGGGTGAGGCAAACAGTGCAGTGCAAATAAAACATACCTTTGGCCATGTGCATACAAACATCACCCATGGGGGCTCACATTGTCAACATTCACAAATAACACAATGACAGAAGTGACCATCATAATGCAGACCCACATATCTGCACCAATGGACACACAAATGTAGATATCCTGTGGAGACTGTAGATGTCAGGTGAACAAATACCATACCATGGCAGCAATGGGACATACAAACCATGATTATTGTGCTGACTGATGACCTAGGAGTCCCAGGGACAGCAGGGGAAAGCCACCAAACAACATACAGCCAATGGCACACTCAAGATATGCCAATGCAGTGGTGCAAATGCACAAACACAAACAGGCAGACTCACACTGCATATCAAACACAACAGGTGATGGGGGTGTGTGCCAGTGCCCCCAGGCAACCACACAACACATGAGGAGGCCTGAATTCCAATTACACAGATGTGTATACAGTGCCATACAAAAGTAACTCATGGATCGGATTCCCCTATGTGGGCAAACAGGCATTGTTAGATGAGAGGGAGCCCAAATTACACATGTCACACAAGCTTGTAGGAACAGCAACTAACATAGCAAGAGACAGACCCACCACATCACTACCCCCAGGGACCCCACATTGTGGTGACACTAGCCTGCATGATAATCCCACTGTGATGACAAAGGTAGATGTCATTCACAGTGTGAACCACAGCCATGTGTCCTGAGCAACAAACTACCATCACACCTACACAAGCACAAATCAATCAGCACGGCCTGCCAGCCATGGCCAATATGGAGGTAGGGGTCTAGCCGTGCAACAACTCACATTTGCACACAGTCAACACCACACACCTTGATCTCCACCAATGTGCAGCAGTGAAGCTCACATGGACTGGTGACATTGCACATGCACCCATGACAATCCCAGGGGTGGTGGGGGGAACTAAGGTGCAGAAACCCATTACACATGGCCAGTCAACAAGACTCGTGAATGTCTGACACACTGCACACTACGCGGTACATGGGCATGACGTGAAATCCACCACAATCAATGGGATCCCGGCCATAGTCACACACCAATGAAGAAGACAAGGTGACACACAAAGAACACACATACACAACTTCCAACATTGCAGCTCTGACCCTGAGGAGTGGCAGCAGTCACACACACAACGTGTCACAATCACTGAAAGCTACCACAGACTGTAAATTACATGACATGTGTAACCAACAAGTGCCAAGGGGAATCCTGAATGTGTCCCATCTGCATTTGCCCACATCCCCAGCCCTGACAACAAAGACAACCTGGGATGACAACCTGATGAACCTTAGTTTGCCATGCACCCACATCCTGGAGTAACCAGGTCCAAGATGCTGAATGAACACAGAACAACTCAGCAAGCATCAGAAACAGGAACATCCGTAGGGACACAGCCTATGTAGGAAAAGGGAAGGGTACACGCACAGACATGCTCACACAACACAAAACACGGGCCCAGGCAATGTCACGGGATTACACACTGCCATGAGGGCACTCCACTGCTGTGGAAGGTCCGCTGTGCCAAACCTTGTCTGTGCACGACTCTAACATGTCGGCAGAACACTCGGTCAGTGAGTCAACAACTACAACACACTGAAGGCTCTGCTCACATCAGCCTGTGTACGGGAGTGTCACGTCAGTCATCTGCATACACCCAAAACACGGGTCAAGCAAGGTGCACTGTATACACTGATGAGTCCTTCAACATTGGTGTGCTAAACTGCATGTCCAGTGGAGATGGGCACACAGTCAGGGAAATAGAAACATTGAACAGTGGTAAGCCCACCAGATGTGCATCACTGTAAGACAAAGATGTTAATTTACAAATGCAAAACGTACATCCCTGTGTCATATGCTGAACATCACACCCTCAGACTGCAGCAGAGGATGCCATAGATCTAGACTACAACAGGACACATATCCCATGGACCACATGGAGTCCATCACTGCAACACTTCATTTCCCTGATCTGAACACTATTACAACTGCAAATGCATGTTGATACTCATCTACATCATGTACATCAAAAGAAAAACCACAAGTAAACAAAAATAGGCTTTATTCAGCAAATGTCAATAAAAAATCAGAAGTCCAAATTTAACTAAGGCCAATGGCCAGTCCAAATACACAGTCCCAACAGGGTGATATGTGACAACTTGTCACCCATTGCTTGCCTGCACTGGTAGGGACAGGGGACATCCCCCTTGGAGGGGCATACAAGGGGCAGGCCAGGCACCGCAGGGACAGGATCAGGGGATGCCAGAGTGAGGCAGTGAAGGGGTGGTGGGTGCAGGAGTGTCACCGGCAACTGCAGTGGAGGTGTCTGACTCAGGGGGGGCCGGCACCACTGTAGGGCACAAGTCAGATGGTGTTGGTGCTGCAACCACTGCATGGAGTGGACTGGGTCCCCACTGCAGTGCCCGAGTCAGACGGGGTGGTTGTGGACTCCACTGCAGTGCATGCCTCCAAGGGAGTGGAAGGGGGGGCAGATGAGGTGGGCAGGACAGAGGGGGGACCCGGTCTCCACACCAGTGGCACAAACAGGCTGAGCGTCTGGGCTGGGGGTGGAAGAGCAAGTGGCAGGGGGAGGGCCTAAGCAGTTTGGGGATGCGGTATCAGTGTGTGGGGGAACCTGGGGCAGGGTGTGGCGGTGGAACCTGTGGAGTGGTGGCCTGGGGGATGGAGGAGAGAGACTGGGTGGTGGAACTGCGTGGTGGTGGTGGTGGGGTCTTGCCCTTCCTGGTCCGGGGGGACTTCCGAATGGGGTCCTCAGTCTGCCTGCACCTGGGGGAGGGTGTCCGGGGGTGAGGGGCACTCCCCTCTGTGTGGGTGGACTTCCTCTTCCCCCGGTATGCCGGATCTGCAGGATCGGAGGGGAAGAGGCCGAGGTCACACAGGAAGAGCTGCTGTGTAGGTGGGGTTGCAGGTGAGGCAAGGGAAGGGGTCTTGGAGGGAGAGGATTTGGAGGACTGCGGAGTGACTGTGGATGCCTGTTTGTGTGTCTGTTCCCCATCCCCTGTGTGTGTGGTATCTGTCCCCTGAGGATGCTTGTGTGCACGTCTTGCCTTTCTTTTGGGTGTGTCTGTGCTGCTCGTGTCTGTGTGCTTGGGTGATTGTGCAGGTGTGCATGTGCTTTGGACATGTAGGGAGCCAGGAAGTGTGGAAGGGGCAGAGGTAGGAGGTGGGAGGGACTGTTGGAGGAGGGACACTGCTGCTGTCAGGGAGGAGTCCATGGACTTATTGCTCCTCTGTAGGGCAGACATACCCGTCGAGATGCCCTCCATGAACGACACCAGCTGTGTCAACAGAGTGGTGTGTGCATGGAGGACAGTCAGCATTGCTGTCTGCCCTACATGGAGCTGCCGAAGTAGGTACACAGACTCCTCACTCAGGGCAGCAGGGGACACAGGGGCAGGGGGTGCGGTGCCTGGCACGAAAGAGACACGCTCCGGAACACAGGAGCCTCCACGGACCTCTGAAACTGGAGCCAATGGGAGGGCGGTGCTGGTGGTGGTGGTGGCAGGGCCAGACAGACTAGCGGGGGTGTGGTGGCTGCTGACACCCGCCTCCACAAGGGAGTCATCCTCCGAGCTGCTGTGGTCCTCAGCTGAGGTGGATGGTGCTGAGGACTCCTCGGTGTGGCTCCCCTCACCCTCCGTGCCACTGGGACCCTCTGACCACTCGTCGGATGCTGACCCAGTCTGGATCCGCTGCTCCTCCTGGTCCGTGGAGCTGTCCCCTCCTGTGGCCGTGGATGTATCTGCAAACAATTAGGAAAACAGACAAACATCAGTCACCTGCACTGACCGCACACACCACAGTAAGTACAGCACTTACAGAGCCAGCCCCGGCATCCTTAGTTGAACATTGCCAAAACTCCTCACACAGATTTGGAGAAGCCAATTGTCAATCTGATGGTCAACCATGGGACTCACACCCCTCCTGCCCTTGCACCCATCTGTCTGGTGCCTGTCTGATGGTAAGACCCCAGTGTGGACACATGCACCACCTACACAGTTGTTGGACATTGCAGGGAACACGGTGAAGTATGTGAACATGCACACATCACATCTCTTGCCACTGAGTCAGTGCAGGTGTCCGGAGAAAGGGATGGCCAGAGTCTAAATAGAAATGCATGTGATGCATACCAGCACCAGACACCATGATGCACCCATGTCCGGATAGTCCATGCCACAATGGGGTGCATGTTGCACATGTCACTCCCCTGCAGGATCACTCTTAGGAAGTTTAATGCCATGACACAGGCATGCGTGCAAAGTCATACATCACTGTCTCCAGTCACATGGCCATGGCAGCCAGCCAACAACAGTCTGCACTGTGTCACAATCCTAGGACATGGGGAATGCAAGTTATGTAACTGACAAGTGCACATGTCCATCCCCCACACACCACATCCTCTGAACTAGTATTTGTCCACGTCATGCCAATTGGACATATGGGGGACATGAAACACAACTCCCAGAACCTGAGCACCTCACAGTGTGCTGTGAATGAATAACAGCTGCCTGAAAGTCACAGTCACCTACACCTGTGTGCACAGTCAAGTGATCAAACATCTATAAGTCACAGAAGTATCGTCTCTCATGGTCACATCTCAGATGGCATGCTGAACCCTAACCGACAAACATACCAGTAGTCCTGACAACGAAGCCACAGCCCAATGACACAGAGGCAGACACCTGAGGGAACATGTCACTGATCACAACATGTCAGATGATCCACGGTAGTGGGAGTGCAGAGTCTATTGTATGCCCTGGAGTAGGCATGACTGTCCAGCTCCACCTGTAAGAGGGATGAGTCCTGGACAGTAGGCAGGTGTCTAAGCATGTGTGACACACTTGATATACATACTCCTGAGTCCCAAACATTGTTCCCACCCGCAGCATGGGGGTGTGCCAAATACCCCAGGGACATGTGGTGAATCAGATCAGCAAGTGGACCACATATCAAAGTTACACCCAGATTACATGTCAGGACTTGGGCAATGTGTGAGCAATTGACCCACCCATGAATCCCACAACATAGTCACCGGAACAAATGCTGTCCCCCACCTTGAGCAAAGCAAAATGCAATGACACAGTCCCCAAGTGACACAATTTCCTGACTGTAAGGGCCACACTTATGCGTATCAGATGAGGAGTGGGCATGTCACAATAGAGGGACATGGGTCCTGGACCACAAGACTGATGTACTGTGGAAGTTTAACCAGGCCAGAGAAGGGCACATAGCATGTCAGACAAAGTGCACAGTGCTGTCATGGACTGACCCCCTCCTTGCTGCTGTCTGGCCTTCAGCTGCCCATCCAGGTCAGGGAAGACCACCGCCAGGATCCTGAGCATGTGGGGGGTCAGGGTCCGGTGTCCGCCCCTCCTGCGAGGAGGCGACAGCTTCAGCTGGACCCTTGCGATCCTCCGGGTCCAGCCTCGAAGGTCCTGCCACCTCTTCTGGCAGTTGCGGATCCGGGGCTTGTAGTCCCCACGGATCTTACTGCCCGGGCGATGGTCAGCCAGATTTCCTGCTTCTGGTGGGCATCAACCTGTGAGGATGACAAAGTGAAAATGCCATTACTACACATGCAACATATACGTGCATCACACAGTTGGATATACATGTCTCAATCACTGGGGCACATGATGTACACAGGCAGTGCAACGATGGCTATGAACAGTTTGCCAGCAGTTACTACATGGTATCATTGCATGGGAAGTAAACCTTGTTGGAATGCACTGTTACTGCACTGTAACTGTTCAGTGCATGTAACTACACACTTTGGGGGTCAGAACTACTCAGTGAGCATGCTAGCCAGTGGTGTGCACACTGTAAGTCCTGCTAGTCAGACAACATGCAAAATTAGTAAGGCAGTGGACAGCACACTCACCTGCTCCCCTGGTGTCCCATACAGCTTGCTGTACTGTGGAAGGAGGCTGTCCAGCAGGGCCTGGTTCTCCTCAAGGCTGAAGGCTGGGGCTCTCTCCACAGTACGTGCCATTGCAGTAGCCAGAGGATGCAGAGACAGCAGCAGTGTTGGTGGCAGATGTCGTCCTGGAGCATGTAGTGCAGGCAAGTGAGCTCTCAGGGGAACAGCCAGCATTATATGTGTGCTGCAGAGGCAGATACTGTCCCATGTGTCCAAAGTGATAGGTCCAAGTTGTTTGCATCTTTTGAATCTGACCAGTCCATGGAATAGCAGCACTAATACACGCCCACAGCATCCTTCAAAAATCCAAGTTCATGACACCCATGATTTTGCAACATTGTTGTGGCTGGCCAACTGAATTCACTGCATCAGACTAGTTGAAGCTTCGAATACGCGTCCGTTGCCATGCCAGGCCCCAGCCAACGCGTGCGCACCGTTCGGTCCATTGCTGTACAACGCGTATTTCGGATACAACCGTACCCGCTCCCAACAGATGCAATGGGCCGGCCGGGCACACCGATCGGTCCATTGCTGTACAACGCGTACCCGCTCACAACAGATGCAATGGGCCGGCCGGGCAGACCGATCGGTCCATTGCTGTACAACGCGTACCCGCTCCCAACAGATGCAATGGGCCGGCCGGGCACACCGATCGGTCCATTGCTGTACAACGCGTACCCGCTCCCAACAGATGCAATGGGCCGGCCGGGCACACCGATCGGTCCATTGCTGTACAACGCCTACCCGCTCCCAACAGATGCAATGGGCGGGCCGGGCACACCGATCGGTCCATTGCTGTACAACGCGTACCCGCTCACAACAGATGCAATGGGCCGGCCGGGCAGACCGATCGGTCCATTGCTGTACAACGCGTACCCGCTCCCAACAGATGCAATGGGCTGGCCGGGCACACCGATCGGTCCATTGCTGTACAATGCGTATTTCGGGATACAACGCGTACCCGCTCACAACAGATGCAATGGGCCAGCCGGGCACACCGATCGGTCCATTGCTGTACAACGCGTACCCGCTCACAACAGATGCAATGGGCCGGCCGGGCACACCGATCGGTCCATTGCTGTACAACGCGTATTTCGGGATACAACGTGTACCCGCTCCCAACGGATGCAATGGGCCGGCTGGGCACCCCGATCGGTCCATTGCTGTACAACGCGTACGCGCTCACAACAGATGCAATGGGCCGGCCGGGCACACCGATCGGTCCATTGCTGTACAACGCGTACCCGCTCACAACAGATGCAATGGGCCGGCCGGGCACACCGATCGGTCCATTGCTGTACAACGCGTATTTCGGGATACAACGCGTACCCGCTCCCAACGGATGCAATGGGCCGGCTGGGCACCCCGATCGGTCCATTGCTGTACAACGCGTACGCGCTCACAACAGATGCAATGGGCCGGCCGGGCACACCGATCGGTCCATTGCTGTACAACGCGTACCTGTACAGGTCAGTCGCATATGTCACCATGCTTGTCACTGGTGAACGTATGCCAGCCACATATACCTATCGATACAAAAGGGGATGATGGACGGAACGTTTGAGCCAATCAAACACTCACCCCCAGTCAACTGATCTGGGTTTAATCCATCATCATTCTTTAGCTCACTCCACCACCCCAGTTCAGACATGGCCATATGCAAATCAGTCTGACCCTGTGCCTCATGGGAACAGTCCAGCACGAACTGCCAAGCCATGTCTTCCCTGGACCGGAAACAAGCATCCTAGGACCGGTTTCTGGCATTCCAGCCGTCATCAGCCAGGCTTGCTTGAATCCAGTGGCAAAGTGAGCAAGGGACCCACGTCTGGGCATACCCCCGCCAACTTAGGGCGAACAAAGCGATACAAAAGGGGATGATGGACGGAACGTTTGAGCCAATCAAACACTCACCCCCAGTCAACTGATCTGGGTTTAATCCATCATCATTCTTTAGCTCACTCCACCACCCCAGTTCAGACATGGCCATATGCAAATCAGTCTGACCCTGTGCCTCATGGGAACAGTCCAGCACGAACTGCCAAGCCATGTCTTCCCTGGACCGGAAACAAGCATCCTAGGACCGGTTTCTGGCATTCCAGCCGTCATCAGCCAGGCTTGCTTGAATCCAGTGGCAAAGTGAGCAAGGGACCCACGTCTGGGCATACCCCCGCCAACTTAGGGCGAACAAAGCGATACAAAAGGGGATGATGGACGGAACGTTTGAGCCAATCAAACACTCACCCCCAGTCAACTGATCTGGGTTTAATCCATCATCATTCTTTAGCTCACTCCACCACCCCAGTTCAGACATGGCCATATGCAAATCAGTCTGACCCTGTGCCTCATGGGAACAGTCCAGCACGAACTGCCAAGCCATGTCTTCCCTGGACCGGAAACAAGCATCCTAGGACCGGTTTCTGGCATTCCAGCCGTCATCAGCCAGGCTTGCTTGAGTCCATTGCTGTACAACGCGTACGCGCTCACAACAGATGCAATGGGCCGGCCGGGCACACCGATCGGTCCATTGCTGTACAACGCGTACCCGCTCACAACAGATGCAATGGGCCGGCCGGGCACACCGATCGGTCCATTGCTGTACAACGCGTATTTCGGGATACAACGCGTACCCGCTCCCAACGGATGCAATGGGCCGGCTGGGCACCCCGATCGGTCCATTGCTGTACAACGCGTACGCGCTCACAACAGATGCAATGGGCCGGCCGGGCACACCGATCGGTCCATTGCTGTACAACGCGTACCTGTACAGGTCAGTCGCATATGTCACCATGCTTGTCACTGGTGAACGTATGCCAGCCACATATACCTGCCAGAGGCCCAGGGGCACACATACAACACCACACCCAGTCCAAACTGTTTCCTAAGGCATGTAAGGCTGCATTACCTTTTCTGTGTATGGGGGTTAACATGTGGTTTCTGTGGTGGCACTTGTGGGCAGCCACACCCAGGCTGTGCATGTGTTCATGGGGACAGGGTCCTTTGTGTGTTGTGCACATGACCACTGTGATGTGCAACAGTTCATTTCGGAGCATGTGGCATGGTCACATTTCCAGGTTGTGTATGTGTATGACATGTCACATACCCCCAGGGTCCCATGGGGGAACGCATGTATGTCACAGGGTGACCCATTGCCACAATAGTGATGTCCCTCCACAGTCTGTGTGCATGTTGTGTTTCCGATGTCTCTGATTCCATGTGCACGATGGGAGACAGTCTCCACATCAACGTTGTTTGTGCATGGACTTTGATGTTGTGCGTCACTGGCGTCCATGTCTGTCCTGCGGAGGCGACAGGGGCCACTACCTGTGGGAGTCATGTTTGTTTTTCTGACGTGTACATGATACGCCATGTCATGCCAGTGTCCATGTGGCAAGACAGGGTCACTGGGAATCTACCTGTCAATGAGCTGTGATGCCTGTGGCGCATCTGTCCAGACATGTCACTGTGGTGTGTGTGTGGAACGTGACAGCAGTAAATGGGTACTGTGACACAGCCTAATGGTTTCCCATAGCACAACCTGGAACCTGTTGTCCACACATGTTATACTGAGAAGTTAGATGATGGCCATGTAGGTGCGAGTTATGTCCGAACAGAACAGCACACACATCAAGTACTAGTGTCTCGTAATGATGTATCATGTGAAATTGAGTATGGTGAATGGCACATATGTGGGGTGACTGACAATCTTTCTTTCTTCAACCTATGCACTGCAGGGCTACAGCTGTCCATAGACTATTCCCTGACCTGGCAACGATGGTGGAACGTGACAGCATCCGACGGTACCGCTTCACCAGGTAGCTGATTGAGGATTTGGCAGTGCGCTTGGCACCACATTTGCAACCTGGCCGGCCGTACCCTACAGCGCTGACCCCCAAGGTGAAGGTAATGGCAGCCCTACACTTCTTTGCCACCGGTACCTTTCAACACACTGTGGCGACTGCCGGTGGGATGTCACAGACTATGTTCAGCCGTGTGCTACGCGATGTTTTGGAGGCAATGTTGAGATGCCTGAACCAGTACATCTATTTCCCTACACGTCAACAACTCACTGACGTCAAGAGTGACTTCTATGCCCTGGGGAGGATGCCACATGTCATTGGCTCCATTGATGGGACACATGTGGCTTTGGTACCACCACAGGCACATGAGCAGGCATACCGGAACATTACCATTCGATCAATGCTCTGGTGGTATGTCTTGCAGATATGAGCATCACACATGTGTGTGCCCGTTTCCCTGGTTCAGCACATGATGCCTACGTGATGAGGAGTAGTCGCATCCCGAGGATGATGGCACAGATGCAGAACCAGCGTGCCTGGCTTGTCGGTGTGTACTGACTTTGTACCATTGTGTGTGTTCTGCTCTGTAGTATTCCGCCCACTTTTCCAACTCAGCTAATGTGCACTTGTCTCTCCGTAGGTGACTCCGGCTACCCCAACATGCTGTGGTTGCTGACACCCCTCAGGAACCCTGTGACACCAGCCCAGAGGCGCTACAATGAGGCACATGGTCGGACCAGGAGAGTAATCAAGCGGACATTTGGTCTCCTGAAGAGCCGCTTCCGCTGCCTGGACAAGACAGGAGGGGCCCTCCCATATGCCCCAGCAAAGATGTGCAAGATTGTCATTGTCTGCTGCATGCTACACAACCTGGCAGTGCGGAAGGAGTTGCCTCTCATCCTGGATGACGATGACCAACGTCCGCCACCTATGGAGGATCCTGGCCTGGACCACGATGCCAGTGATGATGATGATGATGATGGTGATGTCCGCACACAGCTCATCACCAACTTCTTCAGCTGAATGTGAGTATCCAGGGAGATGTAATGTGAATGATGTGAGTTTGCATGATATGTGTGGGTGGTGCTCTGGTGCTGTTTGAGTGTGGCCATGTGCTACTTGACTGGATGCGTGCAGCAATGTGTCCTTACAGGTAGTCTGTACTCCCCAACAGTTTTGACATGCTAACTTGGTTTTGTGTAGTTGTCTTGTGACATGTATTGGGCATGAGTATTGCAGTTCTGTCCTGTTCTTCAGTGGTTTTAACTGTGTGTCATGTCTGTCCTTCACAGGGTGCTTACTGAGTACTTTGGTCAACTTGGATCCCCCGACACCATGATTCAGCTTTCAGGGTGGCAGCAGTAGTTTCCCTACAGGTGATGTGCCACACACCCCTGGACTTCATATCTTCTGCACTTGTTGACTGTGTGGCCACTGCCACATGGGTAAACCTTGCATTTGTAGTGGAAACAACATGTTGCAAATGTGTAATAAACCTGTGCTTCACTTTGGGATGTGCGTTGTCTGTGGTCACACATCTGACTGACATTTGCTTACTGCACCTGTGGGCTAGTTGACACAGACTCTGAATAGGTGTGGTGTCTGTGCATTCCACAGTATTTCCTGGCAACATCACTGTAGGCGATGAGTCCGATTGCCCTGGTGTCTCTGTGTTGTGTAGCCCTAGTGGTGTGTCTCCCTCATATGTGTCACGTCACCATGACTCACATGACGGTGTTGTACTTGCTGTAGCAGTTAGCATACACAGTGTAATTTAGCAGATCATCATCACCATAACAGTATCCACATTTGAATAACAACAGAGGCAAGTACGGTGTACTAGTGATTTTATTTACAGAAATGTGTGTGTGTATAGTGCACAGGATGGTGGGTGCTGTACATTGGGATTGTGATCCAAAGTTCCCAGATGAGTTGCAAGTCTTGGTAGCAGAAATGTCCTGAGTGAAGTCCACAGTCATATGATACATTAGTCCAACTTGAACTCCCCATGTCATGTGGGAGAGTTGTGTTGCATTCGACAGGGTGAAAAGTTTGCACACAAAGGAGAATTTCCGGAACAGGGGTTGGCTTCCTGGGGGATGTACGTGGCCATCAGCCTCTCAGTTTTCCTTCCTCGGACGACCCCTCTTCTTTGGGGGGGACCCTCACGCGCAGGCTGTTGCGGTGCAGGGGACTCTCCGCCAGAGTCCTCCTCCCTCCCTGTGGCAGTGTCAGTTGTTGCAGCACCAGATGTTGTGGGCACACAGGGAGGTGTGGCCATGTTGGTGCTAACCTGGCGGAGGCATGTCAATATGTCCCTATGCACCGCTGTGAGTTCTTGCAATGTGTCCCACTTGGACTCCATGCGAGACATGTGTGTCTCCACACTGGACATGTGGGAGTCCAAGCGGGCATGATGGGCAGCCTGCTGCTGTTGTATGTCCTTGAGGATCCCCACTACCTGTCTGACCTCTCCGGTGCTATTCTGGTACGCATCAGCGATGCGTGCCAGTTGTGGGTCATCATGCAGTCCAGATCCCTCTGCAAGCAGCGACCTATGTCTACCACCCCTGGCAACACGTGCAGGACCTGCGGTGGCACGCACAGGTGACCCGAGGCCCCCTTGGGGGTTGTTAGTGGTGTTGTTGTCCATTGCTCCACGGTGGGCCTGGGGCCCTGTGCTGTTGTCATCGGTGGTCCTTGGTCTGTCCGTGTCGGCGGGGGTGGTCTGTGTGTTGGCAGTTGTTGGAGGGGTGGGTGCAGGGGGTGCAGATGTTAGTCCTGCTGGTGCTGCATGTTGACTCACACCGGAGGTGCCAGGTAGGTCTTCGCCATCCGAGATGTGTGCATGTCCAGCATTGGTTGTATTTGGTGGACATCCGGCCATCCTTCTCCACCTAGCCCAGTTATCCCACCATGAAGCATGCCACCCTTGCAGTGGGTTCAGGTTGACTCTCAGGATGTCATTCAGTGGTGTTCTGCTGTTTGTTGGTGCACAGTTCCCAGCAGGGCCTTGTGCTCCCCACAGCAGTACCCAGTGTCAGCCATCTTGTCAGCCATCTTGTCAGTCCTTATCCACTCCCTGTGATGTGAGCATGGTTCAGAGTGGTGTTGATGGGCCAATTGTGAGGGTGAGCAATATCTGTGTCTACAACTCCCATCATGCTATTGCCTACACCCCCTTCCCAGCATGCCCGTACTTCCTTCCTTTTGACTCTGCTTCCCTGTGGGGTAGTGTGCCTGTGCTGACAGGAAGGCTGACAGTGTTGTCCTTGCGTTTGTTTGGCTACAAGTCCCAAGAGTGTCCCTGTGCTTCACACAGCATTACCCAGGGTGGTGGTTCTTTGTGGGATCTTCATTTGGTGTGTGAGGCATTGCATTCTCCCAGGTGGGTTATGTGGAGTTTGTGTTGAGGGTGTGTGTGAGGAGAGCTGCTTGTAACTATGGTCAGTGCTGTCAGTCCTCCTTCCCACCCAGCCATATATCCCACCATGCAACATGCTTGCATTGCAGGGAGTGCAAGTTGGCTTTCAGGATGTCAGGCAGTGGTGTTCTGCTGTTTGTTGGTGCACAGTTCCCAGCAGGGCCTTGTGCTCCCCACAGCAGTACCCAGTGTCAGCCATCTTGTCAGTCCTTATCCACTCCCTGTGATGTGAGCATGGTTCAGAGTGGTGTTGATGGGCCAATTGTGAGGGTGAGCAATATCTGTGACTACAACTCCCATCATGCTATTGCCTACACCCCCCTTCCCAGCATGCCCGTACTTCCTTCCTTTTGACTCTGCTTCCCTGTGGGGTAGTGTGCCTGTGCTGACAGGCAGGCTGACAGTGTTGTCCTTGCGTTTGTTTGGCTACAAGTCCCAAGAGTGTCAATGTGCTTCACACAGCATTACCCAGGGTGGTGGTTCTTTGTGGGATCTTCATTTGGTGTGTGAGGCATTGCATTCTCCCAGGTGGGTTATGTGGAGTTTGTGTTGAGGGGGTGTGTGAGGAGAGCTGCTTGTAACTATGGTCAGTGCTGTCAGTCCTCCTTCCCACCCAGCCAGATATCCCACCATGCAACGTGCTTGCATTGCAGGGAGTGCAAGTTGGCTTTCAGGATGTCAGGCAGTGGTGTTCTGCTGTTTGTTGGTGCACAGTTCCCAGCAGGGCCTTGTGCTCCCCACAGCAGTACCCAGTGTCAGCCGTCTTGTCAGTCCTTATCCACTCCCTGTGATGTGAGCATGGTTCAGAGTGGTGTTGATGGGCCAATTGTGAGGGTGAGCAATATCTGTGACAACAACTCCCATCATGCTATTGCCTACACCCCCCTTCCCAGCATGCCCATACTTCCTTCCTTTTGAGTGGACTTCACTGTGTGTGAGTGTGACAGCAATGGCAAGATGGCTGACAGTGTGGTCCTGTTGTTTGTTGGTGCACAGTTCCCAGCAGGGCCTTGTGCTCCCCACAGCAGTAACCAGTGTCAGCCATATTGTCAGTCCTTTTCCACTCCCTGTGTTGTGAGCATGGTTCAGAGTGGTGTTGATGGTCCAAATGTGAGGCTGCCCATTATCTGTTACTACGAGTCCCATCATGCTCTTGGCTACACTGACTTCACCAGCATACACAGGATTCCTTCCTTTCTGTGAGCTTCCCTGTGAGGTGGTGTTCTAGTGGTGGCTAAATATCTGACAGTGTTTGTTGGTTAGATTTGTGCCACTGCCTAGCTCTATTTGGTATTGGGTTTGTACATGTCATGACACAGTTACATATCACTATGACATGGCAATGTCAGGAAAAGCCCGGATGGGGACCCCGTAATGCCTACCGTGATGTTCGACCCTCGGTCGCGGAGAGAATAACGTCCGGCATCCACAGGGTTAACAACTTCCTCACCCCCTCTCCTCTACAGGACGACGCGGAGTTCACGAGGGACAACGTCCAATCAGGGCCGGGAGAGGCGTGGAAAAAGGACTTCGCGCAAGAGAACGGGGCGAAGGAGGAAGCTGTCGAGGACGGAGACAGCGCAGCCACGGACGCCGAGGAGGGAGAAAAGCAGGAAGATCTCTGGACAGCAGGGAGGCGAGGAGAGCTGGAAGCGGAAGCCCCGAGGAGAGAAGACGCCGCCGCCACCGAGGAACCAGAGACGTGGAGCGAGGACTGGTGGATACCCCCGGGAGACACGAGTTTGCCGCCGTGACTCAGGAGAGTTACGGCCTTGGCGGTGAGTAAATAGAGACAGGGAGAACAGGGGGGAAGGAGGGATACGGACACGGGAGCCGGGGCGGACGTCTGCTAGTGGCAGAACAGTCCCGCTTCTTTTCTTTTAAGGCAATTTGCCTTCACCTTGGGGAGTCCTTTCCCTTAAAAGTTTATTGTTTGTACGCTGCTTAGGCCCTGACATTTCTTTATGGTGGGAGCACCAGTAAGGGCGAGTGCCTGACCATTGTTGGTAAACCGGACCAACCTTGCACTTTGAAGAAAGTGAACTCTCATTATCCCCTCCCCCCCTCACGACCTATCCCAAACCCGTTACCCCTTCCCTCACGTGTCTCACCACCATTGACCATTGTACAGCACTATCTGCACCGGGAATGGTGAAGGGTGTCACAGTGCCAAAAGGTTAAAGACCGGAAAACTTACCGCCACTCTTTGTTTCTTGTCTTCCCTTTGAGTATCCTGGGGAGCCACCGAAGAGAAGGAGAATTCAAGATTCCGAAGGCAAAGCCACCGAACCTACAGACAAACATCCCCACCTACTGACGGACTGTATTGGCCTCAACCCACCCACCGGCGTTAATTCTGTTCTCTACCTTCAGCCATCCTATACGACCAATAAAAATCTCTTAACATCACGCAACCTATCCGGCCTCCTAGCTTTCATTTCCGACCCTCCCTCCGACAAGTGGTGTCAGAAGTGGGATCGTCGGAAATGGAGGCCGCTTTGAAGAAAATGGCCGACAACCAGGAGAAACTAGGACAAGTCATGGAGAAGTTCCTCGCGGTAGCAGAAGAAGACCGCGAGAAACTCCACAAGTCCCTCACAGAGCAGAGCCAGACTCAGGGAACCGTGATTACTCGACTGGCCGAAACCCTTACACAACAGCGGGGACATCCTGCCCTCCCCTCAGTCGTGTTACAAAAGTATGTCAGCGGGGAGGATCCAGATTTCTTCTTCGCTAACTTTGAGCGGATGGCCCGAGTGGCCGCATGGCCAGATGATAAATGGGGCCAGTATCTGGGCCCCCTTCTCTCCGGTGAACTTCAAGCCGCCTATCAGGCCGCAAACCCCCTTGGGGTCACCCCCTATCCTGACATCAAAAGGACTATTCTTGAACGCATGGGTCTAGATCATGAGACCTACAGGATCCGGTTGCGCCAGATTAGGGAAGGGCCCCAAGAGACTCCACGGGCACTGTATTATAGGGTACGAGACATGACGGACCGCTGGTTAAAACCCGAACAGTCTACGAAAGAGGAGATCATGGAGAAAGTACAATACCTGACATCCCTCCACACCCCTAATCAACGATGGGTCAGGCAGCACACCGATCTCACTCTGGTGAAGGCAGTGGAGATAGCAAGCGCGTACAATCGAGCACAAGAAATTCAAAAAGGGAGGGACGAAGGACAGTGGAAATATGGAGGGGGGAACACCAATCCTCGGGTACCTAGACCACCTCCTGGGAGAAAACCAGAAACTGTGACTGTGTTACCTGGACCACCCCCACCTTCCTTTCAACAGCCAGCGCCCATGGGTCCTCAATGCTTTCACTGTGGTGCACATGGACATATTGCACGCGTCTGTCCCCAAAAAGAGGAACCCATGGAAATCGGGCTCACTCGGTCTTTCGTTTGTAACCCTGTTCCTCGTGGGGCTCGCCCCTACCATAGAATAGTGAGGGTGAATGGGGAACAAAGGGGAGCCCTCATAGACACCGGATGTCTCCAGAGCGTTATTCAGCCACAGGTCATCCCAGGGGGGGTAAAGTCAGGGAAAGGCATAGTAACTATCCAATGTGTACACGGGGACCAGAAGCCCTATAACACCACCGAGGTATACGTCCAACACGACCCTGATATTGACCCTGTTCCCCTCAAAGTGGGGCTGATTCCCCAGCTCCCGGAGCCCTTCGTACTAGGGACAGACTATCCCCACATGAGCCAACTGATCTTTGAAACAATACCCGAAGAAGAAGAATGGGGACAAACCGCACCCTTTTCCCGAATACCTGATTATGAACTGTGCCCAGGGAAGTCCCGAAAAAGCAAGAAACAGAGAAGAAACGAGAAGCGTCAGGGGGTCCCTGTCTCCCTAACTCAGACTGCCACCACCAAGGTATGGGAACACGATCAGGGCTTTAGGGTAGCCCAAAGAGAGGACCCCACGTTGCAGGAAGCATGGAATAGGTCTTCAGAACAGGAAGACCCCGACCTCGTAGGTCCCCAGTTCTTCAGGAACAAGGGTCTGTTGTATAGGAAAGGAGGGAAAGAGGCGAATCCCCAATTATTAGTACCACAGTCACACCGCGAGAAAGTCTTGTATCTAGCCCATAGCCATCTCCTAGGTGGCCATTTCGGAGGAGAAAAAACCGAGAAGGCCATCCTTGAAAACTTTTATTGGCCGGGGGTGTACCATCAGGTCCGGAAATATTGTAGAGAATGCAGCATCTGTCAGAAGAACAGCAGGGTTATGCCCCTACGGGTACCTCTACACCCGCTTCCGGTGATCGAGGAACCGTTCTCCCGGATAGGGATGGACATCATTGGTCCTCTTCTTCCCTCCCGTAGTGGGTACAGATATGCCTTGGTTTTAGTAGATTATGCCACACGGTTCCCGGAAGCAGTAGCCTTAAGACAACCAAACGCTACTCAGATAGCAAAGGCCATGATTAATATCTTTTCCAGAGTCGGATTCCCCAAAGAAATCATAACAGACCAAGGTACTCCTTTTGTGTCGAACCTAATGAAACAAGTGCATCCACAGCTGAAAATAAAACAGATCAGAACAGCCGCATATCATCCTCAGACAGATGGTCTATGTGAAAGGTATAACGCGACATTAAAAACCACCTTGAAAAAGTTGCTCGAGTTAGAGGCTCGGAAATGGGATGAAATGTTACCCCTGGCTCTTTTCGCTCTTCGCTGTAAACAGCAAAAGAGCACCGGTTATTCACCATTTGAGTTATTGTACGGAAGGCAGCCCCGTACCCTTCTAGATATGATAAAGGAGGAATGGGAAGAGGAACCCGAGGGGGCGAGACCACTGCCAGAGTATGTCCTGGGGTTGAAAACCAGACTGTACAAAATCCGAAACATAGTAAAAACCCATCTGGAACAGGCCCAAGAACAGCAAAAAAGACAGTATGACAAAAAGACCAAGGAGCGAACATTGCATATTGATGATTTTGTGCTGGTTATGAGGCCTACGTCAGAGCATAAAATGTTGGGACAATGGCAGGGCCCCTTTAGGGTCCTTGCACAAATAACCCCGGTGACGTACCGATTAGAGCTAGACCCCAAAGAGAAAAGAAACACCCAGATCTACCATATAAATCTCCTGAAAAAATGGGAAGGACCCAGACCGGTCTTTATGGCTACACCGGATAGTTGTGACCCCCTGTTTAAACAAAGCATAGATCACGATCTACCCTCTTTCCAACAAAAAGAACTGAGAAATAGGCTGACGCCCCTAGAGAGGGTGTTTTCCCTAACACCGGGAAAAACCACCCTATTCCATCATGCCATTCACACTGAACCAGGGAAGAAGGTGCGATTAAGACCATACCGAATACCTGAGGCCAGAAGAGGGGCTATCGAGGCAGAGGTCCAACAAATGTTGAAAATGGGCATTATTGAGCCTTCCAAAAGCGAATGGAATTCCCCAATAGTGCTCGTGCCTAAGCCTGATGGTTCCATTCGCTTTTGCATTGATTTTAGGGAAGTCAATAAGATCTCTCGTTTCGACGCATACCCTTTACCCCGCGTTGACGAGATGATCGAAAAGCTAGGGAAGGTCAAATATATCAGTACCCTGGACCTGTGCAAGGGGTACTGGCAGGTACCCCTTAGAGAGTGCGACAAGGAAAAAACCGTTTTCTCCACCCCGGGAGGGCTGTTCCACTTCAAGATGCTACCCTTCGGTCTGCATGGGGCACCAGCCACTTTTCAGTGCCTAATGAATCTGATCCTGGAGCCGCACCAGGAATACGCCTCAGCATATATAGATGATATTGTTATCTACAGCGATACCTGGGACCTCCACTTGGTCCACCTAGAAAAAACCATTCAGGCACTGGAAGAAGGGGGACTCACCATAAACCCGGCCAAAAGCCATCTGACCGCTCGGTCAGTAAAATACCTTGGTTATCTTCTAGGAGAAGGGTTTATCAAACCACAAGAAGAGAAAGTAGCCGCAATATCGCAGCTGCCATTCCCCACAACACGCCGGGATCTCCGGGCTTTCCTGGGTATATTAGGATACTACAGGAGATTCATTCCGGACTTTTCGGAAGTTGCAGCCCCCTTGAGCGATCTCTTGAAAAAAGACGCATTTACAGAGAAAAACCTGAGGAATCCCTCCCACAGTGTACAACAGGCCTTTATACACCTAAAAACCCTCCTCACTACTAAGCTGGTCCTCCTAAGTCCTGACTACAACCGGCCATTTATATTACAGACCGACGCCTCGGAGAAAGGGTTGGGGGCAGTTCTGTCACAAGAGGACTCAAAAGGCCAAGAGAAGCCCGTACTCTACATCAGTAGAAAGCTGTTCCCCAGAGAAAGCAAGTATGCCGTTATAGAAAAGGAGGCCCTGGCTATTAAATGGGCTGTGGAATCATTGAAGTATTACTTGGAGGGTAAGGAATTCATGCTATATACAGACCACGCTCCTTTGGAATGGCTTGCCAGAAACAAGGGACACAATGACCGCATCTTACGATGGTTTCTGGCCCTCCAGCCGATCCATTTCACCACCCATCACAGAAAAGGCAAGGACCAAACTAAGGCCGATTACCTCTCTAGGTATCCACTTGAACGGTATCCTGCTGGCAGGAAAGTTAGGGTAGGGGAATGTCAGGAAAAGCCCGGATGGGGACCCCGTAATGCCTACCGTGATGTTCGACCCTCGGTCGCGGAGAGAATAACGTCCGGCATCCACAGGGTTAACAACTTCCTCACCCCCTCTCCTCTACAGGACGACGCGGAGTTCACGAGGGACAACGTCCAATCAGGGCCGGGAGAGGCGTGGAAAAAGGACCTCTCGCGAGAGAACGGGGCGAAGGAGGAAGCTGTCGAGGACGGAGACAGCGCAGCCACGGACGCCGAGGAGGGAGAAAAGCAGGAAGATCTCTGAACAGCGGGGAGGCGAGGAGAGCTGGAAGCGGAAGCCCCGAGGAGAGAAGACGCCGCCGCCACCGAGGAACCAGAGACGTGGAGCGAGGACTGGTGGATACCCCCGGGAGACACGAGTTTGCCGCCGTGACTCAGGAGAGTTACGGCCTTGGCGGTGAGTAAATAGAGACAGGGAGAACAGGGGGGAAGGAGGGATACGGACACGGGAGCCGGGGCGGACGTCTGCTAGTGGCAGAACAGTCCCGCTTCTTTTCTTTTAAGGCAATTTGCCTTCACCTTGGGGAGTCCTTTCCCTTAAAAGTTTATTGTTTGTACGCTGCTTAGGCCCTGACATTTCTTTATGGTGGGAGCACCAGTAAGGGCGAGTGCCTGACCATTGTTGGTAAACCGGACCAACCTTGCACTTTGAAGAAAGTGAACTCTCATTATCCCCTCCCCCCTCACGACCTATCCCAAACCCGTTACCCCTTCCCTCACGTGTCTCACCACCATCGACCATTGTACAGCACTATCTGCACCGGGAATGGTGAAGGGTGTCACAGTGCCAAAAGGTTAAAGACCGGAAAACTTACCGCCACTCTTTGTTTCTTGTCTTCCCTTTGAGTATCCTGAGGAGCCACCGAAGAGAAGGAGAATTCAAGATTCCGAAGGCAAAGCCACCGAACCTACAGACAAACATCCCCACCTACTGACGGACTGTATTGGCCTCAACCCACCCACCGGCGTTAATTCTGTTCTCTACCTTCAGCCATCCTATACGACCAATAAAAATCTCTTAACATCACGCAACCTATCCGGCCTCCTAGCTTTCATTTCCGACCCTCCCTCCGACAGGCATGTATTGTGTTTATCTGACTAACATACACATCTTGGGATGATTATCTTTTGGTTGCTGTTGATTTGCTAGGGGTGCATGGTTTGACTATCCCCTTGACAGTGATGTGTGTGTATTGTCACACAATATTGTGTATATTAGTTGTGTACTCACCAGGCTCTGGGATGTTTGTTAGTCCATATACGCTCACTGGTGGTAGGATGGCCCGCACCTTCTCCTCCCAGGGCCTGAGGTATACTGGTTTGGCAGGAGGGCCACTGCCAGTGTGCTGGCTCAGGAGGTAATCCTTCTTCAGTAGGTCCCTGACCCTCCTGCGCACATCATACCACCTGTTCTGGATGTCTTCCTTTGTGCGCAAACATGGTGATTGTGCGTTGACCCTGTCGACGATCCTCGCCCACATCTTGGTTTTCTGTGCCATGGGGGTCTGTTGGACCAATGTGCCAAAGAACTGTGGCTCTACCCTCAGGATCTCGTCTACCATGACTTCCAATTCACTATCTAGGAACTTTGGATTCTTCTTTAGGGGCATGGTGATGGGTGGTGGTGGTGATTGATGTGTGTGTGTGTGCAAGTGAGGGTGTGTGAGTGTAGGTTTTGCTGGGTGTGTGTGAGGGTGCTATTTGTTGAGGTGCTAATGGTGTGTGGCTTTTGTGTTGGATGAGCTGTGTGTGTGTCTGTGTTTGCTGTCTGATGGTGTTCTGTGCTGGCAGGTCAGTGGAATTTGCAAAGGATCATGGTAGGGATTTGTGGCCTTTATGTAGGTGGAGTTGGGGGTGTGTCCTTATTCCATTTTTTTCCACCACTGTATTTATTGGCTTTGTCATTGCTTGTTTGGCCCTCTTTTTTTGTATTTTTTCATTTGTAATTATTGTGCATGTAGGAGACGTTCTTCTGACCGAGTAGGACGTTGCAGTTGTCTCGTGCGCACCTCTCCGAGTCGTTCCCGCTGTGTTTCAGCTCAGTTTCATATGCGGCGTACGCGTCGGTCGCGGAGTATTGTGTTTGTTCGGCTGGCTTTTGTATGCGTGTCGGTCGTACGGCTTGGGCTCCGTGCGAATCGGTCTGATTTTGCACCCATTGCATCGTACTGCGCGGGTCGGAGTTCACGGGTACGTTTCGTTCGGGTTGATTCCTGGTGCGTGTCGGTCGGTTCGATTCGCGTGGTTTCCCGGCCGGATAGCTTGTTTCCGTCCGGGTCGGTCGTTCGCCTTGAGTTCCGTACGAGTCGGTCGTGATTCACATGCATTTCATCGTACTTCCCAGGTCGGGCAACGCCGGTACGTGTCGGTCGGACTATATTCCCGTACCGAGTCGGTCGGGTGGTTTTCCGGCCCGAATCGGATTCGGCCCCTGTGTGTTTTGTGCTGCAACCCGAAGAACAACAACTCGTCTATGACACCACTGCCGACTCCGTGTCCTGAAGGCAACGCAGAGGGCACCGCCGCAACGCCGCACCGCTACCCTGGTCTCACCGACGACACCTGTTGACGCCACCACCGAGCCGCTGCTTGCACCACGACCTGTGGGCACCGCACTCTGCACCGCCTCGCTTCACGCCGAAGCTTTGGCACCGCAGAGGGCACCGCGACCCTGGTCTCACCGACGATGCCTGTTGACGCCGCCACCGAGCCGCTGCTCACACCACAACCTGTGGGCACTGCACTCCGCACCGCCTGGCTTCACGAGGACGCCTTGGCCTGCCTGACGCCGCCACTTCCAGCCGAGACGCACCGCCCTCATCCCACACTGCAGCCTTGGCCTACCGACGCTGGCCCATCGACTCCAGTTCATCAGCCGACGACAGCGCTTCAGCAACGACGACGCCGCTGCTTGCACCGTGATCTGCCAGCACCGTGACGAGCACCGCCTTCATCTCGCACTGCGACCCTGGTCTCACCGACGACGCCATCTGACACCGCCACCGAGCCGCTGCTCGCACCGCGACCTGAGGGCACCGCACGCCGCACCGCTGCACTTCGCACCGCAGCACCCGACGCCTGCCGACGCCAGCGCTCCTGATTCCATCAGAGAGGAGATCGACCTGCAATGTGTGTGACTTCGAGGGCCCCATCGCCCTGCATCTCTGAAAGGTACTGTTTGCGGGTCTTCCCGACACCGTAGCTGGCCTGCGACCCCGCGGTCAGCCAGAACTGTTTTGGATTTGTGTGTTCACGACGCCGTGGTAGCCCGGACGGCGCTATCCACACAAGGAACTCTTTTTAATCAGCGTATTTTTGAATTGTGAACTTTTAAGTATAGTGTTGTGGTTCTTTATCGTTTTTTGGTCTTGTTTTAATTATATAAAAATATTGGATATTTTTCTAAACTGGTGTGGTGTCCTTTTGTAGTGCGTACACTGTATTACTGTTGGTTATGAGCAAATGCTTTACACACTGCCTCTAAGATAGGCCTGGCTGCTCGTGCCAAGCTACCAAGTGGGTGAGCAGGGGTTATTTTAGAAGAGTAACTCCCTTATCATGACTAGAGTGGTGGTTTTTGCCTGGCTTTGGCCCGCGCCCTAGCCTACCAAGAATCCCATTTCTAACAAGGTTTTGTTGCAGCGGATGGTACTCTTGTGTTCTGAGATACGGATCTTTATTTTTCTGGTAGTCATACCCACGTATCTCAGACCACAAGGACAAGTGATTAAATAAATCATATTGTCAGAGTTGCAATTAGTATGATGCTGTAGCACCCAAGGTCTCTCTGTACCTATATCAATGTGCGTAGTGTGCGTGGTCTGACTGCATACACTACAAGAACTGCACGGTAAATGTCCTGTGACAGGTTGGAGATCCTATAGGGTTTTCTTCTATGTTGTCATAAGGGTTCTTGGTCTCGTATGTACAAGTTTGTCCCTCAGATTTGCGATGCATTTAAAAGCAAACATTGGTTCCAACAGGGAACATGATCCTTTGTTCAAGATCTTCCAATTCTTTTTAATAGATCTTTGGATAAGGTTGGACCTGTTGCTGAAGGTACTCACACAGATCAGCCGATCTGTTTGTTCTTTATCTGGTCGGGCTTCTAAAAGAGCTTCTCTATTGTTATTCTTAGCTCTTTTCACAGACCCCTTGTTCAAATTCCGAGGGTAGTGGCGATCCAGTAATTGTCCCTCTAGAGTACGTGCATGATTCTTGAATGTATCCGGATCTGTACAATTACGTCTGAGACGTAAAAACTGCCCATATGGCAAGTTATCCCTCAGAGATTTTGGGTGATAACTAGTATATGATAAGAGGGAGTTTTTTGCCATAGGTTTTTTGTAGAGCTCTGTCTTAAGGCACCCTGTGAAGGATAGATCCGTAAGTCAAGGAAAGGTAGTTCCTCCTTGCTGTGTGTGCACGTAAACTTCAGAAAGTCATTACAGTTATTGAGCCACAGATGGAAATCCATAATGTCATTTGTTGTACCGCGCCAAATCACCAGAACGTCATCCATATAACGCTTCCACAACCAAATATGGGTCAGGAATGGATTGTTATGCGTCAATATGAGGTCTGATTTGATGGAATGGACGTACAAATTCGCCAGAATGGGGGCGAATGTACTGCCCATAGAAGTACCTGATATCTGGAGGAACAGGTCATTCTCAAATTGAAAGAAGTTTTCTTTCATTGCAAGATTGGCACAGTACATGATTAAGGAGATAGGTGTTATTGTCTCTGTCCCTTTTGCTCTTAATAAGGATTCTATTGTGATGAGTGTCTGGTCCTGGGGGATACATGTGTACAACGATTCCATATCAAAGGATACCAGGTGGTCCACGTTTTCATCAAAATCCACATCCCGGAGTAGGTTAAGAACCACTTTGGTATCTTGAATGTATGTAGGCATATCCGAGACCAATGGTCGAAGGAAGAAATCAACGAACTGAGATAGAGGTTCCAGCAGGGATACTATGCCAGAAATGATGGGACAGCCGGGGGGCGGTCTCTGATCTTTGTGGATTTTTGGGAGCACATAGAAATAGGGAGTGATGGGCTCCCTATTAATCAAGAAATCCGCTTCTTTCGTAGTGATCCATCCTTTGTCCTTGGCTTCTGTGACTGCTGTAGTGATGGTCTTAAGTAGTCTTTTGGTGGGGTCTTGCTTCAGGGGGCGATATGCACTCCTCTCGGATAGTTGTCTGAGACACTCATTCCTATACTATAAGTGGCAGTATCTAAAATAACGATAGCGCCACCTTTATCCGCTGGTTTAATCGTAATCAATTTGTTGTTGCTCAGACAAATAAGTGACTCCTGTTCTTTTTTTAGAAAGATTCCAATATGTAGTTTGATTATGGGTAAGACCGGAGTTGACATCTTTCATGGCAGCCTTTTCAAAAGTGGCGACCTCCGGTGGTATGGAGTGCGGAGGTGGCATAAACGTAGATTTCTTACACAAGGGGTATTCGATGTTTGTGGTGTAGACATTATGATTTCTTGTTCAGAAAAAAAGAATTTGAGGCTGATCTTGCGAAATTATTGTGCAAGCTCCCGATTAATCTAGAAAGGGTCTCCCTGATATGTTGGTACAAAACCTAGGCCTTTGTTAAGCAATTTGTGCTCACAGTCACTAAGAGTTCTTTGGCTCAAATTAACTGTCAGGTTGTCTCCCTGCTCATCCCTGGTAATGTGGTTGTCTTGCTCATACTCGTTGTGGTTCGAGGAGATGGTGGCAGATCCCAATGAACCCGGGATTGTTGTCTCCTTCTTCCTCTGGACCGTCCTCGTCCTTGTTCTAAAAAAGACGGATTATAAAAAGGTGGAGGCGGTGGTTGAAAATGTGTCATCAACTGTGGTGGTGGCATTGAGTAGTTCCAAGGACCAGGTGGCCACCATTGTTGTTGAGGGTTAAATGCGGGATTGCCTCGCCATCTGCCTCTCCCCTCCTTCTCACTGTTCGTTTATGTGAACTACCGTTGCCAGACTCTGACTCGCTAGACCATGAGTCAGGATCAGATGTATTGTATCCAGATCCTGAGGACAAATGACCTGGGCCATAACTGCGTCCTTGTTGGTTGTGGTCTGGTGGTTTAAAGTCATCTGAGGTGTATGGATGGACTTTGTCCAATGCAAATCGTGCTAGATCTTTCTGACATTTTTTGATCTTTGACGCCAGCAGGTTTTCTTTGTGATCTTTACTGGTTTTGTTGACTTCTTCCATGTTTTTCTTGAAAAGTGTTGCGGAAATGGTTGTTTTAATTTGGCCTTCCAGGAGTTGAATCTCCACCAGAATGGCATCTGCCATATGTTTGGCCGTGCTGACTATCAGAATCAACCAGTCCCTGGTGCAACACCAAGCTATCAGGGACCAGTCTTTTATGAATGGCTTATCCTCTAAAAACAGCCTGGGTGCATTGGTGACAATGAGACCAGTGGGAGCACAGTTCCCTCTCAAATACTCAGTCATTATAGCCCCATGCGTAAGGGTACGTCTGTGAGTTCTTTTAAGAACGAGTAGTTTTGTCCATTCGTCCGATTGTGTAATAGTGTGGGATATAGATGTGTCAAGAAGACTAGGTACAAATTTAAAGACCAGCAGAGGCCGATTCCCCATTCAATTAACTGAAAACACAATATGGGTCACTGGGTCTAAGGATGTATTGATGGGGTGTTGGAGTATCCCTTTCTTAGGATAATTCCTCTCACCCACCCAAGGGTGGCATGCTTCATCATTGGGGATCTCCTCACACTACGAACCTAGTCGTAGTCCGGGCTACGACCCCTCCACTGAGAGGGAGGAGCTCAGGGATGTTATATATGGAAATATTGAGGAGTACTAATCCTCTAGATGAGCTGGGTGTTGTGGAATGGGAGTGAGATGAAGGTGAAAAGTGATTAAAACTAACTCAGTGGTATGCTCAGTGACTTTATTCTGGCATCCACAGGTCAGGATTAAAACAGCAGGCTTAGGACAGAGAGTGATTCAATCGGTCAGAGCTATGAAAATAGTCGACATGTTTCTGCCTAACACACCCCTGGGGGATGTGGCGGCTTTCATTAGGACCAGAGTGACAAAAATGAAAAATAAGGTGCATTGTCTACTAGTACTAATTCAGTAAGGTGGAGACAATGTGTGAAAAAACAAAATATTCAACCAGTTATTGGAGTGAAAATTTCACACAGCCATATGGTAAACTGGTCAAGAAGACTCCCTAGAAAGACACACAAAAGTGTGCAAATATTGAAATAGAAAGCACAAAACCCCATATATACATTGCTCTTAAAAAGAGTACAAATTATACCAGCAAATCACAAGATACTGCAGAAAAGCACCTACCCGAATCGTCGGGTGAGCTAACGGAAAACCTAGAACCTTGGCAATGCAAACTCAAGGCAGTATCCGGTACCTGTTTAAAAACATAAAGGCATCAAGGCAGTGACAAAATGCATGACCAAAAAACGTGGTCATAAACACACAATATATACAGTTGACAGTGCTAAATCAGAGGAATACATCTTTAAATATCAGGTGCAGAACATTTCTTCTGGGTGTAATAGCAAGTGAATGTAAATATATTTCTTACGCCCAAAGCGCCCGGTCAGAAAAATGGTTCCAAATTATCACCTACCTCGCCGTGACCGTATTAGATATAACAGCACGGTAAGCAGGTTGATATTACATGGGTTAAAACCATGGGTATATTGCAAGTGACAGGACGTTGCAATTCATCTTGCTGGAAATGCCTAGATAATCAGTGCACCCTCCACACGGGCGGAAAACAATGAGGTGATAAGGAGCCTAAGTTGGTAAAGTCATACTCCAGTCAAAAGTCACAAGAACCTGTATCGGGCACAAACAGGCCCCTTCACGGTAGCTGCACGAACCTAAAGCATACTACCTTTCAGACTAATTTATCCTGCTGGAAATACCCTACACCTCAAAAAAATGTCGGGAAGGCAGAGCGATACGAAAAGCTACATTTATTATAGCTGCTTGTGGGCTTAATCAGGCCCCTCCATATTCAGTACGCATACCTTTAGTCAGGAAACCGCGGTCCGTCTAGTACCCCGGAACAGAAGGGTGGCGCGGTCTTCCTCGCTTTAAATACCTAATTTTGGAATCACCCGGCAAATACACGCCGACGCAGTGCATGCCACGTCATCACGGGCTAATGCCACGTACGTCGTGCAAATGCAGGCTGTCTCTGGGAAATGTAGTCAGCCTAATACAAAGTCATCTGACAGGCTCCCATCGATGCAGTACGTGCCGCGTAACCACGGTCCAACATCTCGTATGCCCTGCGGGCGCAGGCTAACTGTGGGAGATGTAGTCCGTATCTGTGGCTCGAGTACCGGTAATCTCGCAGCTAGTATAGATTAATCGGGCAAGTCCAATTTTTAGCAGCTCAAAGGCATACAACAGAGCAGAGGGCATGGCATGATAAAGAGTTTCTTTAAGCCCCTACACGAGCGGCAAAGGGCTTCAGGGATCATATTGTACAGAAATTGTCTATAGAAAGGAGATTGATGGATGAGCACAAACAGTGTGTCGGTATGTCCATTATATGAGAGAAAACTACTATACATCCTGTCACCATCTCAAAATAAAGGATAGTCCACTAATGTGTATTGGAATAATCAATACTAATATACAGAATATTGATGTGGACACGAGAAGTCGAAGAGTGTTTCAGTCAGTCACTTGAAAACCACTGGGAATAGATTATGGACAAGATAGCAAAACCAGGGGATATAGTCATTTAAACCTGTGTTGTCACTCTTAAGTCTATGCGCCCAACGCTGTCTTTGTCAAACAGGAACTGTGTGATGTTCTCAATTGATAATGGAATAGTTGGTTTGTCCAAGACCGTCCATGTCAGTTCATAAGCCTTATGTCTCATATCATGAAAGTGGGTTGTCAATTTGGTGGAGGGTTTGTTGCAGCGGATGGTGCTCTTGTGTTCTGAGATACGGATCTTTATTTTTCTGGTAGTCATACCCACGTATCTCAGACCACAAGGACAAGTGATTAAATAAATCATATTGTCAGAGTTGCAATTAGTATGATGCTGTAGCACCCAAGGTCTCTCTGTACCTATATCAATGTGCGTAGTGTGCGTGGTCTGACTGCATACACTACATGAACTGCACGGTAAATGTCCTGTGACCAGTTGGAGATCCTATAGGGTTTTCTTCTGTGTTGTCATAAGGGTTCCTGGTCTCGTATGTACAAGTTTGTCTCTCAGATTTGCGATGCGTTTAAAAGCAAACATTGGTTCCAATAGGAAACATGATCCTTTGTTCAAGATCTTCCAATTCTTTTTAATAGATCTTTGGATAAGGTTGGACCTGTTGCTGAAGGTACTCACACAGATCAGCCGATCTGTTTGTTCTTTATCTGGTCGGGCTTCTAAAAGAGCTTCTCTATTGTTGTTCTTAGCTCTTTTCTCAGACCTCTTGATCAAATTCCGAGGGTAGTGGCGATCCAGTAATTGTCCCTCTAGAGTACGTGCATGATTCTTGAATGTATCCGGATCTGTACAATTACGTCTGAGACGTAAAAACTGCCCATATGGCAAGTTATCCCTCAGAGATTTTGGGTGATAACTAGTGTATGATAAGAGGGAGTTTTTTGCCACAGGTTTTTTGTAGAGCTCTGTCTTGAGGCCCCCCTGTGAAGGATAGATCTGTAAGTCAAGGAAAGGTAGTTACTCCTTGCTGTGTGTGCATGTAAACTACCAAAAGTCATTACAGTTATTTTGCCACAGATGGAAATCCATAATGTCATTTGTTGTACCTCGCCAAATCACCAGAACGTCATCCATATAACGCTTCCACAACCGAGTATGGGTCAGGAATGGATTGTTATGCGTCAATATGAGGTCTGATTTGATGGAATGGACGTACAAATTCGCCAGACTGGGGGCGAATGTACTGCCCATAGAAGTACCTGATATCTGGAGGAACAGGTCATTCTCAAATTGAAAGAAGTTTTCTTTCATTGCAAGATTGGCACAGTACATGATTAAGGAGATAGGTGTTATTGTCTCTGTCCCTTTTGCTCTTAATAAGGATTCTATTGTGATGAGTGTCTGGTCCTGGGGGATACATGTGTACAACGATTCCACATCAAAGGATACCAGGTGGTCCACGTTTTCATCAAAATCCACATCCCGGAGTAGGTTAAGAACCACTTTGGTATCTTGAATGTATGTAGGCATATCCGAGACCAATGGTCGAAGGAAGAAATCAACGAACTGAGATAGAGGTTCCAGCAGGGATACTATGCCAGAAATGATGGGACAGCCGGGGGCGGTCTCTGATCTTTGTGGATTTTTGGGAGCACATAGAAATAGGGAGTGATGGGCTCCCTATTAATCAAGAAATCCGCTTCTTTCGTAGTGATCCATCCTTTGTCCTTGGCTTCTGTGACTGCTGTAGTGATGGTCTTAAGTAGTCTTTTGGTGGGGTCTTGCTTCAGGGGGCGATATGCACTCCTCTCGGATAGTTGTCTGAGACACTCATTCCTATACTATACGTGGCAGTATCTAAAATAACGATAGCACCACCTTTATCCGCTGGTTTAATCGTAATCAATTTGTCGTTGCTCAGACAAATAAGTGACTCCTGGTATTTTTTTAGAAAGATTCCAATATGTAGTTTGATTATGGGTAAGACCGGAGTTGACATCTTTCATGGCAGCCTTTTCAAAAGTGGCGACCTCCGGTGGTATGGAGTGCGGAGGTGGCATAAACGTAGATTTCTTACACAAGGGGTATTCGATGTTTGTGGTGTAGACATTATGATTTCTTGTTCAGAAAAAAAGAATTTGAGGCTGATCTTGCGAAATTATTGTGCAAGCTCCCGATTAATCTAGAAAGGGTCTCCCTGATATGTTGGTACAAAACCTAGGCCTTTGTTAAGCAATTTGTGCTCACAGTCACTAAGAGTTCTTTGGCTCAAATTAACTGTCAGGTTGTCTCCCTGCTCGTCCCTGGTAATGTGGTTGTCTTGCTCATACTCGTTGTGGTTCGAGGAGATGGTGGCAGATCCCAATGAACCCGGGATTGTTGTCTCCTTCTTCCTCTGGACCGTCCTCGTCCTTGTTCTAAAAAGACGGATTATAAAAAGGTGGAGGCGGTGGTTGAAAATGTGTCATCAACTGTGGTGGTGGCATTGAGTAGTTCCAAGGACCAGGTGGCCACCATTGTTGTTGAGGGTTAAATGCGGGATTGCCTCGCCATCTGCCTCTCCCCTCCTTCTCACTGTTCGTTTATGTGAACTACCGTTGCCAGACTCTGACTCGCTAGACCATGAGTCAGGATCAGATGTATTGTATCCAGATCCTGAGGACAAATGACCTGGGCCATAACTGCGTCCTTGTTGGTTGTGGTCTGGTGGTTTAAAGTCATCTGAGGTGTATGGATGGACTTTGTCCAATGCAAATCGTGCTAGATCTTTCTGACATTTTTTGATCTTTGACGCCAGCAGGTTTTCTTTGTGATCTTTACTGGTTTTGTTGACTTCTTCCATGTTTTTCTTGAAAAGTGTTGCGGAAATGGTTGTTTTAATTTGGCCTTCCAGGAGTTGAATCTCCACCAGAATGGCATCTGCCATATGTTTGGCCGTGCTGACTATCAGAATCAACCAGTCCCTGGTGCAACACCAAGCTATCAGGGACCAGTCTTTTATGAATGGCTTATCCTCTAAAAACAGCCTGGGTGCATTGGTGACAATGAGACCAGTGGGAGCACAGTTCCCTCTCAAATACTCAGTCATTATAGCCCCATGCGTAAGGGTACGTCTGTGAGTTCTTTTAAGAACGAGTAGTTTTGTCCATTCGTCCGATTGTGTAATAGTGTGGGATATAGATGTGTCAAGAAGACTAGGTACAAATTTAAAGACCAGCAGAGGCCGATTCCCCATTCAATTAACTGAAAACACAATATGGGTCACTGGGTCTAAGGATGTATTGATGGGGTGTTGGAGTATCCCTTTCTTAGGATAATTCCTCTCACCCACCCAAGGGTGGCATGCTTCATCATCGGGGATCTCCTCACACTACGAACCTAGTCGTAGTCCGGGCTACGACCCCTCCACTGAGAGGGAGGAGCTCAGGGATGTTATATATGGAAATATTGAGGAATACTAATCCTCTAGATGAGCTGGGTGTTGTGGAATGGGAGTGAGATGAAGGTGAAAAGTGATTAAAACTAACTCAGTGGTATGCTCAGTGACTTTATTCTGGCATCCACAGGTCAGGATTAAAACAGCAGGCTTAGGACAGAGAGTGATTCAATCGGTCAGAGCTATGAAAATAGTCGACATGTTTCTGCCTAACACACCCCTGGGGGATGTGGCGGCTTTCATTAGGACCAGAGTGACAAAAAATGAAAAATAAGGTGCATTGTCTACTAGTACTAATTCAGTAAGGTGGAGACAATGTGTGAAAAAACAAAATATTCAACCAGTTATTGGAGTGAAAATTTCACACAGCCATATGGTAAACTGGTCAAGAAGACTCCCTAGAAAGACACACAAAAGTGTGCAAATATTGAAATAGAAAGCACAAAACCCCATATATACATTGCTCTTAAAAAGAGTACAAATTATACCAGCAAATCACAAGATACTGCAGAAAAGCACCTACCCGAATCGTCGGGTGAGCTAACGGAAAACCTAGAACCTTGGCAATGCAAACTCAAGGCAGTATCCGGTACCTGTTTAAAAACATAAAGGCATCAAGGCAGTGACAAAATGCATGACCAAAAAACGTGGTCATAAACACACAATATATACAGTTGACAGTGCTAAATCAGAGGAATACACCTTTAAATATCAGGTGCAGAACATTTCTTCTGGGTGTAATAGCAAGTGAATGTAAATATATTTCTTACGCCCAAAGCGCCCGGTCAGAAAAATGGTTCCAAATTATCACCTACCTCGCCGAGACCGTATTAGATATAACAGCACGGTAAGCAGGTTGATATTACATGGGTTAAAACCATGGGTATATTGCAAGTGACAGGACGTTGCAATTCATCTTGCTGGAAATGCCTAGATAATCAGTGCACCCTCCACACGGGCGGAAAACAATGAGGTGATAAGGAGCCTAAGTTGGTAAAGTCATACTCCAGTCACAAGTCACAAGAACCTGTATCGGGCACAAACAGGCCCCTTCACGGTAGCTGCACGAACCTAAAGCATACTACCTTTCAGACTAATTTATCCTGCTGGAAATACCCTACACCTCAAAAAAATGTCGGGAAGGCAGAGCGATATGAAAAGCTACATTTATTATAGCTGCTTGTGGGCTTAATCAGGCCCCTCCATATTCAGTACGCATACCTTTAGTCAGGAAACCGCGGTCCGTCTAGTACCCCGGAACAGAAGGGTGGCGGGGTCTTCCTCGCTTTAAATACCTAATTTTGGAATCACCCGGCAAATACACGCCGACGCAGTGCATGCCACGTCATCACGGGCTAATGCCACGTACGTCGTGCAAATGCAGGCTGTCTCTGGGAAATGTAGTCAGCCTAATACAAAGTCATCTGACAGGCTCCCATCGACGCAGTACGTGCCGCGTAACCACGGTCCAACATCTCGTATGCCCTGCGGGCGCAGGCTAACTGTGGGAGATGTAGTCCGTATCTGTGGCTCGAGTACCGGTAATCTCGCAGCTAGTATAGATTAATCGGGCAAGTCCAATTTTTAGCAGCTCAAAGGCATACAACAGAGCAGAGGGCATGGCATGATAAAGAGTTTCTTTAAGCCCCTACACGAGCGGCAAAGGGCTTCAGGGATCATATTGTACAGAAATTGTCTATAGAAAGGAGATTGATGGATGAGCACAAACAGTGTGTCGGTATGTCCATTATATGAGAGAAAACTACTATACATCCTGTCACCATCTCAAAATAAAGGATAGTCCACTAATGTGTATTGGAATAATCAATACTAATATACAGAATATTGATGTGGACACGAGAAGTCGAAGAGTGTTTCAGTCAGTCACTTGAAAACCACTGGGAATAGATTATGGACAAGATAGCAAAACCAGGGGATATAGTCATTTAAACCTGTGTTGTCACTCTTAAGTCTATGCGCCCAACGCTGTCTTTGTCAAACAGGAACTGTGTGATGTTCTCAATTGATAATGGAATAGTTGGTTTGTCCAAGACCGTCCATGTCAGTTCATCAGCCTTATGTCTCATATCATGAAAGTGGGTTGTCAATTTGGTGGAGGGTTTGTTGCAGCTGATGGTGCTCTTGTGTTCTGAGATACGGATCTTCATTTTTCTGGTAGTCATACCCACGTATCTCAGACCACAAGGACAAGTGATTAAATAAATCATATTGTCAGAGTTGCAATTAGTATGATGCGGTAGCACCCAAGGTCTCTCTGTACCTATATCAATGTGCGTAGTGTGACTGCACACACTACATGAACTGCACGGTAAATGTCCTGTGACCAGTTGGAGATCCTATAGGGTTTTCTTCTGTGTTGTCATAAGGGTTCCTGGTCTCGTATGTACAAGTTTGTCTCTCAGATTTGCGATGCGTTTACAAGCAAACATTGGTTCCAATAGGAAACATGATCCTTTGTTCAAGAACTTCCAATTCTTTTTAATAGATCTTTGGATAAGGTTGGACCTGTTGCTGAAGGTACTCACACAGATCAGCCGATCTGTTTGTTCTTTATCTGGTCGGGCTTCTAAAAGAGCTTCTCTATTGTTGTTCTTAGCTCTTTTCACAGACCTCTTGATCAAATTCCGAGGGTAGTGGCGATCCAGTAATTGTCCCTCTACAGTACGTGCATGATTCTTGAATGTATCCGGATCTGTACAATTACGTCTGAGACGTAAAAACTGCCCATATGGCAAGTTATCCCTCAGAGATTTTGGGTGATAACTAGTGTATGATAAGAGGGAGTTTTTTGCCACAGGTTTTTTGTAGAGCTCTGTCTTGAGGCCCCCCTGTGAAGGATAGATCTGTAAGTCAAGGAAAGGTAGTTACTCCTTGCTGTGTGTGCATGTAAACTACCGAAAGTCATTACAGTTATTCTGCCACAGATGGAAATCCATAATGTCATTTGTTGTACCTCGCCAAATCACCAGAACGTCATCCATATAACGCTTCCACAACCGAGTATGGGTCAGGAATGGATTGTTATGCGTCAATATGAGGTCTGATTTGATGGAATGGACGTACAAATTCGCCAGACTGGGGCGAATGTACTGCCCATAGAAGTACCTGATATCTGGAGGAACAGGTCATTCTCAAATTGAAAGAAGTTTTCTTTCATTGCAAGATTGGCACAGTACATGATTAAGGAGATAGGTGTTATTGTCTCAGTCCCTTTTGCTCTTAATAAGGATTCTATTGTGATGAGTGTCTGGTCCTGGGGGATACATGTGTACAACGATTCCACATAAAAGGATACCAGGTGGTCCACCTTTTCATCAAAATCCACATCCCGGAGTAGGTTAAGAACCGCTTTGGTATCTTGAAGGTATGTAGGCATATCTGAGACCAATGGTCGAAGGAAGAAATCAACGAACTGAGATAGAGGTTCCAGCAGGGATACTATGCCAGAAATGATGGGGCGGCCGGGGGGCGGTCTCTGATCTTTGTGGATTTTTGGGAGCACATAGAAATAGGGAGTGATGGGCTCCCTATTAATCAAGAAATCTGCTTCTTTCGTAGTGATCCATCCTTTGTCCTTGGCTTCTGTGACTGCTGTAGTGATGGTCTTAAGTAGTCTTTTGGTGGGGTCTTGCTTCAGGGGGCGATATGCACTCCTCTCGGATAGTTGTCTGAGACACTCATTCCTATACGTGGCAGTATCTAAAATAACGATAGCGCCACCTTTATCCGCTGGTTTAATCGTAATCAATTTGTCGTTGCTCAGACAAATAAGTGACTCCTGTTCTTTTTTTAGAAAGATTCCGATATGTAGTTTGATTATGGGTAAGACCGGAGTTGACATCTTTCATGGCAGGCTTTTCAAAAGTGGCGACCTCCGGTGGTATGGAGTGCAGAGGTGGCATAAACGTAGATTTCTTACACAAGGGGTATTCGATGTTTGTGGTGTAGACAATATGATTTCTTGTTCAGAAAAAAAGAATTTGAGGCGGATCTTGCGACATTATTGTGCAAGCTCCCGATTAATCTGGAAAGGCTCTCCCTGATATGTTGGTACAAAACCTAGGCCTTTGTTAAGCAATTTGAGCTCACAGTCACTAAGATTTCTTTGGCTCAAATTAACTGTCAGGTTGTCTCCCTGCTCGTCCCTGGTAATGTGGTTGTCTTGCTCATACTCCGTGTGGTTCGAGGAGATGGTGGCAGATCCCAATGAACCTGGGATTGTTGTCTCCTTCTTCCTCTGGACCGTCCTCGTCCTTGTTCTAGAAAAGACGGATTATAAAAAGGTGGAGGCGGTGGTTGAAAATGTGTCATCAACTGTGGTGGTGGCATTGAGTAGTTCCAAGGACCAGGTGGCCACCATTGGTGTTGAGGGTTAAATGCGGGATTGCCTCGCCATCTGCCTCTCCCCTCCTTCTCAATGTTCGTTTATGTGTACTACCGTTGCCAGACTCTGACTCGCTAGACCATGAGTCAGGATCAGATGTACTGTATCCAGATCCTGAGGACAAATGACCTGGGCCATAACCGCGTCCTTGTTGGTTGTGGTCTGGTGGTTTAAAGTCATCTGAGGTGTATGGATGGACTTTGTCCAATGCAAACCGTGCTAGATCTTTCTGACATTTTTTGATCTTTGACGCCAGCAGGTTTTCTTTGTGATCTTTACTGGTTTTGTTGACTTCTTCCATGTTTTTCTTGAAAAGTGTTGCGGAAATGGTTGTTTTAATTTGGCCTTCCAGGAGTTGAATCTCCACCAGAATGGCATCTGCCATATGTTTGGCCGTGCTGACTATCAGAATCAACCAGTCCCTGGTGTAACACCAAGCTATCAGGGACCAGTCTTTTATGAATGGCTTATCCTCTAAAAACAGCCTGGGTGCATTGGTGACAATGAGACCAGTGGGAGCACAGTTCCCTCTCAAATACTCAGTCATTATAGCCCCATGAGTAAGGGTACGTCTGTGAGTTCTTTTAAGAACGAGTAGTTTTGTCCATTCGTCCGATTGTGTAATAGTGTGGGATATAGATGTGTCAAGAAGACTAGCTGCAAATTTAAAGACCAGCAGAGGCCGAGTCCCCATTCAATTAACTGAAAACACAATATGGGTCACTGGGTCTAAGGATGTATTGATGGGGTGTTGGAGTATCCCTTTCTTTGGATAATTCCTCTCACCCACCCAAGGGTGGCATGCTTCATCATCGGGGATCTCCTCACACTACGAACCTAGTCGTAGTCCGGGCTACGACCCCTCCACTGAGAGGGAGGAGCTCAGGGATGTTATATATGGAAATATTGAGGAGTACTAATCCTCTAGATGAGCTGGGTGTTGTGGAACTGGAGTGAAATGAAGGTGATAAGTGATTAAAACTAACTCAGTGGTATGCTCAGTGACTTTATTCTGGCATCCACAGGTCAGGATTAAAACAGCAGGCTTAGGACAGAGAGTGATTCAATCTGTCAGAGCCATGAAAATAGTCGACATGTTTCTGCCTAACACTCCCCTGGGGGATGTGGCGGCTTTCATTAGGACCAGAGTGACAAAAAATTACAAATAAGGTGCATTGTCTACTAGTACTAATTCAGTAAGGTGGAGACAATGTGTGAAAAATCAAAACATACAACCAGTTATTGGAGTGAAAAGTTCACACAGCCATATGGTAAACTGGTCAAGAAGACTCCCTAGAAAGAAAAACAAAAGTGTGCACATATTGAAATAGTAAGCACAAAACCCCATATATACATGACTCTTAAAAAGAGTACAAATTATACCAGCAAATCACAAGATACTGCAGCAAAGCACCTACCCGAATCGTCGGTGAGCTAACAGAAAACCTAGAACCTTGGCAATGCAAACTCAAGGTGGTATCTGGTACCTGTTTAAAAACATAAAGGCATCAAGGCAGTGCCAAAATGCATGACCAAAAAACGTGGTCATAAACACACAATATATACAGTTGACAGTGCTAAATCGGAGGAATACACCTTTAAATATCAGGGGCAGAACATTTCTTGTAGGGTGTAATAGCAAGTGAATGTAAATATATTTCTTATGCCCAAAGCGCCCGGTCAGAAAAATGGTTCCCAATTATCACCTACCTCGCTGTGACCGTAGTAGATATAACAGCACGGTAAGCAGGTTAGTATTACATGGGTTAAAACCATGGGTATATTGAAAGTGACAGGACGTTGCAATTCATCTTGCTGCAAATGCCTAGATAATCAGTGCACCCACCACAGGGGCGGAAAACAATAGGGTGAAAAGGAGCCTAAGTTGGTAAAGTCATACTCCATACAAAAGTCACAAGGACCTGTATCAGGCACAAACAGGCCCCTTCACCGTAGTTGCACAAACCTAAAGCATACTACCTTTCAGACTAATTTATCCTGCTGGAGATACCCTACACCTCCAAAAAATGTCAGGAAGGCAGAGCGATCCGGAAAGCTACAATTATTATAGCTGCTTGCGGGTATAAGCAGGCCCCTCCATATGCAGTACGCATACCTTTAGTCAGGAAACTGCGGTCCGTCTAGTACCCCGGAACAGAAGGGTGCTGCGGTGTTCCTCACTTTAACCCAACCTTGTTCAACATTTATGTGCGACCATTGACAAAAGTAATTGAGAGCTTTGGGCTCTCGATTGTGTCATATGCTGATGACACACAGCTCATTATCACACTGTTAAAAAATGCTATTCAGATGCCCGCTTCCATAAGCCTCTGCCTTGCTGAATTGGCTAATTGGATGAACTCAAATTGTCTTACACTTAATGCAGGAAAAACTGAGGTTTTGACTTTGGGTAACCAGTTGAACATCTGGTCAACTACTCGGTGACCTAAGGAGCTGGGCCCTGTACTGGAAGCCAAACCAAAAGTCAAGAATATCGACACTTGGGTGGACAACAAATTATCTTTTGACAACCAAATCTCGGTGGTGGCAGGCAAATGTATAGGACTCCTGAAAATGCTGAGAAGTATAATGTGCTTCCTGCCTGCCAAATCTAGGAAGACAGTGGTTCAGGCCACAATAGTGTCAAGACTGGATTACTATAATGTTTTATATCTCGGAGTGATACAGAGCAGATCGATAGACGGCAAAGAGTGCAGAATGCGGCAGCCTTTCTAATTTTGAATCTGCCTAGACATGCACCCATAGATGCCACATTCAGGAAGCTTCATTGGCTCCCGGTGAGACAAAGAGCTGCTTTTAAAGCCTTCTGCCTCTGTTATAAAGCTATGAATAACAAAGGGCCACGTTACATGCAACCGTTTGTTGGACCTTACCTACCCCCGAGGAACCTCAGATCAGCAAGGGAGATACTGGCTACAGTTCCCAGATTTAGAAAAGTACGCATGGGCCGGAAGTCATTTAGCTACCTTGCACCCAAATTGTGGAATACTCTGACCTTAGCAGTTCGTCAGGCCCAGTCACAAAAAGCGTTTAGGAAAAAACTCAAAACCTGTTTTTTTAGAGCAAGATGTAGGGGGGTTTGAGAACTGCAGGTAGGCGGATGGACACCGGTACCGAGCGCTATGATACCTCTTATGAGGTAGCCATGCGCTGTAGAAATGACATTATTATTATTAGTATGAAAAAAAGATGTCACAGTTAAAAGATTATAAACTTATTTATTAACAAGTTTTAGACGTTAAAAAGAATGGACGGTCCATTACAAGTGGCATGTGTAGTGGTGCAAATTGCTCCAAAAAAGTGACCTAGAGAACAGATTTCGTGCCAAAAGAGTGCGCAGGATATTATTAATTTATATCTATTTTTGGTCGTCTTTGGCATATTTGTCCTTTTTTTTCTCCTTATTATAATTCAATGTAAATACACGAAATTTGTTGGGTGTTAGAAAAAGGGCTGTGGGTTGCACTGTTTTCTTTCTGCTGAGAACGATTCGTAATTTGCACAGTGCTCACTAAATCTTTGGCCAGGTGTCTTGGGTGGCACTTCCCTGCTGAATCCATGACGTAGCCGCAGACACGGATACCCAGAGCCCCGTGCCAGGAGTCCAGGGTATCGCATGCCTCTTTTAACTGCTGACAGCCGGAATAGGAGCAGCTATTTAAAACAGTCTGGCGTTACCTTAATGACAATGTAGAGGTCATTAACGTGTGAAATATATCCTCCCATAAATTTGCTTTTGGACTTAATGCTGGAAAGGTATAACTTATGGGGTGATCAGTTGTCGCATGGTAACAGTCACCCGATTGGTCCGTGGTGTTTACAGTGCTTCAGTACGTGTTATAAGTGCTGCGTGACTAACCGAGCTGAGAGAGATAGGGTGTCAGGGCACTTCCTGGATGCGTCAGCTTGTCATGTAAGTGTTATTGCTGTCATGTTGTTTAGCTCTGCAGAATTATCTCGATGCACCCACCCACTCACTGCACTAACTCCTATCATTATCATACACCAATTGTCGTACTTGTTTACTGGTTGAAAACCCATAATTATATGAAAACAGCAGCCACTGTTTTATCCTGTTTGCTCGAAATTCTGACAGGTGTGCTGTCACGTGTCCAGAAACTGCAAAGTCGCATTACTTTGAATCCATAGTAGTTTCCAACATCCGAACTTGTAAAAGCATCTATTTTTCAGAGGCTTTGACCTCGCTGAAGGGTTTATTAGGAAGATTACTGAAACCTAATTTGCTAAAAGTACTGTCAATATAAAACGTCTAAAGGCATAACGGTACTGACGTAAACAAGTTGTCAAGCTCACACACGTCTGTATTTGCAGATTAAGAACCCTCAGTCAAGTTTTTGCTACCATTAATTAAACAAAAGTGTAAATTAAAAAGGCTGGGCCTAAAATGAAAACACATTTTAAAACAAATTTCACAAACTTATACTCAACCACTTGCTATGTTATAGGATGCAGTATTTCTGATGCACAACGTCACCGCATGTCCCTAAGGCAGTTTCAGAAATCACCAAGGTTTGTTTGTTTGATACAGGTCCATGGATTTGTCACACGTATTTTCAGAAAAGAGGAAACATGAAAGATCAGAGAGAAAAAGAAGTAAAATTCACAAAGCCCAGTCGAAGACATTTAGTAGACGATAACAGTGATGATTAATGTAGTAGATAGAATGCTGTGATCATTAGCTACTTCAGGAAGTGATACCTCATGCAAGGCCGGAAATGGGATTGACCGGGACAGCAAAATTGGTAATAGCTGTGGCGGTGGGAGGTCATCGCGGTGTGACGGCAGGAGTCGTGAGGAAGACGGAGGGGGACAGAGAGTTGATGGGTTGCTAACAATTACGTTGAGGTAAATTACGGGCTGATTACAGAGGCCTTAAGGGCTGGTTACAAATGGGCATATTACCAAGAAATGGCGATAACTATCGCTAACCTAGGTTAGCGCTAGTTTTCCTATCGCCGTCAATCCTGCAAGTTATCGCCCTGTTAGCGACGTATTAGCAACGTTTTGCTAAAAGGCGATAGCTTCAGGGATCAGCGGCGAAAACCGCCGCTAACATTAGTGCGATGGTGTTAATGAAACCGGCGATAGTCCCTCGCTGGACCTGCGTCTGGTTCCTGGATCCCTCGCTGGACCTGTTTCTGGTTCCTGGATCCCTCGCTGGACCTGCGTCTGGTTCCTGGATCCCTCGTTGGACCTGTGTCTGGTTCCTGGATCCCTCGCTGGAGCTGCGTCTGGTTCCTGGATCCCTCGCTGGACCTGCATCTGGTTCCTGGATCCCTCGCTGGACCTGCGTCTGGTTCCTGGATTCCTCGCTGGACCTGCGTCTGGTTCCTGGATTCCTCGCTGGACCTGCGTCTTTGGCCTGGAGTGGGATGTGGAGTAGCTGTGGAGTCGATGAGCCGTGGTGGGAGACATTGATGTGTGACGATCGCCCGTACCTGGTGGTGAAGTCTGGCAGGTCGCATGGAGACATGTTGCTGACCTGTGTGAGAAGCCCGCCTTGCGCACTTTGGTGCAGTCAATGGTAGAGCTGAACCTGCGCACCAACGTAGTGAGGTCCACTTCACATACTATGATCCACCACTACACCTGGGTGCACGGAGGGGATCACCAACGCTGGGTGCCGTCTCCCTGCATCACAGGACGGATGATGTTGGGCTGGCCAGACGCTCTGGAGGGTGAGGCCCCCGTGCTACGCCGAACTTGTGTGGGCTGAGCACTGCAACTACACGCCTAAGGGAGCCCTGCTGCATCAACTGCATCGGGTGGTCCACCAGCGGACTACGCGGTGACTGCTGTACCCAGCCCAGTGAAAGCACACCTGGCTCAGGCTCCTGCTGGCTGAGTCACAGATTTGGGGGAAGTGCAGTGTATTGCGCCACGGGGTCAATGTCCAGGAAAGGAGAAGGTGGGACGCGTATCGCAGGAAGGCCGGGGGGGAGTGGCTCATGCCTATCACACGTAGATGACGCACCCCCAGTGGCGGCTCTACCGCTATGTTGGAAGAGCGTTGCCCCACCACCTCAAGCAGTGCAGAAGAGGAACAATCATCACATGATGATAACTCAATCAATCACTCAGGGGAATTGTAAGCGCGCCACTCACCCGTGAGGGTCGCAAGGCACTGAGGGGTGGGGGGCCGCAGATCTGTTAGCCGAAGAGCCAGGTCTTGAGGGTCTTCCTGAAGGTGTTCAGGGAGGGGGCACCTCTGATGTCTGCCCGTAGCCCATTCCAGGAATTGGATGCAATGTGGGAGAAGGATCTTCCCCCTGCTCTGGCTCTGTGGATGCGCTGGGTTTCGGACAGTGTGAGGTTGGAAGATCGGATGTCTCATTTGTGTACTTGGCAGTTGATCCTGTCGTTGAGGTATTTGGGTACGTTGTTGTGTAGGCATTTGTAGGCGTGAGTGATGATTTTGAAGGTGACTCTTTTCACCACGGGGAGACAGTGGCGTCTACGTAGGTGTTGGCTGATGTGTTAGTGTCGGGGGATGCCGAGGACGAGTCTGGTGGCGGTGTACTGTAATGTTGGTAGTTTGCAGAGTAGGGACTTGTAAATGGCGGTGTAGAGTGCGTTTCCATTGTCCAGTCTGCTGGAGTGAGGGCATGGGTGACTGTCTTCCTTGACTCTGGGGGTATCCATTTGAAGGTCTTGCGGAGGATGCAGAGGGTGTTGAAGCAGCTGGAGGTGACGGCGTAGACCTGCCTGTTCATGGTGAGGGATGGGTCGAGTACGATGCTGAGGTTTCTGGCATGGTCCGAGGGGGTAGGTGGGCTTCGGGGGGGCAAAGCCCAACAGGTGTTGTCCCATGCTGAAGGTGTGATTCCAAGGACAAGGACTACTGTCTTCTCAGCGTTGAGCTTCAGGCAGCTGTTGGTCATCCGGACTGCGACTTCCTGCATTCCTTTCTGGAAGTTGAGTCTGTGGGTGGTGGGGTCTTTGGTGAGGGAGAGGATGAGCTGGGTGTCATCAGCGTAGGATACGATGTTGAGGCCGTGTTGTCGGACGGTGGCGTCGAGGGTGCCATGTAGATGTTGAAGACGGTCGGGGTCAGAGATGAACTCTCTGGGACTCCGCAGGTGATTTACGTGGGATCGGAGAGGAAGGTTGGCAGTCTGATCCTTTGGCTTCTTCCAGGGAGGAATAATCGGATCCAGTCGAGGCCTGTTCCTTGTATGCCGGCGTCGTGTAGTCTGGTGACTAGTGTGTGGTGGGAGACGGTGTCGAAGTCCATTGAAAGGACGAGTATGATGTGGGCTGCGGAGTGGCCTTGGTCCAGGAGTGTGCGGATGTCGTCTGTGGCGGCGAGTAGGATGGCCTTGTTGCTGTGGTTGGTTCGCAATCCGGATTGGGACGGGTCGAGGATGGCGTTGTCATCAATGAATCGTGTCAGTTCCCTGTTGACTGTTTGCTCTGCAACTTTGGCCGCGAAGGGGAGGAGTGAGATGGGCCAGTAGTTCTTGAGGTCGGTGGGGTCAGCTGTGGTCTTTTTGAGAAGGGGCCAGACTTCTGCACGCTTTCATTCATCTGGGTAGGTGCCTGTTTTGAAGGTGGTGTTGATGGTGCATTGCAGTTCATGTGTGATGGCGGCCGCGGCTCTGTGGTAGATGTGGGAGGGCATGGGTTGGTGGGGGCCCACGAGTGGATGCCTTTCATGGTTGAGGCTGTGTCTACGGCTGTGACTGGCGTCCAGGTGGAGATGGTGGGCTGGCTGGTGTGTCCGGGGCTGGGGGTGTCTGTAGACGAGGGTTCCTCGGAGTGTGGAGTTGTGGCTGGTCTGGATCTGGAAGTGCAAGTGTTCGGCGGAGGGGAAGGTTTCGCTGGATGTGGGGAGGCGGAGGGTGCTCTTGTGGCCAATGGCGAGGCACCCTCCCGGGTGGTTGGTGCGGTCCTTCCTCTGGATCTTGTATCTGTCCGGGATGGCGGTGTTGATGTCGGGGGTGGAGGAGGCGTTGGTCCAGGTCTCCGTGAAGAAGGCGATGTCGGGCGAGAGAGAGTAGAGTAGGTTCCAGATTTCCACGGCGTGTTTGTGCACGGAGCGCCCGTTGAGGAGGATGCATCCAAGGGTGTCGCCGGTGCTGGTGTCGGCTGTGTTGGAGTCCAGGGTGGTGGTTAAGCTCTGGCGGCAGTGGAGGCAGGAGAACTGGCCGTGGGTCGTGTTTGCCGAGGCCTGTTGTCAGTCCCTGACTTTCCCGGGGTTGAGTGCGTGGAGGGTGGCTGTGCTGTAGCAGTGGGTGGCCCGTGATCCAGGCTTCCTGGCGCTGGTCACGGTTGGGTTGCAGACGTGTGCAGACGGGCTTGTCTTAGGCGCGCCTTCTGCGCACCAGCGGCGCGTGTCTGCTGCGCAATCACACAGCTTCCGCCATTGAGTAGGGGAGGGTGGAGGAACGATCAGCTGGGAGGTGGGAATGTGCGAGGACAGGGGTGCGGGGCCGCAGGGGCAGCAGCGGCAGGAAGCGGGTAGTGCGGGCTCAGTTAAAAAAGGGAAATACAAGGGATAAATGACTGATGTAATCATGCTATGTATCCTCAGGGGGTGGGCAGGTGGGTAGGACTGCTCCAAACACGGAGCAAGGAATGTGCCGATTGACATGCACACTCAAGTGCACATGACTGTTTGGTCGGCCCACTCAGGCCGCCCAATGCAGACATGCGCACTTCTCTGTTCGCAATGCAGGCTGCATTACAGCCAACATGGAGTACATGCCCACCCCTCCGGCCCCTGGCTGCATGACTTGTCCCGTTGCCAATTAACAATCCCACCGCCGCATTGCAGCATTGTGATTGACTCAGGGGAGGGAGCCTGGCTGCCTATTTCCTTTTCCTGGAGGCAAACGCAGGAGAGCAGGAGCTATGAAGACACGGGACACAGCTTAAGAGGTAAGACTTCCCTCAATACATTTTTGACAACACACGCTCACACACACATCCCCGCGTCCACACACCATCCAGTGTTCTTTATGGGGTTTACCACCTCACAGCAGTCCAGACACCCCCCGCACTTCTCAATGGTGGCCGCTGTGCGCCCATGCACAGCGGGCATACCACTCGTGTGCCAAAGGCACATACGTAGTTGCGATGCATGCCATAACATCGCATTCCATTCCAATACATACTAATACTAGGCACATTGCAACAGTAGAGTAAGTGTTGCATAGTGGAGACATGAAGATCACTGTTCCCACTACAGTGAGTGCGACCCACAAATAACCTTTGCACAACTAACCGAACCGTGAACCCTGGAATTCCTTTCTGAACCCCCAAAAGACACCCAAAAGATCACATTTGAGACAAATGCACCACCCCAAATTTCTCTTTATTTTGGAACAAAACACACCCAGGATTTAGAAAGTTGACCCCAAAAAAAAACCCAAAATTCCTACATTTACCCCAAAAAACACCCAATTTTTCATATTTTATCCCAAAAGAACACCCCATTTTTCATATTTTACCCCAAAAGAACACCCCATTTTTCATATTTTACCCCAAGAAATAGTCCAATTTTCATTTTTTACATCCAAAACCCATACACACCTGATAAAGTTTAAATTACCCCATTACTGACCTCACAATGCGTTGTAATCAAATGCGATGTTAAGGGACCCGCGTTGTCGGAGTTGCGTTGTTAACGATGTACTGCCTGCGTTGTAATGGTCATCTCCTGTGACAAAGGCAACACATAAGCTACGCCGTTTGCGTCCGTCTGCCCCTGGACCGTGCTCAGCACCAAGGTGCATTCCTCTTGGACACTCCACCGCTACGATGCCAGCATCCTCCTCGCCATCAACCCTGGATGCCACCTCGCCTGCCAGGACAAACCTCTGCTCTGTAACGGACATCGCCTTCGCCATCACTGACAGATGCAGTATCACCCGCAAGGAGCACCCCGACCATCAAGGAGGAGGCATTGCCGTCACCTACAGAGGCACACTCCGACTGAACACACACTCTAATTTGCAATGGGTGACCATGGACCACGTCAACTCCCAGATCCGGACCAAGCCCAAGAACATCCTCTGTGGCACCCTCATGTGCAGGCCCCCCGGGCCATGGCCCCCCATTCTACAATCCCATTGTAGACATCATTGCACCCCAGGGTCTCCCATCCCCCGACGACATCCAACTCGGTGAACTCAAGTTCCACCTGAGCAACCCCAGTGAGCAGAGCACCACCCCCTCCTGTCACCGACATCAGACGCAAGCAGCAAGTCACCTCAACAGGCCACATAGCAGGACACACGGTCGAGCATGTCACCTCTGCCAGCGGGTACTTCAACTACAGCCACAACACCGGACTCTCCTGGCACTACCATCATTGGATGAACGACGTCTTCACCTTGCCCACCGGACGCCAGCGCCGTCATTGCACCCCGTCGCAGCTGGATCAAGGCCACCGCAGAACGTCTGGTCAACTGCCTTCTCACCAACACTCCACCAATGCTTCCAAACGATGACACCGCAGCGCACAACCACCACCGATGGATCTCCAACATCAACGACATTCGGGCACCCCTCATGAACGACACTGCGTCAGTACCTTCCGCCTGCCTGATAACAGGCATGAGGGTGAGGCAGTGCGATAGGTATTGGCTGGCCCCATGCATTGCTGGAGTTGCGTCATGGTCGTGACACAATTGCAGCAATGCGTGACTTTAGCTCAGACAGATACGTCAGGATTCCTGACGTATCTGTCATTACTTGCGTCATGGAGCGCTGACCAGTGAGTACAGCGCATCCATGCTGTTGCAAGGAGGGCGTAATGAGAAGTGTTGCTACGCTGCCTTGTCGCAGCGCAGCAGCACTTTTCATGAGTGGGGCACAGGAATGCGCACTAACTCATTGATGGTGCGCATTCCTGCACTGTATTTTTGTCGCAGGGCAGCGCTGCAACATTGCTTGCAGCGCTGTCCAGCACCAAAAACATGCATACATGTGGGCACAAGTCTTGTCCCCATTTTTAAGACCACCTATTTTTTGGTCTTAAGTTCCTGCAGCTAACGGGCCTTAGCGTGACTTTTTTTATCGCTTCGCGGGTCCGGCCCATCCTTGATAATAGGGCGCAGTGGTGTTAGCGTGAGTTTTCCTGTAATTTTGAGAAGAAACGCCTACCTTGCATGTCATTAGCGATAAATATCGCTGGCATGCAAGGCGATAGAAAAACCGGCTGCTATCGCCCGAAAGCTGTCGCTAATGCCTGTTAGCGACAGCTTGATAATAGGGCGTTAAAAAAATACAGCGTTAGCGGCAAGGAAGTGCCGCTAACGCGGCGATAAATGGCTTGATAATATGCCCCAAAGTCTTTAATGGGACCTGATTGAGACCAAGTGGGATGGACAGCTGCTGTTTGCATTCCATTAAGTCAGACAGCTCTGCTATGCCCCTCGGATATTGGGCCACGGGCAGGGGCGGCTCCTCCATTAGGGCGGAGGAGCTTCGCCCCACTGCTTTCTCGCAGTGCGAGAAGCAGAAACATAAAATGATATAACTACCATTTTATGTTTTTGCTTCTAGCACTGCAAGAAAGCCAAAGTGTTTGGGTGCGGGCAGGCGGGTGGGCGGGGCGTCTTTACGAGCGGGGCTGGGCAAGGGAGGAGTGGTGTGCCCACCCCTGAGTGAGCATGACTGGTTTGGTTGGCCCTCTGGGGCCGCCCAAACCAGTCATGCGCACTCTGCCCTTTCTCCATGCAGGCTGTAATGCAGCCAACATGGAGAAAATGGCCTCCCCATAGGTGCCTGGCTGGGTGGCGTCCCCACCAATCACAACGCTGCCATTGCAGAGTTGTGATTGGCTTAGGGGAGGGGAGGGGAGGGGAGGGAGGCTGCTTGTTTCCTGTTCCTGCCGGAGGAGGCAGGAGAGCAGGAGCTGAGAAAACGCGGGACCCGGCCGGCAGACAGGTACGTTTTTTACATTTATTACCCACCCTCCCCGCGTGACCCCCGCTCCCCCACCCGCGATTAATGCCGGCCGCGACTGGCCTTGGGCCTTGGGCCTGGGCCCAGCTCACCCTTGCCCAAGGCCGGCCCTGACCAAATGTATATGTGGAAAACAAGTTTGTGCTTAGTGCAGTAAAAGACTAAGACCAGGGTAAGACTAACATAGGTGTAGGCATATCATTATCTTGTGAAACGTGAGTTAAGCTACATTATGTGTAATTTGCAAAAACATCCCTGTGTATTATGCAGAGAATTTCAAAACGGTCTTTGGTTCATATGGCACAATGGCTAAGATTTATCATACTTTCACGCCATGTAGCAAGACACCTTGCTGTGCTGCATGAAAGGGAGAATGCAGGAATGCGCCATATGTAACATTATATGGCACATTCCTGTCCTCTACTTGTGGTGACACACAGGGGCATATGTACAAGGAGTTAATGCCGCCGTAGCATCAATTTTTTGACATAACGACTGCTTTTTTTTAATCGCTGTATTTACAAATTGCCGCTAACCCCAGTTAGCGGCAGTTTTCCGGCGTAAACGTGAATTTTTAGGATCGCCACTTCTGTTAGCGTGACTTAACGAAAATGTGATGTAAGGTAGGCGTTCCCATGCAAAAACTGCCCCTTACCCTACTTTGCGATATTTACCAGGAATTCGTTGTATGGTGCAAAATCAAAAAAACTGCCTCTAACTCCAGTTAGAGGCAGTTTTTTAAGACCAGAAAATAGCTCGTCTTAAAAATGGGGCAACCACTTGGGGCCTCATTTCAGAAGGTTTTGGTGCTGGACAGCGCTGCAAGGAATGTTGCTGCGCTGCCCTGCAACAAAACTACAGGGCAGGAATACGCACCATCAATAAGACAGGGCGCATTCCTGGGCCTCATTCATGAAAAGTGTACGCCCTTCTTGCGACACCTTGGGTGCGCTGTATTCACTGTACGGCACTCCATGTCGCAATTAATGACAGATACGTCTGGAATCCTGACATAGCTGTCAGCGCTAAAGTCACGCATTGCTGCAGTTGTGTCACAAGCATAACGCAACTCCAGCAATGCATGGGGCCAGCCTATCCCTGTGGCACTGCGTCACCCTTACGCCTGCCATGAGGTAGGCGGAAGGTACTGACGCAGTGACGTCCTACAATTGTTGCAGTGAAATCTGATGGATTTCACTGCGCCACTCCTATGAGGCTTTGTTGTGTGGGATCGCCCACCCTACATACATCATACCTGATGCAGGTATCATGTGGCACAGGGCTTCACAAGGTCACGCATATGCCTAGATGCGTCACTTTGCAAATACGGCGCAACGTGGTGCAAGAATCATGCTGCAAGTACATCAAGAAAATGACGCACCAGCGGGGTGAAACTGACAGAAGGGGCTCATGAATATAAGACCCCTGTCTTTTTCCCTTACTTTGGCGCACAATGGCTGCCATGCGCCAACGCAGGCACCCTTGCGCCATGGTGCAAGGGTGACTGTGTTGCGGAGTTGATTGGTGTTGTGGCTCCATCTCTTCTCGAGACGCCTGCAGGTGGGGCTGGACTAGTGGAGGGCAGAAGTGAACCAGTTGGCCTTCTTGGAGTGTTGTTTGCCTGGTCTTTTCTTGAGGGGTGCCAAGGTGTCGGCGCAGTTGGAGATCCATTGATGGAGGTTGCGCGCTGTGGTGTTGGCGTCTGTAAGCCTTGACGGAGTGGGCGTGCTGAGGGTGTTGATAGGAAGTACTTCGGTGGCCTTGATCCAGCTGCGATGGGGGGGCAATGATGGCGATGGTGGGCGTGGTGAAGGCGTGATGTAAACAATGATGTTCGGTACAGGAGAGTCCTGTGGTGTGGCTGTAGTTGAAGTTCCAGCTGGTGGAGAAGACGGGCTTGAACGTGTGTCTGGCTATGTGTGTTGGTGCGGTGACTAGCTGCTTGAGTCCGATGTTGGCAAGGTTTCCCAGGAGGTGGATGGTGTTCTGGTCACTGGGGATGTCCAGGTGGAATTTGAGGTCTCCAAGTAGGATGTAGTCGGTGGATGGGAGAGCCTGGAGTGTGATGAGGTCTACAATGGCATCGTTGAATGGGGGTTCGTGGCCTGGGGGCCTGTAAATGAGGGTGCAGCGGAGGGTGGTGTTTTGGTTGGTCCGGATCTGGAATTGGAGGTGTTCCATGGTCATCATCGGGTCATTAGAGTGCGTGGTCAATGGGAGTGTGCTTTTTCAGACAAAGGCAATGACTCCTCCTGGCCACTCGGGGTGGTCCGTGCCGGTGAATTTGTGGCTGTTGTGGATGGTGATGGCGATGTCCGGTCTGGAGCGGAGGGTGGTCCAGGTTTCCATGAAGAAGGCAATGTCTGAAGAGGTGGCATCGAGGAGGTCCCAGATTTCTGTTGGTGTTTGTGGAGGGACTGCACGTTGAGGAGGATGCAGTTGAGCCGGTCGGCTGCGCTGTTGGTCAGCTGGGCAGCAGGAGACACTGGTGTACTGATGTGGCAGAAGGTGCGTTTGCAGTTTCGACAGGCGCAGGGTGCGAGAGAATTCTACAGTATTGCTAGATGGCAGGCAGTGTGGCGTTCAGGGTTGATGGCGAGGAGGGTGCTGGCGTCATAGCAGTGGAGCATCCAAGAGGGAGGGTCCTTGCTGGGCGAGGTCCAGTGGTGGACGGACGCAGACGGGCTTGCCTTGGGCACACCAGTGGTACGCCCGCTGCGCATGGGCGCACAGCGGCTGCCATTATGTAGTGCTGCGGGGGGGACTGGACAGCTGGGAGCTGGGAAACACGGGAAAGGACACTGGAGGGGTCGGGGATGCGAAGAGGGCGGGGGTAGTAAATATATTTGTAAAAAATTCTTACCTCGAGGTCAGGTCCTGCGTCGTCTGTGCTCCTGCTCTCCTGAGTCTGCTTCCAGGAACAGGAAGCAGGCAGCCAGGCTCCCTCCCCTAAGCCAATCACAACGCTGCATTGCAGCATTGTGATAGTTCTTGAGTGCCGTGACAGGGCGTTCAGCCAGGGGCTGGAGGGGTGGGCATGTTCTTCATGCAGGCTGTAATGCAGCCTGCATTGCAAACAGGGATGTGTGCATGACTGCTTTGGGCGACCTGAGAGGGCCGACCAAACAGTCATTGCGCACTTCAGTGGGCATACCACTCCGCCCCTGCCCTGCTCCGTGAGTAGAGCAGCTCCACCCACCCTCCTGCACGCAAAGGAAACATAGCATGAGTACATCAGAAAGTTATCATCATGTTATGTTTCCTCTTCTTGCACTGCTTGAAAGCAGTGGGGTGATGCTCTTCCGCCATAGCAGATGAGCAGCCACTGGGGGTGCGTCACCCACAGGTGCTAGGCCTGGGCCTGTCTCGACCCCCAGGCCTCCTCCGGTACGCATACCACCTTCTCCTCACCTGGACATTGACACCGTGGCGCAATCTGCTGCACTCTCTCCAAATCTGTGACTCAGCCAGCAGGAGCGTCAGCCAGGCAGGATTTCACAAGCCTGGGTACAGCAGTCACCACTAAGTCAGCTGGGGAACATCCTGATGCAGGTGATTTAACAGGGCCCCCTTATGCGTGCAGTTGCAGCGCTCCCACCACACAAGTTCGGTGCAGCTCAGGGGCCTCACCCTCCACAGAGTCTGGCCAGCGCAACATCCTCAGGCCTGCAGAGAGGCGCTGCCCACCATTGGTAATCTCCTCCGTGCACCACGATGTAGTGGTGGCGCATGGTATGTGATGCAGACCTCAGTACGTTGGTGCGCAGGAGCGCCTCTACAGTTCACAGCTCCAAGGGCACCAGGCGGTCTTCTCACACAGGTCAGCAACGTGTCTCCATGCGACCTGGCAGACTTCACCACCAGGTAAGGGCAATCGCCGACGCCTCAATGTGTACCGCCATGGCCCAGCAACTCCACAGCACCTCCAAATCCCACTCCGGGTCCCAGAAGCAGGCCCAGAGAGGCCTCCAGGCCCCAGGGACTGTCCGCGCTTTCAAGGTTTTGGATGCCATGGTGTTGCAAGGAGTGCGCAATGATAAGTGATGCATCACTGGTTTTGCCCAGCGATGCGCCTCTTTTCATGATTGTAGCCCTGAATTTCCTCTTCCCCTGGGACTCTGGTTGGTCATTCTGGCTGTTGGGGGGCTTGTTAACCTGTGCTGCACTTGGGCCTGGCTGCTCCATTCTGCATTTCATTGGTTTTATTTCCTGTTTGTCATTGGAGGTGGACTTATAGGCTATTTTTGCCTCTAGAGGCAAAAAAAGTAATGTTGGGCTGACTAACGTGAGTTTTTTTGCAGTTAATGGGCCTTTTGTCAGTTTTCGTCCGCTAACGTCAGAATTTGTATCGCCTTCACGCTAGTGTTAGTGGCAGTTTTCACCGCAGCTACCTGAAACTATCACCATGTAGCGACGTATCGTAAATACATCGCTAAAAGGGCGATAGTTTTAGGTGACAGGCCACGTTAAGAAAACTGCAGCTAACTAGCTTTACCGTTAATTAGCGGCAGTTCTTGTACATATACCCCACAATGTGCTGCCTTGCGCCAATACAGGCACCCGTGCACCATGGTGTCTTGAGAAATCTGGGGCAATGTATTTTTTAATTGCTGAACACGTGTTCATTTTAGTTTTTTTTAAATGAGTAAAGTCACTATTATCGCTTTCCCTTTCGTCTGGATTTTTGATGTTGGTATGAAAATAGCCCAGAGAGTTAAACATTAGCGTTATAAGCAACAGTGATAGACAGGTCAGGTGTTCAAATCCTGGTAAGGCTTACTCACCTCTTCATCCTTTGGAGTTCGGAGAACTAGGTACCAATAAAATGGAAAACAAATCACTCTATAACACATTTTAGTAGGTAGTCATTAAAGTTCTCTGGTGTTCCTTCAGGATATTTATTTGTAAAACACATTTACAATTTCTTGATTGATCTATTGAGAATTAAACATCTCAATAGTCTGTTTAAAAACACACGGGTGCGATGTTGAGAAGTGCAGAAAATGTAAAATAGGTAAAAGAAACCATAATCCACATGTTCACTTGCGATGAAATGAGAAAGCTCAATACATTATTTATGTGGTCTTTGACATTCACTCATTCCTTTGATCACTGTAAAATGAACAAAAGCCCTGAGATTTTCATAACTGGACTAACTGAGCCTCTGTAGTGTATTCGCTTTAAGAGAAAGATGAAAAAATATGTTGAAAACTCCTCTTAAAACTCCAAATGAAAACATTTAATATAGACAGAATAAATAGACAAAACTCTTATCTAACACCTGGAATTAATTGAAACATATGATTAACATCAGCACTGAAAACATAGGAGTATTATTTAAAGGGGTGAGAACCCACCTCAAATAATTATCACAATCACTGTCAGGGTGAACCACAATAGCCACAAATAAACCTGTGCTTAGCCCTCTGGTAGCTGGCACAAAGCAGTCAGGCTTAACTTAGAGGAAATGCGTGAAATATTTATGCAGTACTCAAAGAATAAAAATCCAATGAGAAGAACCAGTGAGATGAATTACAAGGTTTGACTTAAAAATAGCACCATAAACCACAAAGCACCAACCACGTTTATCTGGTTGTGCTAGACCAGGTCAAAGTCAAAAGTTAAGGCCTTCTGCAACTGAGCACAGGCTAGATACAGGGACCAACTTTGCCCCAGTGGAAACTTTACCTTCTGAGGATAATGGTGAAAAAATGGTTGTCAACGAGTTGTGAATAAGAAGCAAGTTGTATCTGAAGTAGAGCTCAATGACTGCAGGTTGCTGAACTGCGAGGTCTGGGTGCAGTCATCTACAAAGGCGGGAAAGCTCAGAGCAAGCGTGCCCAGGAAGGCCTCGACCCTGACGGGTTGCTGGTCAGCGTTGGTCCTGATGAATCCCTCTGCATTTGGCCTCTGAAACTTTTCTGAAAGTTAGATCTACTTCAGCAGGGCAAACAAGCAAACTGAGGCTGACCGGTGATTTAACGTTAACGGCTGCAGCTTCGATGGCAGTCCCTGTCTCCGATGGTTCTGCAGGCAGTACGTTGGCAAAAACATTCTAAGTCCCAGACCTTGAAGTTTGGGGACATGAGGACCACACTCTAACACAAGCCAAGGTTCCAGGATATGGCGGGGCACCACTTGGAGGTTAGGGCCCACTCCAGCAGAGACCAGCAGCAGGGTCCAGGACAGGTCCAGTTGGTACTGGTCAGCTGGGCAGTTGGAAAGGAAGGCCTCTAAAAGCTAGCTTGTTGTAACCATGTAGCTCAAATAGGAGGTCATCCAACTGAACCTTGGAGTCACTTCTGATTCTTCATACGTCCAGGAGTGTTTTGAGGAGGGTACTGGTGGTGTCCCACTTATGCCCAGTGCCAGCCTTTGAGTGGGGGGAACTCATGGCCACTCCGATATCAATGGGGTATAAGTTCTCAAGGCTCACCCTATACACTGTAGCAGCACTTTCCATGTGTTTTACTGTAAGCTATCCCACAGTATCCCTCTTTCCCTAAAGTCCAACATGGCAGGACCTTTCTTCCCCTGTGCAGAGCTCCCTGTGCACACCCAGAGGTGTGGCAATGATAATGGGCAAAACCTCCGCTGTGGTCATTGCAAACCAGTCCTAAGGACAGCTCCTGTCCCACTGCAGGTGAAGGCCTGCAGTCACGGTTTCCAGTGCTACTTTTATGGTGGCACAATGAGTGCTACAATCCACAAGTAGCATTTAATTTACAGGCCCTGGGTACATGTAGTACCATGTACTAGGGACCTATAAGTAAATTAAATGTACCAATTAGGAATATTTCAATTGCAAATTTCCAACAAGTGTAGAGATGAAAATCTTCAAAAAGGTTTTTGTATGCATTCATACTCCGACTAACAGGGTTTCTATTTTTCCAACACTGACTCCCTTTCATCTAATTGAAGGAAAAGAAACTGCTTCTTAACAAATAAAAAGGGGTTTTCACACCTCGTAGCAAGTACTTATGCTCCTTACCCCAACATGGCTGTGAACCCTTGCCAGTTGTGCTTTTTCTGTGATCTATGCAGCTTTGAACATTCCTATCTCGCTATCAGCGATTCCATGCCTTGTAACACTTTTTAGCTTTCACCTAAATGGCGCTGACTAGCGGCACTTTGAGGCACATCTGTTTTGGGGTTGTTTTCTTACAAGGACATCTGCAGTCGTGACTGGTGCAGGTAAGCACGGTGGGGCGGTGGAACGGGGCGGGGTGGGGCGGAGGGAAGTCGATAGACGACAGAATAGGTTTTATTTATTTATTTAATTTTACCTAATCCGTCGACTGTCTACTTACCCCATCCCACCCCGCCCTGCCTCACCGCGCTTACCTGTGCCGGCCGCCACTGGACATCTGGCTTGTCTTCAAAGGAAACCACAACGACATTGTTTTCATGTAGAGGGACAACATTTTCCCTATTTTTAGCAAAAGGTACACAAAAGACTTCTAGCCAGAAGGACCCCCCCCAAATAGGAAATCCCTCCACCAATGCAGAAGCTCCACTGGAGCTTTTCCCACTGGAGAGAAGCGTGAGTGCCAGCGTCCTCGGGGCTGCAGAAATAAACCTACAATGGTCCCCTACTCTTTACTTAACTTGCAGCATATGGTTTAGTGAATGACTGCCAAATCAGATCATATAAAAAGCACTTTTGGGATGAGCGTTAGGTAAACATTAGGATCATCCAAATTAAATGAGAGGAACTCCTTTGGGAAAACCAAAGGATAGGGGTACTCAAACAGGCAAAAGAAGAGTGTATCCTTTAGTTCATACGATTAACCCCACGTACTATTCACTCAAACTATTACACTTATTCGGCTCTCATCCAAATGTACATCTGAAAATTTAGGCCCACCAACAATAAATCTATAGTACACTGAAAGTAGAAATTATAACAAAATTTATTAAAAATGACTTCTACCAACCTAGAGTTGTGTATACCAATAATGCATATATTAAAAACTATTCATATATTAAAACCACCAATTATCTTGGTGCTCTAACAGTACACTCCTACAACAATTCTCTCAACAAATCTAATCGGATCTTCAAAGCAGCAAGAGAGACATAATCAGACAGTATTTTTTGTCATTCAAATTTGCACATCTATAGAACGAGAAACAAGAAAGCTAACTCGCGCCCTACGTTACAATTTTTGTTAGTTGTCGGCTAAGCCAGTCAGCATTCACAGATTGTGCAGAAGAAAGTGCGTCGACGCGTTTCGATGGTATACATTGGTCTTAAACCATCTTTTTCAAGACTATAATTTTGCTCTCTTTTACAATTCAATTTAATTTGAGATTTCCAAATGAACACCTGTCAATTATTCAGGTGTGACAGCGCGGTATTTCCAAAAGGGCAGTTCCAATGATCTTGCTCCTTTTATTTCCAATAGAACTTTAACAATTTGAGTCTACTCTTTATTGACTTGTTTTCACAGTTATCATTCCTTTTAGGTCTTTGATAGTTGTATAACGTTCTAATTTCTTTTCGGCCTATTTAAAATCTTTGTTTTTTTGCTAGTATTTATATCCAATTGGCCCTCCACACTCTTGGCTTCTCATTCCCAGTGTGCCTTTCCTTCTGGATACTTGTGGTACACACACATGTATATGGCCCTTTATCAATTAGGCCTTCTCTGTTTCTTGTTGCGCGGCGTCTAGATGTCTCCTCTCGCTCTGTTCGAAATCAATCGACGCACTTTCTTCTGCACAATCTGTGAATGCTGACTGGCTTAGCCGACAACTAACAAAAATTGTAACGTAGGGCGCGAGTTAGCTTTCTTGTTTCTCGTTCTATAGATGTGCAAATTTTAATGACAAAAAATACTGTCTGATTATGTCTCTCTTGCTGCTTTGAAGATCTGATTAGATTTGTTGAGAGAATTGTTGTACGAGTGTACTGTTAGAGCACCAAGATAATTGGTGGTTTTAATATATGAATAGTTTTTAATATATGTATTATTGGTATACACAACTCTAGGTTGGTAGAAGTCATTTTTAATAAATTTTGTTATAATTTCTACTTTCAGTGTACTATAGATTTATTGTTGGTGGGCCTAAATTTTCAGATGTACATTTGGATGAGAGCCGAATAAGTGTAATAGTTTGAGTGAATAGTACGTGGGGTTAATCGTATGAACTAAAGGATACACTCTTCTTGTGCCTGTAAACATTAGGATCATCACAGACAAAACGGTTGTCGTGGGAGGAGGACCACACTGAGCTATTTAGTGCACTTTCCCCGCAGTAAATAACAATCGTAGTGTGAAAGGAGAACAACATTGAGGTATTTAGTGCATTTATCACAATTGCCGCTGGTGTAAATAGCACTAAAGACTAAGCACAAGGAACTGGAGCTAAATACCTAGAAATGAGCTTTATAATCAGTGTAGTGATGATAAATCACCAGCACAAGCAAAGAAAAAGTGCAGTCATGTGGTAGTGCTCTCTATCGCATGTGTGTACAAGTGACCAACTAAAACAGTCCTGCTGGCACACTCCGTCCAGCATCATAGGGAAATACATAATAAAATCCACAGATGCAGAGAAAATGAAGCAACCAGGCACAAGAGGAACAGAGAGTCAGAAAGAAATGTAGGGAGAATTACGAGGGAGCATAAGGGACATGTGGAAAGAAACAAACAGGAAGGGGGGCAGAAGAAAAGCAGAAAAACAAAAAAGCGGAGATGCAAGAAAGCTGGTAAAAAAGAAAGAACACAAAGGCAAGAACGAGAGCACACAACAGGTAGGAAAAGTAATAAAACGTGAAAGACAGACAGATAACGTGAAAATGCAGAGGGAAAGAAGAAGCAATGCTGGAGAATATAAGAGACGTAGAAGGAGCCTCCATCTGCACACCAGGACGGCACCTTACAGCAGCCCTCATCGCTACAGCGTGAACATGCAAAGCATCTTATATGTCAAGTCATATTTTATGCTGCTGACCCCATATGTGAAAAGCACCTGTTTTTGAAGCTATCTCGCATGCCTATTTGTTGTTTTTCACTTCACAACATGATGGTACGGATTTTAGGTGCAGAACATTTACATGGTGATAATTGGTCAACTATTTCTGGCGCTATGGTAATTAGCACTTATAGGGAAGTCTGTTTGAGCCAAAACAATTTAAAGAATTTTGGGGCATATTAGCAAAGAACTGCGATAAAGATAGCAGGGCGCGCTAAGTGCGATTTAGCTTAACGCCGGTTATCGCCGGATCAGATCGCCGAGATATCACATTATTTACAACGCTTATCTCCACGGCGATGTGAAATCCGGCGATAGCCGCGAAATGCAGGATTATCGCTGGGAATCCAGCGATAATCCTGCAGCGATAGGGGAATCCTTGCTGATAGGGAGATGTGGATTTAGCCACTCAATCCACCTCCCATGTCAAAGATAGGTTAGTCAGGAAAAATGCAGACGTACAATAACGGCGATAACCGCCGTTAGCGCGGGTTTAAATATCGCTATGGGTGTCCTGGGCCCTATTGTAAATACGGAGAAGGACAATTAGCGATCATTTTCAATCTGTTTTCGCAGGGAACGCCTACTTTGCATCTCATTAGAGATGCAAAGCGAGGCGTGAACAAAACGGGAGCTGAATCAAGGAAACACGCGCTAGCGTGTCCTTGTAAATAATGCAATATAATTATCGCCGCTTTTCGCCCGAAAACGGACGCTAAAGCGGCGATAATTGTATCGCCAACCCTTGATGATATGCCCCCAAATTGTGCTAGCTCTTTCTTTACCAATTTCTCATCCTTTCAAATGTATTAGCAACAGTATGACTGGATTAAAGTTCCAGGGTTCTGTGCAGCACTTTTAGCCTGTACTGTGGAGCTTCTGCTGGCTGTCAGTAAACATACATTAGGTTAAACATTGTCTGCATAACCCACTGGAAAATATACACTCTAGTCGATGCGCTTAGGGCTATATTTATCATTATTTCAAGCAACACAGCAAGACACCTTTGGCATATTTTTGTTTTCTGCCTGCACTGGTGCATTACCTTCTGTCTACTGCCAAAGCAGGCACCCGTGCACCTTAGTGCAAGGATGCCTGCGTTACAGGCAGGATTGTTTTTGAGCAGGAAGGGATACCTTCCTCCACAAAAAACAATCGTCTGAGGCTTTTTCCTCTTTATATATGTGCTACAGAATGCAGCACACGTAGAAAGAGGAAACAAAAAGGAGAAATAAAGATATTTGCCCTCTTTACGTCTCCCCTGAGAAGGTGTAGCATTGTGACACATTCCCAGGTCTATCAGTATTGGTAAATCTGGGAATACTTCAAAATCTATGGGTGGATGAGTGGGAACACCCACGCTTCACCCACCGAATGCCTCCCTGGGGCAGCGTAAAGCAAGGCAGCGACTTCTACTGCCTTGCCTTACTCCAGAGTTACCAAACCACGCAAGGCCACGTAAGGTGGTCTTGCGTGGCTTAGTAAATCTCATTATAGGTTTAGTGTCGCCCTGCACCCCCGTGCATGGCGCAAGGGTGATGCAATACCCTTGATAAATATGCCCCATAGTATATAGGATCTCAGAATCTGCACTAGAGAGACACGGGGCTCAGAAGACCAGAATTCTAGAAACAATAAATAAGCAGACACAGCTTTACTGCCCATACCAAGAGCTGTGATGAACCTGGTTCAGTTCCTGAAGAACCATAAAACGTACTTCTTTTCCCATTCCTATGCAAGCTTCTGTCCAAGGACTACCAAGATACTTCGAGACTTGCCACCTTGCTCTTGTATCCATTTGCTAAATCCCTTTCTTCCATTATCCCTACTGATTCCATTCCTCTTGTTCCCTAACTTTTCCCCTTCCTCTCCTAATCTAATTGGATGCTAGCTTGAATACTAGGCCTGTGCAGCATCCTTAACAATACTCGCATGGGAAATCAGTAACCAATGACGCATGGCAATGTGGTGTGGTCTTAGGCAGTTTACTCTTGGGGTATGTAATCTAGCAAGTCTAGTACGATCAAATTACTACTGCCCAAGAAGAGTTTTGTAGGAGTGATTACATTGAGAATGCTGTCTCCTTTGAAAGTTGATGTAGAGCAGTTCTGATCAGATGAGTCGATGAAGCTAAAGTGTGCCACCATTATTTGTGTGATCAGATGCCAGCTGGTGATAGCAGGAATTTTCAAACTTATTTGGAAGGATGCAAATGAAGACAAAGGGTTGCTCAAAAGTGTAGTCGAAGATAATGTCAAGTTTATAAATTTTACAGTGCTCTGAAAAAGAGTGCAAGGTATGAAAGTAAGTTAACAGAGATCAGAGGAGAGTCATTTATTACCCATGTCTACATTAGGATCTGGGACAGGTTTCACATTAGGTAATCTTAAAATAGTTTTATGACTTTATATCGAGGTCAGTCATATCGACCTACAGTAACATTGCACCCTATGTATCGCGTACCTCTATATCTTCAAGGTAAGTAAATAATTACTGTTTTTACCTCCACATCACGTTACATAGGTTTACCATGTGATGTAGTGGTTAGATCGATGCCATTGTCAGAAATGTTTTGTCATGCTGTATAATACACATGATATAGTTATGTAGTGGTGGTACACCTAATACCTGGAACCATCTCTTTCTTATCATTAGTCACTAATCAATCAATCAATCAATCAGGGGGTTTATAGAGCATGCTACTCACCCGTGAGGGTCTCAAGGCGCTAGGGGGGGGCAGCTCCTACTCAGTCAAAGAGCAGGGTCTTGACGTCCTTCCTGAAGGCGTGCAGGTTCGGGGAGCGTCTGGTGCTGATTGGGAGCTCGTTCCAGGTCTTGGCTGCGATGTAGGAGAACGTCCTTCCTCCTGCTCTGCTTCTGCGGATGCGGGGGATTTCTGCTAGGGCGAGGTCGGCGGGCCAGAGGTTCCTTTTGGGTGCGTGGAAGCAGACTCTTTTGTTGAGGTATTTGGGTCCGATGTTGTGGAGGGATTTGTAGGTGTGTGTGAGAAGCTTGAAGGTTATTCTCTTCTCGACGGGAAGCCAGTGTAGGTCGCGGAGGTGTTGCGTCATGTGTTCGTGCTGAGGAGTCCCGAGCACGAGTCTGGCCGCGGCGTTCTGGATGGTTTGGAGCTTGTGTAGGAGGGTCTTGTTGATGCCGGCGTAGAGGGCGTTTCCGTAGTCCGTAATGAAAATCTGTCTGGCGATTACGCCTCAAAGTCCCACGATAGCAGATTTTAAATCTTCTTTCTTCCTACAGAGGCACGCCGTGGCACACATCATTTGAAATCAGGTCGATCACTAAGTTATCCCATTTACTCATTGACGGATCTTTTTAAATAGATGTGCATGGTTGCGGTCAATCATTTCTTCCACTATAGGTGAGATAACAACACCAAAGTAAGCCGCATAGCCTACCATCCTGCTATCTTTTAGTTCTTGTGTTATTTTGATCATTTTACTAATATTAAGTAAATACCCAAAGACCCATCCAAAACACAAGAGGGTTCTATTTCTATACTACTGATTGACCCTGCTGGTTCAGTTTTAAATATGGCAGTGTTATCTGTGTAAGCAGCACTTTTTCTTGCCTGTCACTCATTACCATAGGTGTATGTAATTATTCCCTTCTAAATGTAACAAAAAGATCTCACGATATAGGGCAAAAAGCAGAGGTGGCAAAAGGCACCTCAATCATGTACCTCAGGAGCGGGGAACCTGATGCGATATTAGTCCTAAACGGGCTATGTGTGTGGTGGAATCCTGGTATAAGGCAAATCCAACTCATGCAGCTTGGGTTCAATCTGAATTCTGACATAAAGTGCCAGAGAAAGGGCCATGAAACCCTGTCCAGGACCTATTCTATGACCAAAAGTGTCATCCTTGTCTGTAAATATTTGGTTGCCAATATATCAAAAAGTGTTATGGCACTATTTATATGTACGATTGTATCCTTCCTATAACTCTTTGTGTATATCATCTGCCTTTCATTTCTTTCATTTGTCTTTCTGTAAAGTGGTAATACTGAGTTGCCATGCTTTGGCACATTAAATCCAAACCTACTGGCTTTGACAATGCTGGTTTCAACATCCCTCGAGGTATGTTTGTGCACTCTAAGGAATTAACTTCGTCTGCTCCCCTTCTACTAAACAATGACATTTTAAGCAGCTGCCCCATGATTTCTGCCTAAATCTGACCGAGATAGGACGTAAATATGTGTCAAGTGATTTTTATGGGATACAGACATTATATCATGTTATACGTCTCATCTATTTCTTTTTTTGATATTTTAAGTTTCATTTTGCAGGTCTTGTTGTTTTCCAGGTTGCTCTTGAGATCTGTGTTACATCAACTACTGGTCTGCTATGATCCCTCATTCTGCCTTATGTGATTTATTTATCCTGGGCTTCTTGTAACTCTATCTAGGAGAGAGCTGACCTTGCCTGATATTGCCTCATGGTTCCTCTTTTCGCTCGGAGTCTTTGGGGTAGGTAATGCAGCCAAATGTGTCCGTGTTATTACAGCAGGCCAACAAGGGACCATGATCATGACTGAACTGCCCATGATATTGTTTCTGACATTAGTTCCTTCCTTTCTTGTTTCCTTATAATGCTCACACCTACTTGCAGCTACATTCCTACTGTGTAACATATCACTTCAGGTTTCTTGTAGCACCAAAATGTTGTGGTCTTCTGGTCACTATAGACTTCCATTTGTTATTGTTAGCTTTCCATTCTTTTACCTCTTTACTGACAACGCATGCTTCTGGATTGCAAAGGACCTATTGTGGGCTTACCAATAGCTTACAGGGGCTTTTACAGCCTGCAGATTGCTCACTATTGGCTGGCTTTAATGTCACTCTAATTTACTTGCTTCTTATTCAATGACTTTCCTTGTGCCAGCTTGTCCATCTTGTGCTTGTTCCTCCCCTGGAGTATAGCAATCATCTTTACCATCTCTCTGATTGGCTGCCTTTTGCTGTGTTACCTGTTGGCTGTAGGCTAAGTGCTGGCTGTATTGGTCAGTCCTGAGACTTTAAGATTCAAAATTTATTATTTATGAAATTGAAAATTTGTAGTATTTTGTAAGAATTTATTTCTTGGAAATAAAGAATTTGACTTGACTTGACTAGATTTTCTCCGTCCACTGTTCACTTTTAGGGAGCCACTTATTCCTTTTTGCTTAAGCACTTCATGAGAGTGAATGTGTTTTCCAGATTTCTCCCTTGTGTGCTTCTCTCCACTGCCCTGGCTGCCAAATACCCACCCTCCCCTGCGCTCCATGTTGCTGTGTCCTTTGTGCTTCAAGCTCTCTCTCGCGTGCTTCTCCACCTCGCCAAACTCCCTACCTCTCCTGCGCTCCATGTTGCTCTCTCACTTGTGTGCTACTCCCTGTCCCCAGTGTTGTTCTCCCTCGTGTGCTGCGTTTCCTCTCCTCCCACACACTCCCCATTCCCCCCTCCAACCACTCCTCTGTTGCGCCCCATGGCCACCCTATTCTTTTTACATTTTTGCGGAGGAGGTAATGGGACAGAAAATTGCTGCCGGCCCCTTCACATTCTCAAAATCTAATGTGTAAAAAAGGGGCGTCAGTGTTAAAAATACAAATCATTTGTAATAAAAACAAGTTTTAGATGGATACATAAGATACCAGATCATTTTCAAGTCCCTTCAGGTACTAGCAACATTGTAATTGCATTTAGCAAGTCTGTATGAGAGCTGAAACAGGGTTGTTAGCCCTCGACCAGAGAAAACTATCCATATTATAAATTGACTAAACATAACATAAAAGCAGGCGATAAATATGTGCGAAAAATACCAGTCGGTTATCAAAAATATTTCGAAGTGCTAGCATCATAAATACTTAAGATATCACATAATTTTCAAGTCCCTTCAGGTACTAGCAGCATTGTAATTTCATTAAACAAGTCTGTGAGAAAGCTGAGACATTGTTATTAGTCGTAGGCCAGAGAAAACTATCCATAATATAAATTGTCTAACCAGATATAAAAACAGGTTATAAATACGTGCATAAAATACCAGTCAGTTGTCGAAAAAACCTTCACATTAAAAACAGCACTTTGGTGCTACTTTTTCCTTTTTCTTTTATTGACTGTTCCATCTTAGAAAAGTAATATATAAAAAAAATAGCACCACTCACGCATAATGATGCCTACAAAGGGACATGGATGCGGACACGTCATCACACCTTTCTTTGCCATTTTTTGGGACCATTCTGAACAGGGTCTTGCAAATGCTTCTAGAACAAAGAGGAAAGCTGCCAGGGAATTCAAAGCTGCACTGTCTGATGTAGTCACCACAATAGATTAGAGAAAAGAGAAAAAGTGCTGCCCACCTCAATGGTCAGCTGCCGGTTGACCATACATTAGGCAATATTCATACAAAAGATTTTGAGAGGCAACACAGATATTTCATATAGCACTGATTGTGCTGTATTTGAAATATTCGTGTTGCCTCTCAAAACTCTTTGTATGATTCTTGCAAATTCTTTACAGCAGCACCAAAAAGCATTGGCAAAGCCAATAGGTCCCAAAGACGAGAACTTTTGGCTCTGCCAGTGCTTTTTGTGATGGCTATTGCCATTTCCATTACAGTCTGCCACCAACTTCTAATCACTTTTCAAGGATGCCTTTTCTATTCTTGCCGCTTCTGGTCCCATTACAACTCTAGCCCAGTTGCTTAAGTCCATTCCACTCCATTTCATCCAGGGTTGGCTCATGATTTGGTTTTTGCTCACATGCCATGGTAGGAATTATTCTCATTCCTCGATGGGTTCATGTTAGGTTTATATCCTTTGATACCAGCCTCGCAGGTTAATTGTCGCTCGTACAAGTACCTGCCTCGTGCCAATAATGAACTATTTTGAGACCTCACATGGTGCCAGCTTTGCAGTTAAGGAGCTTAAGTGTGCTTTGAAGTTTTTTATGAGCCCGGTTCCTCCTGATACATTCTGTACTATCTAATTTTCTTTTTCCATGTCGCACAGTACAACTGTCTGATTCCATTTCCTGGTGTTTCGAGAATTTGTTTTTCTCCTTGCAGCAGTCACTGGAAACAATGTTTCATTGTTTTATTCATACCTTTTCTTTACTCCTTTATTGGAATGTTCTCTGTAGTACTATCCAGTTTTGTCAGTAGCCCTTTGAGTATCCTGCACGATCGCAGCATATTTTTTTCTCTCATTTCCTCTGGTTCCTAGTCTCTTTGGGGCATATTAGCAAGACCCACGTTAAAATTATCGCCGTTTTAGCGGCAGGAAACTGCCGCTAAAACGGCGATAATGGGCTTGGTAATATGCGTTATGGAATTCAATAGAAGCCCAGGTTAGATGTGCAGGACATCTAACCTGGGCTTCTATTGAATTCTATAACGCATATTAGCAAGCCCATTATCGCCGTTTTAGCGGCAGTTTCCTGCCGCTAAAACGGCGATAATTTTAACGTGGGTCTTGCTAATATGCCCCCTTATTTTTATGGACCTGCATAATATTGTTGTGCAATATACAGCTTACTCAATGTCATTGGAACAATTTATTTCATCTTCGGGCGTTGTCATCAGCCTCTGTTTTCCTTGACTGTCTCGTATTTGGCTTTCAAGGAATAGAGAAAGCCTTTGAGCCTATGATATCTTTTCCTCAATTCTTCATCGTTTTTCTCTAGGTCTGTGACCCTACCAACTCCCGTTTTCTTCTAGTTGCCATGTCGCATCATTCAGTCCCAAATACATACTAATAAATGCCTCCTCCCCTGCCTTTTAACCCAGGCGGTGTGCAACTTTAGCGTTCTGAGAGAGAGGTAATTAGCCTGTGCCTCTCAGCCATTGCCCATCACAACATAGAGTAGCCCACATTAAGGCCTTTGTGAGTTGTATCTGTCAGTCATGATATGTGGAGTTTTTCGGCTTCACCTACCATTTCGCTAGTGCAGAACTTGTAGGATTATGCATGGGGAGTGTGCTTAGTATTTGTTTCATGCCCAGTTCAGGACAGAAACGCCCCAGTCTGCTGCCCCTGGAAATTAATGCCACAGTCTTCAGGAGATGGCTGAGACACCACACAGAAGGGTCACTCTGGCAGACCACAGTATGCATGTGTCATAGTTACAGAGTAAGATCATACTGATGAATTAAACATGCTCAGTTAATGTATGGCCTACACCAGTAGTAGCTACACCTCTGGAGCTGCACTTGTGGTGAAAATGCTAATGCCCTTATTTCAGCAGTAAGCCTGTACAAACCTAGCAATGCCCATCAGCAGCATGAATGTACCAGCCGATGCCACCAATATGACATTCACTGCATAATGAGGATGCGCCCTGCCTCAGCTGAGGCCGGCCAACAGGGAGCAATGCACCTTGTCCAGACTCTGCCAAATTACCCTACAATGATCATTTAGTAACCCTATCTGCAGTCCCCCCTCATGAATGGTGGTGGCACTGATGCCCCCCGTGCTTGCAGCAGTTCCAGCGAATGGAGGCGTTGACGAGGCTCCCACCGTAAACACATTTCTGACCTCTGTGCCCACTCTTGATGCTCACACAAATACGCACTCTGCCCACGTGGCTTCTTTTCTTTCACAAGCAGTGGCATCAACAGAGCGGGAAGGTAGAGTGCATAGTTCAGAGGCACCCCTGCTGCCCTATAATCTTCAGAATTCTTTTATGCTAGCACTTGGGCTTTTAATATATGTTTATTGAGTGAACCCCCTGGCTAACTCACATTACACCTTTGAAAATTTGAGGAGTCGATCACTAGCGACAGCTGGTACAACAGCATATTTACCATTGACCTTTTGTCTAGTGTCGTCAAACTGCAATGAAGTAAATGTTTCTGATGCAGGGATCAGTTAATGGTTTTAATGGGTTGGGGGAACGGTTTTTTTGTTATGTGTGTGAGAAAAATACTGACAGAGGTTTACAACAGGCGGAGAGAATACTTCAGTGCTTTATTACATCTTTATTACATCTGTATTTTCCCTTTTACAGCACGTTTGTGCAACGTGCTTCACAGTGAACATTACATAAGCAGTTAACATCACTGAAAGGATGTAATATAGAGTTGGCCATAATGGTAAAATAATCTGTGATTACACTCACTCACTTACTCATCCACCACTTCTTCTATCTCTCATTCATCCTTTCACTCCATCCATGCACCCACGCACTCACCTCTCCATTCTTTTAGTTATTTGTCACTTACTCATTCATCAATCTATTCATTCACCCATCCATCCAAGCACTTACTCATCATTCCGTGCATTCACTCATCCAATCACTAGGTAATTAAAGGGGTCATGTAGGCACTAGTAGGCTGTACTCCTTTCTGCCAGGGCAGCAGAGGGATGTACTCAGTCACCCTGGCAGATGTATAGTCAGGGGCGTAGCTTGGTCAGTAAGATTGGGGGGGGGGTCTGAGCTTCAGACTTTCCAACAATCAGCTGGCACGTAATGTTACAATACATCATACAACAAGCAGGGTGCCTGAGAGGGGCCTAAGGGGCAGTGGAAAGGTAAAGGGATGCGATTGGTAGAAGTATTAAGTGAGGGAAAACTCAATATTTTGTAAAATCACCAACAATTTTGAGGACTTTCAAAACAGAGAGGAAGAGAGCGTGTGTGCGTTTTTATCTGTGTGTATGTACAAATTCCTGGTGAAATCCAACAGGCACCACCATACTTAAAGCACCTGTACCCAACTATTTATCAGAAAAATAAATTTATTATGTGGTGTAACACCCCGAACAACCCCCTTGAAGCCACTCCCCTCATATAGTCCACCATTTTCAGAGATCTCCTCCTGCGTGGAGGAGATCTCCAGGCACTTTAAGTTTACTGAGCAGTCACCATGTTTAATACAGCAACACATCAAGGTTTTTTGGTTTTACAAAAACAAACTTCCAAAGAGAGAGTTTCTTTTTGCAAAATATAAAAAGTTAATGGCCCAATCATCCTAGGAGTTTTTTCTCAGGCTGTGAGGAAGGTTACTTTTTTTCTCTTCCAGACCACCAGTCTTTTCCTTTTGGTTCTGAACACAAACAGAACATCAGAACATGACAGTCAGTCTGACTCCACTTACAATAGATAGTGACTACCTGTCCATCAAACTCTGAATAATGATCACACATAAAAGAGTGTAGTGGATGTGATACATACTCCAAATAGTAGTGGATGTCTTTAGAGTCTCTGAATCCATTCAAGCACCAATAATGTTGATTATCATAATAGAACTGGACGAAGTAGTAGGAAATACAAATAATAAGTGCCGCAAATTCCTGATCCGTATTCTGCAGTGCCAGACCAAAGCTTTCAGTTCAGCCAGCTGAGCTATACAGTCACCCAAAGTTTCTGCATATGTTTTTTGTGCCTGAAATTCACCATCTTCCAGGACACCCTTCACTGCAGCAAATGCTTCCGAGTACTTATGCTTAGTACCAACCACGGTTTGGGCTGAACCATCACTAAACATTTTGAGATCATACTGATCTAGAGGCAACATTTCATTCAACATGGGGTATTCTTGTTCATACTGGAGAAATTACTGTGTTCTTAGTGTAGGGTCAAAAACGTAATCTACATCAGTAGCTGTCAAGATCCATAATGGATGTAAGGCTTTGGCGTTAGGAGCGCCTGCCTTAGTAACAGCTTCTAAGGCTAGAATGGGAGAAACCACAATTACGCATTTCCACTGAGCCAATGGACGTTCCTTTAGAACATTTATTTTAACTGCAGTCAGTATTTTTTCTTTTGATGCAAAACACATTTCTGCATTAGAGTCTAAATGTGATTTATATGCAATCAGCACTATTTCTCATTCATTAAAGGAGACATATGTATAGTCAGTAGAGCCCACTCTGATGTGGATGGATAAATTAGTTTTGTTTACACAAGCATGTCTGTTTACAAAAAAAAAACACCAACCCAAAACATGTCTGTTTACAATGTTCTAAGAACCGTGGTATGTTCTGTAGTCCAATGTTTGTCTGAAAAATCAGGACAAGGGGGCCTGGCCAGGCAAGATGGCCAGGTGGACGTGATCCACCCTGGCTCCGGAGCCTCGTAGATGTCTCGGACTGCTGCAGAAAGGGGAGGTAGCCAGAAACTTACCGGAATGGTCCTCAGGGAAGCGTGATCTTACCGGGACCTCGGGAGAGCAAGTTTGATCCACGCACGGCAGAGAAACTCGAGCCATTCGGCGGCAGAGGGGAATGGTGCGGGCTCTCAAAATGGTGCTGCCAGGCCCGCCCGCACTGGTAAAGCGGAACAATTGAAGCGTTGTTACAGTGCACACAGCCGGGACAGTGGGCCACCTGAAGAGATACGGCGGTAGGTGGGGAAACAGAGAGCAACCTACCGGGTCTGAGGAGACGCGCTCAGCGCGGAGCAGAGATTACGCCGATCCCATGAGGCGTCCGCCCGATACTGCAGTCGTTCACCAGGACATGGAAGGAGGTGAGCAGGGATTTTGCCGATGCTAACGGGCGGCCCGTTGCTGAGCTCGGGTGGCTGGAGGTCCCCGAAGTTGTCCCCTCCAGACTTTTGAGCAGCAAAGCCATAATCCTTGGGAGCCCCAGGAGACGCGCCTGACTCCAACATGGCGCCTGTAGTGGATCTTCACTAGGGATCTCAAGCATTACCCCTGGGATGCCTATTCACATTTTCTAGAGTGTAACAGCCGTGAATTAGAACCTTCAGCAACAACTGTGCAGGCCTCAGGAAGCGATCGCTGATACAACCACACACGTATTTGTTTCCTGCCTGACCCTAAGATGGCCGACGGTCTCTAGCCTGGGGGCTGACCCTTCGGGTGAGAGGCAAGCTTCTAGAAGTCATCAGACCCGTTTGTGACTGCAGGGGAGTAGTGACTCGGGGGAGGGGCCCTACCCCGCCCTACCCCTCGAAGAAGAGAGTCTATCAACTAGCACATATGCCACCGAAAAAGGTGACAAACAAAGCCTCCAATTTCTTTACTCCCACAGAGAAGAGGCAGGCCCAGGACTCAAGGGGAGAAGTTACCGATATGACGCTCACCAAAGATGACTTCATGGCCTCTCTCAGGGAATTCAAAACCGAGCTCCGCGGGGAAATCAAACAGGACATAAAGTCCTCCAAGGACCATCTGAAAGCCGATCTCACCGAACGCATGGCGGCCCTCCAGCACGATGTGGACTCCATAGGAACTAGAGTCCTGGAGGTTGAGGGCCAGACACAAAAGCTGGACAAACGCACAATGGCCTCTCACGAAAAAGTACAGGACCTCCAAACGCAATTACAGTTGGTTCTCTTGAAGACAGAAGATTTGGAAAATAGGTCTTGGAGAGAGAACATCAGAATACGAGACTTAGAAGAAAGAGCAGAGGGGCCGGATCTAGAAGCCGTTATCGAGGGGCTCTTTGCAGAAATTCTTGGGTCGCGCCAGATGAAAATCAAAATTGACAGGGCGCACCGCGTGGGGAACCAACAGACGGGAGAACGACGCCGTACACGTGACATCCTCATCAAGCTCCACTCTTTCAAAACAAAGGAAGCAATTTTGCAAGCAGCAAGGAAGAAGGATGAGATTTCCTTCCAAGGATTCAAATGTCTGTTGTATCAAGACGTGGCGCCCTCCACACTATTACGGAAACAACACTTCAGGCCAATAACGTCCAAGCTACGAGAGGACAATATAAGATACAGATGGTCATTCCCCTTCGGGCTGGTCTTTGAATTTAATAATAAAAAGCGCCACATCTCTGAGCTGGAGGAAGGCTTGAGAATCCTGGGACTCCCGAGCCCCGAAGACAAATGCAGCCAGGGGACATCAAAAAGAACAGAATCTGCAAGGGGAATGGCACCCTAATGGCGTACGATCCCCAGAGGCAAACTCTTTCAAAAATAAACAGACACCGGCGACCAGGGACAAAATGACTGTGAAGATCCTATTAGCGGGGAGTCGAAGCAATGGGTCAGCGAAATAAGCGGAGGAAAGATGGCGGAATCCAGAATTTGTCATTCATAGGCTATATTTTCTCCTGGGCCACAGTCTAAAATAGACTCTATTAGGCTATCTCTGAACTATGCGAACGACAGCCGAGGCTGCAGGCACTGACCAGGACAACCGTCACCACAACCTCAGCCTCCAGCAATGGGTTAATTGGGGGCCTTTGGGCTGCCCAGCTTAAGTTATTCTTGGTTATATGTTATACATGTTTAAGGGGGGGGTGGCAGGGGATGGTGGTGGTCAATATGGAAAATCAGACAAATAGCACTTTGTTGCAGGGACGGATGGGCTTCGTCTGGAGAGGAGGGGAAGAGGTGGAGGGGTGCTAACATCGACATCTGACTAGGAGGAGAGGGATGGGTCCTAGTACGTGATGGTTTTACTAGCCTATTGGAATGTGAGGGGTCTGAACTCGCCCCTCAAACGACATAAAATATGGAAATATCTGGTATATCATCAGTTTGATGATGTAGCACTTCAGGAAACGCAAAAAGAACAATTGATGGACAGAATGCAGAACAATGTCATACATTCACCCAGTACAGAGATCTGGGCCTAAATCCATCGTTTTTTTGCTCACCATGCCATTCCAGTTTGAACCCAGCCATATGCAAATCAGTCTTGACCCTGCGCCCAATGGGAACAGTCCAGCCCGAACTGAAAACAGAGGAGCTCCGGCTCCGCCATAAAAGCTACTCCCTAATTTATAGATCGTCGGCAGGATCTAAGCAGAAAGGAGGTGCTCTTATGTTCCACAACTCTACAAAATTGCAGCCAGAAGCCATAAAAGCAGATAGAGAGGGTAAAGTGATTATGGTTAGGGGGAAATTGAGGTGTCGACAATGCACGTTCATCTCGGCATATGTACCCAACACATGTCAATCGGTGTTCATGGCCTCCCTATTGGAGTTGGTGGGCGGGTTTGCAGAAGGCCCGACTGTCCTAATGGGAGATTTTAATCTAACTTGGCATGCAGAAGTCAATAGCACCCACCCCCACAGGTCGACCACAGGCAGCTTTCCCAAAGAGATTAAACAGAAGGTACAGGCGTAGGTCTCAAAGACGCATGGAGAACACTATACCTAACCACCAAAGATTACACCTGTCTCTCTCCCATGTACATCTATCTTATTCATGGTTGGACTACATATTTATAAGCCAATCCCTACTGGGATCCCTTCAGGCAGCAAAGATACTCCCAATCACTATCTCAGACCACAGCCTTGTTACAATTAGCCTTTTCTGGGGTTGTACCACAGCGGGCCCACCAAGATGGTATTTTCCGGTTTCAGTCACCAGAGATAGGGTACTACGGGATGAACTTAGGCCAGCAATCAACTAATATTTTGAGATGAACCGGCCCCAGGCCACCTCCCCCCTGAACGCATTCAAAGCGGTTCTTAGGGGCAAATGTATTGAGCTAAACTCTGCACTGAACAAGCGGAGGGCTAGGGAGCGAGTAGCCCTGGAGGCTGAACTGGAACGAATAGAGAGAGAGCACAAGAGGACCCCCACCCGGGCCCTACAACTTCAGCTCAGCTCGCTGAAAGGGAAAATCAAGGTGATTTACACCAATAGGGCAGAATATACCTTACTGCGGCTCCGTCAGATCCCGTACACCCAGGGGGGCAAGGTGGGAGCCCATTTAGCCTGCAGTTACGTGGAAAAGAATACATAGGGGGCATTTGCGACAGAGAGGGTAACTTAACACACGGAGACGATATCAAGGCAAATATATTTGGAAGGTTCTATAGAGAGCTTTATACAGGCTCATCTACAGATCCGGAGGCGCAATACCAGTACCTGCACTCACTAGACCTGCCCCAAGTTCCGACATCGTGGAATGATCAATTAAATGCCCCTTTCACCACCGAGGAGGTAGGGAAGGCGATTGCGAAACTCAAACCCCAGAAGTCTCCAGGACCTGACGGCCCACCTTTATAAAACTTACGCATCAGAGATTATCCCACACCTCTCCTCTCTATTTAATGCAATAGCGGAAGGGAGCATGGTGTCAAACTCAATGGCTGAAGCAGTGATTACCATAATTCCTAAGGCAGGGAAAAATCCGCAGAGCTGCGCCTCTTACAGGCCCATCGCTCTGCTGAATCTAGATGCCAAACTGTACTCCGCCATACTAGCCACGAGATTAGAGGACCTGATGCCAGCACTAATCCACCCTGATCAATCGGGCTTCATAAAAGGGAGGCAGACTCATGACAATATCCGTAGGACAATACATCCGATTGAAAAAGTAACTAAACACAAGATCCCGGCGATCCTCGTGGGCCTGGATGCCGAAAAGGCCTTTGACAGGGTGGACTGGTCGTTTCTCTTTCTCACCCTGGAATGATTTGGATTTGGGAAGGGGTTTATTGATATGATCAGGGCTAACTACCTGCATCCACACTCAAGAGTACAGGTCAACGGGAGTTAGTCGCCTCCGTTTCCCTTAAAAAGAGGTGCAAAACAGGGCTGCCCGCTCTCACCTCTTCTGTTCGCCTTAAGCATCGAAGCGCTGGAGGCACGAATCAGGGCCACCCCGGAGGTTAGGGGGATAGGGTTCGGCAGAGAGGAACACAAACTATCATTATTTGTGGACGACGTCCTCATGACACTCACCGACCCTGGCCCCTCACTGCAGGCACTGCAGGCAGAGCTGCGAAAATTTGAAGGTGTTGCAGGCTTTAAAGTAAACCTGTCCAAATCCTCCATTCTAAATCTTACGGTTCCAGATGGAGAGGCGCATCGTCTCCGCGTGCAGACCCCATTTCAGTGGGTTAAACGCTCCCTTCAGTACCTGAGAATTCAGCTCACTCCATGGGTGGAGGACCTTTACAGGGCCAACTATCCCCCCTTAATGTCCCAACTTCAACAGGATCTCAAACGTTGGAGACCCCTCTACATTTCTTGGCTCGGGCGAATAAACGCAATAAAAATGACAGTTTTACCAAAGTTGCTATATCTGTTCCAAGCACTCCCAATCGACTTGGAACGGGATCTCCTGCCTAGACTTCGCTCCCTCATCACCAGTTAAGTAGGGCAGAATGGGAGGACGCGTCTCCCTTTTCACACTCTACAACGCACGAAATGAGAAGGGGGGTAGCTCTTCCGGATTTTAGTTTATACTACAAAGCAGCCCAATTGAGGATCATCGTGGAATGGTCCATGAGGGAGTCTGATAAGCACTGGCTCCACATGGACAGGGCGATAGTGGGGAGAACAATATGGGATGTGCTCTGGAAGCACAAGAAAGATAGGCCCGCTAATGCTTATATCAGTACTCTGACACGAACCACCCTCAAGGTTTGGGATGATATCACGAGGGATGGGGGGTGGACATCCTTCCCTTCGCCCTACACACCAATCGACTTCAACCCAGATTTCCCCGCAGCTATACGAGAGGGCCCGTTCGATGCTTGGAGGGCAGGAGGTTGCCTGATGAACTCAGACTTATTTCAGAACTATGATATACTCACATTTGAGAATTGCCAAAGGGACTTTCACGTATCACCCAGCGAACACTTTCATTACCTTCAGCTCAAACACTGGGTATCGCACCCGCAGATCAGGGAGGCCGCCACGTGAGAACGAACTCCAATAGAAAAGTTTGTGCAGAGGGCAGGTACCATGAAAGGGGCGATCTCTTTCCTTTATGGCCTTCTACTTTCAACACTACACTCACCAAGGGCACGCTATATGAGCTTCTGGGAGCAGGTGGTTGGGAGGGACATCTCGGAAGAGGAATGGAAACACTTATGGGCCGATATCGCTAAGAGTAATCACTCCCTGGACCTGGGAGAAGCACATTATAAAACCCACTTTGACTCAATCAATCAATCAGGGAATTGTAAGCGCGCTACTCACCCGTGAGGGTCTCAAGGTGCTGAGGGGGGGGTCTGCAGATCTGTTTAGCCGAAGAGCCAGGTCTTGAGGGTCTTCCTGAAGGTGTTCAGGGAGGGGCGCGTCTGATGTCTGCCGGTAGCTCATTCCAGGTCTTGGCTGCAATGTGAGAGAAGGATCTTCCGCCTGCTCTGGCTCTGTGGATGCGCGGGGTTTCGGCCAGTGCGAGGTTGGAAGATCGGAGGTTTCTTTGGGTACATGGAAGTTGATTCTGTCGTTGATGTATTTGGGTCCGTTGTTGTGTAGGCATTTGTAGGCGTGAGTGAGGATTTTGAAAGTGACTCTTTTCTCCACGGGGAGCCAGTGGAGACTTCGTAGGTGTTGGCTGATTTGTTCGTGTTGGGGGATGCTGAGGACGAGTCTGGCGGCGGTGTTCTGTACTGTCTGGAGTTTGCGGTGTAGGGACTTGTTGATGCCGGCGTAGAGTGCGTTTCCATAGTCCAGTCTGCTGGTGATGAGTGCATGGGTGACTGTCTTCCTTGACTCAGGGGGATCTACTTGAAGGTCTTGCGGAGGATGCGGAGGGTGTTGAAGCAGCTGGAGGTGACGGCGTTGACCTGTCGGTTCATGGAGAGTGATGAGTCGAGTACGATGCCGAGGTTCTTGGCGTGGTCTGAGGGGGTAGGTGGGCTTCCAAGGGCAGTCGGCCACCAGGTGCTGTCCCATGCAGAAGGGGTGGTACCGAGGACGAGGACTTCTGTCTTCTCGGCATTGAGCTTCAGGCAGCTGTTGGTCATCCAGACTGCAACGTCTTGCATTCCTTTCTGGAAGTTGAGTTTGGCAGTGGTGGGGTCTTTGGTGAGGGAGAGGGATGAGCTGGGTGTCGTCGGCGTAGGATACGATGTTGAGGCCGTGTTGTCGGACGATGGCTGCAAGGGGGGCCATGTAAATGTTGAAGAGGGTGGGGCTCAGCGATGAACCCTGTGGGACTCCGCAGGTGATTTTCGTGGGGTCGGAAAGGAAGGGTGGGAGTCTGATCCTTTGGCTTCTTCCGGTGAGGAATGATCGGACCAGTCCAGGGCTGTTCCTTGTATGCCTGCGTCGTGTAGTCTGACGACTAGTGTGCGATGGGAGACGGTGTCGAAGGCCGCTGATTGGTCGAGTAGGATGAGGGCTGTGGAGTGGCCTTGGTCCAGGAGGGTGCGGATGTCATCTGTGGCGGCGAGTAGGGCGGTCTCTGTGCTGTGGTTGCTTCGGAATCCGGATTGGGATGGGTCGAGGATGGCGTTCTCTTCAATGAATCGTGTCAGTTTCCTGTTGACTGTTTTCTCTGCAACTTTGACTGCGAAGGGGAGGAGCGAGATGGGCCGATAGTTCTTGAGGTCGGTGGGGTCAGCTGTGGGCTTCTTGAGCAGGGGTCTGACTTCTGCGCGCTTCCAGTCATCTGGGAAGGTGCCTGTTTTGAAGGTGGTGTTGATGGTGCATTGTAGTTTGGGTGCGATGGCGGCCACGGCTCTGTGGTAGATGTGGGGGGGCAGGGGTCGGTGGGGGCCCCCGAGTGGATGCTTTTCATGGTCGAGGCGGTGTCTTCGGCCGTGATCGGTGTCCAGTTGGACATGGTGGGCTGGCTGGTGTTTCTGGGGGCGGGGGCCATCTGTGGTGCCTGGTGGATGGTCGATGAAGTTGTCGTAGAGGTTTTTGATCTTGAGGTGGAAATAGGTTCCAAGCTTGTCGCAGAGGTCTTGGGATGGGGTGATGTCTGTGGCTTCGCTGCGTGGGTTGGTGAATTCTTGAATGACACTGAAAAGTTCCTTGGAGTTGGCCAGGATTTTGTTGTGGATGAATTTCCTTTTGGTGGCTCTGATCTGGTTGTGGTAGTCCGTCATGGCGTCCTTGTAGGTGATGTGGTTTTCGGTTGTCTTGGTGTTTCTCCAGTTCTTCTCCAGGCGTCTGCAGGTGCGTCTGGCTTCTTGGAGAGCGGTTGTGAACCAGGCGGATTTCCTGGGGCGTTGTCTGTCGGGGTTGCGTAGAGGGGCGAGCTCATCTGCGCAGTTGGAGATCCAGGTGTGGAGTTCTCTGGCTGCGTCGTTTGCGCTGTTTGCGTTGGGTGCCCAGGTGTGGTTGTCTCGGCTGAGGGTGGAGTTAAGTTGCTCGTCGGTAACCTTGCTCCAGTTCCTTCGTGGTGGGCGTGGGGCTGGTTTGGGTGCCTTGGGTTTGTTGATGGCGAAGTGTACGCAGTGGTGGTCGGTCCATGGTGGCTGCGTTGTGTGGCTGAAATGGACGCTGTTTCCTGCCGCGAAGATGGGGTCGAGGGTGTGTCCTGCTCTGTGGGTCGGTGTGTTGACGAGTTGTTTAAGTCCGATGCTGGCGAGGTTGTCACGAAGGATAGTGGAGTTGGGGTCACTGGGGTTGTCGAGGTGGAAGTTCAGGTCTCCAATGAGTATGTAGTTTGTTGAGGCGATCGCGTGGGGTGCGAAGAAGTCGGTGATGGTGGTGGCAAAGGGTGTTCGGGGGCTGGGGGGTCTGTAGACGAGGGTTCCTCGGAGTGTGGCTTTGGGGGTGGTCTGGATCTTGAAGTGCAGGTGTTCGGTGGAGGGGAAGGTTTCGCTGGAGGTGGTGAGGCGGAGGGAGCTCTTGTGGGCGATGGCGAGGCCCCCTCCTGGGTGGTTGGGGCAGTCTTTCCTCTGGATCTTGTATCCGTCTGGGATGGCGGTGCTGATGTCGGGGGCGGATGATGCGTTGGTCCAGGTCTCTGTGAAGAAGGCGATGTCAGGCGAAAGAGAGTCGAGTAGCTTCCAGATTTCCATGGCGTGTTTGTGTACGGAGCGTACGTTGAGGAGGATGCATTTTAGGGTGTCGCCGGTGCTGGCGTCGGCGGTGTTGGAGGCCGGGGTGGCGGTGAGGGTCTGGCGGCAGTGGAGGCAGGAGAACTGGCCGTGGGTCGTGTTCGGCGAGGCCTGTTGGCATTCTCTAAGTCTTCCAGGGTTAAGTGAGAGGAGGGTGGTGGTGTCGTAGCGATGGGTAGTGGGAGGTCCAGGATTCCTGGCGCTGGCCGTGGTCGGGACGCGGACGGGCGCAGACGGGCTTGCCATTGGCACGCCTGCGGCGCGCCAGCGGCACGACCGTGCAGCGGCTGCCATTAAGTAGGGGAGGTGGGAGGGAGGAGAGGCTGGGAGGCGGGAGCAGGGGAATTCTGGGGGAATTCCGGGGGAGGGTCCGGATGGGAAATTCCAGGGGGGAATTCCTGGGGGGAGGGGCCGCAGGGGCAGCAGCGGCGAAAGGCAAAAGGAACAGGCAGGCACGAGAAAATAAAAACAGTGGTGGAATTAGAGCAAGACACAGATGGGCACAATAGCAGTGGCACAACAGGGAAAAAATTAAGGAAAAAAAAAAGCGGCTGAGAAGGTTACGGTGGTTGGAGGCAGTCTGGTCCCAGTTGGAGCGGGCAGCAGCCTCGAACCTCCCAAGGAGGAGGTCGGGGTCTGGAGGCAAGAGACGTCACAGCGGAGCAGTGGGGAGAGAGTGGACCTAGACCAAGGGTCGGAGGTCTGACTGGTACTTGTACCGCACTAAACTCAAAAAGATATTTCCGGAATCCTCTGATCTCTATTGGCGAGGGTGTGGTCTCCTTGGGGATTTCCGTCACATCTGGTGGGATTGCCCCACGATCAAGACTTTCTGGGAGGAAATATTGGCACACATTAAAGATATGTTGGGTTATCCTATCACGACGTCCATAGAAGGTGTCCTCTTGAGCATCAGAGATCCAGATTTGGATACCAAACGAAAGCAGATAAGGCAATAATGTGGGCCTGCTTAGGGGCCGCTAAAACGACAATAGCGGCTGCGTGGAAAAAGAAAGTAGTGTCAGCCTGTCTCTATGGCACTCCCGCCTTTGGAGAATACTCACCATGGAAAGATTAGCGGACATATTCAAAGAGGAATATAAAAACTTTGAATATAAATGAGGCCCTCTGGTCTCATACCTTACTCAGGGTCTCCCCTTAGCAGTGTGTCCACCCTCATTAAGGGCCTTGCACTTGTTTCAGCTTTAGAACAGTTCCGAACCAACCCCGATTGCGCCAGTGTATATGGCGCAGTGGGAGACGACTAATGTGGACACAGCTCACCTTTACGAAAGTGTGACTATAGGGAGCTGTCCTCGCTCCCCCGCCAGTTCAAGTTTAGATTTTATATGAACGTGGTTCCATGTTGGAGAGCAAGGTGCTCTACCTTAAAGTCTTCAGAGTAAGTTACTCAGCAAAGTCGGTTTCCCCTCCATCACTGACTAAAGGTGGTAGGGTGAGTACCTTTGGGGTCATTCAATAGTGAAGTCCTGATGAAAGCCGGGCAATTTGTCTTCTCCGGCTGAAACATGTCGACATCTTTTGCATAGTGGAGGGGGTGGTAACTCATCACAGGTTTACCGCACCACCATCCACAGGTCCGGGTGTGACCGTTTAGTTATTCTGGACAGGGTACCCGATATTAAAATGAGATTAGGGATTCCCTGCAGCCAGTTTTAAATTCACTACTTATGCTTTTATTTTCACTTGTAATCCCCACGTCTTTTTGCCACATCTTATGTTGTGTTGTATTGTCTTCCCCTTCCCTATTGCTCCACCCCCAGCGTTGGTCGGCGCGTGGGTGTGTTAGCAGCCCTATGATGAAGCATTACACAGATTTCTGTGTGTGAGGGCAGTTTTAACATCTATGTGTGATTCCCCGAATAATATTTTGTAAATCAGCATTCATTTTTTACACAGTCCCTCTTCTATGTAGTGGTTTCATAGTTGCTGTTGGAGGTCGAAGTGGGACTTTATCCTCCTACCCCTCTTTTTTGTGATTTATATATGGGGGCATACCCATAAGATCAGAGACCAGACCACGGAGTCCAGTAACAAATCCCAAACATCTTGCAACACTTTGATAGACCAGTCTACATACTATGAAGCCACCACCACTGTGGGTTATGGGTTGGGATGGGGGGGCTAGTTTGGCAGGGGATTATAAGGTCTTACGACTCAAAATGCTTTAAACATTGGTTTAATAAGGAAGGCAAGTATTTGATGGTGGTTGTGGGATAAAGGATCTCACAAAGGAAGAAGATGTACCCTCATTAGATTGTAACGAGAATGTAAGGTTTGTTCTTTATACACATTGTACTGCCTCCTGAAATGATTTGCGTGATTAATGAAAAGATTTTTGACAAAAAAATCAGGACAAATTAAATCGTACAACGGTTTAACCCGCTGTGCATAATATGGTATGTATGTTCTACCAAAGTTTAGAAAGCCTAAAAGTGAATATAGCTTTTTTAAAGTATTTGGTGGTTGGAGAAGAGCACACTTCTCTGAGAAGTGTGAGGCAAGGCTTCTTCTGTTATGTTTCATATAGGTACCCTAATATAGGCCCGGGTAATATCATACACCGTCACCTACATTATCTCGTTATACTACACAGTAATGAGCTTTTAGGATTGAACCTTTACCTAGTTCTAGTCCTGGGTGCAGAAGGAGGGTTTTTCCTAAACAATTGAGTCCTATAACTCCATCAATCGACTCACACAGTATGAATGAATATTCATAAGGGTTCTTGGAAACCAGGCAGGGGCTACACCACCTACCCCACCATATCTACGTACAAGGTTCATCCCATACGTCATCCTCAAATCCAACAATGGCTAACAAAAGAAACAAGGGACAAAGGAACCCTAGATACTTTCTGTATAAATACAGCACATCTTGCTAGTGTTAGTTTAGAGGGAACCGAGACTTCCAGGCCGACACACTGACCAGAGACGCTGAGGCTCCTGCATGCAGATGCTCCAGCTGACAGTGCTTTAACACATCCCTTGCGGGGTATCCAACTCGAGACCGGGACGGGCTCCTACATTCTCACACTTCAGGTAATGGGGTTTGACTAAATCCTAGAGGGATTCTTGGCTTCACACCTACTCACACGCTAGGTACACTTAGGTACATCTAGATAGGCATCGTAGGAGTACGCGCACTTTTATCATGCATTTTATATTCATGTATGTATCCATGATTATTGCAAGATGGTAGAACTGTACTATCCTTTTATTTTCACTGTACTGCTAATCATATATATCTGCTACTGTCTAACGGTTTGCAGCACATCTATTTTACACTAGAAGAACAACTGTGCAATAAATTCTTATTGTAATACGCCCAACTGTTTCTTCTGTGTAACTCTCTGAGACCGAATAAGTGAGCACGAGTGACTGAGCGAAAAGTAGTATATTGTTTCCACGATCCTGAGGGATCAGGGTTGTCATGTTCTAAGGTTGCCAGAAACTATTCTCTCCCCGATAAGAGGAGACACTAGTGGCACTGTGAGCTAGCTAATGCAAACAGGCTAACATTTTCAGTGGGGGTGCTCAGAATCAGTCTGCCACCAAGCCCACAGTTCATGTTATCCGAACGTGCAGATTCTGTATAGGTTATATATAGGAACTACACGACATGGTGCCGCCAACGTTGGTTGGGTACTTATTTAACAGTAGAATCTGAGTAGTTCAGTCATGCTATTTCTCAGAAACCCCTACTCACAAAACACCAGAGACGTCTGGAGTGGGTGGGCAAAAACTCCGCCACAGCTGAGTAGGCGAAAAATCCTATTTATTAGCTGTTGGTTAATCAAGCTTGAAGGACACAGTGTTCCTAAAAATTGTGCAAATAAAACCTTATCTTAGTTCCCTTGAACAAACTTCTTTGTTACAAAAATGACTGAGGGCGAAGATAACCCAGTAGTAAATCTACACGTCTCAGACGGAGAAGAAGATACAAACGCAATTCAAATTGCACCTAAATTCAGACGTACGATCACCCTGAAACTAGTAGAAAATGGTTGATCAGCTAGGGGTGGATTAGTAGTTTTCGTGATTGAGGCACATGAATCAAACAAAACAGAGGTATTTTTTTTCGTGGGTTACATTCCCAGCAGCAGATGCAAGAACACAGACATTTCACTACTATACAGAAGGAGATGCACCAGTGGAATATGGTCCGTTTGAGGACATATAGGTTCCACTCACGTACCAGGAACACTTATACTGGTTTAAAGGTGCCCTACCCCACATAAGAAACAGAGTAAGATTAGGCCCGCTAGGAGGCGAGGGGGCAACATGGCCGATACTAGCGGCCTACACACCACATCCTGACATTGAAACAATGCCGCAGGCAGACTTACTCATACAACACAAAGATTTAATTAAAATCGACAGAAACTTGACGCAATTCGTCATGAAGACTTTCACAGTCCAACCAGCAACAGTTGCAACAAATGGAACTCAATCTCAGGGTACAGCAACTAAAATTACACCACAAATGTTACACGCGGTAATGGGCAAAATGCCCACGAAACGTGAACAAATGCCATTCTGGGTAGCTCAGAAAATAACTCAGCTCGAGGCAGTATTCCCAAATACTACCCCATTTGAAAAACACAGACTGCTAACAATCTGCTTGCCCATGGGGATAACACCACAAGTAGAGGTTTGCACCTCTTGGGGTACAGTCTTTGCTGCCATATATACCAGGACACATGGTATTCCTTCATTAGCAGTGATACCAGATGTATTAAGACAAATACAGAACGAGTACGGAGCAGAGCCTGCTCTGAACTTAGGGATGAAGTTACTAAATAACTATGACCAGGTATCAGCCATAATATTAGCTAATATTAAAGGGGAAGAAGCTTCAGTGGCAATCCGCCTAAGACTAAGGGAGTACAGTCTGTTAGATCAACAACACGAACTGCCCAAAATAATTGAAACTGCGTATGCAGAATTAGGCAGAGACAGTTTGGGTGGGAATGCTTTAAAACCCCAACTGATGGGCAGTCCTGAAAAGGACAATTCCAAGCAGACACCTGCTTCTTCTAAAAAGATGTGGGATAATAAAAAACAACAAAACTTTAAAGGAAACAGATCTCAATCCCGAGGTAGATCTCCTCCACAGGAGCCCTCTGAGAAGAGGTACAACCTCAGGAATAGGGATAATATTAGGAAACCTGACAGGTATCAGGATACTGAGACACATTCCTCTCATTCCTTTCAGGGCTCGGCGAAAAACTCAGAGAAAGAAGGACGGTCAGAACACAAAGAAGAGCGTACAAAGTCCAGAGACAAACAGCACGCTCAAGACTATACTTCCAAAAAAGAAGAAAAACCAAAATCAAAACCTCAGTTTAAAAAGAAGAAAGTTGCAGGCCTAAAGATCAGACATGCCCAGAATTCTGAGGACACAACTTCTGAACGGGGAATGGGCTCAGACGATGCTAGACAGTGCGGCAGAAGTAACACTAGCTCGCCAGAACCTGATGGAATTTCTGGTGACAGCGGACTTGAATGATTACATCACGGTGGAAACACCAGATACAAGGGTGAGCGTCCCACATAAGTTATATGAAATAACACTCCAACTGGAGGGGGAACAGCCCAGGAAAGTTAAAGGTCTCTTTTGGAAAAACCTATCATCTGGTTATGACATCCTATTAGCTGAACAAGATTGGCCGCCAGCATTCGTTATGGAGTGCCCTAGGGGAGAAACGGTAATTTTTCCAGCATTTTCCGACCTAGTTCTCATTCATCTTAAACATGCATATGCATGGGAGTGGGCAGTTGCCCTAGCTCCAGCATTGTACAAAAATCATGCCGGATGGGATGAAGATTCAACCCACCACGTGATCCCGTTAAAAGTTTCACCAAATGCACAGAGGCAATATCCAATAAAGCAAGAAGCTAAAAAACAGGTCAGGGAGATCTTAGATCAACTTGAATACCAAGGGGTGATTGAAACATGCACCTCACCAATGAACAATCCTGTGTTTCCCTTATCAAAACCGGGCAACTCATATTGTCTAGTTTTAGATTACAGACATTTAAACACATGCACAAAGACATTCGCTGTCCAAAACGCACACAGTGCTGCATTAATGAATAACATTGTGCGGAAAAAGTACAAAACTACACTAGATATCTCAAATGGATTCTTCTGCCAAAATATAGCGCCTGAAAGCAGGTATTTGACTGCATTCTCAGTGTTGGGGTCCCAGCGGCAATTTTGTCACCTCCCTCAAGGGTATAAGAATAACCCGGGGGTATTTTCAGCAAGAGTAACTGAGTTACTCCAAAATTTTGATGAGGAAGCATTGTCCTATGTGGATGATATTTATCTAATGGACGATGACTTAAAAAGGCACTTGACCAGGGTGAGCACCATAATTATGGGATCCGCCTCTGAGGGCTACAAATTTAATTTAAAAAAATCAAAAATCGCCCATCTCAATGTCCTGTTTTTAGGATATGAGCTTTCAAGTGAAGGGAAAAGTCTGGCAGCTAACTTTTAGAAAAGTGTGCGCTGCTCCAGCCTCCAAGATCATTGAAAAATCTACAATCGATACTGGGATTCCTAAATTTCGGCAGAACATACATTTTGGATTACGCAGAAAAAGTAAAACCTTTCTACGACTTAATAAAACCTGACTTCTCAGTTAGACAATGGACACAGGAGCACACTAACATCCTACGTTCACTACAAGATGACATGATAGCTTCAAAACACTTACAAACACGCGTAAAAGTACGCAACTTAGTGATCCGAGTAATAGCGGGTCAATGCGGGTACACTTACTTAACCTTCAATGAAGGCGAAACGGTACCAATCGCATACAAATCACGCCTGTATACAAACGCAGAAAATCCTGACAGCAGTTCAGACCGCCGTGGCAAGAGAAAGAGCCCTGGCTCAGGGGAAACGCATAATTGTCGTAAACCCAGTACCAGCTCTAGAAGCTGTTACAAAGGCTAGCATTCCAAATGCAAAAGCCTTACATCCGAGATGGATACAATGGGCTAATTCCCTCACTGCAACGGATATTGAATACAGATTTGATCCAACTCTAAAAACACAGGCATTCCTGCAATACGGACAAGAATATCCTCTACCACATGAAATTTTGCCTCTAGAGCAGTATGAATATATAATTTACACTGACGGATCAGCTCAACCGGCCATAGGGAGTAAGTAACAATACAGCGCAGCATGTGCAATCGTTAAAGGTCACATGCGGGATGGAAAGTTCCATCCAAGTTGCACCAAAACGCAATCTCTAGGAGACTGCACGGCACAGTTGGCAGAATTAAAAGCACTAATACTGGCGCTTGTAAATACGGATCACGAATTCCCCACACTAATTGTGTGTGATTCTTTTTACTGTGTACAGTCATACAATGAATATTTACATCATTGGGAACAGAACGGGTTCAAAGACGCAAAAGGTGGCACAATTAAGCATAAAATGCTATGGGAACAGGTAGTTGAGTTGAAGAACGAACTACCGAGGGCTCACGTGATACATTCACTGAGTCATCAACGTGATGGCGTTCACGTTGAAGGGAATTCATTGGCTGATGAAGCCGCAAAGGGGGCTGTACGCACAGCTTCCGTAGCTGCAATTACTCGTTCAAAAATGAGGATAGACGTGAGATTATGGTGCTGTTATTGCTCAAACAAAAACAGCTGTGCAGTCCCAAAGAAATTTCCACTCAAGTACTCCTACAAGTTAGATGCAAACAAACAATCCATATGCTCAGATTCCTGGAGTGGGGGACAGAGTAATACCAAATATGGATAGTAGGCAAGGTTTAATTATTGCTGCACACGAGGGTTTGGGCTCTGCACACACAGGCGTTACAGCAATTATTTAATTGTTGAAGAAGGGCTATTGGTGGCCAGGTCTGACAAAACAAACTAAAGACTATGGTCCATATTATCAAGAAAGGCGCAAACATTATCGCCGCTTTAGCGGCAGGAAACTGCTGCTAAAGCGGCGATAAGGGGCTTGATAATATGCCCTAGTGAATTCCAATAGAAGCCCAGGTTCTGGTGTCAAGGACATCAAACCTGGGCTTCTATTGGAATTCTCTAGGCATATTATCACTGCAGGGGGGACTACAGCCCCCAGACTGCCCTGCTTTTTGCGCCAGGAGGCGCCGTCATCCTCACATCGCGCCGGGAGGCGCATTTAAACAGCTTGCGGTCCCCGCTTCGCGGGACGCGCGCGGGCGTGCCCGGGCAAAGCCCGGGCCAAGGGCAGGCCCGTCTGCGCCCGTCCGCGACTGGCCGAGGCTGGGCTGGGCCACCCCCCTTGGTTCCTCACTGTGGGAGCTGTGAACCAGAGTTAAATCCCGGTGAGCTGATCCACCTTTTGTTTGCATTCTTACCCCAATTGAATACCCTTGTGTTATAGCATGGGTAAAAGGAAATTGCCGCCTTGTGAGAAGAAAAGGCCCATAAAGAGTGCACCCATTACCAAGTACCTGAAAAATGCAGTGGGGTTGATTGATAGCGAGATAGTGCATGTGGAGGAACAACTGGCAGCCACTAAAATCGCAGTAGATGCTGCCTTAAAGGATTCTACATCTGAAGGCAGGTCCGAATCCTCAGTTCTTATGAACAAAGAGAGAGACAAGGCTGCAGAGGCCATTAAGTTAGAACCATTACAACCCCTTACAACTATCAATAAGGACTCAATATGTAATCTGGTCAACCCCTGCATACTTACAACCCCTCTGGAAATCACAGTCTTATCCAACGGTTCCGATTTGCCATCTCCGCCAGCAAAAAAAGCGAAACAACACCCATTAAAGGATAACGGCTCTGTAGAGAAACAGACAGTCAAGGGTAAAACCAAACCGAAGCAAAAAAAGGGAGGAAAAAATGCGGGGGTGACAAGGGAGGACATGAACACCTCGAACTATGTACAGAGACCGCAAGATCTTGAAATGTTATCTAAAAAGTTACATAGTAAATTAGATAGTATTGAACGACGTATAATGGCTGAAATTAAGTTGGTTCAAAAGGATGTGACTTTTTTAACAGATCTAATCTCTGAACTACTGCCCCTTCAAACTTTGAATAAAAATATTAGAATGCATAAACCAATGGATGGTTCAAAAGAAGGAGTAGGCACGTCCACCTGTGCCGGCGAAACCAACCAAAGAGAGCCTACCCCTGCTCCTTCCATTAGGGGCTGTCGGACTGACCAACCCACTCGTGATTTAAGGACTAATAAAGAAGTCACGGCTCCCCCTTTGAGTTTTCCAAAATCTAACTTGGAGGACAAAACAAATAGAGTCATGCACCCTGATAACAACACCGAGGAGCCGCTACACCTTCCTCCACAAGCTACTCCGTATGTTATTGTTCTGAACAATGTTCCAACATTAGCAGCAAACCAGAGGGAATCATATGAGACATTAAAAAACCGGGTGGTACACTGGATATCGGGAAGGTCTAACTTTGGCATAAACGTGTTACACCAGAACATTATAATGCTGAGGAGGGTGCACTGGGTGGGCAATTCCAGAAAATTATACCAGGGTGACTGTGTCGTGGTGAATTTTTGAAGTAGAGAATTTGTAGGGAATTTGTTGGAAGTTCTCCTTAATAATGCCACTGAGTCTGGTCCCAACCACAAGGAACATATAATAGCTACTCCACTTGGCTTTTTTTATAGACCTAGATATAGTATAGCTAACCCAATGTCTACGTATAACTCAAGTGCGATGGTCCCACTGTTTAATCGGTACGCACCCCTGCGTAGATGTAGTGAAATTGATTGACAGTTAGGGGGGTTGGCTGCCCCGCCAGTTGGGAAATTTGAACATATGGCAATCTGCAAAGAGTTAAATGTCGACCCTAGCTTACAAGCTGAGAAGGGGTATATGGTACAGTCTCAGGGCCAGGTTCACACTCTAGTGCATAATCAGTCACTGGCTGAAATAAGTGAATACGTTTTGAAAGGGGCCATAGGTGAGTCACAGACCAATGATAAGGATTACCCCCTATTTGTGACCAGTCGGAAATTAGTCTTCATACTCAATTAGACACTGGTTCCTTTTTAAATCGATCTGACGAGTCTCTCTGTATTATGACATGGAATATTATAGGGATTAAAAATAAAATTGATGATGAAGTATGGCTAAAAATGCTAGAGGGATGTTCCTTAATCCTAATACAGGAAACTTGGCATACTGAGCCCTTTTTTATTGATGGCTTTCAAATTGTGTGTACCAACGCCAGCCCATCAAGAATGGGGAGAGCTAAAGGTGGCCTAGCGGCGTTAATTGCGATAACATTGCCTTTAAATCTAAAGAAAGCCAACATTACGTCAGAGTTTTATCAATTTTTTCATTTCTTTTCAGAGGGAAAACAGTCTATTATTGTAATCAATTTTTATAATAATATTTTTGATAAAACAAGAGACAGGGTTATTAAGCTACTGGAAGAATATCTGGACCACTTTTTGGAGGAAGTGGGAGGGGATTATGTATTAGTCTGGGCGGGTGTTTTTAATTGTGATAAATGTGATATTGAAGCGGGAGAACCCTGTGGATATTGTGACCGCTTTGGTGACCGAATCCCCCATTTTCCGCACGAGCCCTATCGGGAGTCAATTAACAATGTTGTTCATAAATATAATCTAGTTGTCGGGGACCCTACTATCTCTGTTGGATTAGCAAACTTACAAACATTTATGGGGGCTAGGTCATCATCTAATATTGATCACTTTATTGTTTCGGCAAATTGTGGGGACTTGGTGGAAAAACGTCTGATTCGTGAGAGTCTTCTAAGTGATCACCACCCGCTAATTTTGACCCTGAGGCTTACCCTGACACGCCAAGAAAGGGGCAAGGCTATGGACTCAAATATTAGGACCCAGTGTAATAATGGTACTACCATACGGTGGACAGGTGTCGACCCTATTTCCTTTATGGAAAATCTTAAGGGGCAAAAACAGAGAGATTTAGATATATGCTCCGATAGCACCTCAACAAACCCGGCTGTTATAAATGCATTTTGCAATATCACAACTGAAATAGCTAGCAACTTGACCTCCAAGAGGAGAAAGAATGGTTGTGATTTTAACCCCAGATGGTTTAATCAGGTTTGTTCAAGGTTAAATGGGGATTTAAAAAAGGCCCTGAAATTAAGACCAAGAGATAGTGCAAGGATTACATTTTTAAGGAAAAGCTATAAAAATGCCATGAAAGAAAGGAAACAAGAGGTCCGTGAGGAGGCTTGGAATACACTAATACATGCTGCTGAGACACGAGATGCAGCTCTGTTTTGGAAAACAATTGACCACACCTTTTTCAGGGAAAATACTGCAGTAAAAATTGATACTGTTGTCCCTCCAGGAGATTGGACATCGCATTTTGAGAGCATTTTTGATCCTGATGATGTTAAAGTAACCAAGAGTAATAATGCCAATTACATCTTAGTGGAGCCTGTAACATTATCCCCTATAACGTCAGATGAAATAATATCCGCCTTACAAAAAAGTGTTAATGGTAAAGCCGCAGGACCAGATGGGGTTCCTATCGACATTTTTAAACATAACATGGATTTCTGCATTCCAATTTTATTAAACGTTTTTAATGCCACCTTAGGGGGAGTGCTGCCTGCATCCTGGGTGGAAAGTGTAATCGTACCAATATTTAAAAAAGGGGACAGAGGGAAGGCTAACTGCTACCGTCCCATATCCCTTCTTGACTCCACCTCTAAACTGATGGGGAGAATAATGTTGGAAAGGTTAGAAAACTGGGCCAACAATAATAACATCTTGACTGAGGCCCAGTATGGATTCAGAAAGGGTATTGGGACGGTGGAACAATGCGTCAATCTGGAGCTAATGATAGGGAAGTATACCTTAGCTAAGGACGGGGTTTTGCACCTTTGTTTTGTTGACCTTACTAGTGCCTTCGATCTTGTTAACCACACTAAATTATGGCAGACACTGAAGGCGCTAGGTGCCCCTAACAATATAATTATATATTTAGCCCAGACTTACACCTTTTTAACTTCCAGAGTGCGGTTCGGTACAATGGGGGAATGCACTCCGGATTTCAGAGTAACACGCGGAATCCGGCAAGGCTGTGTTTTAGCACCCCTTTTATTTTCTTTATATATTAATAATGTAGACCCTTTTTTACAAAACCTAGTCGCAGATGTACCAAAAGTTAGGGCGTGCCCGACCCCCGTTCTTCTTTATGCAGACGACGCTGTCCTGTTGTCAAGGACAGCTAATGGTCTGCAACCTATAATAGACAACTTTGCCCTGTTCATGTCTGAAAAAGATCTTCAGATCAATCTAAAGAAAACATTTGTTATGACATGCGGGAGCTCCAAACTGAAGAACAGACAACACCACGTGGGAGGGGTAGCCATTAACAGAGTCTCAACTTTTTCATACCTGGGTTTGACTTTTAACAGGAATGGTACATGGAACACACATATGGAACTGTGCAATCTGAAATTTTTAAGAACCACTGAGGGCATTCTAAGGTTCTCTGCCAAAATAGAACTTAATAAACATGGCTGGTCTCACTCTTTGGCAAGGAATATGGGCTAAAGATGAGACTAAATTCACAAAGGATCTAATCTTAGACTGTCTATCTCTTGATCACAGTAGTAAAATTCCCTGGCTTGAGCATATACATACCCTTCTGGCATGCTGTAGGGTGTATATTGATAGAAAGAACCCAGCAGCAATTTTAGATTATAGTAAAAGAGACCTGAAGACAAGTTACATGAATGTTATAGAAGGTGCAAGAGAGGTTGAAGCTAGTCAAAAACATAGCGTTAATTTCTATTGTGAAATCCCTTCTGTAAGGGGCACACAAACCTATTTAATACAGGTGCGAAATATACAACACAGATTTTATTTGACAAGGCTTAGGTTTGGAACCCTTCACTATTTAATAGCATTCCCCAAACAGGAAAAGTGGTGCCAAAAACTACTGAATTGCCCGTGTGACGGAAAGTCCCCCCAATCTACATTGCACTTTTTACTTTTTTGTAGTTTTTATATGGATATCCGGATTTCCATTTTAAAACCTCTGGTTTTATCTAAGATGCTTTTTTATTATAAACATGCTTTTAATTTTGTATGTAGCCTGCAAAACCAGAAAATCCCGAATGCAGTTATTGTGTATATACAACTGGCATTAAGGAGAAGAAAGGTCTATGCACGTCTGAATGCATTGTTGTATGAAAAACCAGATGACTGCACGTAGTTGTGGTACACACAATAGCACTATGTACTTTATATATTTGTATGACAAAGGCTATCCTGCTTGCTCTCCATTCTGTATGAAGATATGGAGATAGAATCATTCTTAAACACTTGAACACCTTGCATTTTATGTACCTGAATGCTTATGAATCGTTGATCGTACCCCTTGATTGTATATCTTCTTGCTATTAGTCAAACTGCATTTTCATTTAAAATTGTATTGTAGCTCGACATACTGTATGATTATGAAATGTTGATTTTATCTTTTGATTGTATATTTTTAGGTTTTTAAAACTGTAATTGTAACTGTTTCCTCTGAATTGAATGCTTTTATGGTGGTATTATTTACACCGAATAAAGTTGAATTGACTTGACTTGACTCCAGCAGCCATGATTACACAGGTATTCGAGCTGCTCTCGAATGGGAGTTACTTGATGCTGAACGATCACGGTTGCTGTGGGATGCGTCCGGGCATTGCCTATCTGGTCACCGTGAACTCCAGGGTTACTTGCTGTATGCAAGTATTGTTTCCCCCAGTAAATTCAGTCAGGGAGGCGCCGTTATGGCCTTCGTTGAATGTTTCCTTTATACAGTTTGATACTTTGAGCAGACTGAAAGCCATGCTTTTACAGCAAACCGTACCCTTAACCTCCGCTCGAGAGACCTTTGATCTTCAAATCGCAAGGACCTCGACTGAGATACAGGCACTTATACGTACAAACTGCCCCATTCATTTTGCAGAAATGGTGGGTCGTATCTTCAATATGTCTGATACGAGTGGTATTGTACACCTATTTAAGACCATCGGGTGAGGATTTCTAAGCACCTTTCAGACAATCCTCGGAGGTATTCCAAATTTTATACGCTCCGTATTGGGAAGCGTTTTTGGAGGTCTTCCGCTGATCCTGCTTGCTAATGCAGGAATCCTGATTGTCATTTTTCTGCTCCGCAATGGACGGCCAAATCACCAACGAGATGGCAAAAGCACTCCTGGAGCGCAAATACCGTGAGTGCATGGTACAGCATCTGGGCACACCTCGCCTACAGGAACTGAGCGCCTCTTGGTTCCTATCGTTCCGACCAGTCTGGATGGACTGCATCTTACCTTTTCTTCGATGCCTGTTTTGCGGTGAAGAATGCATGTTGGATCTCTGTCTGACACTTGCCTTGGACACGCCTGCAGACTTAAATACCAGGCTGGAACCCCTGAGGGCCCATGCTCAGCAATGTCGCCAGCGTATTCCCATATTGATGGCTGCATTCCTCGAGAATCCGCAGGTGCCTTTTACAACTGGGTTGAGCACCAGCTCTTCCACTAGCACTCAGGTTTCGACAACAGAACCGGCTGCCTCTACACCAGCTATTGGCCGCTCTGAATATCATTTGTGCTCCATTGACGTACTCTGCGAGGTGTTACAAGGACCGTCCCCTGTAACGGCAAGCAACGACTATGTTGCGTCTCCCAGCCAGGACACTTAATCTATAATTGGCTCATCGTGTGCTGGGAAAGAATTCAGTTTTTCTTTTTCTCCAAAACTCAACTAAATTTGGAACATTTCCTTTCAATTGACACTTTTGCTGAAAAAGCATGGCCTTCTGACGCTTGTAGTAGTTCGACTTATATAAACAAATTCGTCTAGAACTTTGGCTTAAGTAACAATTCCCAAAAATGCTTTTTAGAATTTTTTCTTCCCCTCTGAGACTGTTTTTAAAAATGATTTTAAGACAATGTTTTTATAAAGCTCACTGATAGTTTTTATGCGCTACTACCTAGTAAAAGAGAGTAGTTCGATGGAATTTTATCATTGTTGACTATTCGGAAGAGGAGTGGGTGTTATGTTTCATATAGGTACCCTAATATAGGCCCGGGTAATATCATACACCGTCACCTACATTATCTCCCTTATACTACACAGTAACGAGCCTTTAGGATTGAACCTTTACCTAGTTCTAGTCCTGGGTGCAGAAGAAGGGTTTTTCCTAAACAATTGAGTCCTATAACTCCATCAATAGACTCACACAGTATGAATGAATATTCATAAGGGTTCTTGGAAACCAGGCAGGGGCTACACCACCTACCCCACCATATCTACGTACAAGGTTTATCCCATACGTCATCCTCAAATCCAACAATGGCTAACACAAGAAACAAGGGACAAAGGAACCCTAGATACTTTCTGTATAAATACAGCACATCTTGCTAGTGTTAGTTAGAGGGAACCGAGACTTCCAGGCCGACACACTGACCAGAGACGCTGAGGCTCCTGCATGCAGACGCTCCAGCTGACAGTGGTCTAACACATTTCTTGCGGGGTGTCCAACTCGAGACCGGGAAGGGCACCTACATTCTCACACTTCAGGTAATGGGGTTCGACTAAATCCTAGAGGGATTCTTGGCTTCACACCTACTCACATGCTAGGTACACTTAGGTACATCTAGATAGGCATCGTAGGAGTACGCGCACTTTTATCATGCATTTTATATTCATGTATGTATTCGTGATTATTGCAGGATGGTAGAACTGTACTATCCTTTTATTTTCACTGTACTGCTAATCATATATATCTGCTACTGTCTAACGGTTGTTGCAGCACATCTATTTTACACTAGAAGAACAACTGTGCAATAAATTCTTATTGTAATACGCCCGACTGTTTCTTCTGTGTAACTCTCTGAGACCGAATAAGTGAGCACGAGTGACTGAGCGAAAAGTAGTATATTGTTTCCACGATCCTGAGGGATCAGGGTTGTCATGTTCTAAGGTTGCCAGAAACTATTCTCTCCCCGATAAGAGGAGACACTAGTGGCACTGTGAGCTAGCTAATGCAAACAGGCTAACATTTTCGGTGGGGGTGCTCAGAATCAGTCTGCCACCAAGCCCACAGTTCATGTTATCCGAACGCGCAGATTCTGTAGGTTATATAATGGAACTACACAACACTGCCTTCATTTGATAATTCATATTCTAAAAATAGGACACTAAGAAAAGCAATTTTAGTTTTTTAAATTTTTTAATTTATAGCCATGTTCAGCAAATCCCCAAAATATGCGATCCACTCTGGCCAGGTGTGTGTTAAATCTGCATCTGTGAGGTAAATGTCATCAACATAAGACAACACTTTTGAGTCAATTTCTTGGAAAATTGCTGTTACACAGGCAACAAACAGACCTGGACTGTTCTCATACCCCTGAGGGAGCCTGCAAACTTTTCTCTGGGACCCTAAAGCGGTAAATGCCATCAAATCTGTGCTTCCAGGTGCTATATTTTGACATAAAAAGCCATTAGAAATGTCCAATGTCGTTTTATATTTTTTTAAAACCTTGTTGGTCATTAATTCTATGCTGTGGGAATTTTTTTATTGCAAAAGTAGGTGGATGACTGTTTAAATGTCTATAGTCTAAGACTATATGATAGGAATGATTGGGTTTGGCTACTTGAAATAAAGGATTATTCATAGGAGAGATGCAAGGCTCAATCATGCCTTGATTTTCTAATTGTGATAGAATTTCCCTAACAGGATTTTAGCTTCATGTTTAATAGGGTAGTATTGTGGTTGTACTTGCAGGGTGGACTAAAGGGGTAAAATCTGATAAGGTGAGTCCTCATCCCAGCCTGCCTGATTGCAATATAACGCAGGTGCTTGTACAAGAGCCCATTCTGTCCTGTGCCATACGCTTCTTTAACTTCCTCGGGAACAAGAACCAAAAAGGATAGCAATATTACCTCCTCCCCATGTGGGACTTTTCTAACAAACTCAGGCGGCCAATTTACCTCAGCCAAGAGATTGGTATAAGTATTAGAAAAGTTCTGACAGAATATTACTTTAATAGTACACGGTGCATCACCCTCGATTTGGATGTCCAAATCATAAAGTCTATCATTAGGGATCAGAGGCTGATCTGTAGTTTTCAACTTAAATATAGTCATCACCACCAGAATCTCTTGAAGAGTCTGGCAAACTATCATGACCTCTGCTGCGCTGTCGAGCAGTATTTTTACCCACGCCCTGTTCAGGAGAAGCGTCTTGAGTATTTGTGGCATAGTTTGGGGATATTAATGTAAATAACAAGGACCCCCTGCAAGGAATAAAGAACCCTAGGGCAGGGCAATAATATATTTGAAAATAAATCCCTAGGCAGTCATATGGTCAGATTCAGTCAAAGACTCATGTCAAAAACAGGCATGATGCAATTAACTCAGTGTCAACTACAGACATTACTTTTATAAAAAGTTTCTATTTATTATTAATCTCATTTAAAAAAACACACAAACAATTCTAGACATACATGTGTATATAACTCATCAGTACAATAATTCAATCATTACAATTTGAAAACAAACAACATAAATACAATGAAGTATATTACAAAAGATCCAAAATTGGGTACGGTAGAAAATTAATTAAATTGATAACAGAATTATAAAACCAAAAATGATTGAACAGTGGCTACAAGATGGATCTTCTTCAACGCGCGTTTCGGCGCACACTGCGCCTTCATCAGGAAAAGCCACAAACAATGTTCTTGAGTAAGTGCAAAGGATGAGGTATAATTCCTACAAGTCGTCAAAGTAGGCTGCTAGGACTGATAAACAGCAAATCAATTCTTAATTGTGCTTGAATAGCTGGTACACAATGAGCCAAGTATAACGCGATTGTTTAACTTTACAAAGGTCGATGTGAAGGAGTGAAGGAATTATTTAAGACTGCCAGAAGGCTGAAGTCAATGATTAACGCTTGGTTGCGCTCAATGCGCTGGCACACGATATGCGAAACACGAGGAATTTAAAAACTCTTCAAGAGTCGATGTAAGTTCGGTAATGGTAAACAGCCTGCGGTCTGGCGTCTTGGATAAACGCTTGATACTAGCGGAGTAATGACGCTCCCACTTCTGCAAGGCATTGAGCGCAACCAAGCGTTAATCATTGACTTCAGCCTTCTGGCAGTCTTAAATAATTCCTTCACTCCTTCACATCGACCTTTGTAAAGTTAAACAATCGCGTTATACTTGGCTCATTGTGTACCAGCTATTCAAGCACAATTAAGAATTGATTTGCTGTTTATCAGTCCTAGCAGCCTACTTTGACGACTTGTAGGAATTATACCTCATCCTTCGCACTTACTCAAGAACATTGTTTGTGGCTTTTCCTGATGAAGGCGCAGTGTGCGCCGAAACGCGCGTTGAAGAAGATCCATCTTGTAGCCACTGTTCAATCATTTTTGGTTTTATAATTCTGTTATCAATTTAATTAATTTTCTACCGTACTCCAATTTTGGATCTTTTGTAATATACTTCATTGTATTTATGTTGTTTGTTTTCAAATTGTAATGATTGAATTATTGTACTGATGAGTTATATACACATGTATGTCTAGAATTGTTTGTGTGTTTTTTTAAATGAGATTAATAATAAATAGAAACTTTTATAAAAGTAATGTCTGTAGTTGACACTGAGTTAATTGCATCATGCCTGTTTTTGACATGAGTCTTTGACTGAATCTGACCATATGACTGCCTAGGGATTTATTTTCAAATATAGTTTGGGGATATTCCTGCCGCTTTCATCTTTTTAAAGTGTTGCTTTTGCTGTGGAAGTTCCTCTTACTTTTTTATGATGACATCAGAGAAGCGGTGTGAATCCTTTTTACTGTTTCACGTGCTCCTCCTGTCTTTGATCGCCTTGTCCCTCTCTCTCTCCAAATTTCTGTATGAAGAGTCCTGAAAGGAACGAGAAGGACGTGTTTCTGAATACTGATACCTATCAGATGGTTGAATTTTATCACAGTTACGGAAATTATAGCATTTTTCAGTGGACTCCTGTTGGAGAGATACACTCTGTGTTTTCTGTTTATCTTTTGTATTATTTTTATCCTAGCCTTTTTTAGAAGACTCAGGTGTCTGCTTCGTTTTATATGAATCAGATTTTGTTTTAAGTTGTGGCTTACTAGGCCTGGTTCCCAAATTATCATGGCCTATTGAAGCACAGGTCTCAGAAATAATTTTCAGTAGCTATGTTCCTGATTCGCAATAGGAACCGCTGCGAGCCGTTGGCGTATCACCAATGATGCTGCCTCACCTTTAATGTACTTAGAAACATTGAGAATAGTGTGAGAAAGTTGCCAAATAATTTCATCCCCAAATCCAGGGCAGGGGCAGCCCTGAATTCATTTTGAATTTGCTTTAGCACTTCAGGCAAAACAGCAATTGATGGGGTGCCTTGTGTTATGGTATATGTGGCAGCAAAGACAGTGCCCCATGTTCCGCAATCTTCAATTGGGAGGACCCTACCAAGTGGAAGACACAGAGTGAGAATTCTAAATTTATTGTGCAGTCCGGTATAGGGAAAATCTGCTTCAAGATGATTTGTTTTTTGTGCTATGCAAAACGGACTTTCATCCCGTTTGGTGGGTAATCTACCCATAATGGCATTAATAGTCACTGGACTAATGGCAGACACAGCTAACTGTGGCTGCCCAGCTTGAATAGCCCTTGCTGGGGCAGTTATTATTGTAAGCATAACAAACTGCATTAGACGTTGATCCAGCCTAACTAAGTGAGTGTAGAGACCAAACAGATCATGATTATTTAATGCACCTGCATTTGGAAATGGCGTGTAAGACTGGCCATATTGCCCCGTCATTACTGAGAGGACTAAGTCTTACATGTTGTAGTGTGTGTGGGAGGATGCCTGGGAGCCAATTTTTATATTCCTGGTATGCTAATTGCATTTCTAAGTATTCATAAGGTCTGTTTGTAGCTGGAACTGCTGCCTCAGTTTATGTATGAAATTGTTGTGTGTTAGTGTCAACTGCAGGAAAGTTGACCCAGGAATTGTAAACTTCAAATTTATAAGCTTTGTGTGCCTCTGTCACAAAGGTAACATCTCCCCCGCCATTGGCGAGCCCATGTGCAGTTAAGTGAGCCGTTATTGCCTGTCTACAATTTACAGGAATAACCAGTGCTAGCGCCATATTTAATTAATGGAATTCAAAGAAAGTTAACACTACAGTAGGGTGATCCTTTTTAAAGTTTCAAGCTTGAACAACCTACAGATATAAATAGCTGCTTCCTATTAAGCTGAGGAGGATCAATCCTTTTCACCACAGACGTCTCTGTGTAGAGGTGAAAAAGGAGCCTTGGACACATGCAAGGAAACTGCTCAGGAGACCCATTAAATAGGTACCTGACCTAAAACATTGGTGTTGCCATGTTATACGGTTCCTACAAATATAGCAGGACTGTGTATTAGACCAACACGAACTTCACGATGTAGGGACTCGGTCCACATATGCCATAAGTAAGTGTTGGTGTGTTTCGGCAAGCTCACAGCACCACATCCAACCCCTAAACCAACCAGGGTAACAGATGTTACTGGCAGCCTCGAACAGTGTGACTCACTGTGTTCTTCCTGTGAGGAAGTTGCTCAGTTCATTGGGGTCTGTATTCTTGCAGTCCTTGTTGGAATGAAAATGTTTCCATTACATTTGCTTGCGCACTATTCTATGTAAGTTAACATTCGCTGCACCATTTTACGTTTGGCCGCCATTTTGAACCATGATCGAAACTAATGTCTGTCTCTCTGAAAAACGGTTTCCGGGTAGTTTCATTTCTCCAAGGCTTTGCTTTGCTAATGAATACACTGTTCTTATTAGCGCATACCTTTCCCACTAGATAGAGGCCTTCTCCCACTAGTCTAGTGGCAGGCACGGACAGAGTGACCTTGGGTAGGAGATAGTGTGTGCCCGGCCTCAGAGTCGAAACCTATCCTACTGTACTTCTTTGTTTAGCTGCACCTGCCTGGAAAATTCCATTATGGGCGTGCCTTCATTGGTTCTGAATTGTACATAATGTATCTCCATGTTTGCTGATGGCAGTCCCTCTGCAGCACTCCTAAGAGGCTGGGCAGACCGGGTTCCGCTCGAGTGTATCTGAATAAACATATATTGGGTTGCATTCTCTACTGTCTGACCGACTCTTCATTTGGTATGGAAGGCTGAGAGGTGGTCGTGAGTGACCCGGGTGACCCTAAGCAGGCCACTTCCTTCAGTTGGCGCCCGAACAGGGACTCCTTCAGGTGAGTGACCCATCCCCTCCCGCAGACGGGTGGGGAGGTCGGGGCCATCATCGGGTCAGACGGACGGATTAGGGATCCCTGCATGAGAGAGTTCCTGTACTCGCAGCTGCCCCTTCTGCCCCGCCAGACGGTGCCTCGCCCAGTGGGAATCCCGACTGGAGTCCTAAACAGCAAAACCCTTGGATCTGACTGTTTGGTCTGAAGAGTCGGCAGTGGAGAATACATTTGTTTGACCTGCATATATCAGGTGAGTTTGTTTTGGTTCTTTGTGGATATGGTACCATTTTGGTTTGTATTTGATACGGTCTGAGGACCGTCTTTGGGATCAAAGCACTTGCAATTGCTTTGCCAGGCAAAATAACGAATTTGGATCCCTTTTGAAAATGCCTGGAATTAGTTGATTCTTGGTTTCTTGTTGTTGTTATGCAGATGCTCGATTGGAAGAAGCTCAGCCGGTGCCTCCAGAAGGCTATCCTAATTTTGATATCTATGTGAAACATGGTATTGGCCTTATTATGTTTAGTACATTATGGCACAAATATACGAGGGACAATGCTGAGTTGCAGTGGCCATTAAACGGCACTTTTGATGAACAAAAAATTGTTTTTTTACAGGAAACGTTGTTTGCGAAAAGAAGTAGGCAGTCTATGTTTGATTCTCTTCAAATGTGGCAGAAGGAGGCTAAACAGAGACGATTAAAGATGGAAAAGGAGGCACGAAAGGGGAGAATGCAAACATTGACTCAGAAAGCTGTAGCACATGATAGAGAGAAACAAGAGATAGGGATTGAACGTCAAGATAGGAGGTTTTGATTACATATTGATAAATCTTATGTGGCCCAAGAAGAAAATGATACTTTCATAGAGGAGTTATTAGATAATAGACCCCCACCCCCGTACGCCCCACAAAAGATATATCCCCCTGTTCCATCGCCCTCACAGTCGCCTGTTACTGTTGCTTCCACTGTCTCTGTATCTACTGCTGCTTTTTCGACGGCCTTGGCATCGGCTCCTTCTCTTCTTTCTCTTCCTTCTGCTTCCTTGCCGTCTGCAGCAACTATGACTGTTAGCACCCCCCTCACGCCCATTGTTTCAGCATCTTTCTCACCAGCTTTTTCTCCTGTGACGCAGCCCTCAGCATCGTTGGTACCTGTCACTCCGGTTGCCTCTCCTTCCCTGGTTTTTCATCCGGGTTTGGAGACGGAGATTGGTCAAAGTTTAAAGAGCGCATGGGTCCGTATGTGCGATCTGAAGTGGGAGATGCAGAGAAAACGGTAGTGGCTAACCAGGCTGCGCTGTGGGCCCGAAACCCCATTTATGGTGTGGAAGATGTGTGGAATGTGATGAAAGATTATGAGCCCTTTGTACAACAGCATGCCCTTAAGCATATGTCTGCTACTCTGATTAGTCTTTGGGAGCAGTGTTTCAAAGATGCAGTGCAACAGATTTTATATGATATTAAAGACTGTTTATATGTTAGTAATATGGAGCCTGGTCAAGTTTTTGGTAGCGTTACGACATTGATTGCTTATAGGGGAAGGCTGCTTGAGAAAAGCCCCACTGCTGTGTCTCAGTTTCCGATGAGAGAGGTTCATCTTATATATCACCCCGAGATACCCGCAGTAACAGATGGTCGTGGTAATGTTGCTCGAGCGGCAGTGGCGGCCAGGTTTCAGGAGAAATGGGTTTATACTCCGTGGAAAAGAAGTGAAGTATTGTCTCTTAAGACCCAATTACCCGACCCTAGGAAAAATCCTACTGCATATTATAAAGAATTGACTGAAGCTGCCTCTTGGAACAAAAGAAAGATGAGAGTGTGTTTGATTTTTTCACACGGTTTGAAGATGTGTTTCTGGATTATAGTGGGCAGGATTTGTCGTTGAGGGAGGTGTCCGGTTGTTTGTTAATAGATTTGTTTCCAATTTGCTTCCGGAGGTTGCGGCTCGATTGCAGGCTTCCGAAAGCACTTGGTCCACCTCTTCCCCTTCTGTTATTTGGAATATGGCGCAGTATTGTGAGCACAGGGAAAATGAGGACAAGGAGAGGACGGAGAAGAAGCACAAGTATTTGAAGACAAAGGTGTTGTTGCAGCAGGTTTCTAGAGGGAATGGTAGAGGACGTGGTGGTTTGGCCCGACAGCTTCCACGCACTAGCAGGCAGCCGAATACTACGCCTTTAGGGCCGAATCAGTGTGCATATTGTAAGGAGAAGGGACACTGGCATAGCGAGTGTCCCGTGTTGTTGCAGAAGGTGGCAGTCCCTAGAGGACTCGTGGAACTGGTGGGGTGGACAGGCCTCAACATGCTGCGGCCTCACAGGGTCGTTCTGATAATAATTACTTTGATGATCCTCGGGGCGGACAGTACTATCATGATGATTATGACACAGATGAGGTGACAGGAATGTCTTATAGCTAGGACAGCCAGGGACAGAGTGAGGGACCAGTTCCGATACCTGTAGATCAGCGCGGTCCTTACGTTACTGCGGATTTGCATGGCTCGGCTAAGGAATTTTTTGTGGATATAGGTGCAACAAACAGTTCTAGTGCTCATTCTTTGGTCCCTGGGGTGGCTCTGTCTGGCCATAATAATGTTTCAGTAGGTTTCTCTGGTGTACCGGTTGTAAGCCCCATTTCAAGACCTCCTGCATTGACTATTGGTTTTTTCACTGTGGATTCGCCATTCTTATTGACATCTAATTGTGGAGAAAATTTGATGGGTTTGGATCTGTTGAAGAAATTGCATGCTAGGATTTATTGCTCCCCGGCAGGTGTTTATATGACAATAGGTCCGGATGTGGTATGCGCTACACAGTGTCTGTCCAAAGATGCGCCCCTTCCTGTTGAATTTAAAGATGTGCCACCCACTTTGTGGGCCACAGGCGACACAGATATGGAACTGTTACAGATACCGCCGGTTTCGATCCAAGTTAAAGACAATGCTATTTTGCCTTGTATCCCTCAGTATAAAATACCACAGGCAGGAGAGCGAGACGTATTGCAAATTGTACAGGATTTGATTGAGAAAGGTGTGGTTGAGGAGACGACTGTGAATATTTGTAATAGTCCTATTCTTCCCATTCTTAAAAGGACACCTTCAGGTTCCTCTGATGATCATGAAGATGTTTATCGTTTTGTGATTGATTTGCGCGAAATTAATAAAAAAGTAGTTCCCCAGTTTCCTGTGGTCCCTGACATTACTACTCTTTTGACAATGATTCCTTCCACTGCCAAATTCTTTTCTGTCATTGACTTGAAAAATTTATTCTTCAGTGTTTCTATCCATCCAGACAGCAGGTATTTGTTCGGTTTTACACTAGCTGGCAGAAGCTTTAGATTCTGTTGAGCTCCTCAGGGCTATACTGAGAGTCCAAGTATATATAGTCAAGCTTTAAAGACCCATTTGGATTCCCTTATGCTTCCTACAGGTAATGTATTGCTCCAGTATGTTGATGATCTCCTTATCGCTTCTGACACAGAACAAGGTTGCAGGGACAGTACAGTTAAATTGTTGTTGCATTTGGCACAGCACGGTCATAAAGTTTCCCTTTCCAAATTTCAGTATTGTCGACAAGAGGTCACCTATTTAGGTCACCTACTGTCGAAGGAGGGTAGGAGATTGACTCCTGAGCACATCAGTACCATTGTTAAAATGCCCATCGCACAGACTCAGAAAGATGTGCGTGCTTTTATAGGTATCACTTCCTACTGCAGGCAGTGGATACCTACCTACTCCTTACTAACCAAACCCTTGCTTGCACTAACCACTAAAGATGTGCATGAGCCCCTGCCTTGGACGCCTGAATGTCAGCAGTCTTTTGAGCAATTAAAAGCTGTGCTGTGTTCGGCTCCTGTGCTTGGCACTCCCAACTATGGCAAGCCGTTTGTGTTGTACGCTTTCTGTTTTAACACAAAAATTTGGAGATAAGCAACGGCCGTGTGTTATTTCTCTGCTGTTCTTGACCCTGTCGCAAGAGCCCTCCCGAGCTGTCTAAGAGCGGTCGTGGCTGTGGCTGTCTCGATACGACAATCGGCTGGACTCGTGCTTGATACTGAACTCACAGTCATGGTAACTCATGCTGTGGATACACTTTTGAATAAGACTAAGACACAGCACCTCACCAGTGCACGTCTGACGTGTTATGAACTAACATTGTTCACCAAACACATCACGATCAAAAGATGTGCCACTCTGAATCCAGCCACGTTACGTTATCAGTCAGCCCAAGCAGCTGAGTTAGCCGCCCTTAATTGAGCTTGTGAATTGAGCGAGGGACTAGTTGTCAATATTTATACTGACAGCCAGTATTCCTTCGGGGTCGCACACAATTTTGGGCAACTCTGGGCTGAGAGGGGGTTCCTTACTTCCCATGGCGCAAAGATCCAACATGGTCACCTTATATTGAGGCTTTTGTCTGCTTTGACACTCCCTAAGAAGTTGCCAATAGTGAAGTGTAGCGCCCATAGGAAAGTTACTGACGATGTAGGTAAAGGGAATGTTTTTGCTCACCAGACAGCTAAGGAAACGGCACGGACTAAAATGAAGAGAATGTTTGTAGCAGGGCCCGCTAGGTGGGTGCCTGAAGTTACCTTGTTTGAGTATAGGCTTGAGAATGTGAAGGAGATACAAAGTGAGGCCACAATAGAAGAATTAGCAATATGGCAAGAAAGTACAGCACAATTGAAAGATGAGGGATGTTGGATTGATAAGTCAGGGAAACAGAGATGGATGTTGCCAGATGCATATGTTCTTCCTGTGGTCACAATGGCCCATGGCCCAGCCCATATCAGCGCTAAAGGTATTTGCAAGTTGTTAGTCCCGGTATGGCAAAATGACAATATTCCTAAGATAGCTGCACATTTAGTGAAGTACTGTATGGTATGCATGATGCAGAATCCTGGAAAAGGTACCCCTACACCACCCGGTAATTTTGCACCACCTACTTTCCCCTTTGAGGTCCTCCAGATGGACTGCATAGAACTGGACAGGTGTAATAATTTGAAGTATGTGTTGGTGGTTGTCTGTGCTTTCAGTAAATGGGTTGAGCCCTATCCCACTAAAGACAATACAGCCATTACGACTGCAAAGGTACTCTTGAAGGAGTTCTTGCCTCGTTTCGGTTTTCCCCGTTTGATCTGGAGTGATAACGAAAGTCATTTTAATGCTAAGGTAATACAGCTAATTTGTGATGGCTTGAGTATCAAACAAAAATTTCATGCTGTTAATCACCCACAGTCAGCAGGTTTGGTTGAGAAGTACAATGGTACTCTAAAACTAAAGTTGGCAAAAATTCAGGAGACCACAGGGTTACAGTGGCCAGATGCTTTACCATTAGCACTTTTGTCAATAAGAACAACGGCACATTCTAGGTCAGGATTGTCACTGTACGAGGTAGTGTTTGGATGCCCGGCAAATGTCTTGGGCGTCCCGCGCCCTCGTAGGTTCTCCGATATTGAATATCCATTGTTGATAGACTATCTTTGTCAGTTAACTGAAAGTTTGCGTTCTATTCACCAAGAGGTCCGGGAGTCCCTACCAGCTACACCAGAGGGGCACGGACACAATATCCAGCCTGGAGACTTCGTGCTGGTTCGCAACTTTCAGCGGAAGAAGAGTTTGGAGCGACACTGGAAGGGACCAGAACAGGTCCTCTTATCCACACGTACCACCGTTAAAATCGCTGGCCGGAAGAATCGGGTGCATGCCAGCCATTGCCACAAGGTCCCTCTTCCTCTGCCCTATGACGAATGGGTGAAGGAGGGAGTCGGGGACTCTGAATGCGAGCTGGTACCCCAGTTTGTTCCTTTTAGTGATGCAGGGTTGACCTGGACCAAAACAAATGAGGAAAATTATGAAGTATTGAATGCAGCGGTCCCTCCAGAAATACGAGCTACTAAGGAGCAGCTGTTTGTTGATCCAACGGTGTCTGGGGCTGCCAGGTACAATTTGCGTCCTCAGTTGAGGAACGGTGCACAAAAGGAGAAGTAGATATGTTAGGGATGGACTGTGTAAGTCAGGTGTACTTTGCTATAGTACCAACGGAATTAGTGGAATATTGTGTCAATATCATCACTCCCAAACAGAAAATATCAATTCATGATACTAATGCCGCAATTATGATACAAAAGGATATTGATGATTTGATGCAGATTGATGAAGGTATTTTTGAGACTACATCTTTCCTTGCAGCCTCCATCCCTGATACTGAATATATGAACTGCTCCTAAAACTGACGCTCCTTTTTCCTCGAAAATTTTATATTTTCTTTGGTCATGTCCTAAAATAGTTAGCTCATGCTAAAAGGAGGGTCTGTTGGAATGAAAATGTTTCCGTTACCTTTGCTTGCGCATTATTCCATGTAAGTTAGCATTCGCGACACCATTTTATGTTTGGCTGCCATTTTGAACCATGATCGAAACTAATGTCTGTCTCTCCGAAAAACGGTTTCTGGTGAGTTTCATTTCTCCAAGGTTTTGCTTTGTTGATGAATACACTGTTCTTATTAGTGCATACCTTTCCCACTAGATAGAGGCCTTCTCCCACTAGTCTAGTGGCGGGCACGGACAGAGTGACCTTGGGTAGGAGATAGTGTGTGCCCGGCCTCAGAGTCGAAACCTATCCTACTGTACTTCTTTGTTTAGCTGCATCTGCCCGGAAAATTCCATTATGGGTGTGCCTTCATTGGTTCTGAATTGTATATAATGTATCTCCATGTTTGCTGATGTCAGTCCCTCTGCAGCGCTCCTAAGAGACTGGGCAGACCGGGTTCCGCTCGAGTGTATCTGAATAAACATATATTGGTTTGTATTCTCTATTGTCTGATGGACTCTTCATTTGGTATGGAAGGCTGAGAGGTGGTCGTGAGCGACCCGGGTGACCCTAAACAGGCCACTTCCTTCATCCTCAGGGAATGTTACAGACTCATAGAGGGGTTGATGATGGGAGTGAGGAATTTGCTGATCACAAGTCTACTTAGGTTGTAAATGTGATGTGGACATAGGTCTGCAGGGGCCACGTAGTGGACGGTTTTCTTGATAGAAGTGGTCTCTTTCTCGGTGAGTGTTCTCTAGTTGGTGAGGTGTCCCACTGAGTGCTTGTAGTGCAGCTTGCTGATGATGTCCTCAGGGTTCAATTGTTTTTCAAAGTTAGTATAGATTTTTTCAATGTTGCTGTTGAAATAGTTTGAGAGGTTGTTGCAGTGTTCCTGGGAAGGGGTGATGGAGTTGGCTGAGGTTTCTGGGTTGGTGAATTCCTTGATGTTGACAAAAAACTCTTTGCCATTATTAGAGCAGCCTTCAAATCTATTTGTAAGAGTTTTTCTCTTGGCGTCTATCAGAAGGTGGTGCTAGTGCCTGAGGTAGACCTTGTAGGTTGCGCTGGCATCGTGGTTGGCTCTCCATTTCCTTTCCAGCTGTTTGCAATATCTTTTGGAGTCCCAGAGTTCTTCCCTGTACCAGGAGGCCTGTTTGTTGGTTTTGCAGTATTTGTGGGTACCAGAGCATCACCACAGTTGATATCCACTGGTTGAAGTTGGTGATGCCCTCGGCTATGTTGTTGGTGGTGTTGGGTTGGTTAGTTTTGAGTGTGCTGTGCAAGTCAGTTTCCATTATTCTGTTCCAGCTCCAGCTGGGTTGGTTGGTTTTGATGGGAGCTTTGACTTGCGGTGTGGAGATAGCATGTGAGTGGAAACATGGAGTGGTAGCTGATGCTGTTGCCGGGGGCAAAGATTGCATCTAACGTCTGTTCTACGATGTGTGTGGGGTCCATGATGAGCTGGGGAAGTCCTATATTGTTCAGACCCTCGAGGAGGTTGGTGGAACAGTGGTCAGAGGGGTCTTCGAGATGGAAGTTGAAATTGCAGAGAAGTAGGAAGTCCTTGGAAATAATGGTTAGAGGGTGCTGAAGTCTGAGATGAAGTTGCTAAGGTTTCCTCATGGACCGGGTAGTTGGTAAGCCAGGGCACCTTTCAGGGTGGGGCTCTTGTTTGGTTGTAGATTGAAATGCATGTGTTTCAAGAAAGGGGTGTCTGGGTCTGTGGTAGTTGAATATTTGAGGGTGTATTTGTAAAAGATGGTGAGTCCTCCCCCACGTTTGTGGATGCGGTCCTGGCATAAAATTTAGTATCCTGCTGGTTCGGCCACAGCGATGTCCAGGGATGAAGCGGGGATCATCCAGGTTTCCGTTAGGAAGAGGAGGCCTAGTGTGCTCTTGCTGAGGAGGTCCCAAATTTTGATAGTGTGTTTTTGGGTGAGTGGGTGTTGAGGAGCATGCATGTGAGAGTTCTCTGAAGGTAAGGCATGCAGTTTGGTGAGGTGAGGTTGTGAAAGTGTGACATGGGAGTCGGAGTATGGGGAGTGTGTGTTGGCAAGTTGCTGCAGGTAATGTGACAGTGGGAGCAAGAGAAAGGTCCTACCGTGCTGTGGGGTGCAGTGCAGCAGCAGTAGGTGGACGTGTGCCCCCAGGTTGAGTGAGAGGAGGGACTCTTCAGAGTAGCACAGGTGGGTGATCTGCCAGGGGTCGTGGTGCTGGGCACGGTCCAGGTACAGATGGGTTTGCCTCTTGTGCACCTTTGATGCACCAGCGGCATGGTCGTGCAGCGCTGCCATTAAGTAGGTCCTGGGAGGGGGGAGAAGTGCTGGGGGTGGTGGGTAGGGCAATGGAGAGGCTGAAAGAAGATGTGGGAATAAGCAGAAGACACAGGAGAGCAGGTAAGGAGTGGTGGAAGGCTAGAGAAGGAAAAAGCATTGGAAGGGGATGTGGGCTGTGGGAGAAAGATGAAAAATTTACAATAGTAAGAAATAAAGGCACAGAAGGAAGCCAAATGTATGAGAATAAAGAGGCACAAAATCAAGGGAGAAGAGTGAGAAAACGAGGCACAACAGAAATGGAAGCGAGTAAGAAAAGAGCACAACAGCAATGACAAAGTGAGAAATAGAAGCACACAAGTAATGGAAAAGAGTGAGCGCAAGAGGCACAAAAGTATGGGAAAAAGAGTAAAGAAATGTGTAAAAGGTGTGAGAAAGAAAAAGGCACAGAGGTGTGGGAAAGGGCAGGCACGGAAGTGCCACAGGGTGCAAGAGGGAGGCAGAGAGAGCACATAAGAGACACAGGAGGAGAGTGAGGAGAGAGGTGGCAGCAGGAATGCGTGGAGGGGCCTTGAAGCACAGGGCTGGGTCCAAAAGGGCCTTAGACTAGTCAGTGGCCACTCCCAGGTAAGTGTGGTGGGGAGCTGGGGTCTAGGCACCTTGCTCAATTGGGTGGCGCAGCGGCCGCCATTAAGTAGTTCGTTGGAGGAGGGAGGAGCCCAGGTGGACTGTGGGCAGTGCTATGGATAGGTGGGAAGAAGAAGCAGAAGACACAGGAGAGCAGGTAAGGAGCAAGATGTGTGGAGCATGAAGGCGATGCATCGGGTTCCAGTCCTTAGGATTCGTAGGCAATGCGTCGTCATCTAGCCAAGCACCCTAAGATGCATTGTCGTCAAGCAGCCCAAGATGTAGGCGAAGTGTTGGTGCCAAGCAGCACAGCTGGCGATGAGAGATCCTCGAAGCAAGTGTTGCATCAGCGCCGAAGGAGAAGGGTCCGATCTGACCAGCGCAACAACGGTGATGCGTGAATTATGCAGAAAACCCACTTCCAAGGGCCCAGGACTGCATCAGCACTACTTGGCAGGGCAGGACTCACAGTTGGAAGAGTCCAGAGTTTGTAGCAGGGTTGTTGGAAGTCTTTGATGTCCCTGAGACTTCAGAACAGGAGGCAAGCGAGCAAACCCTTGGAGTCACATTGGTTTTGGACTTTAGATATGAACGTCCAGCCCTTCTCACTTTCAGGCAAGGAGGGCAGCAGGACAGGCACAGCAAAGCAGGAGTCCAGCAGAGTCCAGCAGAGTCCAGCAGAGTGACTGTCCTTTCAGCAGCACAGCAGTCCTTCTTCCTGGCAGAGTATCCTCTGGTTCAGAAGTGTTCTGAAGTGGTGGTGTCTGAGGTCCAGTACTTATACCCGGTTGTGACTTTGAAGTGAGGGAGACTTCAAAGAGAGGGCTTTGAAGTGCACAAAATCCCTGCCCTTCCTGCCCTGGCTCTAGACTCTCTACAGGGGGGTATACAGCTGTTTGAGTGGAGACAGGCACAGCCCATTTAGGTGTGTCAGCTTCTCCCTCCCATCCCACCCAGGATGACCTATCAGGATATTGATGGCCCATCAGTCACACCTAAGCTCCCTTTGTGTGTAGCTGTTTAGAGGGAATACGCAAAGCCCAGCTGTCACCCACCCCAGACGTGTATTCAGATAAAGGCAGCAGGCACAGAAAGGTTAAAGTAAGAAAATGCCAACTTTTTAAAAGTGGCAATTTCAGACTAGCAACTTAAAATCCAACTTTGCCATAAGTTGGGATTTTAAATTGTGAATCCAGAGACACCAAACTTTAAACGTCTATCTTTTCCCAATTGAAAATTACACTTATAAAATGTAATAAGGTAATCCCAATGTTAACCTATGGGAGAGATAGGCCTTGCAGTAGTGAAAAACGAATTTAATAGTTTCTTAATACCAGGATTTGTAAAACTTAAAAGTACTTGTCCTACTTTTTAAATATACTGCACCCTGCCCTTGACGCTGTCCAGGGCCTACTCTAGGGGTGACTTATATGTATTAAAAGGAAAAGTTTGGGCCTGGAAAGAGGGTTAATTTGCCACGTCGACATGGTGGTTTTGCACACATAGGCCCTGCATTTGCAGGCCTGCGACATTTTTAAAGGGCTACTGAAGTGGGTGGCACAATCAGTGCTGCAGGCCCACTAGTAGCATCAAATTTACAGGCCCTGGGCACATGTAGTGCAATTTACTAGGGACTTATAAGTAAATTAAATATGCCAATTGTGGATAAGCCAATGTTACCATGTTTTAACCACTTTAGCACTGTTTAGCAGAGGTAAAGTGCCCAGAGTCCTAAATCCAACAAAAATGAATTCAGCAAAAAGGGGAGGAGGAAGGCAAATGGTTTGGGGGTGTCCCTGCAGAAAGGACCAGGTCCAACAACAACACAATGCACATTGCCTCATATCAATATGAAGATGCTACATCCATGGTTTTATAGTCTGCTAAATGCATGATGCACATGCCAGAGTCAAATACATTCATGTGACATTGGTAGCTTTGGTGGCAGATGATGTCTTTATGCATTTCTTTAGTGCATTATTTTTATACAGACATGGGATCACTGACAGAATATCGACATCAAAAATATCGAGGTACAAAAATATCGATGCAAAAATATCGTTGTACAGAATATCGAAGTCCTATCTACATAATGGTGAATCCAAAAATATCGAAAAAATATATATCGTTGTCTAAAATATCGTTGTTAAAAATATCTTTTTTTAAGGTTTAAAAAATAATGTGAAATAATACATATAATAAAAAAAACATAGTTAAAATTATTAGAAAATGTTTAAAATTATAAGTATTACATATATTGTAAAAAGTAAATAAACATACATATATATAAAATATAATATATATATTTACTTAATAATATTAATAAATAATTATTTTATTAAATAATAAATTGTTAGAAATATATTAAAAATTATAAATACATATATATACAAATACACCAATAACATAAAAATAAAAAAATAAAATATGTATATATAATAAATTAAAATATTAAAATATTTTTAATCTTTTTAAAATACATTTTATACTACATTAACTGAAACAGTAGAGAAAATATTGGATAGCAGAGGGGTAAAAATTACTATTCCCACTCCAGTGAGTGCAACAGTAGGGAAAGTATTGGATAGCGTAGGGGTAAAAATTACTATTCCCACTCCAGTGAGTGCAACAGTAGGGAAAGTGTTGGATAGCGTAGGGGTAAAAATTACTATTCCCACTCCAGAGAGTGCAACAGTAGGGAAAGTGTTGGATAGCGTAGGGGTAAAAATTACTATTCCCACTCCAGGGAGTGCAACAGTAGGGAAAGTGTTGGATAGCGTAGGGGATAAAATTACTGTTCCCACTCCAGTGAGTGCAACAGTAAGGAAAGTGTGGGTAGCGGAGGGGTAAAAATTACTATTTCCACTCCAGTGAGTGCAAAAGTAGGGAAAGTGTTGGATAGCGTAGGGGTAAAAATCACTATTCCCACTCCAGTGAGTGCAACAGTAGGGAAAGTGTTGGATAGCGTAGGGGTAAAATTTACTATTCCCACTCCAGTGAGTGCAACAGTAGGGAAAGTGTTGGATAGCGGAGAGGAATAATTTACTATTCCCACTCCAGTAAAATAGTTAAAAATAATTAACAAACAATTAATTAATTTTAAAAAATGTACCTCCCACCATATTCCCCTATAAATGACACCACCAATATTGTAAAACATAACACTATTAATATAATTAATTAATAATTAATTAATTAATTATTTAACATTAACAAACAATTTAAAAACCATGATTAATAATTTAATTCACACAATTAACAGTATAAATACATTTAAAATACATTTTATAATAAAAAAATATATAGAAATTAAATTACTTCCCAGCCTACTCCCATATCAACACACAACCCGCTGTTAAAAAAAATCACACAGGGGGTGTGGCCGGGCAAGATGGCCGATTGGACGTAATCCGTCTCGGCTCCCGGTCCGCGCCAGTGTTTCGGGGAGATACCAGCCGCAAAACGACAGCGGGGCAGCTGCAATGAGAGGCGAGAGACGGCCCCACATCTAGGGCGTCCGAGGAGTCCCAGAACGAAGCGCTAGATTCCGAAATGAGGCTGCTGTGAAGCGGCATGGGAGCGCCCCTGAATCCACACGTGCCTGCGACCGCCATCTTACGAACTGGTACGGCGCCCGGTGAGATCGGCGCACCTCCGTGCAATGGGTACAACGCGACCGGAGTCCACGCGGGATCCAATCGCACGACACCGCGCAGTGCGGGAGAACGGAGGCACAGCTACTCGCTACCCGCAGCGCTCAGAACGATTGCCCAGTATGGCCGGCCAGCTGAGGTAGGCTGGCTCCGGGTGGTGCGTGGATGCTCCTCCCTCCCACCTCCCCATTTATGGCGACCGCTGCGCGGCCGCGCTGCTGGCGCGCCGAAGGCGCGCCTAAGGCAAGCCCGTCTGCGCCCGTCCGCGCCGTGACCGCGCCCAGCACCAGACCCCTTGGTCCGGGCATCCCCCGCGCCCGCCACATCAACAGACGCCGATACGACGCCAGCACCCTCCACGCACTCAACCCCGGAAAAGATCACGCCTGCTACCAGGCCACCCCGAAGCGCACCCAAGGGCCCTTCACCTGCCGGAACTGCAGCTTCGCCAGCACCCGCCCTGCCAAACCACCGCCCAGGAAAGAACCCAACTACCTCAGATGCATCCTCCTCAACACCCGCTCCGCCCGCAAACACGCCATCGAACTCTGGGACCTTCTCGACTCAACCTCCCCAGACGTCGCATTCCTGACGGAGACCTGGCTGAATCCCGCTTCAGCCCCGACATCGCCATTGCCATCCCGGACGGATACAAGATCACCCGCAGGGACCGCACCAACGGAGTCGGAGGAGGCATCGCCATCGTCCACAGGAACACCCTCAGAGTCTCAACCAACACCGACGACACCCTCAGCACCGCCGAACACATGCACTTCCAGATCCACACCAATCCCAACACCACCCTCAGAGGAACCCTCATCTACAGACCCCCGGACCCCGACCACAGTTCAGCGATTCCATCGCTGACTTCGTCAGCACACACGCCATCGCCTCCACGGACTACATTCTCCTCGGGGACCTGAACTTCCACCTCGAGAACAACAAGGACACCAACTCCACCACCCTGATCGACAACCTCGCCACCCTCGGACTCAGACAGCTCGTGACTACACCCACCCACGCCGCCGGCCACACGCTCGACTCCATCTTTTCCGCAAGCCCACACGTCTCCTTCAACCACACCTCCGAACCCCACTGGACTGACCACCACTGCATCCACTTCACCTACAGGAAGCCCACCACGCACCACCGCACCGAACAAATGCCTCGCCGCTGCTGGAGCAGAGTCACGGAAGACCAGCTAACCACAACCCTCGCCCTGAGCCCACCCGCCGAACCCTCCGACCCCGACACCGCCGCCCGCAACCTCAGACAGTGGATCGACGACTGCGCCAACACCCTCGCCCCGCTCAAGAATCCGCCCCAGCCACACCAGCAAGAAAGCCACCTGGTTCACCGAAGACCTCCAGGCCTCCAAACGAACATGCCGAAAACTGGAGAAGATCTGGCTCCACGAACGGACAGCGGACAGCTACGCCGCCCACAAGAGCGCCACCCGCAGTCACCATCACCTCATCAGATCCGCCAAAAGGGCCTCACTCAAAGACCGCCTAGACAACAACGCACACAACAGCAAAGAGCTCTTCAACATCGTGAAGGAACTCTCCAACCCCAGCTCCAACACCAACGACATCCAGCCGTCGCGAGACCTGTGCGACTCACTGGCCACCTTCTTCCACCGCAAAATCGCCGACATCCACGACAGCTTCAACACCACGACCGCCCCGGCAACCACCGAGACCACTGCCCCCACAACCACCAACCGCCTGCTCTCCTGGACCAACATCAACGACGAGGACACCAGCGAGATCATGAACACCATCCACTCCGGTTCACCGCTAGACCCGTGCCCTCACCACATCTTCAACAAAGCCAGTACAGCCATCGCGCCCCATCTCCGGAAAATAATCAACATCTCCTTCGAGACAGCAACCTTCCCGGAAAGCTGGAAGCACGCCGAGATCACCGCCTTACTCAAGAAACCCAAGGCAGACCCCAAGGACCTCAAGAACTTCCGACCCATCTCTCTGCTCCCCTTCCCCGCGAAGGTCACTGAGAAAATCGTCAACAAACAACTGACCCGCTACCTTGAGGAGAACAACATCCTGGACCCTTCCCAGTCCGGCTTCCGCAGCAACCACAGCACCGAAACCGCCCTCATCGCCGCCACCGATGACATCAGGACCCTGCTAGACAACGGAGAAACAGCAGCCCTCATCCTCCTGGACCTATCAGCCGCCTTCGACACGGTCTGCCACCACACACTACGAACACGCCTTCACGACGCCGGGATCCAAGAGAAGGCCCTGGACTGGACCACATCCTTCCTTTCCGGCAGAACACAAAGCGTCCGCCTCGCCCCCTTCCGATCCAAGGCCACCAAGATCATCTGCGGCGTACCCCAAGGCTCCTCCCTCAGCCCAACGCTGTTCAACATCTACATGGCACCCCTCGCCCACGTCGCCCGACAGCACAACCTCAACATCATCTCCTACGCCGACGACACCCAGCTGATCCTCCCACTCACCAAAGACCCTCACACCGCCAAAGCCCACCTCCACGAAGGAATGAAGGCCGTCGCCGAATGGATGAGGACCAGCCGCCTGAAGCTGAACTCGGACAAGACGGAGGTCTTCATCCTTGGTTCCAACCCTTCAGCCTGGGACGACTCCTGGTGGCCAACATCACTGGGAACAGCCCCGCCACCCACCGACCACGTACGCAACCTAGGGGTCATCCTCGACCCCACCCTCTCCATGACTAAGCAGGTCAACGCCGTTTCCTCATCCTGCTTCAACATCCTCCGAATGCTCCGCAGGATCTTCAAGTGGATCCCCACCGAAACAAGAAAAACAGTCACCCAGGCCCTCGTCACCAGCAGGCTGGACTACGGAAACGCCCTCTACGCAGGAACGACGGCTAAGCTCCTGAGACGGCTGCAACGCATCCAGAACGCCTCTGCACGTCTTATCCTCGACATCCCCCGACGCAGCCACATCACACCCCACCTGAGAGACCTGCACTGGCTCCCTGTCAACAAGAGGATGTCCTTCAAGCTCCTCACCCACGCACACAAAGCACTCCACAACTCCGGACCAGCCTACCTCAACAGACGACTCAGCTTCTACACCCCCACCCGCCAGCTCCGCTCGACCAGCCTCGCCCTCGCCACAGTCCCCCGCATCCGGAAAACGACCGCCGACGGCAGATCCTTCTCCCACCTCGCCGCCAAGACCTGGAACACCCTCCCCACCAACCTCCGACAGACCCAAGACCTACTGGCCTTCAGAAGACTCCTCAAGACCTGGCTCTTCGATCAGTAGCAGCACCACCCCCCTCTTCCCCCAGCGCCTTGAGACCCTCGCGGGTATGTAGTGCGCTTTATAAATGACATGATTGATTGATTGATTGATTGAGGAGCTTTGCCCAGCAGCTCCATTGGGCACGCCTCGCGGGCTGAGAGGGACAAGGAAGACTGATCTTACACGGCGCAGGCGGTCAGCGTCAACCGAGTGGACCCGGAGAGGGTGTGATGGGCGTTGCCTGACTCTAAGATGGCGCACAACTAGCGTGTTATGTTCCATGCACAGCAAGCACTGAGAGCCGCCTGAGGCCTTCCCCGAGCCTTCGCACTGCATTGGAGACCTTGTGAGAGCCCTGGTTTACGTCTAACGTTTGTGAGGCCAACTCGTGTCGACGGGATTCAGCGGTCACCCCTCTTGCGGAGACGGTGTTGCCCACGAGGGGTCCTCTGATGTGCCCGCACCCTCACCACGGACATCAGCGAAAGGGGAGCAACAACATAGCGACGTGGCCTGGGCTAGTGGCGGGCCACCCGGAGGAGGTGACGCTTTTCATGGCCGCATCCAATGGTGGAGGAGAAAGGTGCCGCACGGAGCTGTGCCTGCAGCCCAGAGTTGTGAAGCCTGGGTCCCTGTTTTGAGGAGCTGTGCCTACCCCGGACCCCGCATCAGCAGGGAGAAGAGGGTTCAGAGTACTTGGAGATCAATGGCAGGGCGGAGACAGCAAAGCACTGTGAGCCGCTGTAAGCACATAGAGGTCGCCTGAGGAGGACCGCGAAGAGGCAGAGTTCAGACGCGGCGGCCGTGTGGTTGTCGTAGTCCTCGCCTCTATGTCGCCTAAGAAAACGGCGACCGGTTTGATGGTGGCATTTTCTACATTCTTGACGTAAGGGCGCTATGGCAGAGGCATGTCCACTATAGTACGCACATGAAGATAAGGCTCCCGAGCTTTTTGCTGCACAGGCGCGCTATGGCGGGCCTCGTGGAACGTTCGGGGCCTCAACTCCCCTCAGAAGAGGCAAAAGGTGGGGAAGTACCTCACAGACCACCATTTTGACATAGTGGCACTCCAAGAGACACATCTCCAGAGAGCTGACGAATTGAGGCTTAAACACAAAATGTATCCCCTCATTTATAGATCATCAGCGCATAAGAAGCACCGGGAGTGGCACTCCTATTTCACACTTCGACAGAAATTCCAACCTCTGGACGTTCAATCAGACAAGGAGGGCAGGATGGTCCTGGTTAAGGGTACACTACGGGGCACGCTTTGCACCTTTATTGCTATGTATGCACCTACTATGGGCCAAACGAGCTTTCTCAACTCCCTACTAGACAAAATAGAGCACTTTGCGGAAGGGCCAACGATTTTAATGGGGGATTTTAATCTCATTTGGCAATCTGATTTAGACAGCACTCACCCACACAGATCTGAAACTGGCACCTTCTCTGCAGATATAAAACAGAGACTTCACGACCTAGGTCTACGGGATGCCTGGCGTGCCTTGTACCCACAGACTAGAGACTATACATTCTATTCTCACGTACACCACACTTATTCAAGATTGGACTACATCTTTATCAATCAAAGATTACTGGGCACACTTAGAGAGGCCAAGATCTTCCCCCTTTCCATCTCGGACCACTGTCCACTCTCGATTTGCTTGCAATGGGGATCTGCCCCCACTACGACCCCCAAATGGTACTTCCCCATATCTCTTACACGGGATAGGGTACTGCGCACTGAACTGCGGGAAGCTATCACAGAGTACTTCACAGCCAATAGTCCAGAAGACACCTCTCCAGGTAATAATTGGTACGCCTTCAAGGCAGTCATACGGGGGAAATGTTTAGAGCTTAATTCTACCCTGAATAAACAACGGGCGCGGGAGAGGGAGGATCTAGAGAGGGAGTTAGACCAGGCGGAGCAGGCGGAGCAGGCACACAAGACCAATCCTACTAGGGTGACCCAGCGCGCCCTTACAGCCTTGCGAGGCAAGCTGAAAGCAATCTATAACAACAGGGCAGAATACACCCTTTTAAAACTACGTCATGTCTCTTACACTCAGGGGAATAAAATAGGCAAACACCTAGCGAGGCAACTCAGAGCGAAACGCGAGAGGGAATACATCGGAGGCATACGAGATGGGAGGAACGGGTTAGTACAAGCAGATGGTGAAAAGGCTGATCTCTTTGGGTCCTTCTACAAGGCACTTTACACCGCAGAACCAAAAGAGGCTGACTTGCAGGATAGCTACCTTCGGGCCCTGCGGTTCCCCTGTATCTCTCAGGCCACGAATGACAGCCTTACGGCCCCCATAACTGCAGAAGAGGTGGGTGCGACTATCACAGCTCTTAAATTGCACACAGCTCCGGGACCGGACGGTCTCACAGCCCACTTCTATAAAACCTTTGCTCCCGACCTTATTCCTCACCTCACGCGCTTTTTTAACCAGATGGCGGAGACAGGAGAAGTGACCCCCCTCGATGGCCGAAGCAGTGGTCACGGTCATCCCCAAACCTGGGAAAAATGTACAATTCTGTGCCTCTTACCGTCCCATAGCACTCCTAAACCTAGACGCAAAGCTTTACTCTACGATTCTTGCACACCGATTACAGGACTTAATGCCAGATTTAATCCACCCGATCAGTCTGGATTTATACAGGGGCGGCAGACACACAATAACATTAGACGCACGATACACCTAATTGAGAAAGCCTCCAAATGGGAGATACTGGCGGTCTTGGTGGGGCTCGATGCCGAAAAGGCCTTTGATCGGGTGGATTGGGCAATCCTCTTTCGCGTCCTTAAATCTTTTGGCTTCGCAGACAAATTCATTCGTATGATTAAGGCCAACTACACACAGCCCCGCTCCCGGGTACAGGTCAATGGAGTGCTATCGGCCCCTTTCTCCCTCACGGGAGGCACTAGACAGGGGTGTCCTTTGTCCCCCCTGCTATTTGCGCTTAGCATTGAACCGTTCGCTATGTCCATCCAGAACAATTTGGCGATTCAGGGGATCCCCTTTGGGGGAGACAATCACAAAATATCGCTTTTTGCGGACGATGTGCTCTTGACACTCGCAGATCCGTCTCGATCACTCCCAGCGTTGCAAGTGGAACTAGTCAAATTTGAAGTCGTAGCCGGCTTCAAGGTCAATATCGACAAGTCCTATGTACTTAATCTTACACTTCCGGACGCTGAGGCACGTGCACTCCAATCCCAATCCCCCTTGCAATGGTCCAGCCGCTCCCTCCAATACCTGGGGATTCAGCTGACCCCACGAGTGGAAGGGCTTTTTAAAGCCAACTTTCCAGCCGCCCTCCTTCAACTTGAGAGAGAACTGAAGCGGTGAAAGCCTCTATTTATCTCTTGGCTTGGACGCATTCACGCTATCAAGATGACACTGTTGTCCAAACTATTATACCTCTTTCAGGCCTTACCCATTGACTTGGATGCAACCTTTTTGCCTAAAATCAAATCGCTGCTTACCCGATTCATTTGGCAAGGAGGGAGGGCCCGCTTATCTTTTTCCATACTGCGGTGTCCTAGAGCGAAAGGGGGGGTGGGACTGCTAGATATTGGGTTATATTACAAAGCTGCACAATTGCGGATAGTGACGGAGTGGTTTAAAAGGGAGTCGGGGACGCATTGGCTCCATATGGATAGAGGAGTGGCGGGAAGAACCATATGGGGTCTCATTTTGAAACCCAAGAAGGAGCGACCCGCGAACGCGTACATTAGCACCCCCACACGCACTGTACTGAAAGTATGGGACTCTGTGTCTGGAGATGGGAGTTGGACTACATTCCCTTCACCATACACCATCCATTTTAATCCGGCCTTTCCGCCGGCCCTACACGAAGGCCCATTCGACGCCTGGAGGGAGGGAGGCTGCCTCATGCTTGATCACATATTCCACAACTATGACATTCTCACCTTTGATAATTGTAGAAGGGAATTTCATTTACCACCAGAAGAACACTTTCACTACCTTCAACTTAGACATTGGGCACTCACTCCCCACATACGGGACAATGTCATGAGGGAGAAAACGGGGTTCGAGAAGTATGTGAGAACAGTGGGCTCTATGAAAGGGGTGATCTCTTTCCTCTATAATTATCTGCTCTCCACCACACACTCGGCTCAGCCGCGCTACATGTCCATGTGGGAGGGGGTGTTGCAGCGAGATATCCATGAAAGGGAATGGACGGCACTCTGGTCCGATATATCGAAATTCAATCACTCCCTAGGGCTTAGGGAAGCACATTTAAAAACTCGAATGGACTGGTACCTCCACCCCGCTAAACTCAAGCGAATCTTCCCGCACACAACTGACAGATGCTGGAGGGGTTGTTGGCTGCTGGGTGATTTCCAACATATATGGTGGGATTGCCCCACCATACGTCCCTTCTGGGAGGAAATCTTGGCACAAATCAAAACCATGTTGGGATATCCTGTACCGACCACCCTGGAAGGAGTTCTCCTAGGCATTCGTGATCCCTCCTTAGAACACCAGACTAAGGCCGACAAGGCTATCATGTGGACATGTACAGGGGCGGCGAAAGTGACGATCGCAGCAGCCTGGAAGAAGAGGACGGCTCCTTCCCTCTCAATATGGCATGCGCGACTTTGGAAGCTCCTCTGTCTGGAAGGAATGGCGGAGATGTTCCGCGACGATTATAAAAGCTTTGAATATAAGTGGGGTCCATTATTCGCCTTCCTTACGAGGGGTCTGCCATTGGCGGTGTGCCCTCCGTCAATCAGGGAAATGCATCTCTTTCAATTCTAATGCACTACATCTATGCCCAGTAGTTCACTTGGCTTTCATACATAGTGTCGCCACCACATTCCTTGTTAGTGGGTGGGGGGAGGGTTTTGGGTGATTTTTGGTTTCTTCATTTGGGTTTTTTTTTTTTTTTAGGGAGTACCTTCCCAGTTGGAAGGGTGGAGTGTAAACTTGTCACGATATAACGGACTGTGAGAATCTATTTTGGAACACGGGACATACTATGACTATGGACTATCTGAAACTGTACTGGTCATTATAGATTGTTTCCTTTTCGCAAAGGGGCATAGAGATGTCCGAGCTTGCGTCTTCCGCATTGCTTTTCCTTGTGACAGTATGTAATGTATCCTATGGCACTGATACTCCTGTTGTTGTATAGCACACGTTGTCTAATTTTACGAAATGCTAATAAACATACGTTTGATTAAAAAACAAATCACACAAATAACAGAATTAATAAATAATTAATAAATATTAATAACCAATTAATAAATAATTAACAATATATTATTTATCACAATTTACAATATACATTTTTAAATACATAAATATTAAATAATTAAAAATATAAATAAATTAATTATTATTAAATTACTTCCCACCCTACTCCCTAAAACCCACAACACACTCCCCAAAAAATAACACAATTTACATATTTACCAATTAATTATTAATAATTAACAAACAATTAATAACTAATTAATAATAAATTATTTACCACAATTAACAATTTAAAATAATAAATAATTATTAATTAATAGAAATTATTAATTAATTAATTATAATTAAATTACTTCCCACCCTATTCCCCTATAAACCCACAACCCGCTCCTAAAAAAATAACACAATTAAGATATTTACAAAATAATTAATAATAAACAACCAATTAATAACTAATTGATAATAAATTAATTACTACAATTAACAATATAAAATATTAAATATATAAATATAAATTAATAAAATATATTAATTAATTAATTATAATTAAATTACTTCCCACCCTATTCCCCTATAAACCCACAACCCGCTACGGAATAAAAATGGCAATTTAATTTTTTTTTTTTTAATAATTTCTAAAAATTATTATTACATTTACTATAATTAAATTACTTCCCACCCTATTCCCCTATAAACCCACAACCCCTATGGAACTAAAATGCAAAATTAAGTTAAAAAAAATTAATGACTTCTAAAAATGTAATACATATATTAAAAAAATATACACTACTTAACCAAAAATATACAACACATACATTTAAAATACATACTAAAATACATAGCACTAATATAAACATCGATATTATTAACAACGATATTTTTACAAACGATATTACTGACTTCGATATTAACAAAAACGATATTTCTTACCTTGATGTCGATATTCTTGTCACCGATATTCTTGATGTCGAAATTCTGTCCTTTCGATATTTCCAACTCGATATTTTTATACTTCAAAAATAAAAACTCAATATTATGTCTGTACACCATGGACATGCATGCACTCAATTAAGAACACCACCAGCCCAAAAGCCACAGGTAATCTAGTTCGTTTTGGGTAGAAACTGTAGACCGAGGGATTTTAATTTGTGTCTTCTGTCTTCTTCTCTGAGTGATAGCATGCAGCACCATCGTCCACAGGAACACCCTCAGAGTCTCAACCAACACCAACGGCACCCTCAGCACCGCCGAACACATGCACTTCCAGATCCACACCGATCCCAACACCACCCTCAGAGGAACCCTCATCTACAGACCCCCCGGACCCCGACCACAGTTCAGCGATTCCATCGCTGACTTCGTCAGCACACACGCCATCGCCTCCACGGACTACATTCTCCTCGGGGACCTGAACTTCCACCTCGAGAACAACAAGGACACCAACTCCACCACCCTGATCGACAACCTCGCCACCCTCGGACTCAGACAGCTCGTGACTACACCCACCCACGCCGCCGGCCACACGCTCGACTCCATCTTTTCCGCAAGCCCACACGTCTCCTTCAACCACACCTCCGAACCCCACTGGACTGACCACCACTGCATCCACTTCACCTACAGGAAGCCCACCACGCACCACCGCACCGAACAAATGCCTCGCCGCTGCTGGAGCAGAGTCACGGAAGACCAGCTAACCACAACCCTCGCCCTGAGCCCACCCGCCGAACCCTCCGACCCCGACACCGCCGCCCGCAACCTCAGACAGTGGATCGACGACTGCGCCAACACCCTCGCCCCGCTCAAGAATCCGCCCCAGCCACACCAGCAAGAAAGCCACCTGGTTCACCGAAGACCTCCAGGCCTCCAAACGAACATGCCGAAAACTGGAGAAGATCTGGCTCCACGAACGGACAGCGGACAGCTACGCCGCCCACAAGAGCGCCACCCGCAGTCACCATCACCTCATCAGATCCACCAAAAGGGCCTCACTCAAAGACCGCCTAGACAACAACGCACACAACAGCAAAGAGCTCTTCAACATCGTGAAGGAACTCTCCAACCCCAGCTCCAACACCAACGACATCCAGCCGTCGCGAGACCTATGCGACTCACTGGCCACCTTCTTCCACCGCAAAATCGCCGACATCCACGAAAGCTTCAACACCACGACCGCCCCGGCAACCACCGAGACCACTGCCCCCACAACCACCAACCGCCTGCTCTCCTGGACCAACATCAACGACGAGGACACCAGCGAGATCATGAACACCATCCACTCCGGTTCACCGCTAGACCCGTGCCCTCACCACATCTTCAACAAAGCCAGTACAGCCATCGCGCCCCATCTCCGGAAAATAATCAACATCTCCTTCGAGACAGCAACCTTCCCGGAAAGCTGGAAGCACGCCGAGATCACCGCCTTACTCAAGAAACCCAAGGCAGACCCCAAGGACCTCAAGAACTTCCGACCCATCTCTCTGCTCCCGTTCCCCGCGAAGGTCACAGAGAAAATCGTCAACAAACAACTGACCCGCTACCTTGAGGAGAACAACATCCTGGACCCTTCCCAGTCCGGCTTCCGCAGCAACCACAGCACCGAAACCGCCCTCATCGCCGCCACCGATGACATCAGGACCCTGCTAGACAACGGAGAAACAGCAGCCCTCATCCTCCTGGACCTATCAGCCGCCTTCGACACGGTCTGCCACCACACACTACGAACACGCCTTCACGACGCCGGGATCCAAGAGAAGGCCCTGGACTGGACCACATCCTTCCTTTCCGGCAGAACACAAAGCGTCCGCCTCGCCCCTTCCGATCCAAGGCCACCAAGATCATCTGCGGCGTACCCCAAGGCTCCTCCCTCAGCCCAACGCTGTTCAACATCTACATGGCACCCCTCGCCCACGTCGCCCGACAGCACAACCTCAACATCATCTCCTACGCCGACGACACCCAGCTGATCCTCCCCTCACCAAAGACCCTCACACCGCCAAAGCCCACCTCCACGAAGGAATGAAGGCCGTCGCCGAATGTATGAGGACCAGCCGCCTGAAGCTGAACTCGGACAAGACGGAGGTCCTCATCCTTGGTTCCAACCCTTCAGCCTGGGACGACTCCTGGTGGCCAACATCACTGGGAACAGCCCCGCCACCCACCGACCACGTACGCAACCTAGGGGTCATCCTCAACCCCACCCTCTCCATGACTAAGCAGGTCACCGCCGTTTCCTCATCCTGCTTCAACATCCTCCGAATGCTCCGCAGGATCTTCAAGTGGATCCCCACCGAAACAAGAAAAACAGTCACCCAGGCCCTCGTCACCAGCAGGCTGGACTACGGAAACGCCCTCTACGCAGGAACGACGGCTAAGCTCCTGAGACGGCTGCAACGCATCCAGAACGCCTCTGCACGTCTTATCCTCGACATCCCCCGACGCAGCCACATCACACCCCACCTGAGAGACCTGCACTGGCTCCCTGTCAACAAGAGGATAACCTTCAAGCTCCTCACCCACGCACACAAAGCACTCCACAACTCCGGACCAGCCTACCTCAACAGACGACTCAGCTTCTACACCCCCACCCGCCAGCTCCGCTCGACCAGCCTCGCCCTCGCCACAGTCCCCCGCATCCGGAAAACGACCGCCGGCGGCAGATCCTTCTCCCACCTCGCCGCCAAGACCTGGAACACCCTCCCCACCAACCTCCGACAGACCCAAGACCTACTGGCCTTCAGAAGACTCCTCAAGACCTGGCTCTTCGATCAGTAGCAGCACCACCCCCCTCTTCCCCCAGCGCCTTGAGACCCTCGCGGGTATGTAGTGCGCTTTATAAATGACATGATTGATTGATTGATTGATTGAGGAGCTTTGCCCAGCAGCTCCAATGGGCACGCCTCGCGGGCTGAGAGGGACAAGGAAGACTGATCTTACACGGCGCAGGCGGTCAGCGTCAACCGAGTGGACCCGGAGAGGGTGTGATGGGCGTTGCCTGACTCTAAGATGGCGCACAACTAGCGTGTTATGTTCCATGCACAGCAAGCACTGAGAGCCGCCTGAGGCCTTCCCCCGAGCCTTCGCACTGCATTGGAGACCTTGTGAGAGCCCTGGTTTACGTCTAACGTTTGTGAGGCCAACTCGTGTCGACGGGATTCAAGCGGTCACCCCCTCTTGCGGAGACGGTGTTGCCCACGAGGGGTCCTCTGATGTGCCTGCACCCTCACCACGGACATCAGCGAAAGGGGGAGCAACAACGTAGCGACGTGGCCTGGGCTAGTGGCGGGCCACCCGGAGGAGGTGACGCTTTTCATGGCCGCATCCAATGGTGGAGGAGATAGGTGCCGCACGGAGCTGTGCCTGCAGCCCAGAGTTGTGAAGCCTGGGTCCCTGTTTTGAGGAGCTGTGCCTACCCCGGACCCCGCATCAGCAGGGAGAAGAGGGTTCGGAGTACTTGGAGATCAATGGCGGGGCGGAGACAGCAAAGCACTGTGAGCCGCTGTAAGCACATAGAGGTCGCCTGAGGAGGACCGCGAAGAGGCAGAGTTCAGACGCGGCGGCCGTGTGGTTGTCGTAGTCCTCGCCTCTATGTCGCCTAAGAAAACGGCGACCGGTTTGATGGTGGCATTTGCTACATTCTTGACGTAAGGGCGCTATGGCAGAGGCATGTCCACTATAGTACGCACATGAAGATAAGGCTCCCGAGCTTTTTGCTGCACAGGCGCGCTATGGCGGGCCTCGTGGAACGTTCGGGGCCTCAACTCCGCGCAGAAGAGGAAAAAGGTGGGGAAGTACCTCACAGACCACCATTTTGACATAGTGGCACTCCAAGAGACACATCTCCAGAGAGCTGACGAATTGAGGCTTAAACACAAAATGTATCCCCTCATTTATAGATCATCAGCGCATAAGAAGCACCGGGGAGTGGCACTCCTATTTCACACTTCGACGAAATTCCAACCTCTGGACGTTCAATCAGACAAGGAGGGCAGGATGGTCCTTGTTAAGGGTACACTACGGGGCACGCTTTGCACCTTTATTGCTATGTATGCGCCTACTATGGGCCAAACGAGCTTTCTCAACTCCCTACTAGACAAAATAGAGCACTTTGCGGAAGGGCCAACGATTTTAATGGGGGATTTTAATCTCATTTGGCAATCTGATTTAGACAGCACTCACCCACACAGATCTGAAACTGGCACCTTCTCTGCAGATATAAAACAGAGACTTCACGACCTAGGTCTACGGGATGCCTGGCGTGCCTTGTACCCACAGACTAGAGACTATACATTCTATTCTCACGAACACCACACTTATTCAAGATTGGACTACATCTTTATCAATCAAAGATTACTGGGCACACTTAGAGAGGCCAAGATCTTCCCCCTTTCCATCTCGGACCACTGTCCACTCTCGATTTGCTTGCAATGGGGATCTGCCCCCACTACGACCCCCAAATGGTACTTCCCCATATCTCTTACACGGGATAGGGTACTGCGCACTGAACTGCGGGAAGCTATCACAGAGTACTTCACAGCCAATAGTCCAGAAGACACCTCTCCAGGTAATAATTGGAACGTTAGTACAAGCAGATGGTGAAAAGGCTGATCTCTTTGGGTCCTTCTACAAGGCACTTTACACCGCAGAACCAAAAGAGGCTGACTTGCAGGATAGCTACCTTCGGGCCATGCGGTTCCCTGTATCTCTCAGGCCACGAATGACAGCCTTACGGCCCCCATAACTGCAGAAGAGGTGGGTGCGACTATCACAGCTCTTAAATTGCACACAGCTCCGGGACCGGACGGTCTCACAGCCCACTTCTATAAAACCTTTGCTCCCGACCTTATTCCTCACCTCACGCGCTTTTTAACCAGATGGCGGAGACAGGAGAAGTGACCCCCTCGATGGCCGAAGCAGTGGTCACGGTCATCCCCAAACCTGGGAAAAATGTACAATTCTGTGCCTCTTACCGTCCCATAGCACTCCTAAACCTAGACGCGAAGCTTTACTCTACGATTCTTGCACACCGATTACAGGACTTAATGCCAGATTTAATCCACCCGATCAGTCTGGATTTATACAGGGGCGGCAGACACACAATAACATTAGACGCACGATACACCTAATTGAGAAAGCCTCCAAATGGGAGATACTGGCGGTCTTGGTGGGGCTCGATGCCGAAAAGGCCTTTGATCGGGTGGATTGGGCATTCCTCTTTCGCGTCCTTAAATCTTTTGGCTTCGCAGACAAATTCATTCGTATGATTAAGGCCAACTACACACAGCCCCGCTCCCGGGTACAGGTCAATGGAGTGCTATCGGCCCCTTTCTCCCTCACGGGAGGCACTAGACAGGGGTGTCCTTTGTCCCCCCTGCTATTTGCGCTTAGCATTGAACCGTTCGCTATGTCCATCCAGAACAATTTGGCGATTCAGGGGATCCCCTTTGGGTGAGACAATCACAAAATATCGCTTTTTGCGGACGATGTGCTCTTGACACTCGCAGATCCGTCTCGATCACTCCCAGCGTTGCAAGTGGAACTAGTCAAATTTGAAGTCGTAGCCGGCTTCAAGGTCAATATCGACAAGTCCTATGTACTTAATCTTACACTTCCGGACGCTGAGGCACGTGCACTCCAATCCCAATCCCCTTGCAATGGTCCAGCCGCTCCCTCCAATACCTGGGGATTCAGCTGACCCCACGAGTGGAAGGGCTTTTAAAGCCAACTTTCCAGCCGCCCTCCTTCAACTTGAGAGAGAACTGAAGCGGTGAAAGCCTCTATTTATCTCTTGGCTTGGACGCATTCACGCTATCAAGATGACACTGTTGCCCAAACTATTATACCTCTTTCAGGCCTTACCCATTGACTTGGATGCAACCTTTTTGCCTAAAATCAAATCGCTGCTTACCCGATTCATTTGGCAAGGAGGGAGGGCCCGCTTATCTTTTTCCATACTGCGGTGTCCTAGAGCGAAAGGGGGGGTGGGACTGCCAGATATTGGGTTATATTACAAAGCTGCACAATTGCGGATAGTGACGGAGTGGTTTAAAAGGGAGTCGGGGAAGCATTGGCTCCATATGGATAGAGGAGTGGCGGGAAGAACCATATGGGGTCTCATTTTGAAACCCAAGAAGGAGCGACCCGCGAACGCGTACATTAGCACCCCCACACGCACTGTACTGAAAGTATGGGACTCTGTGTCCGGAGATGGGAGTTGGACTACATTCCCTTCACCATACACCATCCATTTTAATCCGGCCTTTCCGCCGGCCCTACACGAAGGCCCATTCGACGCCTGGAGGGAGGGAGGCTGCCTCATGCTTGATCACATATTCCACAACTATGACATTCTCACCTTTGATAATTGTAGAAGGGAATTTCATTTACCACCAGAAGAACACTTTCACTACCTTCAACTTAGACATTGGGCACTCACTCCCCACATACGGGACAATGTCATGAGGGAGAAAACGGGGTTCGAGAAGTATGTGAGAACAGTGGGCTCTATGAAAGGGGTGATCTCTTTCCTCTATAATTATCTGCTCTCCACCACACACTCGGCTCAGCCGCGCTACATGTCCATGTGGGAGGGGGTGTTGCAGCGAGATATCCATGAAAGGGAATGGACGGCACTCTGGTCCGATATATCGAAATTCAATCACTCCCTAGGGCTTAGGGAAGCACATTTAAAAACTCGAATGGACTGGTACCTCCACCCCGCTAAACTCAAGCGAATCTTCCCGCACACAACTGACAGATGCTGGAGGGGTTGTTGGCTGCTGGGTGATTTCCAACATATATGGTGGGATTGCCCCACCATACGTCCCTTCTGGGAGGAAATCTTGGCACAAATCAAAACCATGTTGGGATATCCTGTACCGACCACACTGGAAGGAGTTCTCCTAGGCATTCGTGATCCCTCCTTAGAACACCAGACTAAGGCCGACAAGGCTATCATGTGGACATGTACAGGGGCGGCGAAAGTGACGATCGCAGCAGCCTGGAAGAAGAGGACGGCTCCTTCCCTCTCAATATGGCATGCGCGACTTTGGAAGCTCCTCTGTCTGGAAGGAATGGCGGAGATGTTCCGCGACGATTATAAAAGCTTTGAATATAAGTGGGGTCCATTATTCGCCTTCCTTACGAGGGGTCTGCCATTGGCGGTGTGCCCTCCGTCAATCAGGGAAATGCATCTCTTTCAATTCTAATGCACTACATCTATGCCCAGTAGTTCACTTGGCTTTCATACATAGTGTCGCCACCACATTCCTTGTTAGTGGGTGGGGGGAGGGTTTTGGGTGATTTTTGGTTTCTTCATTTGGGTTTTTTTTTTTTTTAGGGAGTTCCTTCCCAGTTGGAAGGGTGGAGTGTAAACTTGTCACGATATAACGGACTGTGAGAATCTATTTTGGAACACGGGACATACTATGACTATGGACTATCTGAAACTGTACTGGTCATTATAGATTGTTTCCTTTTCGCAAAGGGGCATAGAGATATCCGAGCTTGCGTCTTCCGCATTGCTTTTCCTTGTGACAGTATGTAATGTATCCTATGGCACTGATACTCCTGTTGTTGTATAGCACACGTTGTCTAATTTTACGAAATGCTAATAAACATACGTTTGATTAAAAAACAAATCACACAAATAACAGAATTAATAAATAATTAATAAATATTAATAACCAATTAATAAATAATTAACAATATATTATTTATCACAATTTACAATATACATTTTTAAATACATAAATATTAAATAATTAAAAATATAAATAAATTAATTATTATTAAATTACTTCCCACCCTACTCCCCTAAAACCCACAACACACTCCCCAAAAAATAACACAATTTACATATTTACCAATTAATTATTAATAATTAACAAACAATTAATAACTAATTAATAATAAATTATTTACCACAATTAACAATTTAAAATAATAAATAATTATTAATTAATAGAAATTATTAATTAATTAATTAATTAATTATAATTAAATTACTTCCCACCCTATTCCCCTATAAACCCACAACCCGCTCCTAAAAAAATAACACAATTAAGATATTTACAAAATAATTAATAATAAACAACCAATTAATAACTAATTGATAATAAATTAATTACTACAATTAACAATATAAAATATTAAATATATAAATATAAATTAATAAAATATATTAATTAATTAATTATAATTAAATTACTTCCCACCCTATTCCCCTATAAACCCACAACCCGCTACGGAATAAAAATGGCAATTTAATTTTTTTTTTTTTTAATAATTTCTAAAAATTATTATTACATTTACTATAATTAAATTACTTCCCACCCTATTCCCCTATAAACCCACAACCCCCTATGGAACTAAAATGCAAAATTAAGTTAAAAAAAAATTAATGACTTCTAAAAATGTAATACATATATTAAAAAAATATACACTACTTAATCAAAAATATACAACACATACATTTAAAATACATACTAAAATACATAGCACTAATATAAACATCGATATTATTAACAACGATATTTTTACAAACGATATTACTGACTTCGATATTAACAAAAACGATATTTCTTACCTTCATGTCGATATTCTTGTCACCGATATTCTTGATGTCGAAATTCTGTCCTTTCGATATTTCCAACTCGATATTTTTATACTTCAAAAATAAAAACTCAATATTATGTCTGTACACCATGGACATGCATGCACTCAATTAAGAACACCACCAGCCCAAAAGCCACAGGTAATCTAGTTCGTTTTGGGTAGAAACTGTAGACCGAGGGATTTTAATTTGTGTCTTCTGTCTTCTTCTCTGAGTGATAGCATGCAGCACCAATACAAGCCTTTACATATTTCACTTGAACAATTTTTTGAGGGGTGTTTTATGATATTTGGGTCATCTGTTGATCTTTCAAGGCAGAGCAATTCTCCATGAAGTGCATTCCCTGCAGAGTGTTTGTGCCTCTACCTTTCCTTCCATATCGCTGTAAACAAGAGTCAGCCTTGTGCTGAGGTACAGGGCTCAGCATACCTGCATCTTGGGTGTAAGGTGCAGCGTACCTGGGCAACATTGTTGTTGCACTCAGACAACCACTTCCCTCAGTCAGGTGCAGCCAGATGTTTTTCGTCCATGCACAAGGCATACAGGACCAGAAGTCTGCAGTTGCCACATACCCAAGTCTGAACTGTAAACATATACATGCTTGGTGCTGCTATATGCCATACTGCACTTTACAGAAACAAAATACTTTAAAAATAATAACAATGTCAATCATTCACTGCTCCAAGGTCTCTGAAAATATCTAGATAAAATCAGGTGGCTAAGTTTTGGTACACTTAAGTACATGTTCCTTCCCTCCTGATGAGGAGGCTCAATTGATTTTGGCATGACCTCAGAATATCTTAAAGATGCACAATTAATGATGGATGTGGATTCAACACAATTCTTCTCTGTACATTATGACATTCTGTTTGTAGACCTTACTCAGAATGCACCTTCTCCAGTATCTGCATGTGAATATGCATTAAAGCACCAATGGGGCTAAAATCAGATGTGATCTTCATACTCTATACAGGTAGCTTACAGACTGTGTTATAAATAACTGTTTTTGTGTTTTACGTGCTGTTACTCTCCCTATTGCCCACAGGTCCAATTCCAACACTTAAGACTTGGATTTTCCAGAGCTGCATAGATCAGAATGTCAATCCTCATAGATCCCATACTTACATCTTCTTCACACTACACTGCATTGTCAATGATGGTTTCTCAGAAGATCTGTTTACTTCTGCTTTTGATGTGAATGTAAAAATTACATGCCATGCAAATTTCCCCTGCTGAGCTCTTTTGTCTTTTGCCACTTCCTAATTCCAGTGTTTTGTTTCTGGGGTCTTGATTCCACAAGAGTCACCAGGGAACCCCTTCACCACAATGACTTGATGTCACGGCCAATGGGCCTTTACACCATTACATCCAAGGACAGATTTCTAATGTAATTATGTATTAATTATTGTCACACTGTTCTTATATACATGCAATTTTTATTGTATGTTTGTATCTTAGTTTCTTGGGTTGACCTTGGAGGATTAAAGTATGGCATTCTTCTGTAAGGCTGACCGCAGTGAAACAGCCTTGCCCAGTGAAGCACCATGTAAAGGATGGTTCTGTTGGATTATACAGTAGGGACTGACAGGAAGACTGGCCTGGGAGAATGGCTGGTGTGGAGTAACCTGCTATGGGGATTTATCTATCCCATGAGGGATTGTCTTGTAAGATATCACTATGCAGTTGGCCTTGATAGACTGCCTTTCCATGTGTGGATTACCCCATCAAATAGGTTAAAGTGCAGGTAAACAAATTAACTGGAATTGAGATAGTACTGACAGTACTTATGTCAAGTAGAAATGAGTAGAGTACTAGCTGTGACTATATTTTCATTTAAACTTAGGGGCCGATTCCGATCTCGGCCGGTAGGGTTCCGAATCGGATTCGGCTTAACCGGATCCGATTCGGAGCCATATTTCCCGACCGATTCGTACGCGCGTCCGGGCGAGCGAGTACGATGCGAAATCGCCGACCGACTCGTCCGGGCGTCCCGACCGCTCCGACCGACTCGTTCCCGGGTCTAACCGCACCGACCGACTCGCTCGGACTCGACTCGCACCGCGCAATGGAGACGTTCCCCGGCCGGGTAAGTACGATGCGCGCCGCGAGCAGTCCGACCGAGCCGAGCACTCCGGCTCGAAAGAGCAGTCGGAGCCGTACTTTGGGGGTCCGTGTCGGACCCCCTGTACGCGTGGCCGCGCGAGTCGCACACAGGGGGGACCCATGGGTCCCCCTACCTGTGCGTGTACGGCGCGAGTCGCTTCGCCGCGTACACGCTGTAGGGGGCGCCCCTGTTTGCCTTGCACCCATTGAGTCAATGGGAGCCTGCGTACGCGTTGTATGACCGGCTCCCATTGACTTCAATGGGAGTCCGACCGACTCGAGTCCGATGGCATACGTGCGCATCGTACTCGTTCGGTCGGACTGCGCGGGTCCGATTCGGTCGGAAATCTCTCCGGGTCCGGCTCGGTCGGAGAGATTTCCGGCCCGAATCGGAATCGGCCCCTTAGCCTCAAGAGCATGTATGAGGTGAAACTGGAGGACTGATGCTTCAGGTCGAAGTTTTCCATGCTCCAAGTATCCAAAGTCAGCTCCTCTTACTTGCTGGTTTTAGTCGGTTCAAAACAATGTCGCTTGATTTAGAACAGGGCAGTAACATATAAGCCTGTGAAAATCAATAGACATTTTGGCTCCTCTCTTACTGCATGGCAGCAGTAACAATTCTGACAGAACGTCATCCAGCAGAACAAATACTTATAGAGTGAGTTACAATCCCACTACTATTCAGAGATGCAGAGAACCAGATGCTGACTTGTGAGAATTCCCAGTTTTTTTTGTTTTGGACCTTCATTTTGAGTGAGACGTTCTAAAGGAGTCTCATCCACTGTAAACTTTGGTAAAAAATGAATAGAGATGTAACGTCCTATTCTACCTTTTGACGTAGGGTCCACTGCTGTTCTTCTGGGATAAGAGGCTCTGCGCAGGTTAGGCATGGGCCACACATGTGCACACATTTGTGCAGGCTGAGTGAGGAAGACTGTTGGTGGCATTTGAGCACAGGTAGCACTTTGGTAAATAGGACCCAGAACAAATTGGTTAAGACCTGCTAAGGCATTATAATTCAATTGAAGACCCAAAACAGAATGTCCCCTTTCTTTTAACTGAAGTGTAAAATCTGTAGTAATTGTACTGTTTGTACATGTTGGATAAAGTATGCCTAAACCATAATTTTGATTGGTATAAGGAAGGAGACTAATTGATGTTGCCATCTTCCCCAAACACTGGGGCATAAACACATATCCACTGTTAGTTTTACATGAATTTATTTATGCATTAGTAAAACTGGACATATTTCCATGTGCCAGCCTTTATGGGATTCATGCGTTGAGCAACCTTACATGGCCAAATCAATTAGTCTGCAGACCTTCTGGCAGTTCAAAGCTGCCCCTGAGCAATAGACCAATTCAGAGAGATTGGCCTTCTCCTAGTAGAGGAACAGGGCAGGGGTGGAATATCCATAAATTAATTAAGTCTATCTCCTTGACAAGTGTGGTGCATGAGGCTCTCACTGGGGACAAGGGAAAAGTGAGCAGACCTTTGGCTCCCATCACAAGAGGTGGGTCTCATTGAAGATTGGAGGCAAGAAAGCAAACCTGGGTAGGTAGAGAGCGGTTTATAGAGAGGTATGTGATCCACTGTCCTCTTAAGTGATTGTGATACTTCTCAGCATTGTTTGGAGGAGGGTTGGCCAGCCAAAGGACTCCTCCATGGACTTTTTTAGGGATGGAGGTGTAATTTGGCATTACTGGATTCAGAAGGGACTTACACCTTTAGAACTGTCCACTTGCAGACTCCTGTACAGAGAAAAACAGCTAAGAAGAAGAGCAAGAGAAGAATGATGGACCTGCACAGTGGAGGACCCCCTGTCTGGAGAGGAAGGGCTCTGGACTGACACTGTTTGGACATTTGTTGGACCCTACCTCCAGAGCTTATAGCAGTAGCTCCATGCCTCCTCTCAGTAACAGTAGATGGTGGACTTGGTGTGGCCCCAAGGAAAGGGGTGGGGCATTGTACATCTGTGGACTGGTCTTGGTTGAGGGTACCCTTTAACTGGCTACCATAGGCTTCTGCTGTATATAAAGGCACCCTGGAAGTGGTGGAAGGCGTGAGTGCTTGGGAGGGAAAGAAGGGAGAGTGGTTTGCATTGTGGACTGTGGGATGCTGATGCAAAAAGACCTTATTCCAGGCAACTAATCAAGGCTGGGCAGGAGGGCAAGGTTCTGCTCTTACACCCCACTTGTGCTAAGAAGGCGAAAGTAGCAGTGTCAAGGACCTGTGAAGGAATCAACAATTAATTCACATCTAAACCAGAAAGACCTTCCTCATGACTGAAGCATGCTACCAAATGCACAGAACAAAAGTCATAATCAGCATTGACTCATTGCGGCCACAGACATCCTAATGTGAAGTGGCCACTTGTGTTCAGCCTCCTCACTATCCTCAGTAAGTTCCTCAAGGCTCTGTGGGGCTGCCAGGCCAAGAAAATCTCAACTGTGAAAAGCGGTGATTAAAATATCCTCGTGGAAAACAACTGGCCTGGTCCAACCCTCATAGCATGAAGGCACACTCCAGCTGCTAATGTAGATCTTCCCCTTCAAGGTGTGATAGCCCAGATACTCATCCCCTCAAATGTCACTAGCCCCAGGGTAGCCCCCAGGCATTCTGATGTGGTACGTGTCCCAATGTGTCTCTGAACTGCAGGAGCGCACCAGCACCCTTTCTACACTCTCTGTGCTGTGTCCGATAGATAGGGGTACTAGCAAAGAATTGCTGGCAGTTGCTAAAGGAAGTGTAAAATAAAAACAACAAAAAATAGTAGAACTTTCAAGGCCCATGGCCGCACGATCAAAAGAAATGCAACAGGCTAGATGACAGTTGCCCCCACGCCCCTTCTTGTAGCTTGAATGATAGAAGTGACATTTTTCTCTTTATTCTGTGGGCTTCACAGCACATGACTTGTTCCAAGCCAACATGCAAGGGATAAAGGAGAGGTATTCGAAGTAATATTTTATGGCACTTTTACTCCGCTAACACAACACCTCACATCTGAAGACGAAGGTCACTTCTCATCATTCTGTGTCTATGGAAAAGTAAATGTCATTTATCCTGGCTACTGACTCCCACAAATGTAATCTGGGTGATAAGTACTAAAGAAGACCACAATCCTCTAAGATAGGCTATTGCAGCAGATGAAAACTGATGTTTGGAAGGTGAACAATGTGACAATGGTCTAAGAAATGCCTCTCTTAAGGGTGTGGTAATGGTATCTGCCTTTCTGCACAGATTCTAGCAGATGTCTGCCATAGGAATCATCAGCAATTCATGTTACCGCTTGTGTAGGTTGTATGTCATAATATTGTATAATAGGTTTGTGTCCTAAATATTGTTTACAAAAATAATGTCCCATTCACTGTAAATGTTCTATTAATAACTCCAGTTGGGTGGTATTTCTGTAATCTTTATTTACAGAATCATTATTTATTTGGGCTGATGGTATGACAAAGATATTCTGCTTCCAAACTTTAAGGTAATGTAGGATTCTCTCAGCAGAAACTATGGAAAACTATTGAATTAAAAGGTTAATTTTGGTAAAATCACCTTTTTAATTAAATTGACTCGACCATAATTTTTTAACAATAGATCTTTCCATCCTTAACAGAGCCTGAATATCCTTACTGGCCCTCTCTGAATTTTTTTCTGTTAAGTCTTCCGGTTTATGGGTAATTAATATTCCCAGATTCCTGACCTGTTTATTTAAACTTTGGAATTTATCTCTAAGATTCCAGCCCATTATCACTGTTTTCCCCCAATTCATTGGCCAGTCTCTCTATGTTCGTCATTAAATCAGATGAGTCGGATGTCTATATTATATCATTGGCGTATCTAACTAGCCCCAAGGCCACAAAAGGAGTTATATTTGTCTCTGAGCAGGCAATAACCCCCTTAAGGACAAATAGCTACTTACTGCGCTCTGCCAAGTGCAAAGGATTGCTCGCAGTGGAGGAGGGATCGCTAGAGTAAATAAAATAATATAAATAAAGTGCCATAGGTGAGGAGGAAAGCTCGTAGCCCCTCAGGAATACCAGGACAACCAGTGAAGAAAAGCAAGGGAGATTCGAGTAAGAGGCCAACACCCTCATTAAATTCACATTGCACACACTATCAAGGTTAACCACCTCATGGTTGAGATGCCATCTGATCTTCCAGAGAGCCGAAGCAAAGCCTACCGGACTATGCTGACCTATCGAGAGAGTGGTGTTCACACTTACATTTGTAGCCCCAGAGCATCCAGTAGCAGTAAACATCTAGAAAACTGTGAGGATCCATTCTCCTGAAATCATCACACAATAAACATACTAATAATTCATGAAATACAGTTTCATCAAGAGCACTACCGCCATTGCAAAGGTTATTCGGATTAAACTCAGATGCCTTTTAATCATTTCACCTCCTGGAAATATCTATGGTGTAATTTCAATTGCTCCTGTTGTTGCTATTTCCATGTAAGGTTATATTCCCCAATTTAAAAAAAAAAAGCATTGGCCGTCAGGATTTTTAGGGGACAGACAAACGGACCAATATTCACACAATTCTCAATAACTCAACATTACTTATATATTTATTTGCTTTTGAATAAGGTAAAGCTTTTTTAAGATCATGAGTACTTCGTTTGAATGTCTAACAGTTTCAACATGAACCAACCTAAAGGCTTGTTTGTAATGAGTCCTTTCTGACTTAGTCATGAAAATCTTTCCATTTACTGTGATCTCCAGTTTTGTCCCTAGTCTTAACAGCTAGTCTTTTTATTATAACAGAGCTTCTTTAAATGCCAGGAGGGGATGTGTGAAATTTTCTTGAATTCTTGAAGGCACCAATCAAGAAAATACATTTTCTAGGAAAGATTTTACAGAGAACAACACCTGGAAATGTCCAACTGCATTTAACCTAACTGAAGTTTCCCCATCTTATGTTTGGGTAACAATTAGGCCAAAGGAGAGAGCCAGTAGTTCAAAATGTACATTAATACAGGACATTTAGGAGAAGGATTGTTACATCAAGGGATGATCAAGCAAACATTATTGCATGTCAACCATGAATAGAGGTAGAAGTGCATTGAGTGGAACAATGTTTCTCTTCTTTGTTAAAGTGGAAATATTCAAATAAACAATGATTCCAGGTGGGACTAGGAATATGAAACATATGGGCAGTCCTAGTTAGAAGAGTATGAAATTGTTAGCATTGATAAGACATCTTTGGAGATAGTGTATCCCTTTGCAGAAGACTGAATGAAACTTGAAAATCACTAGTTCACGCTCCATATTATGTTGGGTCAGCTTTACATCCTTCTGCAGTAAATAAAATAAATATTAATATTAATAACTGATATAAGATAGAGATATTCTGCTTGTGTGTGGTGGAGGTATGTTCTGGGGAGTGAGGGATGGGGGCAAGAATACTGCAGCTCTTATCCTCTCCTGATTTTACTTTTCATTCAGGGACTTCAATCAATCAAAAATAACTTTATTTCGCCAACACAATGATGGCATGAAAAGTATTCTACAAACACAACAATTTCCATTATTATTACATTTTAAAATTACATATATTCAGACAAATTTACTAAAAAGAATACAATTGGATTAAAAGGTTATTCATATTTTAAAAAGAGATAATAATTCATGAATATACACACAGTTATTGAACAATTCAGTAGCCTAATTTACAGTTTGGATAACAGCTTGGCAATATAGTCTTCTTTTCCTCAAGGCAGATAAAAAGAATGAGGCCAACGAGTAACATGTAAAAGGATCATACAATAACTGTAGATAATATAAAGCCACACGACACTGTTTAAAATTCATTTTGCGAATGAGGGGGACAATAAATCTTTTCCTTTCTTCACCATAAAATTTGCAAAAGAACAAGAAATGAAGATCATTCTGGGTAGAATGATTGTCACACGGACATAGTGGCAGTTCGGAGATCACATAGATTTTAAAAGGAAGACCTAGCATCAAGGGGATATAATTTAGGCGAAATTTAATTAAAATACATCTATGTTGCAGATTTGTAATAAATGATAGATAAGTTAAATTCGCATTAATCGATGTTATACTCGGGACAGCGTGGTATACTCTAACTGACGACAGTTTAAGATTAATATCCTGCCTCTTTGCCTGTAAGTCGGTCAGTTGATGGATTTTCAGCTCTTTTTTAGAAATTGACCGGCACGTCATTGGATCTTCATAAAGGTGGTGTAAACCAACCGTCTTAAGGTTGGATTCGACATATTTTAACCAACTGATATTGTTCACACCATCTAATTTCAAAACATCATTTATAATATCCCCGGTCAATGAAAGAGTCTCCTTACGCCAGACCGAATGCCACATCAGAATGGGTGCAATACAAATTTTATCGCTAATATAAGTAACTCTCATTTCCGTGTGACAATTATAACTGGAACACGACTGGGGCAGGGAAGCCAAATTTTTCAAAAAGGCATCTTCTCTGCGTTGCAATTTAGAAGAGTCTGAGATGCCCCAAACAGCTGCCCCATAGGTGGCAGCAGATACAGCTTTTGCTTCATAAACTTTCTTTACCACTTCAATAGGTTTGGTCCCAATTTTGTTCGCAAATTTAAAAAGAGCCCCAATATTTTTTTCCATCAATGATCCCCTATTAGAGACCATACTTAGCCAATTACTATCTCGATCGAACATGATCCCTAAATAATTAAAAGAGTCCACAACACCTAACTTCCCCCTTCTATATAAATTTGTGGCGATTTCTGCTATTTTGGACCTGCAACAAGAACAAAAGACTTTGAGTAATTAATTTTCAGGTCCAAATTATTCATAAATTTCACATACTCCCCTACGAGTCGGCGCAGCGCGTTACTAGTACGCGCAAGAATCACTGAGTCGTCCGCGTAGAGGAGTATCGGTACTTGAAGAGAGTTAATATAGGGGACATCTGGAGTGGACCCTAACAAAGCAGATTCTACGGCATTTGTATAAAGCACAAATAAAAAGGGGGCAAGGACGCACCCCTGCCTCACGCCCCTAGTGATTTTAAAGTGTCTAGTGCATTCTCCTCCCTTGCCAAAACGGACACAAGCAGTTGCTCCAGCATACAGATCACGGATTATATTAATAATTTGTATGTCAATCCCCATTGCCTCCATGATCTGCCACAGCCTAGACTGTGCCACGCAGTCAAAGGCTGCCGACAATTCCATGAAGGCAAGGTATAAGTGACCATTCTTAGCTGCCGTATATTTAGCTATTATTAGATTCAGGGACTTATTTTCCTAAATTCATAATAGAACAATCTATAGTGCCAAAATGCAAGGAATAAACCAGGAGTGGATCAACTTCGTACACCTGATGTGAAACAACAGTGCTCTGTATTAGTGGTATCAAAGAGAGAGCAGAGAGAATGATTCTGCAAGATTTCTGCATCAGAGCTTTCCAAGAAGATCTTGGGGCACATGCATCAACCTAAATACTGGTCGCAAACTGGCCGATTCCCCGAATCGGCCCCTTTGCGACTCGGTATTTAGGCAATTGAGATGCATCAACCCAAAACCTATTCGCAATATAGGTAATCGCAAATTTTGCGATTACCTAAATTGCAAATACTTTTAGGGAATCACAAATTGCGATTGCCTATTTGGGATGCATCAAGCCTTTCCTAACTGCGACTTTACATTTAGGAAATGCTAATTACCATCAACTGCAAGTTAAGTTGATGGTAATTTGCAAAACCTTTGAAAAATGCACAAAAGTGCATTTTTCAAAGTGCCATATGGGCATATGTGTGCACCTCATGTGCACACATGCCAAATTTGGGGGTGCAGCAGGCTGGCCTTTAAGGCACCCTAGCACCCTTCAAATTGCATTCGCAATTTGCGAGTACCTATTTGGTACTCGCAAATTGCGAATGACTTCCCAATTCATTCCCATAGGCCTCTAGGCCCATAGGATTGAACGGGAAGGCATTCCTTAATAGCGAGTCGCAATTTGCGAGTTGCTATTAAGGAATATGAAGGAATCGCAATTTGTTTTGCGATTCCTACATGCATAAGTAATTGCGATTCCTAAATTGCAATTTCTTAAAATTCGATTTTTAGCAATCGCAATTCCTTACTTTGATGCATGTGGCCCCTGGTCATTTACAGCTTTACATGGAAGAACCTCCCAATTGCAGGCATATAATGGGGAGATACTGATGTACAGAGGATGAGTATATGTCATATTGATACCAACATAGCCAATTGGTCTGGCTTTAGTGATCTAGTACATGTAAACAGCATTTGTTCATGCCTGCATTTGTATGTGTTAACTCATTAAAACCAGGCCTACTGGCTTTGCTGGTGGTTGTAGGGATATTGGCTGTGGAAATGGTGTTAGCAATGGTGTTGGTAATAATGGTAGTGTATGTAGTAATATAGGTGATAACAACTGTGGTAGTGGCAAGTGCTAATGGTAGTGGTGATGGTGGCAATGGTAGTATTGGAAAGGATGATGGTAATGATATGGTAAATGTTGACATTAATGGTGATCGCGCTGGTGGTAATGGTGGTGATAATGGTGGCGATAATGTCATAGTAGTGATGGTGATAATAGTAATGGTGGTAGTAATAGTGATGATGGTAGTCGTAATGGTGGTGGTAATGATGGTAATGGAGGTGGAGGCAATGGTATTAGTGATGGTGATAGTAATGGTGGTAGTTATGGTGGTGCTAGTCATGGTAGTAGTGATGGTGCAACAATGATAGTGGTAGTAATGGTGGTCGAGGTAATGGTGGGGGATGTAATGGTGGTCAGTGACAATCTCCAATAATTTAAAAGTTAATGCTATCTTCAAGAAGGAGTAAAGAGGGAGCTGTAGCATTGCCTGCTTCCCAATGCCAGGGCAAGCTGCAGATTGGAGCAACAAGACAAAGTGGAACATCAAGGGGAGAGTTACCACTTGCCCCTTCTTCCAGGGAGAACCTCTGGTCTGCTACCACCTGCAGCAGCTAGCAGTGAGGGGATGGTCAGGAGAGAGCAGAAGGAGAGATACCATGCCTCTTCGGGAAATTGAAGGGATGGCAAGGTGAGAGATATCATGGGGAGAGGAAAGTGAATAGCAAAGAGTGTAAATTTGGGAGCATAGTGGGGGACAGTGGTGTTTTTTGAAGAGGACACCTGACCCTAATGCTGCTGTTTCAAGTCTTGTGAGTGGGGTAAGGTGTCATAATCTGGCGATATTGTAATATGATGACCATTTTAAGGTCAGGCTTTCACTTGAATGCCACAAAAGGATTTAAAACAGCACTGGCAAAGCGAATAGGCCCAGCATTGGCTGCCACACTTTTCGCTTCGTGACTACTAGTTTTTCATAGTTTTTGTAAAACGTTATTGCTGAGGCACTTGCCCAGCCCTCATAAATATAAAAAAGAATGTTGGCTAAAAGCAATAATATATTTTTAGTCTCAAAAAGCACAAATTCCCACAATAGTCCCCAGCACTGAACAGAAGTACTTTGTGTACAGATGTGCTCCTTCGAAAGAGCAAATTGCCTGATGGTGCAATCCTCATCAGCCCTTCCACACTTGAATCTTCTACCTCACTCGAGGCAGGCAGTGGCACTGTGGAAGGCTGTTGCTCTTCTGCCTTTGTTTGTCTGGTTAGTTCAGGCAGAAACCACTGCATGCACGCAAGGCAGGATATTTTCTTGCACTTTTTAAAGGACAGGCTGGCAGGGTGGTGCAGCCCTAAAATTAAAACCTACCTGAATATTCTATCGTGATGGATCCCTCCAAAGTATGGTACAGTGTAGCTGTTGGCTAGCATCACTTTAAATGGCACTGACAATGTTTGGTTGGTTCAAATAAGTGGGAACATTTATCTAATGCTCAACTCATGTTGATGACTGTCTATTTGTGTTACAAGATGCCACGTGTCTTGATTTTGTGGTAACAAGCTGTATCCTTTGCAAAGTTAATTTCAACATTACAGAATGTGTCACAGGAAGTTTGAGCAGGTGAGAGCATTGCTATGTGCAGCAGGAAGGGAAATACAAATAGACAGGGCAGATGAGGACAGGGCAAAGCTTGATGAAAACTGGAGGAAACAACAAACAACTTAAAAGCATCATATGGTAAAAAGTATTGTTGCTATACCATCAACAAGCTTCTTTTACATTGACTATCCACTTACTGTTCATGTTTCAAATGATCAGTGCTGCTAACATTGAGATACATAAACACAGACTCCAAAGGGGTGGTCATATAATGCAGCTGATTGATTGCATCTAGTTATATGGAGTCTGAAAGAAATTGGGTTACTGGTTGAGGGAGGTGAATCCCTACTCAAGCAGAAATCACAATCCTTGTCACAGTGAGGCACAAGCAAACCCAAACTTAATCTGTGTTCCCCCTCTGGTAGCTTGGCATAGAGCAGTCTGGCTCAACTCAGAGGTGATGTGTAAAGAATGTATGCAGCACCTCAAACAGTAATAATGTGAAAACACCACACAAGAAAATTCCCACACCAATTTAGAGTAAATTCTAACAAATAAAACAAGACCAACACGACAAACATTCAATCAGTAGAACCAGAGATATGCAAGTTTAAAGATTTCAGTGAATATAGCACCAAAAAGCACAATGCACCAAGTGTGGATATCTTGTCGTGCCAGACCACGACAGAGTCACAAGTTCAGACCGACCACAATGGAGTACAAGCCTACTACAGGGACCGAGTTAGGCCTGCGGAACAAGAGCACCTTAAATCCTGGTTGTAGAACGCTGCGAAATCCCGCATCGAGGATGTGTTGGTTCCGAGGGGCTGCGAGGCTGCAATGGAAGGTCATGCGTCATCGTTGAGAATCCCATCAATTAGAGTTTGTAATATGAAGCCCGGCATTAAGGATACTCCTCACAGTTGAGTCGATGTACCGGTTCCCAGGAGCTGCGAGGCTGTGATGCAAGAACCTGAGTTGTCATCAAGGCTGCCGTTTATGAGAGATTTGTGATGCGAGCGCTGCATCAGTGAAGCTTCGCATAGCGGCGGTTCCGATACGGGTTGCAAAGTCGATGCTGAGAGAACCCTCGCAGCAGAGGCGATGCATCAGTTCTGCTCAGGTTTGCGCTGCACAGCAGAGGAGATGTGTTGGTTCTGCTGGATCCACAGATGAGCTGGCAGAGCACATTCAACCCCACTTCAAGGGTCCAGGACAGAGGTGGCACGACTTGGCAGCATAGGACTCACAGATGACAGAGTCGGGTGCTTGTTGAACCCTTCTGTCCCTGAGGCTCTAGTCAGGAGGCCAGCTGAATAGCCCTTGGAGTCACTCTGGGGTCCTGGGTTCAACAGATGCAGGTCCAGTCCTTCTTACCCAGGCAAGAGAGCAGCAAGCAGTGGATTGGCACAGCAGGGCAGAAGTCCTTCAGAGCAGCAGTCCAGCAGAGTGGCAGTCCTTTCAGCAGCACAGCAGAGTATTCACATGTCCGGAAGAGTACTGAAGAGCTGGTGTATGGTGTCCAATGATTATACCTGGGCCTTTCTTTGAAGTGGGAGAGGCTTCTGGAGGTATCCCTTTGAAGTCCACTGACATCCTGCCTTCCCTGTACTAGCTACGGACTAACTACAGGGGTATTGCAGCCCTTTATATGGAGGCAGAACACATACTATTCAAGTGTTAGTAGAGCTGTGCCCAGCTCAGCCCTCCCATCCTGCCAGTGATGGCCCATCCAGGCTCACCTAAGCTCTCTATTGTGTATGGCTGTCTAGGAGGAATACACAAATCCCAACTGTCAGCTACACCCAGTCAGGTGACTCAGAGAAAGCTTGCAGGCACTTAATGGCTAAGGCAGGAAAATGCCAACTTTCTTAGAGTGGCATTTTCAAAATTGCAATTTAAAATCCGACTTCACTAGAGGATTTTTCATTGCAAAACCAAAGACACCAGACATGAACTGGTTACCTGTTCCCATTTAGGAATTGGCACATATTAAATATAATAAGGTAACTCCAATGTTATCCTATACGAGAGACAGGTCTTGCAGTAGTGAAAAACAAATTTGATAGTTTTTCATTGCCAGAACATGTAAAACTTAAAAGTACATATCCTGATTTTTAAAGACACTGTACCCTGTCCTCTGGGCTGTTCAAGGCCTACCCTTGGGGTGATTTATATGTATCAAAAAAGAGGGTTTGGGTCTGGCAAAATGTTTATTTTGCCAGGTTGCAATGGCACTTTAAAACTGCACACACAGGCTACAATGGCAGACCTGAAACATGTTTAAAATACTACTTAAGTGGGTGGCACAATCAGTGCTGCAGGATCACTTGTAGCATTAAAGTTACAGGCCCTGGGCACAGGTACTGCCACTATACTAGGGACTTACGAGTAAATTAAATATGCCAATAGGGGATAAGCCAGTTCTAGCATGTTTTAAGGAGAGTGCACAAGCACTTCAGCACTGGTTAGCAGTGGTAAAGTACACAGAATCCTAAAGCCAGCGAATTCAATGTCAGCAAAACAGGAGGGCTGAAGGCAAAATGTTAGGGGGAAGGGTTACAGGTCTAACCGAGTCTGATATTGTCTATACAAGACATTGTTTTTCACTAACAGAGGAAAAGTTTGGGCCTATGTTTGGTAACCCTTCGTCAAGATCCTCCTGTGATTCCTGTATGCTAATCAAATCTACATGCTGATTCATAAGCCTCCCACAAATTATTCAGAGTGGGCCTAAGTTTGCTTCTTGACAATTTTGATGGAGAATGTAGGCACTGTCTTGAAGTAATTGACTCCAATCATAACTAAGGGTCGACTTGGTTCTGCTGCTTAAGTGTTCTAATTGTAAACCCAGCCCTGCAACAAGTGGTAAGAGATTTTCCTCTTTTGAGTTTTTAAGCAGAGACTGCCCTTAATGTGGGTGTTCAAACTGTCAAGCTGCACTAACCTTGCACACAGGGTCCAATGGAAGTGATGCCGTTTTCTGTGTCTATTTCTCTATATATCACCACTAGGGGTGCCTAGTGGTCATATATAGAGAAATATGAAGGCTAGTAGTATGACAGTGTTAGAAATTGGGTTTCTGTTTGGCAAGGTATGCACCCTGTCCAAGTAGAAGCAACAATCCTACTCAGGGTAAGCTAGATACTCACTAAAATGCAGCCTGTGCTCATCCTTTGGTAGCTTGGCACAGAGCAGTCAGGCTTATCTAAAGAGTTGATGTGTAAAGTATTTGTGCAACATACACATACAGTAGCACAATGAATACACCACAAAAGGACTCCACACAGGTTTAGGAAAATAGGTTATTATATTCTGAACAAAGCAAGACCAAAACGACAAAAATCTAATGCACAGAAGTTGAGATATTGAATTTTAAAAGAAGAAATGCAGTAAAAGCGCTTAGAAGCAAGTAGCGCTAAAAGGTTACTTTAGGTTGATCTGGACAGGGGCAAAGTCAAAGTTCAAGCTGACCTTGTTGAAGCACAGGCCGGCTACAGACTCACGCAGGCCCCAGTGAACAAAGTACCTTTCCTGGTTGCAAGCAGTGAGATGCATAGATCTTCTCCAGGCAGTGAAGACGATGAGTCAGTTCCAAAGGCAGGTGCCAAGGTCGACAGGCATCGAGTGATGTGCCGGATTCTGCCATGCAGTCGAGAGTATGCGCCAATTTCACCAAGCTGCAGCGGTGGTGATACGCTGTCTGTTGCGTCGATCTCTGAAGGCAAAGCGCTGGTTCTGATGCGATGTGCCGATTTTATACCCTCAACCAGGTCGATGCGCCGGTTCTGTTACACACAGACAGGCGATGCGGCAAAATCTGTGTTGCAAGTATCTAGTACACTTCCAGTGAGCCAGGCACAAGAGCAGTGGTACAAGCTTTGATTCCCCTGAGTCTCAGGCAGCAGGAAGCAAGCCAACAAGCCCTTGGAGATAACTTGGAAGTCCAGCTCTCCTTAAGCAGAGTCAGAGAGCAGCAGGAAGCAGGGCAACAAACAGAAAAGCAGGCCTTCCAGATCAGCAGTCCTATTGAGTCGTTTAAGCAGCACAGCATTTCTTCTGGCAGAGCTTCAGTTACCAGTTCAGTAGTGTCTAATTTTAGGGGGTGAGATACCTAGTACTTATACCCAAACGTGCCTTTGATGTGGGAGGTGACTTCAAAGCAGCTCTCAGAAGTGCACAGGTTCCCCTTTCAGCCCAGTCCTGTCTGAGAGGCTATCTATGGGGGGTAAATCAGCCTTTTGTGTGGGGACAGGATACTACTACTTCAAGCGAAGTGTTAGCCTCCCCTTACATCCTGCCCAGGCAAGGCCATCAGAATGCAGATGATGTAGATGTGTACTCAGACACACCTATCTCTCCTGTGTTGTGGCTGTCTAGAGGGAATGCACAAAGTGTCACTGTCAACCACCCCAGACGTGTATTGGAGACAGGCTGTCAGGCACAAAGAGCTGTAAGTGCAGAGAAATGTCCACTTTCTAAGTGGCATTTCTAAAATATTAATGTTAAATAATTCAAATTCACCAGTAAGTAGGATTTATCAATACCATTCTAAACATAGGAAACATGAAAAAACTACTCCTCTATGATCAGGAATTACAGCTTAAAAGTGTATTAAGGAATTCCCACTGCTAACCTATTAGATGAGTAGGCCTCACAGTAGTGAAAAATGAAATAGGCTGTTTGCCACTACTAGGACATGCAAAACATACATGTACATGTCCTAGCTTTTACTTACATAGCACCTTTACATTAGGGCTATCTAGGACCTACCTTAGGGGTGACTTATGTAGTAAAAGGGGAGTTTAAGGCTTGGCAAGTAGGTTTTAAATGCCAAGTCGAAGTGGCAGTAAACTGCACACACAGGCACTGCTGTGGCAGTCCTGAGACAGGTTTAAAAGTCTGCTTCTGTGGGTGGCACAATCAGTGCTGCAGGCCCACTAGTAGGATTTACTTTTCAGGCCCTTGGTATATGGTATACCACCTGACAAGGGGCTTGCAAGTAGATTATGTCAGTGAGGTATACACCAATTACACACATGTTTAGGGAAGAGGCACATGCACTTTAGCACCGATTAGCAGTGGTAAAGTTCTCAGAGTCTTAAGGCCAACAAAAGGATTCAGCAAAACGTGGAGGCATAAAGCAAAAAGATTGGGGGAAGACCACCCTAAGGCTGACATGTCTAACAGGAAAAAGAGAATGGTATAAGAGAAATGAATTCCAGCACTTCGCAGACCAATAATGTCTGCCAGAATGTAGTGAAACTCTGCAAGACAAAACATTTCTTGAGTATCTTGGCTATTAGACAACTAGGCCTAACTGGAATTGTGAATGGATATAGCTGAGCACTGTCTCTGTGTAACCTGCTCTTTGTACTTCAATATAGGATAGCTAAAGCCTGAAAACTAAACAGAAAAATGCTTACTTCCAATTAAAATATGTATAGTAGTTCAAGTTTTGTCACTACACACTTTATGGTGGAAGATGAGTTATAATTTCAAAATGACTTTTGTAGAACTGCAAAATAACCAATACCACTAATATTCTGCTCTTCCCTAATCTTGGCAATTGTATAATCTTACTGAAACTCTAATACCTTATATACAAAACTCATAAATGAATATACAGTAATCCACTTCAATAGGCCTTCATATTTTTTCATAGGGTACTAGTAGAACATAATCCCAACCTAATAGTTTAAACAATTTTTTAAGAGTATAGTTCAAAGTTCTTTTTTTCAACAATATCACTTTGGTATACTTCTCTGTAATCCAATTGTCCATTCAAAACAATCCTGTGAGGGGCGTGGCCAAGATGGCGGAGCGGTAAGACGCGTTCTTTTGTCTCTTCGCTCCCGCCGGGCCGATCAGGGCATTTTTTCAGCACTTACGGTGGGCTTTGAAGCGGGCCACTCCTCAGGCGGGCACTGCTGGTTGGGCGTGCCTCTGGAAGGAGCAACCCCGTGTGCGGAGCGACGCCCGAACAGGGGCTCCAGGCAAAAGGCAAGTGCAGGCAGCGGGACGCAGCGAAGCCGCAGCGGGAACTCTCCTACGGCTGCAAGGAGGAAGGCTGCGTACTGACGGAGAGGGCCTGGGGAGAGGCCCAGGCGAATACGGAGCACTCCTGCCCCCCCCCCGGAAATTGAAAATCTGCTTGCGATCCAAGACGACCAGTCGGAACGTGGGGGTGCAGCAATCGGGCCCTGCCTCGCTGCACGCCAGCGAGGGGGCCTGGAGGCTGATTGAGATCACCCAGCACCGGCGGATATAAACGGAGTCCAGATTCCTGCAGCGAGCGTGGCCTAGGGAGGAACGTGCAGGCCGCCATTGCACTGGGGTACGAGAGGCACAAGGCCCGAGACTTAGCAGAGAAGCCGGCCTGCAACAGGCCCCGGCGGGTGAGCGGCTGCAGATGCTGGAGCTCTGGTGAAGTCAGCCGAGCTCACAAAGCCACACTCCGGGATGAGCCCTCCCCCTGTGGTGGTCTGCAATGAGCCCAGAAACCCAGCTGCAACCTCAGTGCAGAAGAAGCGCTGAACTTGGGGCTCCCGGTGGCGGCGGACTGTGCGAAGCGGCGCACGTGGAGCGACTGGGACCAGTGGGAGGCTCCATCTGAGGCAAAGAGCGGTCTAGACCCAAGGCGTAGTGAGTAAGAACCTAAGGTGAAGGAGTGGCCAGAGATCGGTGGCACGCTGGGGTCGGAGCACAGTTAGGCCCAAAGAAGCGGAGGAAGCCTCTGGACATAGCGTCCCCCCTGGAGTGAGAGATAAAAGAGATACCAGAAAGCCAGGGCATATACTAACACGCTACTGTACCAGAGCAGGAGCGGCCCTCTGATAGAGTGAGGGGGCCATACCGACTTTGAAGCGTAAGGCCTCGCGGGCCAGACTCCGGCTAAGAGTGGGCCTAGTAATTAAGGAAGCAGTGGGGCCCACCCATCTAGAACATGTGTGCCAGAGGCCGGAGTGTAAATTGAACTCCATAGCTCGCTGAGGGAACTCAGGGGCTTGCGACTGTTGCAGACCAGAGAAGTCAGAATATAGCTTCAGAGGCACGTTCAGCTATGGCGTCCAGCAGACCAAAAAAAGACAGGTCAGTTAAGGATATGCTTTGTAAGGTGCCCCAGTCAGAGAATCCACATACCCAGGGATCTTCAGCGGAGACGGAGGGAGGAGGAGACAGAGAGGGGCCAGTTAGCCGCTCCTTCTTGGAATCCCTCTTTTCCTCCTTGAGGGAGGACCTCACCACCATGAAGCGAGAACTGTCTGCGGATATGAGAGAGATGCGACGTGACATGGACTCACTGGGAGAAAGGGTCAACTCCCTAGAGGATCGAGAGATGGACAAAGCAGAAGAGCTCAAGAGTCTACAGCAGGAGGTCATCCATCTACGGGAGCAATACATAGACCTCCAGGCACACACAGAGGACCTTGAAAACAGGTCCCGTTGCAACAATATCCAAATCAGAGGCCTTGCAGCCGGGCTAGAGGGCTCGAACATAGAGGCCATGGTGGCAGACATATTTTGTGTGCTACTTGGGGAGCCAGAAGATTTCCCCATCAAGCTCGATCGCACGCACAGAGTAGGTCCTCGAAGAAGCAACTCGGCCCCCCATCCGATATCTTAACCTGCGTCCATGATTACCAACTGAAGGAGAGAATCCTACAAGCGGCTAGGGATGACCCCACCTTCAAATATAAAGATCAGAAACCCTCCATGTACCAAGACTTAGCTGCCTAGACCCTACTGAAAAGGAAAGCATTTCGACATATCACAGCACACCTATGTTCCATAGGCGTGTCATACTCATGGGGCCACCCATTCAGACCGATCTTCTCTCACAATGGTGAGTTGCGTCAACCTAGATTGGTCACTGAGGCCAGCAGGATCTTGGGAATAGGGGACCCTACGGAAGAGGAGGCCTCGCCCAACAGACTGAACAGAAACAGAAGAAGCGGCCATGGATGGCTTCGGATCAAAGCTTCAACTGGATCTCTGAAACCAGACCCTGCGACCATAACCAAAGAGCGCCAGGCAGTCCTGGCGTCCCTGACAGAGGAGCCACTAGACGATGGACAGCCGGAGTAAATGGAGATACCAAGCGGACATTGAGCGCCCATCTTTGCTTAACCTTTTACACAGATGCCTGGGACGGCCCGGGGGGGGGCGAGGGAACATTGGCCACAGGTACCCCTTCCAGTTCCCTGTTCCCTCTAAAGAGCCGGGGCATCGACCTCGGTCCACACACACTCAAAGATGTTGGACTATAGTTCCCTGAGACTGTGTCGCAGGATTTCTTGTGTTGGGGTTCTCTATCCTTTTTATGTTCATTCTGTTTTCTCTCCTTGGTCATGGGCCTCTTTCGCCCTACATGAAGTACTAGTTGACTGCGAGGTGGCTGCACCAGCTCGCCCGGAGGGCGCTAGATGAGAGCACTCAGGGACCACTGGCCCACCACACAAATCTTATAGGCCCTTAAAGGCGCACTAGATGAGCTTAAGATCCTCACCCTTAATGTGAAGGGACTGAACAGCCCGATCAAGAGGAGGGCCGTCCTATCCTACCTAGAGCACTCAGCAGCACAAATTTGTCTACTGCAAGAAACACACCTCCTAGCCGAAGACACACATCGACTTAGGTCACGGGCTTTCCCTCAACAGTATTTCTCCTCGCACTCTTGTAAATCGGCAGGGGTGGCTATTCTTTTTTCACGCTCCTTCAGGGGTAAAGTGGGAGCGAAGCTGGCAGAGATTAAGGGAAGACTTTTGGCTCTCATGATCACCATTAACGCATGTGACTACACTCTAGGCTCCATATGCGCGCCTAATGAGAGCCAGGAGGCATTCCTAAAGAAGGCGGTGATGAGCTTCGCCGCCTCCCCTGACCGATTGATATTGCTGGGGGGTGACATTAATTTAGTATTTGACAACCAGCTTGACCGCTCCAACCAACGCTACGGGGTGACTGGAGCCCCTACACAAGTGGGACGGGAATGGCTGCAAGACCTAGGACTAGTGGATATATGGCGCTCCCTACATCCCACTGACCAAGATTACACCTTTTACTCGCACGTGCATAAATCGTATGCTAGGATTGACTATTTTATTGGTTCCCGCTCCCTGCTCCCCCGCACACAAGCTTCAGATATTGAGCCGCGCTCATACTCCGACCATGCAGAGCTGACTCTCACGCTCACACTCCCCCCCCAGAGAGACCGTCTTTCACATGGCGACTGCGCGAATCCCTGCTACACCGCTCAGATGTGATCAAATGCCTAGACAGCGTCATGAAAGAATTACTCACATTCAATGACACCCCTGACACTTCAATTAATACGTTATGGGATACACTAAAGGCATGCGTCAGAGGGGAATTCATAGCAGTCTCCGCGGCAGACAATAGAATCAGGAAAGAAAAGCGAAGGGATCTCTCTGAGCAAGTACAAGAATTAGAACGCATTCATAAGCGAACTGGGGCTCCACGAGTTTGGCGACAGCTCGAGGCGGCTTGCAAACAACTTGCGGGTATCGATTTAGATAGGGCTGAATATGTCGCACTTAGATTGCGTCACTTTCTCTATGTAGGGGGTAACCGGTGCGGGCGCCTTTTAGCCAACAAGCTCCGAGCACAGCGCCAGTTGACCGCTGTTCACGCTGTGTGTGATGAGGCTGGTAATGAGTGCACGGATGATAAGGGTATAACACAGGCATTTAGGGATTTTTATGCTAAACTGTACTCCGCACAATCACTAGTTGAGCAAGATTCACTCTCCTATGTACAAGGAGCTAACCTCCCAACACTTACCCCAGAGCATGCAGCTAGCCTAGATGCTCCTATCAGACTAGAGGAGGTCGTCTTGGCCATAGCCCGCCTCAAATTGCACAAATCGCCCGGCCCAGATGGCTTTTCCAATACCTTTTACAAAACCTTTTGTGCGTCACTAGCCCCCATCCTCACTAGATTATATAATGCGATAGGAGACTCCGGGGTCCTCCCTTCTACTATGCTCGAAGCTTCAATCGTAGTTATCCCCAAGCTGGGCAAGGATGCTAGGTATTGTGCCTCGTACAGACCAATATCTTTATTGAATGTCGATCTGAAGCTTTTTACGAGCATACTAGCAGCACGCCTAGGCCCGATGATGCCAGGGTTGATAGACCCTGACCAGTCCAGGTTCATAGCCACCAGGCAGTGTAGTGACCACCACTGGGAGGCCCAGGGCTGTCGATCTATCGGGCATATGTTCGATGTAGAGGGCCCCCTGACATTCGAGGAACTCCGATCCGCATGTACGCTGCCCGAGTCCGAAAGGTATCGCTTCCACCAAGTGAGACACTGGGTGATGCACCCGCTGGTGCGCCCAGGGGCTCAGCGACGGCTAACATCATATGAGAAATGGCTTCACCCAAAAACAACAAACGCGCACCTTATCACTGAGCTCTATCATATGCTGCGGCCCCCAGAATTTGAGGCCAGGACAGCGGAGGTGGGAGACTGAACTCGGCCGAACACTATCGCAGAAAGAGTGGGGGGACATTTACTATCGCGCGTGCCACACAGCATGGAATGTCTCGAGTATCAAAACCGCGACCAAAATAGCTACCTACTGGTACCTCACCCCACCTCGAATGTGCAGATATAACCCCAATCACGCCCCACACTGCTGGAGACAGTGCGGAGCAGAGGGCACGCTGATTCACCTACTGTGGGAATGCCCACACCTCTCCGCCTATTGGGAACAAGTTTTAACTGACATTGATACTCATTTTAAAACACAAATCCCATGCTTCCCAGCATACATTGCCCTAGGACTGCCCAACATACTTACCTTCCCTCTGAAATCCCATAGAGGCAGGCAGATGGGGCTGGCCCTGGGAGCAGCGCTTCAGAATATACTGTCCCACTGGGGTACAGATAGGACTCCAGCACACCAAGGCTAGCTGGGGAGGTTATGGTCTGTGCTGGGCATGGAGCGCATCACGCTGACATTGCAAGGTGAGGGAGCCTAGTTCGCGGAATACTGGCGACCATTCTTATCTATACTTAGTACAGAGATGAGGGAGATAAATTGCCATAAGTACTTGCGACTGCTGCGGCTCCTAGATACCACACAAGATCCCACGCCGATGATAGCCCTGGACACAGGTGGAGAAGTCGAGAATGGTTAGCTAATCCTCCATGCCGAGGGAGCCGGTGTGACAGCTCAGAGGGGAGTAAGCGAAGATACAAATTCGTATAGAGCCCAGGAGAGTTTTTCTTTTCCTTTTTTTTTTTTATTATTATTTTTTTTCTTTTCTTTCTTTATCTCTCTTCTTCGTTTCCCTTTTGATGTTATATTTTTGCTGTCAGGGGGGAGGACGGGAGGGAGGGAGCTGGGACTCTTACTGTAAAATTTAATTTGTGATACCATCAATGCTGTGCAATGTTTTACTGCTATTTCTACTTCTCTATAAATGGCAGTGTTTGATATAACAATCTCAATAAAAATGATTTAAACATAAAACAATCCTGTGAGAAGCAACAGTCTCTGCATGTAATTTGGAATCCTGCAGCAAGGTTCTGGCTGCAGCAATTATGTAGCAAGATTGCCCAGCAAAAGACACTGTGAATCATTAGGGGAACTATGCCTGATAATCCAAGTTGACTACCGTTTCTCTGAGAGAAGCGAGAGTTCATAGCTTGCTTTGGATATTTGGTCATTGCCAGCAAGCTGCCATGGGATTTCCTATAGAATTTTCCATAAAAAATGAAGAAGTTGTTATCAAGACAAAACTTAATCAAGTCTAATAACATTTCTGTATGCAAAAGGAATGACAAGGATCTCGATCTTAAGAAATAACAAGCTCATGATATTGCAATAACGTGGGTCCTGATTCACAAAGGTAAACTTACACTTTGGTGTAAGTTTATGATTGTTTGCTATTCACAAAGGTATTTTACTAGTAGTATCTTTATGACTGTGGAGTCTCCGCACAAAAAAAAGATAGGACTGCCCTAGTAAGAACCACTAATGTATAAGGAGAAACATTAGGGGTAAAGAGGCAACCCATGAAAAATTGTGAGTTTCTGCCCCACATACGGCACTGATTTTGTCAATCTTCTAATTGTATCTTACAAATGTAGAAGAAAGTTGAAATTACAAAAATATCATGCAGTGAAGACCCATACTTCACAGTGTCATGAGCCAGCATTTAAGAGAAAGTCACCATTTATAATTGGGAGAGATCTCAGAACTATTAACATTAGAAGAATTAATTAGTGAGAATGAAGAAGTAGCTTTATCTACATTTGATAATATTGAAGGAGAAACTGAACATCTGAAAGATTGGGATTTTCTAATGACTCTTGCATTGACAGTGGCTTGAAACCACGCAGTAGGTTCTGTCCCCAATTACCCAATTGGAATATGATTGATGTCTTTTATGAATTGGTTGTTTATGACATTAACAATTTGAGGAAGAGATCTAAACATATGAATAGCACCAATGCAAGTTTTCATTCCAGAAAAAAGAGGTGATGCTGCATATCCAGCAGCAGTGCAAAACATGTACAGCCGCATGTGTGAAAGTAATGCATAATCAGGTATCAGCTGCTTTGCTGCTTACTTTGTGTAAGTGGTTTGGTAACATTGCAAATCCACGTCACATTGATTGTCAGTTTTCTGTCTACCAATTTTAAAAATAAGTACAACCTTCAGTCCCTCAGAGGGGAATTATGATTTTTGAAACCAGGCAAAACACAATCAGTTGCTTAAAACCATGACCTTCTTCAGATGTAAGTTTATTGAAACAGCATTGCGATGGCAATCTGCAAAAAATGTGGCCATTAAAAACTCTAAATGAGTCCAACGTTGTCAACAATTGTTACAGACCGGAAAAAAGTAATACCTTTATGATTACTCGTTTGACTTGAAATGTGAGAGTCTTACAATAAATACTAGAATACTATTAATGCTCTGCATCACGGCCTTACATGTGCCATGAGCCCTATATGAGCAGTGAGGGTCTTGATAAACTGTGGAAGAAAGGCACCCCCTAATTACTTTCAGGTCCAAGAGGAGGGGGAAACAAAATAGCTAACAAAGAAAACCTCTAATCTGACCTATATTTCTTTAAATATGACCATGATAGGCTCAAAATTGCCACAAACCCAACATCAATATTGAACAGAACAATCAATCACAAAAATAATTTTGTTGTTTATTTTATTAAACTTCTAAGGTATTTTCTTTAGACACAAAAACATTTTTTTTGCTATTTTTTCTTTATACACTTAATTTATAAAAATACAGTTATCATTGTCTGTACATACATTTGATCAAGAATTGTATATAATACAGTATAAATCCTTTAAATAGATGAACACATAACCCCACAGAGAACCTTCAACAAATCATTCTTACCATTCAAACCTACTCATTCAACCTACACTCATACATAAAAAAGAGAGATTCAACCATATGAGGGATCCAATATGGATCTAATGGGGACAAGTTCTATAATTGTTGGTGATTATAAATCACATCCATCAAACACTTCTAATGAATCTGTCTCTCAAGGACCACTCCTCCTATGTATTGTTGGACCATTAGATCCATATTGGATCCCTCATATGGTTGAATCTCTCTTTTTATGTATGAGTGTAGGTTGAATGAGTAGGTTTGAATGGTAAGAATGATTTGTTGAAGGTTCTCTGTGGGGTTATGTGTTAATCTATTTAAAGGATTTATACTGTATTATAATCAATTCTTGATCAAATGTATGTACAGACAATGATAAATGTATTTTGTATTATAAATTAAGTGTATAAAGGAAAAAATAGCAAAAAAAATGTTTTTGTGTCTAAAGAAAATACCTTAGAAGTGTAATAAAATAAACAACAAAATTATTTTTGTGATTGATTGTTCTGGTCAATATTGATGTTGGGTTTGTGGCAATTTTGAGCCTATCATGGTCATATTTAAAGAAACATAGGTCAGATTAGAGGTTTTCTTTGTTGACCAGTGAGGGTCTTGCACAGGCCCTCTGAGAGTCTTGCTGGAGGACTGAGAAGGTCTAGCAGATGCACTGTGCATGGGGCACAGACAGAACATGGAGTATGAGATGAAGCAGTGTGGGCTGGCACGAATATAATTCATTGGTGTAGAATGTGACGTTAGACGGACCACTGTGCATTTTGGAGGGGTGGTCAATAGAGAAGGGCTTGGGAGAGGGGTTTAGGGGATGGTGCACTAGAGCGGTAAGCAGGTGAATGGAACACAGGGAGAAGGGCACAAGGGAACAAGGGGCAGAGTACAATGGGAAAGAGGCAAGGAGGGAAGAGGGAGGAGCTGGAGGGAACAAAGAATGGAATATGTGTAGCATGAAGGATTTAAGGGGATCGCAGAGAGGAAAGTTGTGAATGTTCAGGATGTTTGCTATTGGCGGGGGGACCAATGTAGGCTCTAACATGGCTTGGGCCAAGGTCTGCCTTTACTTCAGACGGCTTACCCAAGTTCGAGCAGAGCCTGAACCACAATCCTTCTCCTCTCTCCATCATTTGTTAGAAATGGGGGTCTCTAGTTGGCAGAGGTAGGTATCTTTGTCCAAATAGGGACCCTTGCTTCTAGTCAGAGTAAGGGGGCTACACACTTTAGATAACCCCTGCTCACCTCCTGGGTAGCTTGGCACGAGCAGACAGACTTATCCCAAAGGCAATGTGTAAAGTATTTGTACTCAAAACACACAGTAATACAGTGATAACACCACAAATGGACTCCACACCAGTTTAGGAAAAATAAAGTATCTTTATCTAAACTCAACAAGACCAAAACAACAAAAATCCAACAGACATGTAATAAGAATATGACTTTTCAAAGGTTTCAAACAACTGGGTCCATAGAAAACTATGGATGCGTGATTTCTCACAAAGTACCTGTAGATGCATCAAAATTCACAAAGCCAAAGAGCTGCAGAGATGGGAAGCTTCAAAAAAACAAAGAGATGCGTCAGTTCCTGAGACCGTAGGGGGGCGATACAACAGTTCTGCTGCACGCAGGAGAAGTGATGCGTCAAAACCGGTCTGTAGGGGGAAGTAATGCATCGATTCCAAGACGGTTCTAGTCCGCGGGTGATGCATCGGGAAAACATGCAGCACAGGTACGATGCATGGAAATCCGGGATGCATCGGCAATTTATGCGGCGGCGTCGAGTGGTGCTGCATCGGTTTCTTCAGCCACGATCCCTCGATGCGTCGGTTCTTGCAGCGGCGACAGGCACTGCGTCGGTTTTGGCAGTGGCGCAGGGATGAATGGAGATTCTTCTCGCACAGCTGTGCTGCATTGGAAAAACAGCCGCAAGAAGAGCGATGCATCGATTTTCTTAGTTCTTCAGGTTTCTCCCAGCACCAAGCACAACCTCCAGAGGCCCAGAACTGGAACAGGCACCTCCTGGCAGGTCAGAACTCTCAGCAGCGTTCAGGGGAGCTGGGGGTGAAGACTTTGTGTCCCTGAGACTTAAGAACAGGAGGCCAGCACACACAGGCCTTTGGAGATCTAATTCAAGCAGGTTCAAAGCAAAGTTCCAGTCTTTGTCCTCTCCTTGGCAGAAACAGCAACTGCAGGCCAACCCCACACAGCAAAGGGGCAGTACTCCTTGCAGCTCTTCAGCTCTTCTACTTGGCAAAGGTTCCTCTTGAGTCCAGAAGTGATCTAAAGGTCTGGGGTTGTAGGTCTAATACTTATACCCCAAAATGTCTTTGTTCTCTTTGTGCACTGGTATGGAATAGGGGTGCCTTACATGTAAGAAAAGGGAAGGTTAGGACCTGGCAAGTGGGTGCACTTGCCAAGTCGACATGGCAGTTAACCACTGCACACAGACACTGCAGTGGCAGGTCTGGGATACCTTTTCAGGGCTACTCATGTGGGTGGCACAATCAGTGCTGCAGGCCCACTAGTAGCATTTGATTTATAGGCCCTTGAACACTTCAGTGCACTTTACTAGGGACTTACCAGTAAATCAAATATGCCAATCAGGGAGAACCAATTGTAACAACAGTTTACACAGGGAGCACTTGCACTTTGACACTGATCAGCAGTGGCAAAGTGCCCAAAGCATCTAAGCCAGCAAAAACGAAATTCAGCACAGCATCAAAAATACAGGAGGTAGAGGCAAAAAGTCAGGGGAAACCACGCCAAAGATGCCAAGTCTAACAATCATAAAATACATGGTACTGTGACGGGCACCTGAATCCTCTGGCCTATACAGGTATAAATCAATCCGAAAAGTGAGCATCTCTTTGTTATTCTCTCCCATTGATACAGCAGAATAAATGAAGATACCTGAAAGTTTCACCACCAAATCCTCTCACCGCATTCCCTGTTGCTTTATCCAGCACGCGGGAACACCTAGAAGTGACTCAGTTCAGAGTGAACATCACATAATGTACACATATGCGGTTAGACTATAGTGTTGCTCATGGATATAATGATGATTTTGACCACTTATATAATGTGCATCACACAACGAACTGTCTGTTTGCATTATAGAGAGCAGTGCTTAAATCTTTCACTTTTATGCTTAGAAGTTTTACTTTAAATAATGTGACCCAACAAAGTAACACAACCTAATGAATTAAATTAAAAACAGAATTGTTAAACAGTTCCATCATTTAAATGATAATTCTTTGGATGACCTGGCTCATGTCTTAGCTCTTAGGGCCACAGCAGACTTCTCACCCAGCTCTTCCTATGAATTTTTTGGCTTGCCCTTCCCTGAGATTTGCACCAAAGGGAACAGGAGGTAGAGGCGACCCGAACCATATCTATGTTCTGCCATTAAATGTGAATGCATAAGGTTACAAAAGTGCTTCCATTTTGGCATGGGTTGTATTGCTATCAGAACCACGGGTGGTGGGTGGCCAGCAACATGGTGCTCTGTCCCGAGACCCTTTACTTATGTCTCAATCACTCCCACACATGGTACTATGTAACATGCCTTCCTTTCTCTAGTCCCTGCACAAATTCATGTACCCTCCCCTTCATGCCCTCCATCCCATTGCCCGCTTGTGTTCTGCTCCATCACCTGTTGCCCTCTCCCCTACCTATGCTCCTTGCCATGACACACTGATCATGCCCCTGCATATGTGTGTGAATTTAGTAGAAGTATGACATTTTTTGGCAGGGAAACCCTTTACTGCAATGTATCCAAATTTCTCCTTTGAAGGTTTAATCTTAATCTATTAGTAATTTTAAAAAAAAAATTAAATAATTGTTTTAATGTCTGTTATTTTTTTGTTATTTCATTTTGGTTCTTACATTCTAATTATTTACAGATTGGTGGTAAATTTGAGTGCTCAGATTTGTAGTATTTTATTTTAAAATACATAAATAAATTACTGTTTTATTGCAAATGTTTAGATTAATTTGTTTAGAATTTCTTTAGAAATAAAATGTTTGAAATTGATGAAAAAATGTGTATTTTTTTAGAGCTGTATAATTAAGTTTTTTTTTAATATTATGGGTTTTGGGGTTTATTGCGGGCATGGTAGGTAATGATTTTTTAGGGGGTGTTGTTAAAGGTAGAACATCACTTCTCCCTGGACTCTTCCTCTATCAAAGTACCACAAAAAATCTCGAAAAATGAAATGCGTTTAAGAATGGAATGGAGGCAAAACCCTGGGAAACGGATTTTGTGTATATCCTCAGAAAGAAGTCACAAAGTACCATTTCATTCCTTTATTTACAGTCATCGGCTTACACGGAAATAAGGTATGAAATGTTCAGATTTAGAATTGGTCTTAATCCCTTGCATTCTCAGGCTATGATGGCCTTGGGTTAAAAAAAATGTGTGTGTTTGTAAATGCGAGTTACAAAAGTAATGTACGAATCTTCATATTTTACTTTGATTTTTAACGAAGGAAAGGTGGAAATTTTTAAAACTCATTTTATGGAAATATGGGGGCATATTCTCCAGGAGCCATCGCCGATTTATCGGCACTTTAGCGCCGCAAAAGTAGCGATAGACTTATCGCCCCATTTACAAGCTGGTGCAAACTGCCGACATCACCAGTTTTCGCACGATAGCTGCCGCAAAACACATCGCCACGGATGAGAGCGACAATTAACGCCAATGACATGCAGAGTAGGCGTTCCCGTGCAAAAACACACGAAAACCCCACTTTGCGATATTCTCAACGACCAGCCAGATCTGCGATGCAGGACAAAAACAGGCGATAAGGCGCGTTAGCAGCAGGGACTTAACACCTGCTCATTACTGGTCTTAAGTAGGACAAAAACCTGCAGTACAGAGGGAACCCAGGCCAGAGCCACATCTGAAGACCAACAGATGCCATGGAGCTACTAATAATGCAGCTTGGAGACCCAAGAGGGCCACAACACCCACGCCACCACCCCCACCCCCAGGACCACCCCCCCCCCGGACCACCACCGAGGCAGCGCAGAACAAGACAGCGGACCTTCTGAAAACGCATCAGCCTCACAGACTTAACGCCAGAGGATGTCATTGCCCACTACAGGCTCAAAAGGACAACCATCCTCCGCATCATGACCCACATTGCCCACAGGCTGACAGCACCAACACAGCGGACAACCAACATCCCTCCGCAGACAAAGCTGCTGGCTGTGCTGCACCTGTTGGCCTCTGGTACCTTCCAACCAACAACTGCCAGAGTCGGAGGAGTCTCACAGCCAGCCCTATCAAAGGCCATCACACCTGTCCTGGATGCCATCATCAGTTTCATACCCCAGCACCTTCACTTCCCCCACACTGCACAGGAACAGCTGGAGACCAAGCAAGGCTTCTACGCCATAGCCGGATTCCCGCACGTGTTGGGGGCAATCGACTGCACACATGTCCTACTTGTGCCCCCTGCCGACACAGCACACAATTACCGCAACAGGAAGCACACGCATTCCATCAATGTGCAGGCAATAGTGGACCACCGGGGACTCTTCACCAATGTCGTCGCCAACTACCCAGGCAGTGTGCATGACTCATACATCTTCCGACAGTCCATCATCAACCAGCGCTTCCAGGATGGCACCTATGGAAATGGACTGCTCGTTGGTAAGTACCAACGGAACACACCACACACCTCAATTCCACAATCACACAACGCACAACTGTGGGAATGGACACGTAACAAAATCAAATCCAGCCTGCCAGACACGACAACACAAGTAACCGTGGTAAGAGGGGCCAGAAATGTGGACAAACCATACACTAAGGCATAGCCCCTCTGCCACACATTTGCAGAATGTGGGGAGAGGTGGGAACCACGATTGTGCAAAGAAGGCAATGGACCCATGAATAACAATGTACACAATGCCAAGTGTGGCGGTGATGTACTGGACAGTCTTGAGTATGCAGAGCACAGACATGTCCATGTGGACACATACTGCTGGAGTCTGTAGTGTCGTGGACAGTGGACGCAACCATGTCATCACAGGCAGCGGGGAACACCTCGGACAAGTAGCCATGTCGGCCCCCCTGTAAGCGTAAGCATAGTGGGCAGGCCCGGCGCACACCAGTCCAGTGTAGGGGAGTGACTAAATAGGTCGGGGCTCAGGGAGTGGTTCACTTCCGGGACGGCCACCAAAGTAACTACTGTGTGTGGCTCTGTGTCCGCTATATCCTGGCCATAGGCCTACACACACGTGGCCGACCACCTACAACGGGCAAAGTCACACCGGCAACAACGTGGCTTCGTCCCACGCCACCCAGCGCACATCTCGACATCGCCTGCAGTGGCGTGTCTGCCAGGGCGGTGTCCCTCACCCTGCCACGAGGCCGCCGTCGTGACCGGTGGTGCCTGCGCGATCCTGTGTGCCTGCCGCACCCCAGCCCGCTGATCCCCAGACCCGACCTGCGCCCAGCGGTCAATGCCCACCCCTGCGCACCCAGGCCTCACTGCTCATCTGCCGCCACCGGAGTCTCTCCAAGAGGGCCCACCACGTGCCGGTGCAATCTCCTTGGCAGCCTCCTCAGCCGATCGCTGGCTGCTGCGCAACAGGCCCCCAGCGCACCCAGCGGCACCGCACCGCGGAGTTGCGAGTTGGCTACTGCTGCCTTCTGACCACACTGCGGTACAGCAAGTAACATACACATCCTTTCCAGTCCGCCCCTCCAGGCCTGCTGCATCATCGCAGGCTGCACACCCGCTCAGCTCTTCCGGTGGGCCGAACTCAGTGCACCACAAGTCACCGTCCAGCCTCCAGCATTATAGCATGATGCACACCCGCTCAGCTCTTCCGGTGGGCCGCACTCAGTACTCCACAAGTCACCGTCCAGCCTCCAGCATTATAGCATGATGCACACCCGCTCAGCTCCTCCGGTGGGCCGAACTCAGTGCACCACAAGTCACCGTCCAGCCTCCAGCATTATAGCATGATGCACACCCGCTCAGCTCTTCTGGTGGGCCGAACTCAGTGCACCGCAAGTCATTGTCCCGAGGGGCTACCCCACAAGTCCGCCTCCAGTAGCCAACAGCATGTCTTCGGTAACGCCACTGGAGCCCTTTACAGTCAAGGGGCCACCCCCATCCCAGGCAGGCCGCCGGTAATCCTGGGCAGATCGTCTGTAGACGTACTCCGAAGCGCACGACATCCCAGTGCCGCCGCGGCGGCGCATGCGTGTGAGGAGTGCGGAGAGATGGCCCGGGGCTCTGGGTGTGGTTCAGTTCTGGGCTCTGGGCGTGGTCCAGTTCCGGCCTGGCCACAAAAGTGACTATGGCGTGTGTCTCCGTAGTAGTGTCTGCGCTACCCGGCCTATAATCGACATAGTCGCAATGTAGCATGCAGAAGGAGAGCGGCCTCGCCCGAATGGATTAATAAAGGAGCGCGAGACCGCTCGGGGTCTCGGCTCATACATGCCAACTGTTGTGTGTGTATCTACATTGCCGCAGCCTGAACCGAAGGCCTAGCCTCAATATCAGCGCGAGTTCAGCCAGGCCAGAACTCCACATCTGTGTCTGCCCAATCCTTACTATAGGCCTACACACACGTGGCCGCACACCTTCAACGGCCAACATTACAGTCTTGCTGTCAGTCCTGCGGACATGCGCAGACAGGCATGACAATGGTGTGCCGTAGGAGTGCAAGTGATGCAACCGCGCAGCACACACAAGTAAATAGGCTCGGTGGGAGGGAGGAGCAGCTGTGAGGCTACGTAATACACATTGTCCTACCACATTTGCCAGCAGCAATGCATGGCTAACATGAATCCCAAGGTCGCACAAATCACACACCACAAAACTTGTATGTCTGCCAACACAGCATGCAGAACCACCAGTTAACACTGACCTCACTTACCTCTCACAGGTGATCAAGGATATGCACTCTGCCCGTGGATGATGACACCCCTCCGAGACCCGAACACCCCGGCCCAGATGCAGTACAATGTGGCCCACAAACGCACCAGGGGCATTGTTGAACGCACGTTTGGCGGGTTGAAATCACGTTTCAGGTGCCTGGACATCACCGGTGGAAGACTCCTGTACAGCCCAGAAATAGTGTGCAAGATGATCACTGCATGTTGTGTATTGCACAACCTATGTGTACGCACAAATGCCCCATGGATCCAAGTCCCAGAAGCACCGGACGATGATGAGGAAGATGATGCAGGTGGACCACACCCCACTGCAGCCGCAGCAGGAATAGCCCGAAGGAACACAATCATCAACAATTTCTTCGCATGAGCACGTCACACTGTGACCATCCACAGCAATCATGGCACAGTACAAGATGACCGCTATATTTGAGGGACGGTTCCCCGCCCCCGCTCCAACGGCACAGCGTGATGCTACTTGCATGATTTCTTCTTTTGTACGTAATTTTATTCCTGGTTTTCCTTTAGTTTCATCATATCTTCCACTCTGATACCTCTTTTTAATTTCACACGTAAGCTAACATGCCAATTTTCAACGGTTTCTCATATTCAAGATTGTCCATCCGGACCTTATTTCAAGAATAAGTACAGACGCAAAAAAGTTCATCCGAAGCAGTATTTTAATAACCCAATGCATTTCGGGCACATCAAGCCCTTCCTCGGGGGTAACTAAAAACAACAATGAAACACGCATCATTATTTTATCAAACATTACATAGTCTAAACAACAGCCGTGGTGACTTAATTGCACCTCAAATCTCTTCTGAACAACACCTTTCACATTCACTTGAATGATCGTTTAAATATCATACCATGTGTTATTACCAAAACTATTAACACTACCTGGTTCCAACTTACTTCCCTCTGTTGTTTCTCCCTTATCACAAAACAGTAATTGCCTCTGACATGCACCCGACCCCTGCGCTAAACTTCACATCATCTCAATTTATATTTTCTAAATTGCACCTACTATCGTATTCCCCTCTCATCCACACTACCATACACCCAACCCTTCTCTTTATACGACTAGTATCACACCCACTTTACCACGTCTCAACCACATATCCATCCCCCTTACGACTCAGCTTCATCACACTTCATTATCATTCTCCCATTCTCACTGCTCCACACTATTATGCTACCCTCCCCCTCTACTAACCACAACATTCACTCATGTTTCTATCACCCTCACCGTCTCATAGTAACCACATAATACAATCAACTGCTTAACTCTCCCCCATTATCATTCTTTACTGACACACAATACTCAAAAACAATTCAGCTATATTCTAACATGCTTGTGCATGTGCAAGTGTGCCATTGTGCCCATCTCCCCCCGTCCCCCCAGTCCCTGGTGGTTACTCACGCTGTTGCTGTTGTGTCAGGTCATGTTGAGCAGTGTCCGGTCCTCCGACTCCTGCCACCGTCTCCTCACTGATGACTGTGGACACCATTTCCTCCATCTCATCCAGCTCCTCCTGTGGCGCAGGACTCCCACCCCCAGTCTGCATTGCTGTTTTGCGGTTGTTAGCAAGTTTCAGCTTGTTTTTGCGCTTCACATCATTCCAGCGCCTCTTGAGCTCTTCCATTGTCCTCCTCAGCACTCCGACTGCATTCTCCTTGTCCACGATGGACTGCCATATTCCATATTTTGTTGCCAATGACACAGTGGAGGTGACAAACAGTTGTTGATGGTGTTCTGTCACCTCCGTAATCAGGATCCTGTTTTCCTGTGGACTGAACCACGTCTTCCTCTTCTTCTTCTCCTTGCCCTTCCCTGACCCCGAGGTCCCGGGCTGGTCCTCCGTGGGGCTTGTGGGGTTCGGGTTGTCCTCTGTGCTTGCTACGGCTACCTCCATGGTGCTTCGCAATTGTTTGTGTTTTATTTGTATTTCATTTTTGCCACTTTTATAGTGTTTGTTCCCGCCTTACTTGTGGGACTTGCGGGCCTGGCACTGCTTTTCGCTGGATTTTTATCGCAGTTGGGCCCATCGCATCTTTTTTTATCGCCGTCGCGGTAGTTGTATCGCAGATATTTGTGGCGTTCTCGTAAAACTATCGCATGTTACCGCCGTGTTGGGAATAGGACGTTGACACAGAGTTATTTTCCCGTGATAGGCGGCGATATGAAAAATTGCGTTAGCCTATTTTGGCGATGTTTATCGCACCTTCTCGTGAATATCCCCCATGGAGTGTTGAATAGGTGGGAAGCTCTGCAATTTTTATCTCATTGCAATTTTTAGATGTGTAAAAGATTGATTTTGATTGGAAAATAAGAGAAAAGCTTTAGTTCAAAGTCTTATAGTCTTTTATTGTCTTAAATCTTGAAACGTACGTTGTTTTTATGTATGTTTTCCAGAACCCAGTTTATATAAAGATTGTTTCTTAACTGAACTAATTTGAGGGGGGCTCAATTTTTTTAGGGTATTTGTGGTTTAGAGGGTTAAAAATAGGGTATATTTTGGGGGCTCATATTTTTTAGAGTAGAGCTTCACTTGTAAATGATTTATTAAATGTTTTTAAATTCTACTTAAATGATTTAAAAAAACATTGTTATTTAATGTTTTTAATAATGATAATTTTTAAATGTTGGTGTTCATGTATTTTGGGCTGTTTATAATATTCTTTTATATTGATGTTATAGTTTATGTCATTGCAGGGGGCTTTACTAAGTAGTGCATCAGTGTTCTTTACATTCAAATATTTTAAAGTTTTTTTTTTTAAATATTGTCTTTTTAAGTATAATTAAATTGCAAACATGAGGTGAATTTATTTGTAGTGTTCACATTTTAATAATAATGCAGCATTCCGCTCTTGGAGTCAGATTTTGGTTGACAGAATTTGTTAATTTTGGTATCCATTACACAGTTTTGATATGAGAACATATTTCCATGGCAACCATGAATGCTTGTTAGGTCTTTCGTTTTATCGATTTGAAAAAATGCACATATAAACAGAAAACAGTGTAGGGGAAAAAATAAAATAATATTTTTTCGGAATGGTCCAATTTTAATTTTATTCGGTAGGATTATGTTTATCGTCGGGAGATAGAAAATGTAACAAATTATAAGTGATATGACATTAGCTATGGATAGTACATTATTGGTAATAATTTAGAAGTAAAGCATTAATATAGGCTCTTTTTTCTGACAAAACAAAATTCGGGATTTTTCTGTACACTTGAATACAAGGAATGTAATTTTTTCTCTTTTCAAAGGTATATTATGAGCATTCCCTGATGCATAAATAATCAAACTGTGCAAGCTGAGTACTTGACCCACCGTGTACCATTAATCCATTCCGGAGAACATGAACCGCCATTTGATCAATATGCTGTTCCAGAAAGGATCAGGTGAAATGGAGACAATGTCCCTTAATCTCTACATTCAAGCCTGCAAGTGTTTCAAATTCTTTTATATTTTTTTACATTTACTCAGTTGTTCAGTGAATGCTCAGACACTTTCAATGAGCAGAGTTATCCCCATTACTATTTATTTAATAAACAAAATAAATGTTTGTATTGCTTTGCACTGTTTTTTTAGCTGGGTTCATGGTATAGGAATCCCCATTCATACACATATACATTCTTGAAAATGGAACTGTCGCAGCTGCTGTGCGTGAGAAAGAATGAGGCCTGAGACTCAAAAGAGTGCAGAGGTATGATAGGAAGGATGTTTGATGTAGATGTTGTGCTAAGAAGACAAGTGGATGTTTGATGGAAACAGAGATGGCCCCAGTGAGACAAATGCTCTTTAGTTTGAGATGAAAGTAGGGACTGTGGAGAGTTAAAAGGAAAATAGCAGAAAATAGCACAAGAGGTTTGAGCAGTTCAGGGCGAGGCTACATGCAGCATAAAGGGAAGTACAAGCAGATAATGCAGATGAGGACATGGCAAAGCTTGCATGCAAGCGTCAGGAAACTAGTATCAAACATTGGGGCCTATTAGCAATAACCGGCGATAATTATCGCTAAGCGCAGTTAGCGCTTAGATAATTATCGCCGGCTATCGCAGGTTTCTATCGCGGAGATAGCGTGCTATCAGCAACGCTTATCTCCTAAGCGATAGAAACCCTGGAGAACAGTGTGAATATCGCTTGAAAACAAGCGATATTCACACTGTGACCAGTGTTAGCTAGGTGATAGGGCGAGGGGGATTTAGCCATGTAATCCACCTCCCATTGGATTACATGGCTAAGTCAGGTCTGGACCAGGCGTTAACAAACCAGCGCTAAACGTGTTTACCGCTGGTTCGTTAATCACCTCCCTGCCTCGCTAATAGGCGATAGCGAGCTTAGCGACTGTTTCCAGTCGCTTTTAGGTTGGGAACGCCTACTTTGCATGCCATTAGCGATAAATATCGCTGGCATGCAAAGCGGCACCCAACCCGGTCGCTATCGCCTAGAAGCTGTCGCTAACAGCAGTTAGCGACAGCTTGCTAATAGGGCGTTAGAATTATCGCCGCTTTAGCGGGAAAAAGTCCCGCTAAAGCGGCGATAGAGCCCTTGATAATATGCCCCATTATTTTTCAGAAAACAAATCTGATCAGATCAAAGGTTCGGATCATCGTCAGGAAAAAAGTCAGACTTACTTATTGGAAACTTACTAGTGACACACCCAAGTCGATTAACTATGACAACAGAGCTCAAAAGCCTTAGATGGTAAAATGTATTGTGAACAGACCAAGAACAAGCTTGCGTTATATTAAGTAGCCAATCTTTGTTCATGTTGTGATGCATGAATGCACACTCTGAATGTGTTGGTTGTGTCTAGTCATATGGAGTCTGATATTGTATATATAATAAAGAGGCTTAGCTAGCAAAGGAGGACCTCAGACTCAAGCTGGATAACCCCATGGCTCTTCTGGGATGGGTATACACTGAATCAATCTACATGTTGGTACTACTGTCTCCTGCAAATTATTTGAAGTCATTGTAATTGTGTTTTTATATAGCACTTACTACCCCTGACATGGCGTTGAAGCACTATTCGGCGAGTAGCACGCTACTCTGAAATCCTAAGGATTAGTGGTGGAATAGTATAGGGAAATATAAATTGTTAAGAAAGGATTTTAGGGAGATCATAGTAACTGGAGTTACCAGGACTATTGGAATTAGACGTTTTTTTTCTCAAAGTGTATATTTCAGATGCTGAAAGCAACTGAAATCTCTGAATTGAACTTGTGAATTAACGCGGAAATACCAATTTCCACATTACTCCCCAAAAACACGCAATTCCCCAATCCTTGGTTTATCAGGACCTCCAGTCATGGTAATTCTGGGGTGTGGAAAAATTGGTATTTTAACAGGCCACTTATAACGAGGGCTACATGGTGACGTAGTTCAATTCTATTCCTCTTAATCGCTGATTCAACAGAATTCAGACATTCTATTTTTATTCTGATAAAATATTTGACCTCCTGGTAATAAGGGCGGGGATGTGAACTGGAGTGCGTTTAACTTGATTAGAGTCTTATACTGAGTAAAGCAGCTTCAAGGGGATAACAAAAACTGACAAATTAGATATTCCAAGGCACATTTTATCAAGGTCTTTTCACAACGTGAGGAAAGAGTGGTAGATGATTCAGGGAACTATAAGTGCAGCCCTGATCATTTTAAGATAGCCATATGATAGTAAGTGCACCAAGTACACTCATGGGGTGCCAAGGAAGAGGAATAACCCCTTACCCAAAGGGTCACCAATCATGAACACGACAGTGCTCCTTGTCACACCTGTATACAGATGCTTACAGAGCACACTTAATTATCTTTTATTATTAGTTCAAGCAAGTTATATAGGTCCATCAAAAATGCCCATTACATGGTCAGCAGAGAAAGAGTGTTAGTCAGTACAATATAAAAGTGGCAATATTCCCAAGGTCAAACAGGTCATCTTTTTACCACTGGCATCAAAACGGCAGCTACTACCATTTCCATGTGTGAGCACTTTAGGAAACTGTCAAGGGGATAAGGCTTCCTTGAGACTGCCCTGGCTAACACTCATTCTATGCTGACCTTTTAATGGATTGCACCACTTAGTGAGTGCGACATTCATTGGCTAAGAGATAGTAGCACGCATCATATACATTCGTTGTGGCCCTGAGGGAGTGGTAGAGTGCATTGCCCCGTTAAACAAAACACGTGTTAGCAAAAGCAACACAAACACATCCTATAAAAAGATTTTGGACTTTGCATTGAATGAATGTGCAACAGTGGGCGCTTTCGATGGATCTATATACTCTGCTTCAACTGCTAATTTGAAATAAGTGACTTAAGGTGCAGAGGAAACGAAAAATGTTATATTTCAAAACGTAATGAATGGTTGATCTTTGCTGCCAGTTATTAATACCCAAATCACAATTTAATTCACTTTATAATAATAGATTGGCCTGATGATGCCAGGGGTGCCATAAATTCCTACACACGTTTACAGATAGGTAATATTTTACATCAGCATTTCATTTAAATCCAAATTGAATCTCCTAGGAAAGCAATTGTAGCCAATTGAGATAATCCCCCGACTCGCTAGCCTTGGTCCTGTTATCAGCTTCAAATTGATTCCTAGAATCGCACTTTATTTCAGAAGTTAAATACATGTGATTTAGCACTGACGTCATGCCCTCTCTTAAGCCAGTAAGAAAGAGCATTATATGCTAAGGGTCTCACTGTTCACTTTCTCAGCAAAGCTGATAACAACAAGCTACAAATGGCAACGGATTTATTAAACAAATGAGGATAGCTTGCGTCTTCAAAACAATTTGTCTCACAGCAGGAGTTGTTGCTTTAAAATGTATTATATGAAAAACAACTGTGGATTATTCTTACTTTCTATATCTTTGACCATTGTATATGTTGCTTCATTTTATGGATGTCATGTAACCTCTGCCAAATGTGTGAACATTTCGACCATAACTTCAGCTGAGTTCAAAATGCAAACAGCACTACTCCCAAGTATTTTTTATTGCTTGATTAATTAAAATGATTACAATATACATAGTTAAAAAATATTAAAACCAATATGGGTAAGTCGCAGTCCTGTCCAGAACATAAACTGTTGTACCGTACAGGGCCGGCTTTAGGGCAGTGCGACTGGTGCGGCCGCACAAGGTGCAGACCTGGGAAGGGGGGCGCTGACCTAAGGGGGGGGGGCACTGTGTTTAGCAATAACTTATGATTTAAAAACACCTGAGGCAGAGTTCCTTGTGCTCTAGTTTTCAGGCAGCATTAAAAATGTCAAGATAACTCTTGTGAATAATGTTCCTGCTAGAGAGAGAGAGATCAGAGTTTTGTCTAGTGGCAGTTTTCACTTTCCATAAAGTAGCGTAGAGGGTTAATATGCCTGCTGCAAAGAACTCGTACCATGCAGATCACGGATCTGTACTTTATATGGATAGCTGAGTGGATTACTGTTTTTGTCACACATATCCTTTTGTCCCTCCCCGCAGTTCATAAGATACAACCTTAATATAGAACAGTGATTGTTATGAACTGTAATCAAAGAGCTGCATGCAAACTGCATAAAATAGGTTAGGACATTATGCTTTTTTCCCCAGTCTTTCATTATCTATCCCTAATGTTGCTGAAAAGGGTTTGTTTGTGATGACAGCATGTTTGGCTTTGCCTACTTGTGTGGCTGGGTGCGTGTTCCACTGGACCTTTTGTTCGCATGCGTGATGGAGCACGGAGGCCACCATGCTAAGATCTTTATTTTCCAGCGTGGCAGGTGACTTAAAGGCATCATTAGAAGAATCTTGCGAGGTTGGTGCAGTCGATACTGATGATGATGTGACTACAGGTTCAATCCCCCAGTAAGGCGCTGGAGAGGTCATTTTGCCTACTGAAACCACCTGTGAGCGCTCTTGGGCTTTTTTGTGTTAATGGTCTTTCAATGAGGGTGATGCCAGGCATCGTGGGTAAAAATATCTTGCGATCTTAGAACTCTGGGTAGTGGTGGTAACATGGGTGCCACTGATGACCTCTGATGGAGTACTGGGAAGGACGCTTTGCCTACTAGGCTCGCCTGTCGATGCTCTTTGGGTTTGGGCATTGCAAGTTCTTGTGAGATGGGCATTAGATTGCCAGGTGGAGCTTTCAGCTGCTTGGCCGCCTTGATGTGGTTTTCCAAGGGCAGGACTTTTGCATATAATGGAGGACTTAAATTTGGTTCCTGCTGTGTGGGAGAGGTCCTCTTCTCAATTGGGTGGCTGTCTTGTCTAGAATCTCGCAAGTTGTCATTGCACTTCGTAGGTGCGGCCCGGTATTTTTTCTTGCTTTTCAGAGTCACTTGTGGTCTCTCTTTGAGAGGGATCTTCATGGACCAGTTTAAAAAGAGTCTGACTCCTGCATTTTTTAGGGGCTGACTGTTTGTGAGCTAGGGTGCCATGGCAATTATTGTGTTATGTCCCTTTTGATGGTACTTGGGCGTGCTCTGGATCTAGATCTTGAACATCGCCTTCGTTTGGCTTGTGCTCTTTAGAAAGGATTGTCAGTGAGCCCATAAGTGAACAGTTTTCTTGGTTTTGATCGTTGCACTCCTCGGAATTATATTCTTTAAGAGGGGGTTTCGGCCAGCCTGTGTATGAGTGCTCGAGTTGTTCAGATACCCTCATGCAGATGACAGATTCCTGGGGATTTTGCGCTGAGGGGAGGGGTTTTAAGTTCTACACTTCGTCAAATAATTTTGATAGAATTTTAGGGACAGTTGAAAGTACATCCAGTGTTGTTGCACATTGGCAAGAATGGTAAGTTATGGCTGGATCTTGTTGAACTCTTGATCATGTCATTCGACACCCGCAACTTACTGTCAATGCCCTGGACATAAACTGCAAGGCATTTAGAAGGTCCACTTGTATTTCCAGTTTGTCTGCATGCAATGATAATGCTGATGATATTACCTCCATGATGTTAGGCAAAGAGGACCAATTGGTTGTGGATAGCGGAAAATTTACCGTATCTGAGGTGGCCTTCTCCATCGTGACCTATGGCATATGAGATGGGTTGACTTGTGGCTCCATGGGTCATATTGGCGTTGAAGGCAAGTGAAGGATTCTTTTTGTTGCTCCCTCTTTGGTGAATCTGCTGCTTGGACTGGTTGGCGTTGGGGCGACCGGGGTCCCCAGTGACAATTTAATGGGTGAGAGAAAATTGTTCTAATAAAGCTTCAGTCCTGAAGTGCGGGATGTGCTCTGCTGATCTCTGGGTCGTTCGTTAGACTGATCAAATGGGCATAAGAGCATCTCCCTCCACACTGAGGAATCTTCGGGATCCTCGTCACACAGAGCATGATTTAGACTGTTGTGAGCGGGGCCTGTTGAGTTTGTCCAAGACTGCCGCTGGGGCCTTTTCTGTTGGCAAGGGCCCCCGCTGTGTCATAATTGAACCCCATATGCGGGGTACTTGCAAATCCTCCTGGGAAACACTTTTGGTTTGATGCCAGCTCTATGGTGTGTACCGGGCCAGTACCACAAGCTGAGTTTTGAGGTATATACTGCTGGTTGACTTTGTTGCAGGTTTGGTGAGACTCTTGGTATGCTGTGCAGTATCTTTTTCATCCCCCTTGTTGCACCCTATCTCTAATGCTTAGGCCTGCAGAGAAGTCAGCCCGACAATTGCCTTGGAAGTGTGGCTGGTGGCGGTGGTCCAAGGCTTAGGTGGATTATGGGGACTGCTCGGGCTTAGTACGTCTGGTTTTGTTCCTTCCCCGGTCCATGAAATAATGTGGGTGTTGAGGGCTCATGTAGGTTTGCCTGGTGGATCCATTGGTGAATGTAACAGGGTTATGTATTTCTGATGCAAATTTTAGAAAGTCTGTTATCTTTGATTTTTTTGGGCCTGTGGAGCTAGTGCATGTTTTTTGACTGGCATTACACCCCGAGGATATTCCTTGACCTCATAATGGGTGGCGTCATTGATGTGGAGGGATGAGCAAGGCAAGAGTTGGAAGACGTGTTGAAAGCTGAGGGCTAGAGAGCTGGAAGGCTGGTGGTCAAAAGACTGCTGGTGGACTGATGATGTAAGTCTGGTGGTTGAGGGTGTGGGGGAGTGTCTCAGGAAAGTGCAAGCCACACCCTAGCCTAGCCGGGCCACTTCCAGACCTAGTCCCAGCTCAATTCTCGACTACAGCTGCTAATGTCATGCCACACCCGATGTCCCAGTGGAGTGTGCTGCCCAGTAGCCCACTGCTTGCCCCCACCACCAAGCCCTGGGCTGGACACCAAAGGCCCTCCTCCTGTGCCCAGAGAACTCTGCAATCACGGCTCTCCCACCTTGCGCCCCACCTGTGCTCCACTTACCGCACTCACGCATATCTGAAGATGGAAGTCCAAATTTGGCCGAGTTTGCTGGCCTTGCGGGCGAACAAGGAAGGCTGCCGCTGGGTCAGTGGTTGTGGTGGTAGTGGTTGTAGTTAAGCTGATGATTTGGCCAGGGCTGTCAGCTGTTAGACTCGCGGGGCCCTGCTGGTCCGTTGTGCCGTTGCACAGGGGGCTTTGAGGGTGTGGGGCTGTGGGCGTTGAAAATAATCCAAACGGGGTGCTTTACTATAAACTGCTCTCTGCACCCCAGGCCTCTGCTCACCGCTTATCAGTTTGTCAGTCCTGCTGCACGCTGTCCTGTTGCATGCTACTAATGACCTCCCCCAACGGGTGTGTTTCCTGCTGCTCTGGCTGCAGCCACAGTCAGGCCACAATCTAAGCTGGGGCGGAGCCAAACGAGCCTAGACAAATTCCCCCTTTTACTACCTCCTGCCCTGTCACAGTCTCAGTGGTGCCACTGCACCATGGGCTCGAGGGTTTGGGCTTGAGCAGGACTTGGAGCAGGCCTTGGGTTTCTACATGGGGTAGTATGGTGTCTGGGAGGGTCTGGTGTAAAGTGGGCAGTATAATATCGGAATTATGATCGGCACTTCCAGCAGCGCGGAGCGATTCGAGGCGTGCTGTGGTGCTGGTGTCCTCGTTTGCAACCTTGTTGAATTCGACATGCACTGTACGGTGTACAATGTCATACAGCACCACCCAATACACTATTGTGCATGCTGCATATATATATTTGTTTTTAACCATAAGACGTCTATTTCTTCCATAATCTGCAAAGGTAAATTGAAGGCCAAAGGAGTTCTTTTACATAATCAATTATGGGAGAGCATAACATTGACACGTTCTTTTACATTGTAGGGCATATTTACAAGCCCTTTTGCGTCGCTCTTTCCAGCACGCAACTTGGTGAGAGAGCAACACAACTTCAAAATGAGATTCATGAAGCCACACAAGGCCACCTTGTTTGGCCCTGAGTGGCTTGATAAATCTCGAGTAATGCAACACACCGCAAATCGCTGCGTTGCATTATTCTGTGCCAGTGAGGTGTTTCCATGGGTGTTCTCATGCACCATCAATGGAATTTGATGCATTTACAGCTTTACCAGAAGTGGTAGACCTGGGAATGGGCCAAAAAGAAACGCCTCCCCAGGTGAGGTGTATCGAGGAGAAATAACTTTATTTCTCCTAGTTTTTTCCTCTTTCTATGTGTGCTGTATTCTGCAGCACACATAGAAAGAACAGCACACATAGAAAGAGGAAAAAGCCTCAGGGGATTGTTTTTGTGCAGGAAGGTGCCCTTTCCTTCACAAAAACAAACCTCCTTACAATGCAGGCACCCATGCACCATGGTGCAAGGGTGCCAGCGTTGCCGGTAGACAGCCAAACGGGCGCCAGCGCAGGCGAAAAGGCAGGAATGCACTGTATTGACTTAAATATGGTCCATTCTTGCCCTTTCCCTGTCACGCAGTGCAGCACAGTGCGTGACGTGGCCATAAATATGGCCTTTTGTTTTTAACATAGGTTCTACCATTTTTCATAACAAAGCAATGTCAGCTAGTGCCCAATTCCTAAAAAAAAAGTGCTGGGGTCGAATATGTCAACGCCAAATGTCATGACCAACACTACCTAGCAATCATCATACCCTGTAAAAATTTAGGACATTACATGTCACCAACATCTGTAAGAATGGCCGACTGGCTGGTTTTATGTTTTTTAAATGTATATTCAACATTTAAACATTCTGATGATGTGTTCCGCTTAAAAATAGACATACAGCATCACCATGTGGCGAAGTATCATAAATAGGTGCCGGTGTTGGGGTCATGACCTGGATGTTTAAGATGGCGGACACTCTCTAGGCAGCTCTGAAGGCCAAACTCGCTATCTGCGCGCATCCTGCTTCCGGCCTCTGTGAATCCAAATCCAGCCGCAAGCCCTGAGACCTGCATCGCATGGGGAGCTTGTATGTGAGCTGGGGACACCTTCAAGCAACCACTGATATTTTCTCTGGAGATAGAGTCCCTAGCGGAAGGACCTCAAGACCTGGCTCTTCGACTGAACCACAGCGCCTTCAACAGACCAGCAGCTCCTTTCCTCCCCACCCCCAGTACCTTGAGCCCCTTTACGGGTGAGAAGTCACGCTTTACAAACCACCTGATTGATTGATTGGTTTGGGGCACCGTGCAAAAATGTGGGTTCCAATGGAGTGACGGCCCCAAGGACTGGATTGCGCGTTATGCTGATGACATATTACTATTTATGTGCTGATCACACATCACTGGTCCGTAGTTTATCCAAATGCTTCCTCTCTAAAGCGAAGCATCAGGGCCATGGGTTTACTGGTCTAAGCCACTCCTGGCTCCCCTCACAGAAGATAGGGAGACGGTTGACAAGCAGTCTTGTATTCTTGTCCGTAAATGCAGTTTCCAGCATTGGGAATTTATACAGCCTTGGAGCCAGGGCTGGCCATGAGCCGCAATCTCACCCTTCTGGTGACTTGGGTTAGGCGTGATATTAATGAATGAGTCGGTTTGTCTCCTAAATTGCAGAGCAGGGTGGCATTATTTAAATTGATGGTTTTACCCAAGCTCCTGTCTGTCCTGCAAAACTTCCCTCTCCATAATCCACAAACTTGATTTAAGGTCTTTATGGGTTAGGGCACTATATCAACTCTCTATCGATCCTGTGATTAATGCACCTCATCGTTTTACTGCTTTGCGAGAGAAGTGGGAAGATTGGGTGAGCCCAATGGAGGAGAGCAACTGGAGGGATTCCAGGATGGCCTCATTTGAAGTGGTCATCCTATCTGATCTGGACCGCTTACAAACAAAATGACTACATATATCCTATCTCACTTCCCAGCACCTGTGGAGGATGGGCACACTTCCCATGCCTGACTCTCCCAGATGTGCTAGTGATGATTGTAACTTTTTTCATATGACATGGGGGTGTCTTAGTATAAGATGTTATTGGTCTTAGGTTTTCTCTACCCTTTCTAGAGTACTGGAATGGCTGATTGATTGCTCCCTCCCCATATTGCTCTGTTGGGTATCGTAGAAGACGTGGGTGGCGTTTAAATGGAGCGGGCCCTAGAGGTCATTATACAATCATTGTGAAGCATGATATTGCCGGACATTGGAAGTCAGCTAAACCCTGCCCTAAGCTACATGGAGGGTGGAAATGGATTGGTGAGCTATGTTGGAGGAACCAACGTACAAAGCGCGGGGTTGCCCGCATAAACACTGGAAGATCTGGGGCAAATGGTAGTCTTGCACAAGTTGCTTAATAATTGATGTACTGCAATGCTGCGCTGTTGGTCTTTATTAATGTGATTAGACTGTGAGCTTGGCATGTTTATTTTATTTATCCATTTTTTCTTCATAAAAAAAACAATACAATTTGATTATCAAAAAAAAAAAATATGTGACAATGTTAAGAAATAAGTGCTGATGCCGAAAACTGCCAAACACTGGCACAAATTAAGCACTGATTATCAGCAAGTGTGACAGGGTAGTGATGGCAGAGGCCGAACAGGAGATTAACCTAGACTGGTGGTCTGCAATGCCTCTATCACCCCCTCTTATCTCCTCGAAACAGGACGAGTGGAGCACCATAAACGTAAACGGTGTGGACGAACAGAGCGGCTCCTTTAATTGGGGAGGTCTTGATGACGGGACTCCACCCCCTCCCCTGACGTCACGGGATTCCCAGCAATAAGGGACGAGGATACACCCACGGAAGTGTGCTTCGCCACCGGAGAGGAAGAAGGAGTTGTTCCAGGAGAGACCGAGAGCCGAGTGAGACGGGAAGAAGGAGAGCGGAGGACGAGAGACGGCAGTGGACCCCGAGGACTACAGGATACGCCAGGAGGCCAACGACACCACGCTTCGCCGAGCCACGCTCCTGGAGGAGCGTGGCTAAACCAGGTACGAGACCGGTTTACAGGGTGGTTTGGGAGGAAGGACTCCCCCAACTAGACAGGGAATAGGGAAAATAGCCGTTCCCGCTTGCACCTTGCCCCTTCACTATCACCTGCGCCGACATTAGTGCTTCACGGGTTGCTTGAAGGTGTCCCCCTCACTACCCTACCCTTGACAACGTTCCGGACCGGAACCCTCACATGAGTGTTCTTTTCTTTTTCCCTCCTGAGTTTCAACCCTTCGCCACGATCCCCCACATCACTCACCACGGAGAAGACATATCGCCAGAGACCGGGGCACCGGGAGGAGGAACGGACCAGGCCGGAAAGACTCCGATCAGGAGGACAACACTCCGAAGCAGCAACACATAGTCCGGATAGACTCACTCTCACTCAAAGACGTGTATTTGGAAAAATAAAAGCTTCTATACCGAGACCTGGCCTCAGACCCGTTATTGCCACCCCGCCACAGCAAGTTATACAGACAAATAATCTTGCCAACATGCATCCATATTTTCATATATTTCACTTTCTTTGCATGTCTAGCACATCTAGATGGTTTCAATTAACCTGCATTCAACAAGGGTATCTGACACACTTACATCATGGGGTGGAAGATTAGGGTAAAATGGAAAAAGAGGGATTGACGAAGAGCCAGTAGAAATTTGTTAGGTAAGAACATTATGTTATTCAGTCAAACACTTAGGGGCTTATTTACAAGCCCCTTGCGCCACTTTTGCATACTTTTTAACATGGGAAAAGTGACGTACGGGTGGCGCAAGGGGCTTGTAAATAAGCCCCTTATTCTCCTCAATCCATGAAAGTAATATGGACAATTTACATACAGAATCTCACAACAAACAGTGATCCATAGCAAATGAACCTGGGCCAAACAGGAGCATCAATCTTTAATCTTTCTAGTTTAATTCCATTAGTCCGTATCGGGCAAAGGATTACCTTTTCAGTTCCTCTGTATTCTACCTCATGACTCCAGAATATCGCACTACCAGAATATCATGGACAAACTATCCAGGACCAAACTTTTGTGGCGTTAAGTTTATATAGGTAATTATAGGTTTACTTTAATTATCAGTTTACTTAACTTAATTCAGTGCTTAATTTGTGAAAAAATAAGCACCAGTTCTCTCATCAGGACGCCACTGCAGCTTGCACCACACATTGCTTCTGCCAGCACTGCCAATGACAGTACCAACACAACGGACTATTTCAGGCCCCAATAGCTATAAGAATGGGCTGAGCAGCAGGTAACAGTCATTTGTAATGCACATTCAATTTATAATTAACTGTTGTGGTGGTCCTCTCTAAATTTGCCAGACAACATCACCTTGTGGCACTCTCACAAGCGCCGGTGTTGGCAATTAAGTGCCGGGCCGAGCACTGGAAACCACCGGCTCAAATTAAGTACTGACTTAACTCCACATACATGTACCTTGACGGCATATATATCTTCCATGTTTCTGTTCTAAACGACAAAGCTCAATTTGTTTTGGTGTTGGTTAATTGCCCTTAGAAAAGTCAGCACATTTCTCTGCCGGATCTGGGAACCCGATGGATACTCCTCATCTCCACTCCTGTACAGCACTTTGTACCCCAGGATTGCAACCAGCCCTGGCCCGTGCAGGTAAGAGTGGTGAGGCCAGGTGAGGGGGGATTTTGACTGACGATGACGAGGGAAAATTACATAAATAATTAATTTTCCCTCGTCATCTTCCGGCGAAATACCCCCCACCCGGCCCCAACGTACACCCCAGCGGCGCACTTACCTGCACAGGCCACGGCTCAATGCAACTCTGAAGTGCTGGAAATATTAGTATTATATATGTCTCGGTCTACACTGAGCAGTGTGTGTTGCATTTGTATTAGCTGTAAGCCCTGGCCTAATGAAACGCAGGCCCCAGCTGCCTGAGATCTGCTGCTCTATTTCTACCTTGTTCTGGCGTCCCATGTCATTCATAGTTTCAGATGTTCAATGCACTTTGCCATTCAAAGTGCTGTTACATGTATCACGTCTTTATAAATGCCAATAAAATAGTTTTGAACTCAGAAAAATGCAAACAGAAGTGACATTTGCTGGGAACGCGTCTCTGGTGTTCTGGCATTAACATTAGAAAAGTAAACCAGTGTTACAGTCACTGTTCTCTGCAGAGCCAAATGAAAACCAGCAGTTCACTAACGCAATAAACAGCATTTTCTATTGCATTCTTACATCAGAATCATCCACTTTTCTATAATGTATATTCTTTCTCTGTGTTTAGCGAACTTCTTTAACAGACTCGTGCATCACGTGTTCAGAAGAGTATTTTAAAAGGCTGTCAGTAGCAAAAGATAGCACTATTTAATTAAACTGTTTCCTGATTACTATCCCATTTAAATTATGCTGGCAATTCTCCTGTTCTGTGTTTTTTGTAGTTTTGATATAGCGCAAACTGGACCCAATCATATTGCAGCGTTTCATATGAGCACCAGATTACAGTACACAAGGTCAGATTACGGGGGATATTCTCAAGTACGTGTGATAATCATCGCAAATTTAGCTTAACGCAACTTTGCACATCGCAGCCCATCGCGGGAAAATAACACCGTGTTAACGTTGTATTCTCAACCCGGCGGCACCATGCGATAGTCTCACAATAATGCGCCAAATTACCGCGTTAAAATTAACGCGACGCCGAAAAAATGCAAAACACAAACGCGAAAAAAGTTGCGATGCCCCAAATCGCGATACAGAAATCAGCGATAACCAGCGACAGGCCTGCAATTCCCACGAGTCATGCGGGAAAATGCACTATAAAAGCAGAAAAAAAAGAGACAAAAATAATTAAACTGCGCAGCACCATGGATGCACCCGGACGGACTGCAGAGGACAACGCGAACCCCACAAGCCCCACAGACAACCAGCAAGGAACCTCGGGGTCGGGGAAGGCCAAGGAGAAGAGGAAGAGGAAGACGCGGTTCAGTCCGCAGGAAAACAGGCTCATCGTTACAGAGGTGACAGAACACTACCAACAACTGTTTGTCACCTCCAACGTGTCATTGGCAACAAAGACGCAAACATGGCAGACTATCTTGGACCATGTGAATGCAGTTGCAGAGTTGAGGAGGACAATGGAAGAGGTCAAGAGGCGCTGGAATGATGTGAAGGGCAAAACCAAGAAGAAACTCGATGCCAACATGAAAGCAGCAACGCAGATTGGAGGTGGGGGTCCAGTGGCACACCAGGAGCTGGATGACATGAAGAAAATGGTGGCCACAATCATCAGTCGGGATACGGTGCCAGGAGTAGTGGATCCGGACACTGCTCAACATGACCTGACACAACATCAACAGGGTGAGTACCTACCAGGGACTGGGGGGACGGGGGAAGATGGGCACAATGGCACACACGCACAATTAAGTAGAGCACACTGCACACCCACAATGACTCTGGATCATGTCCCTGATCTCCTTGGCATACTGCAGCACACATAGAAACAGCAAGTAGGCCCCCGTCGACAATGTGCCCGGAGGGGGCACTCCCCACACATCACCAATCTCACAACCAACCCATGCACATGTGCTGAACCCAGCAAAGCTGCGGGTCCGTGAGCCACACTGACAATGCAAGTGACACTGCATGACGATTAGCATGGCTGCAGTCCAATTACCATGACATGGTGCACGCCACGACACTGAGGTGACTGAGTGTGAACCACATCCGGAAAGGAGCAGGTCACACTCGGACACAACCACGTGCACAAACAACCCCTGACGTCAACAACACATCTGCGGACAAACCATGCCCAAGAGTCACAACTCGACCAAGAGCCCAATTTACCCAAGCCCGCAACATCTCAGCACTGTAGAAGCACAGAAGTCAAAGGCACACCGCCTGAAAGGGAGAAGGGGCAGCCAAATCAGAGCTGCACGGGCGACACACCCACAATGCAGCACACACACATAAGAATAAGAGCACCTCAACATTGATAACAATGTGGTACAAACTGCAACACTTTCACAACAGAACACGGGACACAACTGGTGCCGCATGTGTGTACAAAATGGAAAATCACACCTGGCATAGCAGGAAACTGTGAGATGACAATGTACGAGTACAACCTCACATCCGTGATGTAGTACAAATGTCCACTGTCCCGCATCAAATAGGCATCTCCTCACAGACAGTCACAATGTACATTGTCATGCAGTCTGTATGTAAACTCCGCCAATGCGTCAACATACATGGAACACACTGTGAAACTGCATCTCCCCTTTACATTGCAGAGGGACAATCAACACCTCCTGCAGAGCAGACCCTACATCACGTCAGTGATGATGGAGACGACCCCCAGGACATCGACTACGACGAACTCCAACGGTTCATGGACAACCTACGCACCCCGCCTCCAGTAGCAGGGCAGCCCAGCACCATCGAGGTGATCCCACCCCCTGCACAGACCACACAGCAGGAAGCACCCACCACCATGTCTGGCTCCCAGCACCTCACCAAAGAACACATGGCGTTCCAACGCCGTGTGTTAGACTGCCAGAAGGAGCTGGCTGAACAGGTGTGGGTGTGGTTTGACCTTATGGCAGCCAAACTAGATGCCATACATGGGTGTCTAAGTCCCATCAGGGACCCCTTACACTCCCTAACGGACACCCACAGTCTGCCCCATGCCCTCCAACAATCCATGGCTGGCGTCGCTGGAGTCATGACTCGGAGACAACAACAACTGTCTAGTTAGAGTGGCTACAGCGATGTCATCCGTGATTTGGGACACATGTGAAACGCTGATGAGTGGGATTCCATACCATCCTTGACACACAGAAATGGCATTTCGAATACGTGACACCCAAACAGCCTCTCTGTACAGAGGTGACACACCCACCATCTATTTCCAATTAGTGAGATTGTTAGCACTACATGTTGCACTTACACTTGTCAGAGTGATGTGCTTGAACAGAGGAGTAACATGCACACAGGGAATGTGTGTTTTAATGTGTTTATTTGCACATGCTGTGCCTGTGGTCATTTTGTACTGTCCCATGATTGCTAAGGACTGTGACAATGTGACGTGCTCATGTGAAGAAATTGTCAATGATGGTGGTCCTACTGGCTAGTCCTGCTGCTGCTGCAGTGGGGTGTGGTCCACCTGCCTCATCTTCCTAATCATCGTCCAGTGCATCTGGCACTTGTAGCCATGGGGCATTGGTGCGCACACATATGTTGTGCAACACACAACATGCAACGATCATCTTGCACACAATGCCTGGGCTGTACAGGAGCCTTCCACCTGTGATGTCCAGGCACCTGAAACGTGACTTCAACACGCCAAATGTGCATTCCACGATGCCCCTGGTGCGTTTGTGGGCCGCATTGTACTACCTCTGGGCCTGTGTGTTCGGGGCTCGGAGGGGTGTCATCATCCAAGGGCAGAGTGCATATCCTTGATCACCTGTGACAGTGCATAGAGACATGAGTCAAAAGTTGGTTCTGCATGATGTGTTGGCAGGCTCACTAGTTCATTGGTGTGTGATATGTGTGACTTAGAGCTTCCTGATTGACAGGTACTGCTTGTAGCAAATGAGCGGCATCAATGTGTATTACATAGCCTCACTGCTGCTCCTCCCTCCCCCGAGCCTATTTACTAGTGTGTGCAGCGCGGTTGCATCACTTGCACTTCTACGGCACACCATTGTCATGCCTGTCTGCGCATGTCCACAAGCCTGACAACGACACAGTGATGTTGTGCATTGAAGGTGGGCGGCCACGTGTGTGTAGGCCTATGGTAAGGTTAGGGCGGACACCGATGTAGAGTTCATGGATGGCTGAACTCGCGATGCGGTTGAGGGTAGACCTTTGGCCTATGCTGCGGTAATAGCGACACACACAACAGTTGGCATGTATGATCCCAGACCCCGAGCGGGCTTGTGCTCCTTCATTTATCCCTTCGGCCGAGCCCGCACTCCGGGGGCATGCTACATCGCAACATTGTCCATTGCGAGACGGGTGGCGCCGACACTACAACAGAGACACACGCATTAGTCACTTCCTTGGCAAGGCCAACACTTAGCAAAGTCCAGAGCCCAGGGCTGGTTATCCACACCCCTACGCTGGACTGTCGTACGCCAGCCCACTATGCTTACGCTTACAGGGGGGTACGACACAGCTACATGTCCCAGGTCTTCCCCACTGCCTGAGGTGACATGGTTGCATCCGCTGTACACAGCACAATGTCATGTGGTAGGGCCCGGGGCCCTCATGCATACATAATGACCACACGGACACACTTAGATAGTTTGTGGAACTGGCTATGGGCACGTGCGTCTGGACCCTTTTATTGCCAGGGCCACATGTCCAGTGACGCCTGTGCTGGATGGGTGTGGGGTGAGTGTAAGCCAGCCCACAGGGAGTGGTTGGTGCTGGCAACAACTACAACAGTGATCAGACAATCAGAACTTCAAAGTTCAAACAGCAAGGGTCCATGACTTGAGCTGCACAGAGTTAGTGGCCCCGGATGCACTGCGGCCGGCACAGGCACACCGCCACGGGACGGTGACTTGCGGTGCACTAAGGTAGGGCCACAGGAGCTGAGCGGGTCCTCGTCGGTGTCGAAGGTGAATTTCGTGCAGTGTTTCGGGGGACAGTGGAAGGTGTTCTTCCAGGGCATGATGCAGAGGGCAGAACCAAGCAGAAACAGGCAATATGGAGGAGATGAATGCTACAGACTCATTTTTTACACCAAGTCAGTATCAGCTACATGATGATGAAGACAACCCCTAGGCCATAGACTCAGACGCCACCAAAGTTCAACCAGAAGGTGTCCATGAATTTTGGGGCACAGAGTGAGTGGCACCAGAGCTGAAAGGGGATGCAGTCTGCGATGAGGCCTGTACAATGGTATAAACTCTGCCATAATTAAATCAAGACTCAGTTCCAAATGTGTGACCTACTTGACTACAGTGTAGTCCGGAGGCAGCGGTCAGCAAGGGCCCACAGCCACGTGTCGTTGGCTTGCGATGCACAGAGTTAGTGGCACCAGAGCAGTTGTTGGTAGTGTTCGATCACCTCCATGACGATGATCCTTTTTTCTTCCGGACTGAACCGCGTCTTCCTCTTACTCCTCTCCTTGCGTACAATGATATGGACTCGGCCTCTGCATAATCAAGACTCAGTTCCAAATGTGTGACCTACTTGACCGCAGTGTAGGCTGAAGGCAGTAGTCAGAAAGGGCCCACAGACACGTGTCGTTGGCTTGCGATGCACAGAGTTGGTGGCACCAGATCGAAGGGAGTACAGTGATATAAACGCTGCCATAAACATATGAACTCGGCCATCATGAAATCAGTTCCAAATGTGTGACCTACTGGACCGCAGTGTAGGCCGGAGGCAGCGGTGGAGTATGTCAACGAGAAAGGAGTGCAGGGGGCCTGTGTCGCGTAGGCCGTGATGGTCTGAGGAGGCTGCCATGGTCGCGGGCCTCTGGCTTGGAGCTTGCACCGGCACGTGGTGGGCCCTCTTTGACACACGCCGGTGTCGGCAGGTGAGCAGTGAGGCCTCGTTGTGCAGGGGCGGCCAAGGTGGGTCTGGGGACCAGCGGCCTGGGGTGCAGCAGGCACACAGGATCGCAGGCACCGCCGCTCACGGTGTCGGCCTCGTGGCAGGCTGAGAGGCGCCGCCCTGGCAGACACGTTGGCCATTCCAGAAGAGAACCATGCCCAGTGCAACAGCTTTTTATTCACACTCCTACGCTGGCCTGGCGTACGCTGGGCCAGCCCACTCTGCTCACGCTTACAGGGGGGGACGTAACAAGCTACATTTTCGCGATCTTCCCCACTGCTTGGGGTGACATGGTTGCATCCACTGTCCACTACACTCCAAACACCAGCAGTATGTGTCGACATGGACATGTCTGTGGTCTGCATACTGCAGTCTGGCCAGCACATCAATGCCACACTTGGCATTGTGTACATACTCATTCATGGGTCACTTGCCTCCTTCGCACATGCCTGGTTCCCACCTCTCCCCACATTCTGCTATTGTGTGGCTGAGGTGCCATGCCGTTGATGGCTTGTGTACATGGCTAGCCCAGGTTACCACAGTAAGTTGTGCTGTCGTGTCTGGTAGGTGGGCATGTTGTTTGGCATGTTGTATGTGAGTTTGTAACGTGGGCATTCCCAGAGTCGTGAGTTGCATGACTGTGGAGTTGAGGTGTGTAGTGTGTTCATTTGGTACTTACCAACTAGCAATGCATTCCCATAGGTGCCAGCCTCAAAGCGCTGGTGGATGATGGACTGTCGGAAGATGAAGGAATCATGCACACTGCCTGGGTAGTTGGCGACGACATTGGTGAAGAGTCCCCGGTGGTCCACTATTGCCTGCACATTGATGGAATGCGTGTGCTTCCTGTTGCGGTAATTGTGTGCAGTGTCGGCAGGGGGCACGAGGAGTACATGTGTGCAGTCGATTGCCCCCAACACATGCAGGACGCCAGCTATGGCGTAGAAGCCTTGCTTGGTCTCCAGCTGTTCCTGCGCAGTGTGGGGGAAGTGAAGGTACTGGGGTACCAAGCTGATGATGGCATCCAAGACAGGTGTGACGAACTTGGATGGGGCTGGCTGTGAGACTCCTCCGACTCTGGCAGTTGTTGGTTGGAATGTACCAGAGGCCAGCAGGTGGAGCACAGCCAGCAGCTTTGTCTGCGGAGGGATGTTGGTTGTCCGCTGTGTTGGTACCGTCAGCCTGTGGGCGATGCGGGTCAGGATGCGGAGGATGGTTGTCCTTTGGAGCCTGTAGTGGGCAATGACTTCCTCTGGCTTTAAGTCTGTGAGGCTGGTGCGTTTTCTGTAGGTCCGCTGTTTTTGTCTGCGCTGCCTCTGTGGTAGTCCGGGGGGGCGGGGGGTCCGGGGGGGTGGCAGGCCTGGGTGTGGTGGCGGTGGGTGTTGTGGCCCTCTTGGGGCTCCGAGCTGCATGATCAGTAGCTCCATGGCATCTGTTGTTCTTCAGGTGTGGCTCTGGTCTGGGCTCCCTTCTGTGGTGCAGGTTGCCGTCCGACTTAACACCAGGTAAGAGCAGGTGTTAAATCCCTGCTGCTAACGCGCCTTATCGCCTGTTTTGGGTTCTTATCGCCGATCTGGCTGGCCGTTGAGAATATTGCATAGTGGTGTTTTCGCAGATTTTTGCACAGGAACGCCTACTCTGCATCTCATTAGCGTTAGTTGCCGGTGTCATCCGTGGCGATGTTTTTTGCGGCTGCTATCGCAGGAAAACTGGCGGTATCGGCTGTTAGCACCAGCTTGTGAATGGGGCGATAACTCTATCGCCACTTTGGCTGCGATAAAGTGCCGCTAACGCGCCGATGAGTCCTTGAGAATATGCCCCTATGTGTTTTAAGGCAAAGGGATATTAAGTGATGTGAGGGGAATCACAAGATGTTGAGTAGACATCTCGACTCAAATTTGGACTGCGTCACTTTTGTGGCTCAGCCCAGACGCAAAATCTATTGTGGCATTACTAAGCCATGCAAAGTCGATTTGCGTGGCTTTGCGTGGTTCAGTAAATACAAAGTAAAGCAAAGCAGAACATAGGTCCTCCTTGCATTATGTTACATAGGTGGAGCATGGGCGTTCCCGTGCATTCACCCATGTATTTTGGAGCAAACCCAGATTTGCAAAGACTTGTAAACCTGGATTTGCACCACAATGGTCGTCTACCCGACTGAGGTGTAACAAGGAGAAATATCTTCTTGCCTCCTTGTGTCTTTTGCAGAACACATAGAAAGAGGACTATGCCTCTGAGGATTGTTTTTGTGCACAGAAACAAAAAACAATCATACCCGTAACGCAGGCACCTTGAACCGGGGTGCAAGGGTATCTGCATTAGAGCTAGGCAGTCAAAAATGCACCAATGCATAGAGGGAGCTGGACAGCACCATATCTTAGTAAATGGCACTGTTTAGCTCTTTCCCATACATGCAACACAGCAACTTGCTGCGCTGTGCTCCGTGAACTATTAGTAAATTTGCCAATAGCTTCCCCAAGTACAGATGAGGCAGCACGGGCCATTAGGCCACATCACCTCCATTTTGTTGTTAGTGGTGTCATTTTGCTATTAACTAATTACACAAATTAGGTTTATTGGGAGAAAGAGATTTTCAGTGAGACATAAAGAGATATAGGAGGTACTCTCGGGCCAGAGATGGAAAGAAGTGAAAGTAGAGTGTGAGCAAGAGTGAATATTGCAATAACTGAGAGGCACATAAGAGAGAGAGAATAAATGAGAAGATACAAACAAATGAAAACAGAAGAGTGAATAAAAATGCAGAGCAAGTCTAAGTGATGGGAGAGTGGACCACAGAAACACATTAGAGTGAATAGTGTGAGTGGCTCAACCCTCCAGGTGTCATACACCATAGTAAAGTCTCAGTCCTCCACCATGCCTCTGACAGCTACTGCTTTACAATTTTCTCCAATATGGTGACTTTTACCTGTTTTCTTCTGCTAGGCCTCCAACTTGGATTTCTGTTTTTACCCATATCAACATTTTCGCAGGATCATAATCTGCCATCATAGCTTTAAACCTCTTCAACTAACAACTCAGCAGAAAACTATAAATATATTCAGACAAAGAAAATGTTATAGAAAAAGGTCACAAAAATCCTCAATCCACTCAGATACATTTTTCTGCCTCAACTCCCAACAACATAGCTTCAGGCCCAAAAACACAGACAAACTAAAACCAGCCAATCTGTCTGGAAAGTAAGAGACAAGTCATCAGGTGGTTGTCCTCATCGGATGAAACCCAAGTGGAGAATACCCAAGCAAAGAAATAAAAATGTGGCCTTACAAAAATGTCTACAAATTTGTGAAGGAGGAGGGTTGAGTCCAAGGTGGCCAGGTGCATATTATCTCATGGATCTGGGGTGCTGAGGAATAAGAAATAGGAGAGGAAATGAACAATGGATGTGAAGGAAGAGGCCATGGAGGGAGAATCTATCATGGAGGGAGAGTCTATTTTGGCATACGCAAGAAGAGGATTCACTTCCTGATGAACAAAGGAGGGTATGCAGACAGTGCACCACATTTTTAAAGTCAACTGACATTTCACCGCCTGCACTGCAATGCCTTTGTTACACAGCGCTTTAGTTTAAGGTGGTGAAATGCCAGTGGGAAGGATGGGGAGAGGAGCTGGGGTACAGGAGGCACCCCCTGGTAAAAAAAAAAGAATAAAAAAGGAATGCACTGTGGGGCAAACACTGGCGTAGAGAGTGACTGTGTGCCTATTCTGCAGTGAAAGTCCAAAAATTGACATAAGAGGGTGCTGGAAGTTTTTTTAAAGTGATGAAAGGCTAGAAGTTCTCTCTTGGTGTCCTCTATGCCTCCAGATCAGGGACAACGAAGCACAAATTCATTGAGTGCTTGTCAAAGCATTGTAGCAAACAAGTATAATCCTCAAACAACAACTATCAAAGCCACCCAAACAGCTAGTATGCCATAGCACCTGTAGGCTGAAACCAGGGGATGCCAACCCAAAAGGATATAGAGACCGGTACCAAAAAAGAAACAACTGTGCCAACAAGTTTAGAATTGGTAGTTGTGGCAGAAGGATGACTCTGAACACGGCATACTATGGCTGTGTGAGTAGGTGAAGTAATGTTAAAAAGAAATACAAAATGTGCCATGAACCTAGGATTCTCTCAATTCCTCCAGCACAAAAACTAAAACTGTGCCATAAAGCAGGAATGCCCTCAGTTCCTCTCTCCTCTCAAGTCCATCATCTGAGCCCTTGTCAAAAGGCTCTATTTCCTCTACATACTTCAAGGGGTGCACAACCCATCAATGATAAGGAAGGAAAGCTTAATTCAATGTATGTTGAGTTCACAACAGAGATCATCAACTACTTCCTGAAATGTCAGTGTAATGTCACTTATGTCACCCAATATCTGGAACTAATCGCGGCCTATTACCTGTCTCATTTCTCTTGTTGGCTCAAGCTAATCTTGAACTAAGGGCTAAATTAGTAAAGAAAGACACCATGCCAGAGGCTGTGGAGTTTCCCTCTCCCAATGAGCACAACTGGTGCTCTTCAGAGCTCATATTTATTTATACAAAGTGATCTATACTGGAAAAGTATCCAAAATAAAATGTACTAGTCACATTAGGTGAGTGTTTCCTTGGCCTGCTCAGGGCCAATTGGGAGTCTGAGGTCTATTTAATAAATATGGGGCTAGTTCCAATATCCTTCTGGCCTGCCCAGGACAAAGTAGGAATTTCCAATTGGCTTACTGACCTAGCCAGGAAGGAAAAACACTGTCATGCAACCACCCATAGATAATCATAAGGAAAACTGGACTTTAGGAACAATGAGGCAGATGCTCATTGTTGGTGATAGTGACCCACCCCTTACGATACGTTTTACAGTTCCGTTGTAATCATGGCCCAGCAGATGCTCCCTGACGTTTAGGTAAGCACATGTTTGTACCAACTTACCAGTTTGAGCGGGAGAAACAGGCTGACTTTGTTCCATGGATCGCTTACAATTTACCTGGAGACAGGAAAATTGTCAGAGACATTTTACATTTTCGTTTAGTGGATTACTAGAACCCTTTTCCTCGACTGATGTACAAACAAAAAATGCACACTATTATTTAAAAAAGGCTTTCGCAATGTATTAAAGCCCTGTTTTAGTGCAGATTACACAAAACAGAGCAATTACAGACATAAATAAGCATTATGGTGAGGAAAATAAAGTGAGTAAATGTCTATTATACACATATTGGGAACATACTAGATGACAATCTTTGATTAAATCTTTGAGGGAGGCCTTTCTTCCCTGGTCCTAGCTAATGTCTACATTTGCACCAAAATCTTGCAATAGTACGAGCTTCTTAAATGACTCACACTCATACCTGTTCATCGTTTGCAAATTTCCAGTATATCACCTTCACCACAGGCAAGATCAGTATTCATCTCTGTATTATCAATGCTCTCAGAAGAGCCACATAGCAAGTGAGAAAGTGTGCCTTTAGCACAGGCTGTTTGTCAAAGATGCTCCTTCTGGAATGTTTGAAGCTCTTCTCTCCCTGAGAGGCTCTTGCCTGAGCTTTATATAACATTTCACAACCTGTTTTTGGAAAAAAAGAACCAAAAGATATGTGATGCACATTAAGAACAGTAACGTGATGTCCCCTACAAATTCATTCAGTTTCACTGTGTTTTTCTATAAATGTCACAATTAATTAATATAAATCATATGAACAAGAAATACAATATCAAAGAATATTAGAACACTGCTATACTGTATATGCACCTGCATATAAATGAAATAGCAAATAACCAGTAGTTACACATGTTAAAATACATGTGACACCCTAGGCAACAATCAGCCTATCAAGCAAATATACATTATGAGGGTGACTCAAAGGCAGGAATAAACACACACACACACACACTCATATATATATAAGCTAAAAGCTGATTATTTATGAATATATTTTGTAGTACATTGAGAACTGTTTAAGTAAGACAACTGTGTAAATTACCTTTGTTAATAACTATGCAGTTTATGACTAGCCCCCAGGCCTTTCAATTCGATGGAGACATGTAATTTACACCAAAGGTGTAAATTTACACTCTGATTGCGTGCCCAAAAGGGTAAATTATTCAAAAGCATATGTTACCTTTGTGAGTCAGACCCTAAATGCGGGGAAAATTGAGTATTCTCTTTCTCCTGAATCGAGAGGTGATGGTGCTATTCTCTGGGGGGTTTTTAGAGAGAAATTGCTGTTGTGCAGTAAGGTTATAAGGTAAAAAAGATGCAGTTTCATTGAGAAAATGTCAAGACAGTTTGTGAGATTTAGGCACTTGCAGTGCCCAGCGCAGTTGATAAACATTTGATCTTGTTTGTGCTATAGAGTATTTAAGCCCCCTATGAGTATGTTTGAGGTAGCATTGTGCGAAATTTGAGTAATTTGCTATTGAATAATTATGCAAAATTCAGGCAAAATTACTTGATAACACAAAATGCAAATCCATCCTTCTGCATTACATTTTAGCATGAAATGCTTCCTCGCATGAAATTTTGACACGAGAATGCATTTCCTGATAAAAAAATGTGCAAAATAAAAGCACCACAAACATCATTCATTTGCGTTTTTTTGTTTCTGTGCATTTGTGGTAAATTTGCACTGCGAGAGACACATTCATGGTAAATTTTTACAGCAAATGGCGCGCAGTTACATGAAGTAGCCTAATGGGGTACTTTCAGGAATTTCGCATAACAAGCATAAAGTAAACTTCCTAGAGTTTTGTGAATTATGCCAGTGTAATTTAAATTTAACCTAGGCCTAGTTTCAAGTAGGAGGTAATAGAAGAGATAGTATAAATGTGTTCAGACAAGTACAAAAACGTTCATTTATGACAGTGAACGTATTCTGCAACATCTCTTTCTCTGGTTTTTGGAATATCGTGAGATATGAATATTATCACAAGAATATTGTGATAAAGAAAATATTGTTGACAACAATATCGCAGGTAAGAATATAGGGCCTGACTGCGATGTCGGGCGGACCGCCACTGTCAGGCCGTCAGTGATGGTCCGCCCGACAGACAGGCCATCGGTCCGACCGTCGTATTACAATGCAGGTGGTCAGACCGCAGTGGTAGGGGGAAAGACCACTGCCTCTGACAGGATCATCTGATCCCGACGGGGCGGCAGTCGGAATTGTACTCGTGACAAGAGGCAGTGCCTTGGGAGGCACAACCATTGGGATTACGATGTCCCTTTCCAACAGCCTTTTCATGACGGGTCGACTGCCAATAAAAAGGCTGTGGGAAAGGGATTTTGGGGGTCCCAAACAGGACCCCCTTCCATCGTGGGTCACTGAAAAGTGGCAGTGGGCACATACAGTGCCACCATGCACATCCATTCACCGTGTGTCATGCACTACATAGGCACACAGTGCATGGTTGTGCACAAAGTGCTCATTTACACTGCGGCTTGTGCTGTGGCCCTTTTCCTGGGCGGCAGCACAAGTCGCAGTGTAAATTAGCACTTTCCGACTGCCACCACGCAGACTGCTTGTCGGACGGTCTCCTGACAACTGCAACTGCGGACAATGGTCAGACCGCCTGATATCGTAATCAGGCGCATAGTTTTTTACTGTTATTTTTAATATTGTCGTTAAAAATATCATTGTTAAAAATATCATAGTAAGTAATATTGTTCTTTAAATGTTTTTGTAGTGTTAGTGTTATTTTAGTGTGATATTTTGGTGCTGTGTTTCTTCATTTTTATGTTTCGTTTAAAAATAGGATATTGCTGTTAAATATGTATTTCTTTTACTTTTAAGATAAAACAACAATTTTATTTTTGATTTTTTGTATTGGGCTGTAGGGTTCATAAGGGAAATGGGAATGGAATTTTTTAATATAAATGCATTGAGGTTTGATTTAGTAAAATGATTTAAATCTAGTGTAATAATTGATTATATATTGAATATATTTCATATTTTTTAAATTATTTTTGAATGGTATTTAAAATCAAAAATTATGCTTCTATTTTTTTGTGTTGAATTTGAGTGTTTATAAATTATATATGCATATTTATATTTGTAGAAATGTGTTCCTTTTCAATTTTTCAGTGTCAATGTTTTTTTTAATAATTTATGAATATCCTAATAAATAAATAAGTTAACATATTTATAATTTAAACATGTGTATATTTTAAAATGCTAAATATTTGATTACATTTTATTTGTTGTTAAAGAATTATTAACACTCTACTCTTTAAATATATACATTTATTTTGTATTAAATAAGAACATTTGCATTCATTTATTCAGGTTTTTACATGTATATTTGTTTTCTGGCTTTTATTCTTTTTATTGTATATTTTTCCAGTATCATATTTTGATAATTTGAGTGCAATCTTTAGTGTTAATAATATGTTTACATTTTAAAATAATGTCAATTTAATTTATTTTGGGGTGATTTAGTAAATATTATGACTTTACTATGTTTATCTTTCTGTAACATAGTTTACAATATGGAATTATATTTTCATTTTAACACCTTCCCCAAAATGGTTTACAAAGAAGTGAGAATAGTAAATATGAATTTTTCAGTATCCAACACCTTCTCTAAAATAGTTTTGATTGATCTAGGAATAGTTAATCTGACCCCTTTAGTGTCTAACACATACCCCAAAGTGGTTTAGGTTTGAGTGGGAATAGTACATTTGTTCCCTTCAGTGTCCAACATCTTCTCCAAAATGATTTCGATTGGAGTGAAAATAGTAACCCTGGGTGGAGCTTGCAGAGTTGTACTCCCTGGAATTTCGTGGATTTCCGTGGCCTGGCAGAGTTACTTGCACCATTCATTGCCCCCCTGCACCCCATCGCCACCCTCTCCCGCCTCCCCGCGCGTAGTAAGGACTGACCTTACCTGTCCTGAGCCTCCTCCTTGGTGGGTGGGTATGGCGGTGCCGGCTGTCCACGGCACTGCAGCCCGGCCCCCAGTCTCCTCGCCACCAGTGCCACTGCCTTCCTTCCTGGTTCCTGCTGCTGGCTGCACTCCGCTTCCGCTGCTACGGCTAGGAAAATTCAATTAACAGCAAGAACTGTAGTGCGCATGGCGTTTTGCGTGAAGACATGCCTGCCCCGATGAAATCCCATGATAGGGTCAGGCATGCCTTCAGGCAATAAGCCATGCACACTGCTCTTCTCACTGTTAATTGAATTATCGTAGCCGGAGCAGCGGAAGGGGAGTGCAGCCAGCAGCAGGAGCAGGAACCAGAAAGGAAGGCAGTGGCACTGGCGGCTAGGAGACTGGTGGCCGGGCTGCACTGCCCTGGATAGCCAGCAGCAGGAGCAGGAGTCTGCAGGACACCATTTGGTGTTTTAAAAACTACTCACTCCAAACGGAGTGCGGAGTTCTAAAACTCTGCAAACTCTGCTGGTGGAGCGGAGTTAACCACCCACCTTTAGAAAATAGTAAATCCCACTACAGCTAGAACAACAAAAGTGGAAACAAGAAGAGCTGATGAGGGTTAAGCACCAGTATAATGTGACTACCACACCGTAGCTCCCATGTAGTACTACGTGCTACTGCTGTGCTGTGAAGTCCTTGCTCCGCATGCAATGAGGAATTGAAGAGAATATCACAGATGAAGCCAAACTGTTAAGGGTTGTAGCTGGAGGGGCCAATAACACAGGATGCCAATCAAATAAGTAAGTAGGGTGGGTATGCGCCAGCAGGATCATTCAAGGGAAGAGTGGTGGTGGAGTAAGTATGGTAGATAGACGTTACACCGCCTGTGATTGATTTAGGTTCCCGATGTTGCTGGGACAAGCAGAGTAGGTCACATGCCTTGTGGCCAGGCAGAGCAATTGGGGGAGGGGCGCTGCCATGGTAGAATCAGGCACGGCTCTGCTCATTACAACCACCACCGATGTCCAGGCCTGGGAGCATGGGGGTAGGTGGCAAACGTCGGGCAATAAACACATCTTATCCTTTGAAAGGGGCCGCCTTACCAGCATTTGGTGAGGAGGAGGATTTCAGAGATGCAGCGCCACCATGATCCAACCAGGCAGTTCCTAATGGTTGTCGGCCTTGCTTGCGGAAAAACCACCAGGGGGTGCATAGTAGGTTGGCACCACCTCACGCTGTCCTCTTGTTGGATTCCAGGATGTTTTGCAGATCTTTAAACCTCATAAAATTATCAGGGGAAGGCTCCAGGGGGTTATAGGAATAGCAGGCTCATCAGATCTCAAAATGGAGCCACCATCTTGCCAGGGCTCCTAGCCACGCCACTCATGCACATATAATTCTAAGCAAGAAATGACATTTGCAAAACTGTCTGTGTAACTACTGGGACTCCATCGTTGGATATTTGTAGCATATTTGATGTTAAGTTATCAATATACCGTTACGTATTCTAATAACAATTGTAATTGAATTGCAGTCAGATTCTTTAAGTGTGGATATGGTGTGTGACCTGCTAATACTGAACAATTAAGGACCAGATCAAATGGGCTCCACTAAATGTGGGAATCCCCCATCAAATCAAACTGCATGTTCTAAATAACTAATGGGGATTTCCTGTTGATCATAAGGTACATATTGTTCAGGAATTTGTGCCGGCGTCTATGCATCAAAATGCCATTCTACTCATGAGTCAAATATTCGAAAATAATAAACTTTTCCCACTGTGACGAATAAAGTTAGTTCAACCCCTGTCACAGGGAACCTTTGTGCAATCAAATGTTGTGTCATTTGATGTTGAACATTTGCTCTCATAAGTACAGTACATTTTGCCATTTTAACATAGTTTCAGACTGAGATTCAAAACGTAATCGACCATCGGGAAACTTCTTTCAATAGTTAAGCTTAACAAATTCTTCAGCAGTACAGGGAAGTCCTATCTGGACTGGGGATGGAGGCCAATAATACAACAGATGTCTCTGTATTGTTCAGTACCTGTGTGTGGCCTCTGTGGATAATCAAAAATTCAGCCCCTGAATTGGATGCCATGATATGCTTTTACAAGTCTCCTTGTAATCACAGCCCAGCCCAAGGTAGGTTTGTCTCAATTTATTACCCTGAATGCAAGAAATAGATAGGCAGCAGTCCAAGAATTGTCCACTACTTACTTGGAGGTAACACACACTGGACACCTATCGAATCTAGTCAGAGAAAGTCAGGAATACATTTTATTTTAGTTAATGCAACACTTTTCTCAGAATGATGCACACACAAGAAATCCACACTGTTATTTAAAAAGGCTTTAGTAATATGTTAGTGCAGAATATATGAAAACCATAACTGCAGATATAAGTATTATGGTGAGGAAAATTAAGACAATACATGAAAATACCTTATGGTTGTAACCATAATAGATGAAAGTCTTTCGTGGAATCTTTGATGGAGTTGCATCTTTAATATTTATATCTAATGCCAACATTAACACAAAAATGTTGCCAAAAATTGAAGCTTCTCAAATGGCTCACACTCATACCTGCTCATCGTTCATAAATTTACAGACTGTCAACTTGCCCACAGGCAAGACCAATCTTTATCTCCAGGAGTAAAGTTTTCAAGTATGTCTAGGCATAGTATTTTGTACTGGGTACCCTTCCAGTTCAAAACCTAAGCTAGACATCACACACTAAGGTGCAAAGGTGTGTGTGTGGCGCTAGGCAGCATAATTGAACGGCAGTTCTAGGGAGAGAGCAGGACAATGCTATATCTTAGTAGACATGGTGCTTTCCTGCTCTCTCCCTCTCACACAATGCAGGTAGTAACTTTGGGACTTATTTACAGGGCCATTGCGCCACCGGTGTGTCACTTTTTTTGATGCACTGGCGGTGCAATGGGCTTGCCCAAATTTACAAGGCCACGTAAAGTCACCATGTGTGACTTTTCATGGCCTTGTAAACATGGGGCCCTTTCAAGCATTACTCTGCGTGAAAGGGGCATTGAGAGAATGCATCAGAAACCTACGCCTCCCCGGGGGAGGCATAGAAATGGCGCAACGAGGAAAAATACTTTTCTTTCTCCTTGTTTTTTTCTCATTCTATGCGTGCAGCATTCTGCAGCACGCATGGAAAGAGGAAAATGCCATTAATGATTGTTTTTGTGCAGGAATGTGTCAAAATGACGCAAGGGTGCCTGCGCTCGTGCATGGCAGCCAATTGGGTGCCAGCGCTGGGGAAAATGCAGGGATGCATTGTATTGGTGTTAATACGACACATCCCTGTGCTTCGAAAATGATGCAGCATGACACAGCTAAATGGCCTTAGGCGCTGCGTTGCATCATTTTCTTGTAGATGAGCCCCTTTGAATATTGCGCTGAGTTCTGTGACATCTTTCTAAATCTGAGCCTTCACCTCTATCCAGCAACTTCAGACCAACCCAATCCTGAAGAATTAGTCACCAGTGCTGATCAAGCCAAAACAACTTTAAACCAGAAGGGATTTATGTGTTTCTGTCTTTTTCCTTCTGGTAATATTAGCACTATTTTACAGGGTGTCGTCCTTGTGCAACCCATATTACTACTAAGGGATCACTGATAAAATATCGACTCCTAAAACCTCGACCTACAAAAATATCGCGGAAAAAATGTCGTAAAGCATTGATAAAAATAAATCGTCTATAAAAATATCGATGACAAAAATATCGACAACATAAATATAGTTTACAAAAATATCGATAACATAAAAAAAAAGAAATACACCAAAAATAACGATATCAACAATATCGACTACACAAATATCGATAAAATACATATAAACTACATCAAAAACAACATTTAAAATAAAAAATACTATTTAAAATTATATCATTAAATTACATATCCCAATTACTTAAAATAAACTGTAACAAAATATATATAAAATATTTAATTATTTAATACAAATACTATTACAATACTAACACAAATAAATAAATAAATTAACTATACAACATTAAATAAATATCCAACAAACCAAAAATGAACTAAAATAAATATATATCAACTATAAATATTTTAAATTACATTTATTTACAAATATATTTAAATAACAACAATAAATAACATAAATACAAACATTAAATAAACATTATATATATGTTAAACTAATTAAAAGGTAACTGCTAAAAATTCAAACGAGATATCTCGACCAATAAATTTAAACTAAACAAAAACAAACCAATAGAAAACCTTAACTAATTTAGTAAACACTATAAAAACAAGGAATTAATTAACGCAATTTTACCGTATATCAGCCAAACAAGGAAGAAGAGCGTTACTTTGCAAGAGAGAGCAGAGAAGAAAGAAGAACTAAATAAACAACTATATATAATTTTCTACTACACAGGTAAGAACAAAACTTTATAACAAAATATAAATACTTCACCTTTTTTTATTTAATTAAGTAAAATCATTACATGTTTTTCTTTACATATTACAGATTAAACTTCATTACAAATACACCTAGAAAATACAGGAGAAACATTATAGTGCCCACAATATTTAACGCAACATCATTAAAAATATAACAAAGTAAATATAGAACTTAACCTACAAATAAATTACATTAATTTGATTTTAGAACGTAATAAAAGTGCAAAACATAGCTAACAAAAACTTTTCTTTTTACAGCTGACACAAAATTCAACTAAACATCAACATCAACAAAAACCACTTCATCAACAAAAAATAATAAGTATATCATTTGTATTACAAAATGTTTTAAAATAAAAACTAATTAGCATATGCATCAAGCTTATTACCGGTCACAAGCAAGCCAATTATCAAAATAGCCTTATTTGTAACCATCAAATGTACTTTTAAAATAAATCAACTCAAAACGCAATAGCAAAATAGGTACTATCAAACTACAAATAGCTTCCAATTGATTGCTATGACCCTCTACACCCATAGGAATTAATAACAAAATATTATACTCCTATTACAGATTGTGTATAAATATCAATTTATTTAGCAATTCCTACATACGTTATAAACTGCAAGTCTTAAATAGCAATTCCTTAAACATGGCTATTAAAGATTCACAATTCTTTAGCTTCATATATGGGTTCATAAATTATTAATATAATCAGATAAACTAAAAATATAACCTTTTTTCTTTTACTTCACAGCTTACACTTCAATACAACTGCACCAAAAACGGTGACAACAGACAACTTCGAAGAAAAATACAAAATCTACATTAAAGAAAAACATCAAACTAAGGGGGTCATTACGATGGTGTAACGTTCGCCACAGCCGGGCCGGCGGTGGTGACCATTACGCCATCATAACGTGCAATACCCACCGCCATAATACGATGGCGGTGGGTATCGCGGCGGACGGAAAGTCCGTCCGCTGCTTTTCCGCCGGTCGGCAATCGTTACGATTGCCGGCTGGGCGGAAATGGGGCTATAATATGGTGGTGGTGCCTAGCAGGCACCGCCAGCCATATTAGGATGTGTGAATTGCAGGGCCTTTCCATGGCGGCAATGCCGCCATGGAAAGGCTGGTGGAGATTCGATTTGGGGGCCCGTTGCGGGCCCCAGGAGGTGGGGGTTGGGGGTGCACTTGGGGGTACCTATGGTACCCCCTACATGTCCATACACAAGGTGGCAGGCACCGCGCGGTGCCTGCCACGTTGTGCATGGCAATGCACAACATGGCATTTTCCTATTGCGGCGGGTGCTGCAGCAACCGCCGCAATGTTAAAAAGTCAGATGCGACCACCGCGGTGGCGGTTGCATCATGATTTGGGTGGCGGGACCGCCGCATGGCAGGCGGGCAGTCCCGTTACCACTAGGATGGCGGGCGGACTAAAGTCCGTCCGCCATTCTAATCAGCCCCAAAGTAAGTATATAAAGCAACTAACAAATAGAACAAAATAATAAACAATAAATTAAATAAAAAATGTTAGCTAATAAATACTTTTCTCTTCTCAGCTTCTGCAAACTGCACCAACAAAAAACATCCACAAAATTAAATTCATCAACTACAACTAGTAAGTATTAATTGATTTACTACTAAATACAAAACAATACAATTTAATTAAAAATATATGTAACATTTTAATAACAGAAACATTTTGCTTTCATACAGAAAATATAACAGTGAATAAACAACGACCATCAACACATGCCATCAAGAAAAGTAAAGCAACACTAATGTAAGTATATTTTATATAATATTATTTATACTAGCATATTTATTATTTAAAATTTCATAATTATTAAACATATATATATCTTCCCAGATATACCCCAAAAATGTCAGAAGGAGCAACGTTCATTTCATCACAAAAGGGGAAACTAATGCTTTGCTACATGGGTTACACTTATACCCAAGAAAAGGTTATTGAAAATAAAACCCATTGGAAATGTAGCAAATATTATTCCAATGCCTGTTATGGGAGAGCCACTACAATAGATACCAATGTAGTAAATGTCAGAGAACACAACCATCTCCCCAATGTAACTGAAGTGGAAGTAAGAGATGCCCTAGAGACAATAAGGGAAGCAAGCACAAGTTCCCAACAAACAAGCACCCAAATACTAAAGAATGTTTTGACTAGAGTGCCAGAACATGTCACAGGAGAACTACCTTCTATCCCCAATTTGAAAAGACTAATAGCAGATACTAAAAGAGCTACAGCTCAAACTCCACCTGTGCCCCAAACTTTTGGAGAAATTCAAATACTACCTGAATATACCATCATCCACAAAGATGAAAAATTCCTTATTTATGACAATGAAAGTCATGAAAAAAGAAATATTATGTTTGCAACTAATACAAATTTAAAAAAACTTAAAAACTGTGCAACGTGGATGATGGATGGCACATTTAAAGTTTGCCCCAAACCATTCTATCAGCTGTATACAATCCACAGAGAATATGAAGAGACAGATTTCCACTTTATTTATGCATTACTGCCTAATAAACAGAACACCACTTATGTAGAACTACTAACTATAGTCAAACAATTCACAGAAAATTACTGTCCCCAAAGAATTATAATAGACTTTGAGCAGGCAATGATTCAATCCATCCTCAAACTATACCCACACACTGCAATACAAGGATGCTATTACCATTTTAATCAGAGCATATGGAGGCACCTACAGAAATCTACTTTGAGCATAGATTGTTCAACAAATAGCAACTGGCCTATGTCCCAACTACCGAAGTAGCCAATCACTACAACTTACTTATAGAAAGTCCTTTCTATCAAGCTAATGAATCAAAATTAAGTCCTTTCCTAGACTACTTCGAAGACACCTGGGTGGGAAGGTTACATAGGTCAGGGCACCGTAGACAACCTAAATTTCAGATCACATGGTGGAACATATACGCCAATACTGTGGCTCAAAAAGCCAAAACAAACAACGCAGTGGAAGGATGTCATAATGCCTTCCAAGCCATAATAGGAAGGGGACAGCCAACACTACACAAACTAATTGAAGCAATTAAAAAAGAACAGAGCTACCAAGAACTCAGCCTAGAGCAATCACTAAGTAAAATAGGCCCTAAACTAAGCAAACAAACTAAAACCATGTACGAATACCTGCAACATAAAACTAAGTTGTATCCAACTGCACAAGGTCTAGAATACCTAGACATAATTGCTAAATCAATTCTTTAAACTAAACAAAATAGTAAACATCATTTAAATCTTTCAACTATAAAACATATTGACAACAATTTTTTTAAATTAATAATTATAATTATGTCATAAAATTTAAAATATAGCACACAATTATATGACATAATATAAATATTAAATAAAAAAAACAATGAAAAAAGAGATACATTTCCCACTCATAGTAAAAAAAAATACTTACAGTTATGTAGCAGTAGAATATCCTCGAAAATGATAAAATCCACAGCAAACCAATTAAATATGAATCCATTGGATAACAAAGCCCCAAAAAAATGCAAAAAAACAACTGTACAAAAAAAATCCAATGCCGCAATCCTCTTAGTGACAAAACCCTCAAAAACCCAAAAATAGTTTAGAAGAAAATGCTCCAACAAACCGGGAAAAAAAGGAAATGTAAAGTAACTTGTTATCAAACAAGAAATAACATTTTCTTTTACTGAAAAAAATAACGCGTCGGCAAATCCTTCCGTTCACCAAAGACAAAACCTGTAAATAGAAAAAAAACAACACCCACCCACAACACAAATACAAACCCACAAACACTAACATCAACATTAAATACACTATGATACATTTAATAAACACATAACTAACACTACATAACATTCGAATTATACCCAACACTGCGTCAAACATATAAAACACTAAACTACCAGAACAACACCCAACTACACCAAAAACGATGAAATAACGCCCTAACAAATCTATTTACACTACTACTACCTTACCCCTACGCTAAAACTAAGTTAAAAGTATATAAAATTAAACTTACCTGAACGGACGAAAAGCAGCTCCCAACCACGAGGTTCCGTCTTCCAAAATGACCTAAAAACGAAACCGATAGAAAGAAAAGTGAGAAAAATTGAAATGAAAAAAAGACTAACTCCCCATTGAAAACAATGGAAAATATAGAAAAAAATCTTCAAATTAATATGTATAACTTTACGTATTGCAATGTTTTTTCCTAATGTTTAAATAAAATTTAAAAAATATAAAATATACTATTTAATGTATATAAAAATATATGTTTATTTCATACAATGTAAATGGACAAAAAATATAAGAATGTGATACAAAATATATATGTTGTACAAAATATGTCTGTACAAAATATTGTAAATTATTTAACATATTAAATATTATTTTATTAAAAATAATATTCATTATACTACATAATAAAATATAACCTTGTCAAATACATATTATACCATTTTTCAAAAATAATAAAATTATATAAAATGTTTTATAAAAATGTTTTAAAAAATGAATACAAATGTTTTCTTTTTGGTACAAAAAAATTAAAAAAACATAAAAATGAAACTGTTTATGAATAAAAAATTGAAAATATTTTGCTTTACCATTACATGACTATGTTACCAAAAAATGTACTATTTTTCAAAACTGTAAAAAAAAATGTATATATCAAAATATATTATTTGTTTAACATTTATACATGAAAAATTAATGTTACAAATATGTTATATTTTATAATAAAATATGAATACCATCAAAATTTATGATTTATGTTTTAAATATTATAATAAATTTGCTAAGCAAAAAAATGAAAAGAATTTAATTGTGAATGAAAATATAAATGTGTTCACATAAAGAAATGTTGAAAATAAAAACTAACATATATTTACTTATTGCAATATACAGATAAACTGTACAAAAAATTATAAATAATAAAATATTCCTATTACTAACTTTCAAATAAAATAAACTCTGACAAAAAGCAGAATAATACCTCCCATAAAATTACTATCCCAACAACAAAAATAAGTATACTCAGCAAAACTACTGTATAATAAACCATAATAATTTACTATTCCAACTCCAAATCCAACTAAACTCAGGGAAAGTGCTGGATAATAAACCATAATAATTTCCTATTCCAACTCCAAATCCAACTAAACTCAGAGAAAGTGCTGGATGGTAAACCATAATAATTCACTATTCCAACTCCAACTCCAACTCCAATTAAACTCAGATAAAGTGCTGGCTAATAAACCATAATAAATTACTATTCCAAATCCAACACCAACTAAACTCAGGGGAAGTGCTGGATAGTAAACCATAATAATTTACTATTCCAACTCCAACTCCAATTAAACTCAGGGAAAGTTCTGGATAATAAACCATAATAATTTACTATTCCAACTCCAACTAAACTCAGGGAAAGTGCTGGATAGTAAACCACAATAATTTACTACTCCAACTCCAGCTCAAACTAAACTCAGGGGAAGTGATGGATAGTAAACCATAATAATTAACTATTCCAACTCCCACTCCAACTAAACTCAGGGGAAGTGCTGGATAGTAAACCATAATAATTTACTTTTCCAACTCCAATTAAACTCAGGGAAAGTGCTGGATAATAAACCATAATAGTTTACTATTCCAACTCCAAATCCAACTAAACTCAGGGAAAGTGCTGGATAGTAAACCATTATAATTTACTATTCCAAATCCAATTAAACTAAGGAAAAGTGCTGGATAGTAAACCATAGTAATTTACTATTCCAACTCCAAATCCAAATAAAATCAAGGAAAGGACTGAATAACCCCCCCCATATTGATCTTTCAAACTAACAAAAATATATTCTTAACAAAAAATTGTTATTACATTTTTATTCGTTTTTAAAAATACAATCCAATTTTTGTTTTAAAAAAATTAAAAATGTTTAATAATTTCAAATTCTCAACAAATATCTTAAATATATAAATATGTTTTAAATTAATCACTACATTTTATTAAAAATGTATTTACAAATACAAATTTATGATAATAATATTTTTAATTTATTAAAATTTTAAATTTTTTAATAGAAATCATAAATTGGGATTGGGATTTCAAGGTGTTTTCCTCTGACTTGGAGATCTGGTGTGGGTAAACTTGTTTACTGCATGCAGGATGAAGGAAGGGGGTTGATTCATTGCAATTATTTATCTCTTCCTCGTAGTACTAACAGGGTGCATTATTATCATCATCATCGGTTAGAAGAAGAGTCAAACCTGGGAAAAGAAAAAGAGTGTAAAATATATTAACTGTACATAAGCTACTCCAGCGTAAAGTGGGTAATATGTTTTTTCTAATCGTGAGTCTAGAGTCAAATTTACTGACCTTAAAGTGAATTAACAGGGTTGGACTGGCCATTTATCTCTTTGGGCATTTGACCTGGGGGCAGTGTTTGAAGGCACCAGGCTGCAACTGGTGACTCTGTTGCTCATTCAAGCTCTGGAGGCATGAGTTAAGGAGGAAAGAGAGAGAGGGAGAGAAAAAAGAGAGAGGAGAGAGAGAGAATGTATGCAGTAGCGTAGCTCAGAGAGGGAGGGGGTTCTGCCCGCCCTGGGTGGCCCTTTTTTAGGGGCGGCAGCAAGCACAAGGTAAGTTTTTCCTCTCTTGTTGTTGTCTGTCGCCTCCCCCCTGCTCAGCATTGTGTGTCACCCCTCCCTGCTCTTACCTCTATCGGCCGTCCCTGGGTGGCAAACTCTGGGATCGCCCTGGGTGGCAAAAGCTCTAACTATGCCACTGGATGTATGGAAGGAGAGAGAGAAAAGAGAAAAGCTAGTTCAAACATTTTTTCCAGGGCTGCTGTTGGGTCCAAGTCCAGTTGTGTAAGTAAACATACCATTTCCTATACAATGTTTCCTTCATCTAAATGTATGTTTGTGCTTGTCTGCATCAGAAAGGAGCAAATCCTTCAAAGTCTGGAGTTTCGGGTGGGCCAGTTCAGATTTTCATCCTTCAAAGTGTGACAAATGGGTATTTTTAAATTGGTGAACAGCAAAAACATAGGAAACAATTTAATATGGATTGCTGTCCATTTTTTGCATGCTCTCTCTTGTAAAGAATGATCTTGATCCTGAGTCGAGGATGCACGCAGCCTATTATCCTGTGCCTTCAGGATTTTCATCAGTAATTCCTTTGATGACAGAAATGTGCTATAGATTGTGTGAGTGTAATATTGTTCTCTTTAAACAGAAATTTTGAAAATGTTTTTTTTTTGTTTAGGTACTGTGAGCCTATTTGCAATCAGGCATAGAAGTTTATCAACCTCCTTTCAGCTTGCATTTTTATAAAGAAATTGGTTGTTAGTTGAAGGGTTTGACTACCACCTATTAACAATCATAATCCTTGTCAGGGTGAACACTCAAAGTCACTAAAGTAGCCTGAGATCAACCACCCTGGTAGTTACGGCACAGAGCAGGCCAGCTTAACTTAAGGCAATGTGTAAAGCACTTAAGCATTAAGCAGCAATAAAATAGTAATGAAGTGAAACGCAGCACAAGAAAAATCCCAAAATGAATTTGAAAAATACAATATATTCTATTAAATATAATTACACAAAAAAAGACAAAAAACCAATAAGAAGAACCGGAGATAAGAATTTTTGAAGTTTTAAATAAAACTGACACCATAGAGCCAACGCGGTCAACTGATCGTTGTAGATCAGGACCTAGGTGTGATTTGAGGCTGACTGGGATGGAGCGCGGGTCTGATACAGGAACTATCTTCTCCCTGGTCAGAGATTTTACATTGGGACTTAGTCTCATAAAGTGAAGTCCAAAGATTCAGTGGGTCAAGGTAGCAGGCTGTATCTGAGGAGGGCTGCACGAGGTCGTAAAACCATTGGACACCGTTGCGGTGAGGCCATTGGTTTTAGGCAGGAAATCTAAGAGCGGGAGAAAATCCAATTGCGTGCCCAGATAAGATCCTTCACGGTCTGGATACTTTTGGAACCTTTGCCCAGTAAAGATTTCACATTCGCACTAAGTCACTATGTCAGAGCTCCGGATCCTTCAGCGGGGCAAGGTTGCAGGCTGTAGCTGAGGAGGGCTCCACAAGGTTGGATACCTACTCCACAAGGAACTGCTGAATCAGATTTGCTACTGTGGAGAAGCTCCAAGCATGAGAACCCTGAATCCTCAGTTTAGGAGCAATGCACCTCTATTGGCTCGGGTTGGCAGGTTTATCCTGGTCCTCCTGTGATCCTAAAGTTGAAAAAGATTCTACGTTCCAGATTTTCAGGGGTTGTAGGAGAAGTCCAGCCGGACAAGCACTTGGGCTTCAAGACACAATCCAGCAGAGGCTAACAGCAGGGTCCACGGCAGGTCCACTTGGAAATGGTCATCTGGGCAGTTGAAATAAAGGCCTCTTGCAGCTTGTTGTATCAATGTAGCTTGAACCAATGGTCAGTGTTATGACCCTTAGAGGCCACTTCTTTCTCCTGGTTACAAGAGTCCAGGCTTCTTCTGCTCCTACCCACTTTTCCAACACTTCCTATTTGCCCTACTGCAAGCAATCCCACTGTGCCCCTCTCTGCCTAAAAACAAGATGGTGGAACCATTCTACCCTTGTGCAGAGCCTATGTGTCCACCTAGAGGTGTGGTCAGGGTAACAAACAGCCTCACCTCTGTGATCAGTCAAAACTGATTCTGAGCGCAGCTCCCCTCCCTCTATGATTGGTAACTGCCTGGGAACAAAAAAATGGGCACATCCAGGTGTCGTCTGACATCTGCCAGGGACAGGGGAGGGGAGGACCCTTTTGAAGTTAATTAAATTTGTGGGCACAGGCAAAATGGCCATCCTATTAGAGGAACGAAAACACATCCCTACAACCAGGCCTTTTGTCTCTGCTCTAGGAGTAGTTTTCACATGTTACAGGACTTGAGCACTCAGAGGGCTGCAGCAGGAGGCTAATGCAAATTAGCCAACAGAGGCTTTAGGCATGGAAATTGTAACTATCTTAAAGTTACTTTTCCTTAATATTTATCAAAAATCCAACTTCACCATTAAATTGAGCTTTTGATAAATAATAAAAAGAGTTGTATCATATTTCTAGCTGGTTCCTACCCGAAAAGGCTAAATTAATATTTAATATTGCTTCCCAGTGTTTCCCTATAGGCCAGCCAGCCTTTCCACAGTGAAAATAGCTTTTGGGGGCTATTCATTGTAAGGGCATGTGAATATTACATTTCTACATGACCTACTTTTAAATACCATGCACCCTGCCTTACGGCAATAGGGCCTACTTAGGGGTGATTCATTAATATTTAAAAGGAAGGTTAAGACCTGTTAGAAGTGTTTTTTCTTTTGTTTTTTACAGCCCGAATTGCAGTTTTTTCACTGCTACAGTCAGGCTTCAGTAGGGGACATGAGTCTATATTTGCACGGCCACAGTAGTGGTTGGCACAAAAGGCAAGTTAAATATGTTAATAAGGAGTATATCAATTCAACTATGTTAAAAAGTGAGAGCACAAGCACTTCACTATTGATTAGCATTGGTAAAATGCACACAGTTCTACAGCCAGCAAAAACCAGATAGGGCAAAAATTTGGGGGTTCACCACACAAAAGATGGTCATTTCCTGCAATACTTCTGCTTGTGTTACACTTTTCATCACAACTTCTGTTAAAAGCAATTTAACAAGGGGGTATGATGCATTCTTGATGTTCTATATACTTTTTAAAGTTTTGCAAGGTCCAAACAGTCTTTCTCTTTCTTTTATAAATGTGTTTATAGTCACTTCTTCCTTCTTTGTGTTTCTAATTTAAACACTGAGAACAGGTCAGTGTTTTTACCTGTGAGTGCTCATTAGAAATAAGTTTCAGTATTTCACCCATTCTCTAGTTCACCTTGAACTACGACTTTCCTTCTCGCAACAGTTTTGCAATCATATTGTGACACTCCTACATAATGTGAAAATGTTCATGTTTCAATATATGTGGTAAATAAAGAACACAGAACCCCAAAATGTTAGGGTAGTTACTCAAACTAGCACAAAGTCTTGATAAAGTGTTAACTTTTTCCCCTGGAAAGTACGCCTAAAAGTAACACAGATAGCTCTGTGTGCTACTTTGAACAACTTTGCATGAAGAGGGTGCCCCATGGGTGATTCATGGGCATTCCTATGTTGCCATTGATGGTTTTCGATGCAAAGCTCTTTCTACTAAAAAGGTTTGAATTAGGTTTGCACCAAAAAAGTACTCCTCCTTCAAGCAGGCATTATGTAGGCGAAATCATGTAATTTCTTCTAACTTTCTACAAATTGCACATACGCTGCATCGTAAAGCAGGCATCCAATGTGTGTAAAGTTTAAAAAGATATCTAGGAACAGTATTTTGTTCTGGAAGGGTACCCTAAGTGCTAAAATGTGTGTGTGGCACTAGACATTCTTATTTGTGCAAGTTCTAGAGAAGAGAGCAGCAGTAACAGATCTTAGGGGCACATGCATCAAAGGTTTTTGCGAGCGCAAACGGTGCGATTCGCAAAAATCAGCCGTTTGCGTTCGCAAAATGGCCCTCTGCGATTCATGAAAGTGTTGGGGAGGCGCAATTTAGGTAATCGCAATTTCTTGTGATTTCGTAAATTGCGATTGCATTTAAGGAATCGCAATTTGCGATTCCTTAAATGCAATGCAAGAGGCACTTTGAAATAGCAATTTCACTTTTTGTGGCAGCAAATTACCGAGAAATTAAACTGTTCTGTAATTTGCAATAACTTTGAAAAATGCACTAAAGTGCATTTTTCAAAGTTTCAGGTTACACACACACATGCCCTTGGGGCATGTGTGTGCGCAACATGGGTGCACACCACAATTTTAGGGGTGCAACAGGGTGTCCTTTTGACACCCTTGCACCCTTGAAATTGCATGCGCAATTTGCGAGTACCAATTGGTACTCGCAAATTGTGCATGCAATTTCCCATTCATTCCTATGGGCCTGTAGGCCCATAGGAATAAATGGGAAGCCATTCCTTAATTGCGACTCGCAATTTACGAGTCGCAATTAAGGGATGTTTAGGAATCGCTATTTTTATAGCGATTCCTACATGCATAGGCCTTTGCGAGTCCTTAATTGCGATTCCTTAATAATCGCAATTAAGGACTCGCAAAATCATACCTTGATGCATGTGCCCCTTAGTCTCTTTCCCTAACCCAACGCAGAAGCTCTGATTGCTGCACTGCACAACTTTTTAATAAATGGGCCATGTTGTCTCAGGCTCTCAATCTCAGCCCCCTATATTACAAAAGCAGACAAAATCAGAGAGGCACTTAATAAAAAACTGAAATATAGAAAACATGCTGCTTTTACAGTGAGGTATTTGTGCCAGAACCAAAATACCCATTTGGAATATTATCAGATTTTTTTAAAGAATATAATCCTATCAGTCTACATAGAATGTTAAGGCCATGATTCTGACCCACTTTCTATTTTGGGAAGTAAATCCACACTCAGTAAATACCAATACCACTAAGGGGTCGATTCCGATTCCGTTTGTAAAGTGAACCGACCGACACGTCCCGGGATGAAGTACCGACCGACACGTCTCGCCGCCGTACGACCCGCGCAGTACGATGGAAAGCCTGTGAATACCAACCGACTCAGCCGAATATGAACCGGACGACCGAGCCGTACGGAAAAATGGCTTCTGGCCGGAAAAAGCCCTCGAGCAGTACCGTCCGACACGTACCCGGAACGGAGCCGAGCGACACGTACCCGTGACGTACAAGTTGCAAAGAACGATGCCAGACGCGGGAAACACGAACGACTCGCATGGAGCACAAGCCGCACGACCGACACGCACACGATACAAACACTCAAACCAACGGACTCCGCCCGCGACCGACTCGAACTCCCGCGAGCGAAACGAACGCCCACGACCGAGTCGAACGCCCATTGACCGAGTCGCACACGACATACACAACACAGCATAACAACAGCGTGAAAGGCTCGGAGAAGCCTGTACGACTCACCAGCAGCGTCCGGCACGGTCAGAAGAACATCTCGTACACACACACAAACAACAGCTGACCAAACACAAAAAAGGACCAAACAAGCACTGACAACGGAAATATATAAAAAAATTATAATCAATTAAGAGAGACACACCCACAACTCAACATATTTAAAGGCCACCAATCACTCCCATGAGCCATTGCCATTTCCTGAGAACCTCCACACACACAACTCTGCTGACACACACCATTGCCATCTCACCAACAGCATTCACACACCCACACCCACAAACCTCACTTGCACCCTCACACACACACACACCAATCACCACCACCACCACCCCACCACGACCCCAAACCCCCCATCCACCCCACCCTCACCACCAACACCACCCCCACTACCCCAAACCCCCCATCCACTCACCCTCACCACTACCACACACCCCCAACACCAGTACCCCAACCCCCATCCAACACCCCTCACCACTACCACCACCAACCCCCCACCCCCAACACCACAACCACAACTCCCCATCCACCCCCTCACCACTACCACCACCACCACCACCACCCCCAACACCACAACCACAACGCCCCCAACCACCCCCTCACCACCACCACCAACCCACCACCCTCGACACCACCACCCCCACCACCATGCCCCCCAAGAAGAATCCAAAGTTCACAGATAGTGAGTTGAGAGAGTTGGTAGATGAAATCATCAGAGTAGAGCCACATTTGTTTGGCACATTGGTACAGAAGACCCCCATGTCCCAGAAGGCCAAGATGTGGGAGAGAATCGTCAACAAGGTGAATGCACATGCACCTTGTTTGCGCACAAAGGACGACTGCCAGAACAGGTGGTATGACGTGCGCAGGAGGGTCAAGAAGCTGCTGGAGAAGGACCATCAGCTCAGCAAGCACACCGGCAGCGGCCCTCCTGCCAAACCTGTTTACTTCTGGTCCTGGGAGGAGAAGGTGCAGGCCATCTTACCACCGGAGAGCATACATGGTCTGACTGACATCCCAGAGCCTGGTGAATACACAAATAAGAGACTCAAGATTGTGGGGCCATGTACACATGTCACCGTCAAGGGGACAGGCAAAACAACTTCCGTCAACAAAGCCACAGTAACACAAACAAAGTCATCCCTACAGCCATATGCCTGGCACAGCAACACAACACCTGCTATCTCATACCAACATTGAACTATGTCATCACGTGTACAAACCTAGCAAAAATCAGAGCAACTCAGTGCCACAAAACCCCAACAGACACTGCCACACAGTCTGCCACCACTGTCACACCACCTCACAGGGAACCTGACCCACAGGAAGGAAGCTCGGGGATGTTGGGGAAGTCAGTGTAGCCAAAAGCATGATGGGAGTTGTAGTCACAGCCAATAGTCCCCCTCACAAATGGACCAACAACACCACTTCTAACCATGCGCACCTCACAGGCAGTGGAAATGTACCCTCAAGATGGCTGAAACTGGGTCCTGCTGTGGGGAGCACAAGGCCCTGATGGGCTATGTGCACATACCAAATGCAGGACCCTGATGCCTGACATCCTGAAAGTCAACTGCCACTCCCTGCAAGGGAAGCATACACAATAGTGGCCCATCTGGCCATGGAGGGAGAAACACTGCCAGCTCTGACCATGCCCACCACCATGTGGTGTCACACACCCTCAACACAAACTCCACACAACTCACCTGGGAGAAGGCATTTACCCACACTTCATGCAAACAACACCCAAGACCCACCATACTGGCTACTGCTGTGTGACGTACAGGGACTGTTGCTACTTGTGTACAACCACCACTACACCACTGACTCACAACCTCAACATCAACCCACACTCACCGACATTGAAGCATGTCTCTGTGTGAATTGCCTGGCCCCTGGGGGAGGAGGAGGTACTGCAATGACACTGAAAACCATTGAGGCAGCTGCAAATCACATCTTCCCAGCAAAACCTAACCGCAGCCCTGGGAACACACACTGCCAAACCAAAGAGCAGGGCAAGATGGCTGACACATGGATACAATGTATGAGTAGGCTGCTAGTCACACACACGCATCGACCAACCCAATCACAGTCACACTGCCAGCTATTGCAAATGTACCTTTGCACTCAACTTCCGGGGATGCAGTGTCCCAGGGACCCCCTCTGGCCTGGACGGGTAGGCGTGGATTGTAGTTGACAAGTGCAGAAATGCAGACATACCACAGAGATCCAAACACACAGCAACTCACAGACACAGCAGTGACAGGGGACACCTGACTGACTACAATGGACCCACCAACATCCCTCACACTGTAGCATGCTGACATACACTCAAACCCCCGTTGTCAGCCACATGATACGCAGACATTGTCCAGTATTGTAGGCATCATCCACACCACACAGCACTCACTGACATGGACACTGTGGACACAAGGACTAACATGGGCTGCACTGGAGCAGGCATGCAACTCACAGCTGAAGCAACCGAACACACACCTCTGGTCACGACTCTAGTAAAGAAAGACAGCCGCAGCGAACAGTCCATACCACCATGGAGGACATTGACATCACAAAGCATGTGTGCAACCACAAAACTCAGACACAACTCCATTAGCAACAGTGACACCATCACCTGTGTGAAATGGGATGTGGACTGGGGACACAGACAACACAGAAGAGAACATCAGGACAACCCGGGCATGCTGGACTGTGACCAGGTTGAGCAGACACACTAATGTGATGCACATTGACTGACACAAACTGCCATTACACATGCCCCAAACAGAGATCCCAAACTAGGTGCCTTTGCAAGGATGCCAGCGTCAAAGCACAAATGTTGACAGGGATGAAACACCTGTGTCAGGCATGTGTCAGCACCAGTGTAGGAATGGCACAGTACAGTCCAGCGTGCAATTAAGATGCCAGGCAGGCAGACAGCTAGACATGACAACCAAAGTGCCTCAGGGTGTCAGGTGAATGCACCACACTAATGGAAATCTCCGTCAGTGACAAAGTAGGATGATGCAATGGACAGGCATGCAACACCAACCACAGTGGCCAATGTCATGTGTATGAACCATTGATGTCCATGAATACATCACTAACATTGTGTCTTCCTTCCAAACACAGGGGCAGATGTGGACTCAACCACAGACGAGGAAGAGTCCCAGTCCCAGGCTCCGGTGGACCCACCTGGCTCCGGTGGCGCACAGTCTCACTGCTCGTCGGACGACACCCAAGCTGGCCCCTCCGGTCTCGGCCCTCATGCAGCCCCTCGGCAACATTCACCTGCCCCCCTTGCAACCACCCCTGCATACTGCTGATACACCGCAAGCCACCCCTGCCAACACGGACAGACCTACCGAACCATCAGACGGCACAGGGTCACAGGGCACCAGGGCACCTGACAACAGCAACAACATCCAAGATCCCCTGTGACACCTGTGCGGGACACCACAGGTGCTGGCCGTGTGGCGAGGGGTGGTGGGAGGGGTGGGAGGCCGAGCAGAGGCTCCACTGAGGGTGCGGGGCTGCAGGATGACACCCACCTGGAACGCATCATGGATGCGTACCAGGAGAGCACCCGGAGGGTTCAGCCAGGTAGTGGGGATCCTCACGGACATCAAAGAACAGCAGGCTGCCCACCATGCCTGCTTGGACTCCCACATGTCCCGTGTTGAAACACACCTGTCAAATATGGAGTCCAAGTGGGATACCATGGAAGATATAGCAGTGGTGCACCGGGAAATGTTGACCTGCCGCCGCCAGATCAGCACCAACTTGAGCCCACCTCCCTGTGCGACGACTACATCTCGGGCAACAACATCTGCCACCGCCACAGAGAGTGAGGGGGGTCTGGTGGAGGCCCCGTGCACAGCAGCAGCCTGCAGGTGAGGCTCCCCCTGAGAAGAAGAAGAGGGGTCGTCCGGTGAGGAACAAGTGAGACGAAGATGCCCATGCACATCCCCCAGGAAACCAACACCTGTTCTGGACAGTGACCTTTGTGTGCAAACTGTTCACCTTGTTGTACGACATCGTACTCCCCACATGACATGGAGGGTCTGAGTTGGAACAATGTGCTTAACGACTGTGGACTGTACTCTAGACATTTCATCTACCAACACTCCTAACTTGTTATCTGTGAACTTTGGATTCTAAAGCCAACTGACAACACTCCCAATCCTGAGCACCATCCCCACTTATGTGCCAATAAATTCACCTAAACACAAGACGTGACTCTGTGGTTATTGAGAGGTTGCCAGTGGCATGTACATCTGGATGTGCTGAAGAACACTGTGCATGCAAACCTGTACTGTGATGAGTACACTGTCATGTCAGTCAGGCCAATGTGCCACATATGTGGGAGACACACCACCAGGTCTACTTTACACATGCTCACCACGTCCAACCAATTCATTGCCAACATCAATGTTGACAAGCAAGCCTGTGGTATGCACAAACTACACACCCAACCTGAGTCAGTGGTGACAGGCCCACAAGTGCAGTACGTCAATGTCAGTCTGATGTGTAGGCACAAGCAACACACATCAGAAGGTGCAGCACAGTTTATTGTCAGGCAATTGCCACATGTCCCTTATTACACACATGCAAGCTAGCAACACCTGACAGTGGGCACACGGTCACCAAGTGGATAACTACGGAAGTCCTGGGGTGCCTGGCACATCACTCGTCGGGACACTAACGACTCCATCCTGGCAGTGGAGCATGGGCATCAGGGGTCTCTGTACACCAAACAACAGCCACAGTACCCTGTGAAGGACAGACAGAAACACAATTGTTAACACTGCATGACGCCATACAACTGCAACACACATGGCAAACACAAATCACAGACTACACCACCCCAAAATACTAATCATCACACAACTGGTGGGGAGTACAGGTAAACTGGATGGACACATCACTGCAGGCATCCACACAAGTAGCACACAGCCACACGCAAGGTGCACCACACACACAAAACATGCACACACAACACATTTACAACACATCACTGTATACTCACATTCAGGAGAAGAAGTTGTTGATGAGCTGTGTGCGGACATCATCCGCAGCCTCATCATCGCTACTGGCATCCTGGCCCAGGCCAGGATCCTCCACAGGTGGCGGGTGTTGGTCATTGTCATCCTGGATGAGGGCCACCTCCCTTCGCACTGCCAGATTGTGCAGCATGCATGCTACGATGATGATCCGGCACACCTTAGCAGGGGCATATGGGAGGGCACCTCCTGTCTTGTCTAAACACCTGAAGCGGCTCTTCAGGAGTCCAAATGTCCGCTCTATCACCCTCCTGGTACGACCATGTGCCTGGTTGTAGCGCATCTCGGCTGGTGTCACAGGGTTCCTCAGGGGTGTCAGCAACCATGGCATGTTGGGATATCCAGAGTCACCTACATACAGACACATGCACATTAGAGGAGTTGGAGAAAAACAGGTAGCAAACAATTGGCAGGCACACACAGTGAGGAAAAGTCAGTACACACCAACAAGCCAGGCACGTAGATTCTGCATCCGTGACATCAGTCTAGGGACACGACTACTCCTCATCACATAGGCATCATGCCCAGACCCAGGGAAACGGGCACACACATGGGAGATTGTCATGTCCGCCAAACAAACCACCAGAGCATTGATGGAGTGGAAATGCTTGCGGTTCCTGTATGGCAGCTCATGTGCCTGTGGTGGCACCAAAGCCACATGTGTCCCGTCAATGGAGCCAATGACATTTGGCATCCTCCCCAGAGCATAGAAGTCACCCTTTATGTCTGCAAGTCGTTGGGGTGTGGGAAATAGATGTACAGGTCCAGGAAATGTAACATGGCCTCCAACACATCCCGAAGCACCCGACTGAACATTGTCTGTGACATCCCTCCACCAGAAGACACAGTGTACTGGAAGGTACCCGTCGCAAAGAAATGAAGGGCTGCCATCACCTTCACCTTGGGGGTCAGTGCCGTCGGGTATGGCCGGCCAGGTTGCAGGTGTGGGCCCAACTGCCCTGCTAACTCCTCAATCACTGCCCTGGTGAAACGGTACTTTCTAATGGACTCACGTTCCACCATCGTTGCCAGGTCCGGGGAATGGCCTAGGTACATTTGGGGCCCTGCAGTACAGACAGAAACAAAGGATGAAGGCACACCCTCCAGCAATGTCACAAAGCCACAGCAACACAGCCCATCATAAACAAACACATAACACAATGAGCTGAGGTGGTTGCCACAGGTTGCAGACACTAATGTCCCATACATGGCATCAACGCACATTGAAGCCCAAGATGTGCACATGACAGGGCCCCTGTTGTGCCATGACAAAGCAATGGGCCCTAGCACAGTACATCTGCCCTGTTGCCACCTACCACACAAAGCCCACAGTGACTAGTGAGGACAGATATTTTCTCCACATCACAGCTCCCTGACTGACAGTTACACAGGCATGATGTGACGTATCGTTGACATTACACGCATGTTAGCCACAGTCCATGTGCCCTGTCGCCACAAGAGGACATATGTAGGTGTCTGTGCCACCCCCACACAACAACACTGTGCATGTACAAACCAATGTGATGTGTGGATCAGCTCACATTGGATCACTGACAGATCACACCACATGCACACAGATAGTGTATGGACATCACAATGTCGACACTGGTTCACCCTGCTTGGAAGCTACTAACACTGATGAGACAGGGTACATGTGACACGACACACACGCACATCCTGGCTGGGACTGTGTCCATTGCCAATGTCCTGTACTGCATTGCTGCACCCCCTGTGGCAATGGGCACACCACACATGTATGTGTCCACCCACATCCGGGTCCAGCCTGGGAGTGCTTGTCAACAAGTGGCACACGACCAAACACATCCTGTGCCCCCAGACACACACATAAGAGGCAGCCATACATGACTGGGGACACACTGTGGCACAGGCAGTGGTGCCATTGGTGTGCCCCATAGTCCCTAGCTAGTGACAGAGGATGGCATATGTCAGGAATTGACAGCAAGGCTGACCGACACGTTCAATGTCCCCAAAACCAAAATAACTTGTTTGGACCGAGCCGCGCGCATGTCTGGGCCATACAATACAATGGCGACGGACGCGTGTGACGCGTCGGTCGTGTATGGACCGAGCCGCGCGCATGTCTGGGCCATACAATACAATGGCGACGGACGCGTGTGATGCGTCGGTCGTGTATGGACCGAGCCGCGCGCATGTCTGGGCCATACAATACAATGGCGACGGACGCGTGTGATGCGTCGGTCGTGTATGGACCGAGCCGCGCGCATGTCTGGGCCATACAATACAATGGCGACGGACGGGTGTGACGCGTCGGTCGTGTATGGACCGAGCCGCGCGCACGTCTTGCCCATTGAATCTGATGGAGACGGGTGTGTGTTGCCATTCAAAATCCGCGTACTACAGTCATTTGCCGGGCCCTGCACCCTCATTGGCCATGAGCTGTCATGGTGATGGACGCGGATTTGAACGAGGCGTGTGCAGGAAATTCAGTTGGAGTCGTACAACATTGTTGCAATTGCCAGTGTGTCATGGAGGTGATGTTTTAAATGATGCTGAAGGCGTGTACGGGTCGTGCTATCCCATGGATTGGCCAAATTCATAGGATGCAAGCTTTTTGGACCTATCCCTTTGTACCCCAGGGCAGACATGCCTCCACAGCACAGATATAAGGCTGCCTGGCCCCCAGAGAACCCACTTGCCTGCACCACATGCTACTGGAGCACATCAAGTTCATCACTGCTGCTGTCTCTGCTTCCTCTGGCTTCAATGATGGCACGTACTGTGGAGAGGGCCCCAGCCTTCAGTGAGGAGGAGAACCAGGCCCTGCTGGACGGGCTCCTGCCGCAGTACACCAAGCTCTATGGGAAACCAGGGGAGCAGGTGAGTGTGCTGTCCACTGCTTTGCTAATTGTGCTACTGGTCTGACCAGCAGCAGCATTAGTGTGTACACCAGTGGCTTGGTTGCCCACTGACTACTGCTCTTGCCACAAATGGGGCACCCACATGTACTGCACAGTTGCAGTGCAGTGCAAGGTGGATTGTCACTAGGTTCCCTTCCCAGGCCATGTCTCAAAGTTGTGAGTGCTGGACACCGGTCCCTCAACCATAGTTGCACCACCTGTGTACCTCATTAGCCTTGCTGATGCCCACATGTGTGACTGCCTGTGTGTTGCACTAATATGTTGCCAGTGTAGTAATGTCCTCTGCACTTTGTCATCCTCACAGGTTGCTGCCCAGAAGAAGCATGAGATCTGGATGAGCATCGTCCGGGCGGTGAGATCCGTGGGGGTCTACAGGCGCAGGATCTGCAACTGCCAAAAGAGGTGCCAGGACCTTCGGGGCTGGACCCGGAGGATCGCACGGGTCCAGCTGAAGCTGTCGCCTCCACGCAGGAGGGGCGGACACCGGACCCTGACCCCCCACATGCTCCGGATCCTGGCGGTGGTCTTCCCGGACCTGGATGGGCAGCTGAAGGCCAGACAGCAGCAAGGAGGGGGTGAGTACATGACTGCACTGTGTGCTGTGTCTGACATGCTATGTGCCAGTTGATCCAGGACCCATGTCCCTCTCTGGTGACTTGCCCCCTTCTCATCTGTTTGCCAGGTGTTGCTTTTTCTGTCTGGGCATAGTGTCACGTGGAAACTGTGCCCTTACATGTGAAGGTGCATGGGATGTGGGCCAGCATTGCTTCAGGGGACTCAGTGTTGTGCTTCAAGGGTGGGACCATTGTACAGTACATGCCAGGGTCCTGGTATTTATCTGCATGTACTCCTGTCATGTGGCCAATTGACAGCTCGGGCTCACCACATGTGCCTGGGGCATTCGGCACACACCCATGCTGCTGGTTGGGTAAACTGTTGGGGCCTCTGGAGCATGTACCTCAAGTGTGTCACACATGCACAGCCACCTGCCTACTGTCCATGGCTATCACCTGTTCCACGTGGAGCAGGACAGTCATGGCTAGTCCAGGGCATGCTACAGTCTGTACTCCCACTCCCGTGTCTCGGTTGGCACTTTGTGCCAGGTGACCAGTTCCCTCAGGTGTCTGCCCCTGTGTCATTGTGCTGTGGCACCGTTGTCAGGCCCACTGGTGTGTACATGGGTTTGGGGTCAGCATGCAATCTGAGATGTACCCATGTGAGACAATACCTCTGTGACATGTATGGATGTGATGACTTGACCGTGCACAATGGTGCCTGCAACTAGGTAGTTCCAGCAGCTGGGTGTCATTCACAGCAGAGTGCGAGTTGCTCAGCTTCAGAGTGCCCTGTCCCATGTCTCTCATGCGTCCAATGGGTCTGGGGTGGGCACATCAGAATCCAGACGATGTTGTTACTGTGGATGGTCATGTGTAGTTGTCAGCTACAGAGTTTGCAGGCCCCATGTCCTGGGAATGTGACACAGTGGTGACAGTTGTTGTGGGGCTGCCCTGCCCCCTGTGACTGGAGACTGTGATGTATGATCTCACAGGCATGGCTGAGCCATGGGACTACACTACCTAGGGGTGATCCAGCAGGAGTGTGTCATGTGCAACATGCACTCCATTGTGCCAAGGTATGCAGGACTTGCGGGGATCAGGATGTCTGGTGCATGTACTCAGCCGCAGCCTCTCAGATGCAACACTGGCCATCCCTACGTCCAGGCAAATGTACAGGTCCATTGTCAGCAGATGTGATGTGTGCATGTTGACAGACCACTACGTATTTTCCGGTCTTGTCAAGTAATGGGTAGGTGGTGCATGTGTCTGCAGTGGGGTGTAGGGATCCTACATGCGCAAGACAGATGGGTGCAAGGGCAGGAGGGATGTGAATGCCATGCTCGACACTCAGACTAACCATTGGCCTATGCAAATCTGTGTGAGCACTCCTAGCAAAGTTCAACTGATTGATGCCCGCATTTGGCCACTGATGTGCTGTACTTTCTGTGGTGTGTGTGGTCAGTGCAGATGACTAATGTGTTTTCATTCTATTTTCCCTGTGCAGATACAGACACGGACACAGAGGGAGACTGCTCCACGGACCAGGGGGAGCCAGACTGGGTCTGAATTTGAGGAGTCGGAGGGACCCAGTGGCACGGAGGGCGAGGGGAGTGGGTCTGTGGGCTCCTCGGCAAACACCACCGCAGCTGAGGACCACAGCAGCAGTGACGAGGACTTCCTTGTGGAGGCGGGTGGCAGCAGCCACCATCCAACACCTGTTGAGGTTGTCCCCGCCCCCACCATCACTGCCCTCCCCATGGCTCCCACATCTAAGGTCCGTGGAGGCGCCCGTGTTCATGGGCATGTCTCCTTCCAGTCAGGCACCGCACCCCCTACCCCTGTGTCCCCTGCAGCCCTGAGTGAGGAGTCTGTCGACCTGCTGCGGCAGATCCATGTGGGGCAGTCATCCATGCTGCGTGTCTTCCATGTGCACACGGGTCTGTTGAACCAGCTGGTGTCGTACATGGAGGGCATGTCATCATCCATGTCTGCCCTACAGAGGACCAGTCAGGGCATGGCCTCCTCACTGACGGCTGCAGTGTCCCTCCTCCAGCAGTCCCTCCCCCTCCTGCCCCTGCCCCATCCCCTACTCCCAGCACCCTACCTGTCCAACTCACACACACACCTGCACCATCATTGCACACAACAGACCCAGGCACTACACACACACCCAAGCCAAAGTCTAAACATGCACGCACGCATACTCAGGGGACTGAACATACACTCACCGGGGATGGGTCAGACACACACACACATGCATCCACAGGCACTCCGCAGTCCTCCGATGCCTCACCCTCCACAGCCCCTTCCACGGCCCCTTCCACTGCCTCAACTGCATCCCCAGCTGCAAAGAGGCTCTTCCTGGTCGACCTCGGACTCTTCCCCACTGATCCATCCACACCAGCACACAAGGGGAAGAGGGGGTCCGGCCACACAGAGGGGGTGTCCCTCGCCCCCAGACACCCTCCCCCAGGCGCAGGCAGGCTGAGACCCCACGCCGCAGGTCCCCCGCACCCGGAAGAGCAAGACCCCACCACCGGCCCAACACTCCATCAGACAGTCTCCACCCGCCATCCCCCAGGCTCCCACTCCACAGGTCCCACCACCACACCCTGCCCCAGGTTCACCCACCCACCGCTACCGCATCCCCAAGATGCTCAGGCCTTCCCCCTGCCTCTTGCTCTTCCAGCACCCCACACCCCACTCAGCCTGTGTGTGGCACTGCTGTGGAGGGCGTGCCCTCCCCTCCGTCCTGCCCACATCACCGGATCCACTTCCTGCTCCCCTGGGGATGGGCACTGCAGTGGAGTCTCTGCCCTCCCGGTCTGACTTGGGCACTGCAGTGGGTTCCGTGTCCACTCCCTCTGACCTGCCCACTGCAGTTGTGCCGGCACCCACTGATCCTGACTTGTGCCCCCCAGTCGTGCCGGCACCCACCCTGTCAGACTCCTCCGCTGCAGCTGCCGCTCCTGCACCCACCAGCCCTTCCCTGCCTGTTTCTGTAGACCCATGATCCTGTACCTGCGGTGCCTGGCTGGCCTCTATGTATGCCCCTCCCAGGGGTATGTCCCCTTCCGTTGGCAGTGCAGGCAAGCCAAATGTGGCATTTGGACACTTGACCCTGTTGGGTCTGTTTATGGACTGGCCATAGGCCTTCATGTTTTTCTTCTTGTTTTCCATTTCACAAATAACTCGGCTGAATAAAAGCTCCTTTTTGTTCACTAGTGGTTTTGCTTCAGATGTACATGATGTTGTTGATACTTGACATGCCCTTGCTCCAGTGATGGTGTATTCCATGGCTGGGAAATGTAGTGTCACTGTGCTGGAGACCATGTGGGCCATTGGGGTATGTCCTGTTGGGGTGTGTATCCATGTCATCCTTTGCAGCAATCTGACGGGGTCATGATTATGGTCTTTGGAAATGTGTTATCTATCTTTTGTTAGCAATGTCTCATCAGTGTCTTACACACATGCACACCTGTTGGCCTTGGCATGGTTCAATTGGGCCATTTCACTGACTCTGTGGCCATCTCCAATGGACATGCAAGTGTATGCATCTATGTGGATGGACTCATCTGTGTCCTCAGTGCTACTTCATCTACATGTGTGTTGACTCTGTGCAGTTGACTCAGGGGACCCTCCCGTGCCCAGGCTGCTGTTACCAGGGCCACCAATGTGTGGTATATGTTAGCTGTGTGACAAAGTATACTGCTGGCATGCTGGTGGCCTGCATGGACAACATATGGCACAGCTTTCCTTCCACAGGAGTGGAGTCCCCTCATGTCACTGTGCTGATGGGGGTTGAGACCCCATTTGCACAGTGCTCTACATATGCTGCATGTGTGATCCCCACACTTACCTTCATGTCACTGTGCTGATGGGGGTTGTGACCCCATTAGCACAGTGCTCTACATATGCTGCATGTGTGATCTCCACACTTACCTTCATGTCACTGTGCTGATGGGGGTTGAGACCCCATTAGCACAGTGCTCTACATCTGCTGCATGTGTGATCCCCACACTTACCTTCATGTCACTGTGCTGATGGGGGTTGAGACCCCATTAGCACAGTGCTCTACATATGCTGCATGTGTGATCCCCACACTTACCTTCATGTCACTGTGCTGATGGGGGTTGAGACCCCATTAGCACAGTGCTCTACATATGCTGCATGTGTGATCCCCACACTTACCTTCATGTCACTGTGCTGATGGGGGTTGAGACCCCATTAGCACAGTGCTCTACATATGCTGCATGTGTGATCCCCACTCTTACCTTCATGTCACTGTGCTGATGGGGGTTGAGACCCCATTGGCACAGTGCTCTACATATGGTGCTGTTTAGTACCACACAGTTACCTTTTGTACACTCAAGTGATGGGTGTTGAGGCCATTACTGCAGTGCTCATGTGAGGCTTGGCTTGTGTTAGCCACACTATGGTATTGCAGACACGTGTTGTGAGTTACATTGTGTGTACATGGTCATGTTCACTGTGGTGGGTATTGTACACAGACTACATGTTGTGGTCATGAGGTTGTTGTGGATATCCTTTGGTTTGTAGTCCTTATGTTGGGGTATGGGGTATGTGTGACACATCACCCATCCTATGTGTGTGGGCATTGGTAGTGGTACTCACACAGTTCACTATTGGTGGTGGTGACAGGCAAGAGGCCCCCTATGGGTGGGGGTGTGAGTGGTGACAGGCAAGAGGCCCCCTATGGGTGGGGGTGTGAGTGGTGACAGGCAAGAGGCCCCCTATGGGTGGGGGTGTGAGTAGTCCCAGCCAAGAGGCCCACTATGGGTGGGGGTGTGAGTGGTGACAGGCAAGAGGCCCCCTATGGGTGGGGGTGTGAGTAGTCCCAGCCAAGAGGCCCACTATGGGTGGGGGTGAGAGTAGTCCCAGCCAAGAGGCCCCTATGGGTGGGGGTGTGAGTGGTGACAGGCAAGAGGCCCCTATGGGTGGGGGTGTGAGTAGTCCCAGCCAAGAGGCCCACTATGGGTGGGGGTGTGAGTGGTGACAGGCAAGAGGCCCCCTATGGGTGGGGGTGTGAGTAGTCCCAGCCAAGAGGCCCACTATGGGTGGGGGTGAGAGTAGTCCCAGCCAAGAGGCCCCTATGGGTGGGGGTGTGAGTGGTGACAGGCAAGAGGCCCCCTATGGGTGGGGGTGTGAGTAGTCCCAGCCAAGAGGCCCCCTATGGGTGGGGGTGAGAGTAGTCCCAGCCAAGAGGCCCCCTATGGGTGGGGGTGTGAGTGGTGACAGGCAAGAGGCCCCCTATGGGTGGGGGTGTGAGTGGTGACAGGCAAGAGGCCCCCTATGGGTGGGGGTGTGAGTAGTCCCAGCCAAGAGGCCCACTATGGGTGGGGGTGTGAGTGGTGACAGGCAAGAGGCCCCCTATGGGTGGGGGTGATGGGCAAGGGGGGGCCTGGGTGTTTGTCACAGGTTTACTGGTACGTGTCGGCTGTTTGTTTGGAGGGGGGTGTCTCTTACCGTCTCCGTCGTTGGCGTCTGTTCCGGATCAGTCCATGGATGTAGAGGATCGGTATGACCTGTGCGATGGGATTCATGTCGACACCGTCTCGTCTACACTGGTCTTTGGTTCGTTTCGTCCCAGTTGTAGGCTTGTGCGTCTCGTGTCCGGGGATCGTGTTGTGGCGCGAATCGTTCCTTTCATGCAGCTTCTCCGGATGCTGTGACGTGCCGTACGTGTCGACTCGCTCGGCGCATAGGAAGTGCGCATCGTACTTGTCCGGCCGGAAACAGCTCTGACATAGCCCCCGTGCGAGTCGATTCTGCGTTTACGGGACCGGGTCGTAGGGAGAATTGAGTATTTATTTGGCGAGTTCGTGTCGGTCGAGTTTTCGGCACATGCACGCATCGTACTTGATCGGCAGGACTGACCGGCTCCCGGGACGAGTCGGTCGGGAGGTAAGCGTCCGGACGGCTCTTTTTGAGCTGTCCGACCCGAATCGGAATCGGCCCCTAAGTGTGATAATTACTAGTACCTCACTAGTCAAAAGTTCCACACCTCAGACTGGGGGATGCGGAAGCAATAGAACATGTTTTCCCCCATTCTGCGGTGCGAATCCCAAAATATGCTTTATTTACCTTTTATAAATTGTACAAGGTTTCACCTAGCAAACTTTGTTCTGGAAAATATTGTGATATTACCACACCAGTTCTAATCCTGATTGAAGGGATGGTCTAAGTGCCTATGTATCATAAAATGCTGAGAAATATCCTAAGGTGGTCTTTTTCATTTAAAAAAATGAGCAAAGTACACACATGTGTTATCTGTTGTCTGTCTAATATGTTGCATTTCATTGCAAAGAAACCTGGGGCCAGATGTACTAAAAACTAGTCACAAAAAACTAGTTGCAATTTGCAACCAGTGTAGATTTTACAAACCAATCTATAAACTAATATGTCAGTTTGCACAATTCCAATTCTGAGTGTGTCATTATCTGACCTACCTCATGAATATTAAAGAGGTAGATCACAAATTGCACTTTCTCCGATTGGTGTCCAACACAGAGATGGTGGTCTGCTAGGGTCAGCAGATCACCATGATTGTGATCACCTTTTAATAATAAAAACTTTTTTTTAATGCAGTCCTTCTTCATTTAAGAAACAGAGCTGCATTTAAAAAATGTTTACTTTTTTAAGTTTGTTTGAGAGTTGGCAGTATTCCCCTGGGGCACAGGCTACTCCCCAGCAAACTTTTTTTTAACATTGACAAATGGAAAGTGCCCCTTTTGCAAATGGCTTACCATCTCACCTTAGGAGTCTGAAATTTTTCATTTTTTTGTGTCCGAATTTTTGTTGCAAAACATTAATATGTCATACTTTTCAGTATTTTGAAGGAACGCCTCCAACACGCATGGAATCAGTAATGGGCCGCTCTCCCATTTTAGGATTCGATAAAAGTTTGATTACTCCTAAAATGGAAACACTAAACTTAAAAGGGATTTTTATGGTTCCAAACTCCGAATTCGAATGTTTCACACTGGATAAATGCTTTAGCCATCTGCCCACAGGAGTATTCATCCTCATTTGTCATAAGAACTTTCAACAGTATGTACAAGTGGAACAATTGCTCCTAATCAAATGTGCTTCTTCCGCAATGATTGCTAAACTTTATCTTGAGTGTCTTCATTTACATTTGAAAGAGAAATCATCACTGTGGAACAGTTTTGCCCCTGAGGTCTGTGGGACACTGGATTCTGTTTGACTGTTCATTGGGCACGCCCAGGCACAAACAGCTGCCGTCACTCCACTCTCGAGATAACCACCACTAGACCAGTCCATGTGAGAAGTGGATCTTTCTGAAGAATCCTGAATATCAAGCTATAGAAAGAGAGAAAGGGGTAGTTGGAAAGAAAGAAACTTCAACTTCTAAATGTTCCCTTAATATGTTACACTATAGTCAATTCTTTTAAATGCCTCCCTAGGACCAATGAACTGAGGTCACATTGTATCTGTTGTGTTTGTGACCACAAAATAAGATTTTACTAATTACCAATCCCATTATGGGAGTCAGTAAACCTTTACTGACTCCTAAAAGGGAATTGCGAACGGATATCAATTCGCAAATTGGAAGGGGTTTGTTGTAGGCATCCTTTCAAAGTTGCGAATCGGTATGACATGTATCAATGTTTTGCAATCATAATATGGGTGCAAAACATTTAAAATGTATGGACTCCTGAGTAGGAAAGATAAACCATTCACAAATTCCCCTTTGTGAATTAAAAAAGTAGTTTTTGGGAAGTAGGCAGCGGTCCACTTGCAAACAAACTTTAAAAAAAAGATTTTTTTAAATTTAAATGATTTTTTTTATTGCAGCTTTGTTTCCTTTGAGGGAAGTTGGCTGCATTTAAAAAAGGTTTACTTTATTTAAATGCACTCACAGACATGGTAATCTGCTGATCCCAGCAGGCCACCATTTCCATGTTGAAAACCAAAGGGATATTGTGACCCACCTCATTAATATTCATAAGGCAGGTCTGATTGTAACCTACTCCGAATGGGAATTTTGCAACCCGACCGGTTAGTACATAGGTCGGTTCATAAAATTCCTCACTGGTCATGAAATTACTGGTTGCTTTTTGCAACCAGTAAATTGCATCCAGTGCTTTGTAAATCAGGCCCCATATACAGTCCCACATATCACCCACCTTTGGCACTTAAGCTAGCCATTGAAGACCACCGTTCATTCCTAAGTCAAATTTCTCAAAGCATTATACCACCAACGATTCCTAATTAGGAAACACCTGTCCAGTAGCCCCACCCAAAACAAACAAAGATTGGTAAAGGCAATAGGTGGGTCTGGCCTTGGCAATTATACAATGTTTTTTTCAATTTATTTGCTAACACATACAATATGCAAAAATTGGCAAATATTTTTAAAAATATGTTAAAATAAAGGAGTGGCCCTTCAGCCTAGCACACCAGCTCCCGCACTAAAGGGCACTCCTTTCCAGATGACTGTGTACATGTGATCCGATAAAATGTTGTCACTCATGGCATAACACAGCCAGTGGCTGAAGTGGGCTGACTCATTGTCCCATGCTACATGGTCCAGTAGGCAGAAACAAAATGTGATGTGTACATGAACAGGCCAAAGGATGAGGGTGGGCTAGCCAAAACATACTCTAGGTGTGTATATATTTATTTTTATTATGAATGTGTTTTGGAAAATATGAGGCTATCAAAACATTTAATGCAGGGTCTAGATTGGACTAAAGTGGCTTAGTTAATTATAGCAAGAGTTCCATTACATGCCCAGTGAGCGAAGCCTAGCAAATTGAATAGGTAGGATTTTTGTATTGTTGCTGGCTGTGATTGTAGGGCACCTGTGCCAAGGCAGGGATGGGGAGAGAAGAAAAAAGGGGAAAGGTGCATGTATGAAGTGAAGAGACGGCGGAGGTAGAGATAAAGAAAAGAAAGGAACTAAAGAGAATAAACATATAGAGCAAAGGAATAAGAGCAGCGTCTACAATACTCAAATTACTGTTGAAAAGAAAGATGGGAGAAGAGAAGAGCTTGACAACATGTTGGTACAGAGGCTGTGATATTATGGGCAGATCTGCCGACTTTGGGGAAAAAAGCAGATGAAGATTTTAACAGCAAGGAGTACTTGGCCCAAGTGGAGGGCAGACAAAGGGAAACCAGAAACCTACAGGAAATGATGTGCATAACCTACAGGAAATGATGTGCATAACCAATAAAATACAAAGAAATCAGAGTAACAAGCAAGTCAACAAATGATAGGCGGGCTGTAAGCCCCTTTTAAGATTTTTTTGTAGTTACAAGAGATTTTGCAAGCACAGTGCAAACGCTGCACAGACGAAACCTAAAAGGGTCTTCAATCAATGCTCATCAACTATTCTGTTGTCCTAGGAATATGATGTAGTGGTTTATTCCATCTATGGGTCTGCAAAGCCTGCCTAATGCTTTCTATCCTTCCGTTCTGCAATGGACGGCAAGGGTCTGATTAACTCCGTCCAAAACAGTTTCTCTTATCTACTAAACTCCCATGCTGCTTAGGGCTTCTTGCAGATCTCACCAAAAGCACAGGCTAGCTCAATGGATATGCACATTCCAAGTGAGTGCTACAAGTCTAATGTATGTGCACCTAGCAATGGCAGGGGGTAGCTGATCTGAATTTTTAGTATTTGCCCGGCAAGGTTGATACATTTTCTGATGACCCTCCTTACCCCGACAGATGAAGGCATAAATATCTAACTGTACCTTTGTATTATTTGAATCGGTTTCTGATGAACTATTTCTGATTGCGGCGGTATTCGTTTTCATGTTCATACAATACTACTACTGTAATTGATTTTTAATCTATAAAATAAATACTACTATACTAAACTAAGGGGCTGTACCCGATGGAAGAAAGAAATCACCTTGTCAATAAAAGGAATCTGTGGCATCAACGCTTTATTTGTATGTAGGATATATATCCAATGATTACCTTGCTATCTGGAAACAAGAGACAATGTAATGCATATTTCATTTTGTAGTTTTTTAGACCTTTGGCTGATGACATCTAAGTTGTCACAGAAGTGAGTTATCCTTAAAAAAACAGCCCGTTTCCTATGCTGTGATCTGACATTTCAGCCAAAGCACCAAGGCTTCCCATTAAAGTAGTGTTTAGTCCAGCGCACCTTCTTCTAAGTAAAGGTAAACAAATTAAAAAAAATGTAAAGGTCAATCTAACCTTAAATCAGGGGACTTAAACCCAAATGTTCTACCAATTTATGTGACCTTAAACATCCTGTGATCTGGTATATGAAAAACACTGATAGAATCATTTTTTTTACACTTTATTTTCTATTTTCTCAGCGAATTACAACAAAAATGGCATCTTGATTACTCATTGCAACAATACAGAGTACATTATCCTGAAAAAATGGTCTACTACATAACGCACAATATAGTCAGGACTAACATACACATTTTTTCACTTAAACAACGATTAGTCAACCTGTATATGTCCCTTCATGCCATGGTTCATGGACCCGCACCTGTCTTCTAGAGGTGCACACTTGTAACAGAGTTAGCAGCGGAGTTCTAACCCACTCCAGCAGGCACTATTCCTGCCGATTGCTGTGAAGTAGGGGCAGAGTCCATTTCTAGCAAATAACTTTTGAGTGGGCTCCAGATGTCCCGTGGCCTGGATGCCAAAGGCTGAGTCATAGAGAGCAATTCGCTATTCGTATTACAATAAACTAGACTGTTGAGCCAAGCTTTTGTGGTAGGAGTGACTTTGCTTCCCAATGTAGTGCTATCTCTCTTTTTGCCAATAACAACGCAATAGCCGTGTATTTGCGCATTTGTTTAGGGATTTCACACACGTACCCCAACAGAGCCATCTCAGGTGCACGGGTCAGAATGAGTGATATCATACTAGATAAGAGTTGGAAGATGGCCCTCCAATAGCTCCCTATCTTTACGCAATTCCGGGTCATGTGGGCAAAATCAGCGTGGTGTGCACCGCACTTGGGACACGTGTGAGATCGATTGGGGTCAATTCTATGAATTTTTGCCAGGGACATGTACGCTCTCCATAAAAATTTAAAGTGTATCAACTTGTGCTTACTGTTAAGGGAGACCTCTTTAGTCTGGCACTAATAGAATCTTTCCTATGAAATCCCTAGACATTTATCGATGGAATCATAATTTTTTTAATATTCATATAGGAACAACTACATGTTGGACCGCAGGACAGGACAGGACCAAGGTTGGGTGTCTCACCAATAACCTCTGGGGAGTGACCCATACAAATGTGCTCAACATCCCAGGGAGCAACATAATGCTATCATCACAACTTTCAGGAATCCTTCTCCTTGACACTTCCCCTGAAGCTTCGGCATAGCACCTTTTGACCCTACAAGCATCCATGCACCATGTGCTCACAAGGTTCTACCTTTGATGCGCTAATCACTTTGGGTGCTTCCTCCACGTGCTGCGGGTTCAGCCACAGCCTGAAGGACACACTGTGGTGGCTGCCACTTCTGGGAGTGCGCTAACTGTTTACATCTTAGTCTGGAAATCAAAGAGGTCCATCACCTCTGGTCAATAGAATCTCTCTCAAACAGTCAGCAATGCTCAGCATAGATAATGAACTAGCTGCTTCTCTCAAGCTGCTGACCAATCCACACAGTTGTATGGTTATTGGCATTTCCTTGAGCCTCAGGCAAACGATTATGCTGCTCGGAGCTCTATACGCATAGCTTCTTCTCATCCACAGGAACAAGATCAATATTATAACAGACCATACTTTCTAATGCAAAGTAATTTCATCATACACAATAACATTATTATTATTTTTAGTAAACCACATGCTACAATGCTTACTCAAAAGTGCTTGAACCATCACCAACAAACTTCAGAGATACAGAGGAATAACTGTGCTGAAAAAAGGGCTCTTCTATAGGATACCCTATGCATCTGTTCAGAAACAATGTCCCACTCTAGCACAAGAACCCTCGTCGGAAGCATAAAACATATAATAAATCAGTGAAAAAAATTACAAGTAAATTCCCTTTTCTCTATAAATATCTGACTCCTTTCAATGGTGTATGTATTGCAAATAACTGCAGTTTGCTGGATCATTGCTGCAGTGCTAGACGTTTTTTAAAATGGCCACAGTTTAGGACCACGTGACACTTCAGAAGTAGGTCTACAAGGGTAAAATGGCGCAGACAAGTCAAGTGCTCCGTACATCCATTCACACACATCCAGAACCTGTGAACGTGGCTACGGGTCGCCTCTGCTTAAGAGACCCAGAAACTCCAGGTTTTTCAGACTATTGGCTAAAAACTGTTTGACTGGCATGCACCTGAAGAAATTAATCAAAATCTGTGAGAGCTGTAAAGCTGAGCGGCTGGTAATTAGTATGGATTTATACAAATGTATGCAAATTCGATTCCAGTGAGTTGAGTTAATCTGTTGCTTAGAGCCCCAAAGGCAGATCTCTTGTTCAGCTTTGACAAACTCATTAGCAACAGAGTCAGGAAAAGCCTGAAGTTTTTTTCGGAAATACCTTTGCCGGACCATAAACGCCACGAATAAACAGCAGAAATCAGGTCGAATGGGGAAAGCAAGTTTTCAAAATGGCTCAGGGGACTTTATACATTGGCGTATTGAGATGGCCTAACTCTTCATTTAACCTTGACTGGTTGTTGGCTGAATTCTACACTGGGCTTCCCTGTACCATCTCTAAATTTTGTAGAAATGTAATTCTATTCCATAACTGCTTGCTAAATGATAGTTTTTTCCGTTACTTCAGTTTTTGGCTAAGCAAAGTTTTACAGTTAGTTTCGTGTTCCACGAGTGCAAATATATATTGCGTCAATGTATTTTAATTAAGTTAAATGTGTCACTCCAGAGAAATGTTTCAAGGTCTGCATCCCCAATAGTGAACCCATATACCTCTAACTATTTTATGTACTTGGCCTTGGGTGTATGCTGAATATGGGCCCCAAGAAAATCGTGGTGCAATGATGTAGAGCAACAAATTATCAAGAGGTAAATTCGTATAGGAAAGTATAGATTTACTATACCTAACTCCACAGCTACATACCTTGAGGAGATATATATGTGGAATTAGGTGTAGAAAAATGTAGGCTTCACTATTTGTCGATATTTCATTTTAGATTTCTTTGTCCTCAATTTTGTGTCCCATCGATATTGTGGTGTCGAAATTTAGGGTGCACACCATTGACGTTATGTGGTTACTTTTTATCTCACTTCAGTTTAAAGGCCTCCCAAACTCAGTAAATACATACACATTCAAAATGCTCAATTTCTTAGTTAGTAACTTACAATCGTTAAAAAGCACTTATTTATTCTAAATAAATAAAATGTATCCATGGGACAGTGCAAATGAGTATGATATTTTTCGCTGCTAATTTAAGGTTTTGGTTACTAGAGTAAGCATGCACCCCAGCGTTGCTGTAATGGAAGTTTTGTCAATTTAGCACTGGTATGGGACTGGATGCATGCGTGTGTGTGTGCGCACACACACACTCCTGTGTGTGTTGCACAGGTTTTGCTTTCAAATAACATTTTTGTACGAAAGCTTTGCCTCTGTGGTGCTGCTGTAGTACAATCTACTTGTATACATCTTTATTTATTCCTTTGCTTTGGTGTTTTATATCGCATCAGCATGAGTCCTTCTGTCAATTTAGCGAGCCAGGCACATAGTAATGCAGATGGTAGTGAACATATGGAGTTAACTTTGTGATACACGTGAAGGCAAGTAAGGTTCAGGTATTTATTCACCTAACAACATTCACCAAAGGAAAGATATATTGACTGTTACGCTAATACTCTGGATCAAAGTTCTTTAGTACGTAAGGTGTGGAGACGAAACTTGGTGAATAAATGTGAAGAGTTCTGTTAAAGTCTAGGCCCATTTACACATTTCTATCCAGAAAGGACAGGTCTTTCTAGTATAGTGAGCGGTGACATAAATCAAATCACTGGTTATCATTTCAGTACAGTGTGACCAATGTGGCCACACATTAATCCACTTGACTCTTGGATCGGAGTTTAGTAAGTTTAATTATAAGTTCAGAAACACATCAATATAGATTAGTCTCAATATAATCACATAAACTACAAAATGAACAGAGTAAGTCCAATTCTCCTTAAGAGATTAACCCTATGTAGTACAAAGCAAATAACTATAAGATAACGAGGCAGGTGATCAGAAAGAAGAAATTAAGGTTAAATTGCATCAGCTGATTCTCTTTAACAAGCATGAGTGGCCTAACTTTCCCTACACTACCAAAAAGGGCAACCCTAAACTAAAGAATCTGAATAAGGATGTCATCAAATTTGAAGATAGAAAGGTGTCAGCCTTCAGAGTTTTCAATAGAAAAACTCTGATAATGGGGTCAAGCAATAGCATAGGTCTGCTCCATAAGGAAACCCAAGATGGACTCTCTCCCTAACTAAACACAAGACATAATATCGTCTGCAGTCAAAGTGACACTCTCATGTGGCTCCTCCTTGGGAAATTTTCATAGCTCTGTCACAATTGAAAACCTTCAGTACCTTTCCCAGCCAGATAAGACATTATGGGCCAGATGTATCAAGAATTGCTTTTGCGATTCTTAAATAGCGAAATTTACTGATTCGCTATTTAAGAATCGCAAAATACAATGCATGTAGGATTTGCAAACATTTTTGCGAATCCTTAACATTCCCTATTAGAGAATCACAAATTGCGATTCGCTATTAGAAATGCATTCCCATTCATTCCTATGGGCCTATAGGCCCATAGGAATGAATGGGAATGCATTCGCAATTTGCGAGTACCAAATTTGTAATCACAAATTGCAAATGCAATTGTGAGGGTGCTATGGAGCCTAAAGGCACCCCTGATGCACCCCCCAGAAAAGGTAAGTATGCACATGTGGTGCACACACATGCCCTAAAGGTATGTTTGCGCGCCACATGGCACTTTGAAAAATGCACTTTTGTGCATTTTTCAAAGAATCGCTGTTAGATTTGGGGGTCTCTAGTTGGCAGAGGTAGGTACCTTTGTCCAAATAGGGACCCTTGCGTCTAGTCAGGGAAAGTAGGTACACTCCCGAAATAACCCCTGCTCACCCTCTTGGTAGCTTGGCACGAGCAGACAGGCTTAGTTCAGAGGCAGTGTGTAAAGCATTTGTGAACACATACAGTAATCAAGTGACAACACTACAAATGGACACCACACCGGGTATATGTTTATAAAAATAGGTATACTTTATATAGATTTATCACAAGACCATAAACAACAAAAATAATCCACAATACTGTTAAGAATGCTTAGTTCTGATCAAAAAGGCTTAATTCAAGGTTCTGTGCGAGTCGGTAGCCTCCTCCGGCTACGGCGATGTCGAGAACAAACAGAGTCTAACAAATCCAGCTGACCGCGTCGAGACGGGCCAACACAGCGTAGACAGACTCGGTCACAGTACCTTTACTTGAAGCGGCAGGCACGGGCGTGCGAGCCGGATGGCTGTTCGTCGCGGTCGCGATGCAAAAATGGAAGCGTTGCAGGACGCGTTGTCCCTCGATGCGGTGCAGGCAGCGGCTCGTTGACGTCGTCGAGACGGAGTCGGTGAGACCAGGGCCGTGCGTTGCAGGGCGAGACGGTGCTTCGATGCGGTGCTGGCAGGTTGCGGTGCGGCGACGGAGCCGGATTCAGGAGCTGGCGTCGATCAGTCCGGACAGCGGTGCGAGTCGGGCGGTGCGTCGCAAAGCGTGCGAGCGGTGCCCAACTCCGGTGCGGTCACAGGACTCGAACTCAGCAGCAGTGACTGTGTCGGTCGGACCAGTTCGATTCGGCGTAGCGAAGCGTTGCAGGACGCGTTGTCCCTCGATGCGGTGCAGGCAGCGGCTCGTTGACGGAGTCGGTGAGACCAGGGCCGTGCGTTGCAGGGCGAGACGGTGCTTCGATGCGGTGCTTACAGGACACCGAGTCGGTCGTGCGAGTCGGTCACAGCTCCCTACCTCTGTAGCCACTGAAACAGAGTTTCCAGCAGCAATTCACAAAGGGGGTGAAGTCCAATGGTCCTGGGACTTCGGTCAGGGGGCAAGCTCTCTTCCAAGCCCTTGGAGATCCTTCACAAGTTGATGAAAGTCACAGCAAAGCAAAAGTTCCTTTCTCCTTTCTTTGGCAGTCAGGCAAACCACTGCAGGCCAATCCCCCAAGCAGCACTTCAGGCTTAGGGATAGTCTCTCCTCAGTTTCTTCTTGGTTCCGCTCCTCAGCAAAGGTTTCTTCTTGTTCCCAAAAGTGATCTAATCTTCCTGGGGTCTGGGTGCCCCTCTTATACCCTGATTCTCTTTGTTCTCTGGAGGCAGAGAGTCCTCTGCCTAGTCCAAAACCAGTTCTGGTCAGTCCTGGAGCACTTTGTTTTTCTGACTCCTTCTTTCCTTTCAGAATGTGGGGCAGAGTGCTCAGCCGCCCGGCAGGAGGTGGAGCCAGCATTGTGGAAGGCAGGCACAGCCCTATTCAGACCCAGGTGCAACTCCTCCCTCCACTCTGGATGCAGATCTTTCTATTCAGCCCTGCGCTGACTCACCCTGTCTCCTGTAGCCACCCCCAGCCCCTGTCACTCAATCTCCAGACAAGGAATACACAACCTAGCAGCGGCAGGCTTGGATAGTTAGGCAAGAAAATACCCACTTTCTAAAAGTGGTATTTTCAAACACAGAATGTTAAAACCAACTTCACTAAAAGATGTATTTTATCATCCTGGGTTCAGGCATACTAAATTCGTTTTTCTACCATGTTCCCTGGGTCAGTTCTGACTATAAGGTGTAATAGTCAGTCTGCCCATTCTGGCCTATGGGGAGCAGGTAGCCTTGCAATAGTGAAAAACGAAAATGGCTGTAATTCACTATTAGGACATGCCACACACACCAGGGCATGTCCTACCTTATACTTACAATGCACCCTGCCCTAGGGCCTACTTTAGGGGTGACCAACATGCAGTAAAGGGAAGGTTTAGGGACTGGTAAGTGGGTGTACTCACCAAGTCGACATGGCAGCCCTAGGCTGCACACAGGCTCTGCGATGGCAGGCCTGAGACACCTTTACAAGCCGCTTCTGTGGGTGGCACAACCAGTGCTGCAAGCCCACCAGCGGCATTGGATTTACAAGCCCTGGGCACACTGAGTGCACTGTACTAGGGACTGACAAGTAAACCAATCATCCAATCATGGAGTCACTAATACATATATCAATTAACGATAGGGAGCACTTGCACTTTGGCACTGATTAGCAGCGGCAAAGTGCCCATGAGCATCTAGTCCAGCAAAAACATATCGGCAACAGTGGAGGCATTACGAAAAAATGGAAGGGAGACCCACGCCAAGGATGCCAGGTCTAACACGTGTCCCCTCCAGCTGAAATGTGGGGAGAACTATCCTACCCCTAGGGAGTTCTCATCGCTAAGGCGGAAAAATCTGGACAGTCCATCAGCATTGGCGTGTTCTGTACCAGGGCGGTGTTCCACCGTAAAGTCCATCCCCTGTAGGGAAATGGACCACCTCAACAGCTTTGGATTCTCACCCCTCATCTGCATCAACCATCTGAGGGGCCTGTGGTCTGTCTGAACCCGGAAGTGAGTCCCAAACAGGTATGGTCTCAGCTTCTTCAGAGCCCAGACCACAGCAAATGCCTCACGCTCAATAGCACTCCATCTCTGTTCCCGGGAAGTAACCTCCTACTGATGAAGGCTACAGGTTGGTCTAGGCCCTCCTCATTGATCTGTGATAGAACAGCCCCTACACCATGCTCTGAAGCGTCGGTCTGAACAATGAACTCATTGGAGAAGTTGGGGGCCTGGAGCACAGGCGCCGTGCACATGGCAGTCTTCAAGGTGTCAAAAGCTTTTTGACAGGCGTCAGTCCAAATCACTTTCCTGGGCTGCTTCTTGGAAGTCAGCTCTGTCAAGGGGGCAACAATGCTGCCATACCCCTTGACGAATCTCCGGTAATACCCGGTGAGTCCTAGGAAGGCTCTCACCTCTGTCTGGGTCTTGGGGGCTCCCAAGCCAGAATGGTATCAATTTTCGGTTGGAGGGCGCCACCTGGCCGCTCCCAACCTGGTGTCCCAAGTACACCACAGAATCCTGCCCAATCTGGCACTTACTTGCCTTGATTGTGAGGCCTGCCCTCCGCAGCGCCATCAACACTTCCCAGAGGTGGCGCAGATGTTCTTCCCAACGGGCACTGAACACTGCGATGTCATCCAGGTAGGCGGCACTGAAATCCTCCAGTCCAACCAACACCTGGTTGACCAACCTCTGAAAGGTGGCAGGGGCATTCTTCATCCCAAAGGGCATCACCCGGAACTGGTAGTGCCCATCTGGTGTGGAGAATGCTGACCTCTCTTTGCCCCATCAGTCAAGGCGATCTGCCAGTACCCAGACGTTAAGTCAAACGTGCTGAGGTACAGCGCAGCCCCTAACCGATCTATGAGCTCATCAGCTCTGGGGATGGGGTGGGCGTCAGTCCTGGTGACGGAATTGAGTCCCCTGTAGTCCACACAGAACCGGAGTTCTGGTGTGGCACCAGCGCGGCAGCCTTTGGAACCAAGACCACTGGGCTGGCCCAAGGGCTGTTAGAGGACTCAATGACCCCTAGCGCAAACATCTTGGAGACCTCCTCCTTGATGCAGGCTCTGACCCGGTCAGTCACCCTGTAAGCCTTGTGCTTCACAGGAAGACTGTCCCCAGTGTCCACATCATGGACGCACCAATGAGTGACACTGGGAACCAGGGAGAACAGGTCAGGGAACTGTCCCAACAGTTGGCGACAGTCACCCTGCTGCTCAGGTGTCAGGGAGGTAGAGAGGTTTACTCCCTCCACTGATCCATCTTGCTCCCGGGCTGACAGGAGGTCAGGAAGAGGCTCGGTCTCCTCCTCCATTCCATCATCTGTAGCTAAGAGCATGCCCACTTGGGACCTCTCCAAGTGGGGCTTCAGGCGGTTCACATGCAGGACCCGCAAGGGGTTCCTGGGAGACTGCAAGTCCACCAAATAGGTAACTGGACTCTTGCGCTCCACCACCGTAAAAGGGCCGGTCCACCTGTCCTGGAGCGCACAGGGCTCCACAGGGGCCATGACCCACACTTTCTGACCAGGCTGAAGCTCTACCAGAGTGGCATTCTGGTCGTACCACCGCTTCATCTCCTCCTGGCTGGCTTCCAGATTTGCCTCAGCAAGCTCTCTGAAACGCCTAGTCTGGTTCCTGAAGGCCAGCATGTAACTGTATACATCCTGGGGAGGTTTCCTGGGAGATTGCTCCCAGCCTTCCTTGACCAAACTCAGAGGTCCTCGCACCGGGTGTCCATAGAGGAGCTCAAAGGGACTGAACCCTAGAGACTTCTGTGGCACCTCCCGGTATGCAAACAACAGGCATGGTAAGAGGACGTCCCATTTACGCCTCATGGGTTCTTCCAGACCCATAATCATGCCCTTGAGGGTCCGGTTGAATCTCTCAACCAGACCATTTCCTTGAGGGTGGTAAGGAGTGGTGAACTTGTAAGTTACACCGCACTCCTGCCACAGGGACTTCATGTACTTGGACACGAAGTTGGTACCTCTGTCAGACACCACCTCTTGAGGGAATCCCACACGTGAGAAAATTCCCATCAGTGCCCGTCCCACCACGGGGGCCGTCACTGTCCTCAGAGGGATGGCTTCAGGGTACCGGGTGGCATGGTCCACCAAGACCAGGATAAACCTGTTGCCCATGGCTGTCTTGGGGTCCAGTGGCCCCACAATGTCAATACCCACCCGTTCAAAGGGGGTGCTGACCACAGGGAATGGCTGGAGAGGAGCCTTGTGCTTCCTCCCACTCTTTCCACTTGCCTGGCAAGTCTGGCATGTCCTGCAGTGAGTGGCGGCACTCCTGCGCATCTGGGGCCAATAGAAATGGGTAACAAGCCTGTCAAAGGTCTTGTCCTGCCCCAGATGTCCTGCTAACGTTACATCATGAGCCAACCCCAGTAGGAAGGCTCTGAAGCGCTGGGGTACCACCAGCACACGGGCTGACCCAGGCTCAGCAACCTTAGGCTCTGAATACAGGAGACCATTCTCCCAGTAAACCCAATGTGATCCAGACTGATCACCTGCTGCCTGGTCTGTGGCCTGTTGCCTCAGACCCACGAGAGAAGGGCATGTGTTCTGCTCCTTGCAGAACTCTTCCCTGGAGGGTCCTCCTTCTTGCTGCCAATGGGTCAGCTCAGGTAGGTCCCCCAGTTCAGCTACCTGTTCCCCTGTAGGCTCCAGGGCATCCCCTCAGGGTCTGCCTCCTCCTGGACCGTGGGAACTTCGGGGGCCGGTTTCCCGCGCCCCCTGCCTCCTCTCTCTCCGGCAGGCACCTGGGCCTCCCTCTCAGGCTCCAGGTCCTCTTGAACACCTTTAGCTGCCATTGACCGGGTGGTCACACATGCCCAATCAGGCAAGCCCAACATTTCTAAATGCGCACTCCGCTCCACCTTAGCCCAAGGTGAGCTCTCCAAATCGTTCCCTAACAAACAGTCAACAGGCATGGCTGGCCTCACAGCTACTTGAAGAGTACCCGAGACCCCCCACTCAAAGGGAACCTGAGCCACCTTGCAGTGACTCTCTGTGTTGTCAGCGGCAACAACCGGATAGAATGCATCAGGGATAACCTGCTCTTTAGACACCAGGTGACACTTGACAGCTGTCACACTGGCTCCTGTGTCTCTCAGAGCCTCCACCCTATGGCCATTGATGGTCACCCACTGCCTGTATTTCTTAGTGTTCTCAGGCAGCGGGGTCCTAGGGACCATCTCAGAGTCTCCTAATGAGACAAGGGAAAACACTGTGGGATCCCCCCACCTTGGGCACCCAACTCCTCCCCCAGGGCTACACTAGCCAACTGCCGGGGGACTGCACTGGTGGGTGCTGGTTTTCCATACAAAGGGCAACGAGGATCGTTTGCCTTGTGGCCAGGGGCGCCACACTTGTAACATACCAGTGGTCCCTGGTGAACAGGGAGGCCTGTCGGGGCCACTGGCTTCTTCTCAGGGGAGGCTGGGAACCTTTCCCTTGGTTCCCTTGGGGTTTACTTTGGGGCCCTTTATGGAACTCCTTCTGTTTACCCTTGTCCCCCCACTCTTCTGCTGGGGACCCTGCCCACCCTTGGCGGAGTCTCCCACGTGACCCTTGTGGACCCGGGTACTCACCCAGCGGTCCGCCTCCTCAGCAAGCTGCCTAGGGTTAGTCAGCTTACTATCAATCAGGTGCTGGCGTAGCTCAGGAAAACAATTACCGGACAAGTGCTCCCAGGCAATTAAATCAAAGAGCGCCTGAAAATCAGTCGCTTTGCTACCCTTTACCCAACCATCCAAGGCTCTGCAAAAGAAGGTCACATATTCAACCCAGGTACTGCTTTCAATCTTACTACAGTTCCTGAACCTTTGCCTATAAAGCTCAGGGGTCAAACCATACCTAGTCATTAAGGCATCCTTCATGTGGCTGTACGAATTATAGACTTCAGAGGGCAAATCCAACAAGGTATCCCGCCCTTCACTGAGGAACCGTCCCCACAACCCCGCTCCCCAATCCTTCTCAGGGACCCGGTGGGAAGACATGGCTACCTCATAGGCTTTGAACCACTGCCCAATGTCATCATTTTTAAAAATTCCTTAACCACATCTTTTGGAATATACACCCTAGCTTCAACAGGCACAGGCGGTACACTGCCACCAGAGGGAGTAATCTCTAAGCTCTTGGCCTTCAATTCTAACTCCCTCAAAACTTTCTCATGTTCAAACTGCATTTTCTTTTCCTCTAGGGCCAATTTCCTAGTTTGCATTTGGAATTCTAACTGCCCATTCAGCTTGAGCTTGGTCAGCTCCATTTCGTGCATCCTACTCTCTTTCCTGTCCTCCAACTCCTCTGGAGACAGTCCTCTGGCAGAAACACTGCTACCTACTGGGGAAGGTGGTCTTCTAGCCCCTAGACCCAATAGCCCCTCCAGCTGCCCTTCTGCATTCTCAGCCCCCTCCACAGGGGCACTCCTTGATTCGACCCAGGCCCTCAGCGCCTTTTGAAGGTCCTCCTTCCTGGAGAGTCCGGTCATGGACACTTTAAACTTTTTGCAGAATTGCTTGAGCTGTTTGAGGGTGTAGCACTCCAGCCTCTTTTCTTCCCAATCACACTCAACAGAGGCTACTGATGCTGGTTTCTCCATAGTGACTGAACTTGGCATTTGCAAAAATAGGAAATCCCAGAAAAAATGCTATAGAAGTATGTGGTTGCGTTTTGGTCTGCACTCACTAAGTAGTGTTCACCAATCACTGTACATGAGTCACAAATGCAAGTCCAGAATCCTCACCGCTGACCACCAATGTTAGATTTGGGGGTCTCTAGTTGGCAGAGGTAGGTACCTTTGTCCAAATAGGGACCCTTGCGTCTAGTCAGGGAAAGTAGGTACACTCCCGAAATAACCCCTGCTCACCCTCTTGGTAGCTTGGCACGAGCAGACAGGCTTAGTTCAGAGGCAGTGTGTAAAGCATTTGTGAACACATACAGTAATCAAGTGACAACACTACAAATGGACACCACACCGGGTATATGTTTATAAAAATAGGTATACTTTATATAGATTTATCACAAGACCATAAACGACAAAAATAATCCACAATACTGTTAAGAATGCTTAGTTCTGATCAAAAAGGCTTAATTCAAGGTTCTGTGCGAGTCGGTAGCCTCCTCCGGCTACGGCGATGTCGAGAACAAACAGAGTCTAACAAATCCAGCTGACCGCGTCGAGACGGGCCAACACAGCGTAGACAGACTCGGTCACAGTACCTTTTACTTGAAGCGGCAGGCACGGGCGTGCGAGCCGGATGGCTGTTCGTCGCGGTCGCGATGCAAAAATGGAAGCGTTGCAGGACGCGTTGTCCCTCGATGCGGTGCAGGCAGCGGCTCGTTGACGTCGTCGAGACGGAGTCGGTGAGACCAGGGCCGTGCGTTGCAGGGCGAGACGGTGCTTCGATGCGGTGCTGGCAGGTTGCGGTGCGGCGACGGAGCCGGATTCAGGAGCTGGCGTCGATCAGTCCGGACAGCGGTGCGAGTCGGGCGGTGCGTCGCAAAGCGTGCGAGCGGTGCCCAACTCCGGTGCGGTCACAGGACTCGAACTCAGCAGCAGTGACCGTGTCGGTCGGACCAGTTCGATTCGGCGTAGCGAAGCGTTGCAGGACGCGTTGTCCCTCGATGCGGTGCAGGCAGCGGCTCGTTGACGGAGTCGGTGAGACCAGGGCCGTGCGTTGCAGGGCGAGACGGTGCTTCGATGCGGTGCTTACAGGACACCGAGTCGGTCGTGTGAGTCGGTCACAGCTCCCTACCTCTGTAGCCACTGAAACAGAGTTTCCAGCAGCAATTCACAAAGGGGTGAAGTCCAATGGTCCTGGGACTTCGGTCAGGGGGCAAGCTCTCTTCCAAGCCCTTGGAGATCCTTCACAAGTTGATGAAAGTCACAGCAAAGCAAAAGTTCCTTTCTCCTTTCTTTGGCAGTCAGGCAAACCACTGCAGGCCAATCCCCAAGCAGCACTTCAGGCTTAGGGATAGTCTCTCCTCAGTTTCTTCTTGGTTCCGCTCCTCAGCAAAGGTTTCTTCTTGTTCCCAAAAGTGATCTAATCTTCCTGGGGTCTGGGTGCCCCTCTTATACCCTGATTCTCTTTGTTCTCTGGAGGCAGAGAGTCCTCTGCCTAGTCCAAAAGCAGTTCTGGTCAGTCCTGGAGCACTTTGTTTTTCTGACTCCTTCTTTCCTTTCAGAATGTGGGGCAGAGTGCTCAGCCGCCCGGCAGGAGGTGGAGCCAGCATTGTGGAAGGCAGGCACAGCCCTATTCAGACCCAGGTGCAACTCCTCCCTCCACTCTGGATGCAGATCTTTCTATTCAGCCCTGCGCTGACTCACCCTGTCTCCTGTAGCCACCCCCAGCCCCTGTCACTCAATCTCCAGACAAGGAATACACAACCTAGCAGCGGCAGGCTTGGATAGTTAGGCAAGAAAATACCCACTTTCTAAAAGTGGTATTTTCAAACACAGAATGTTAAAACCAACTTCACTAAAAGATGTATTTTATCATCCTGGGTTCAGGCATACTAAATTCGTTTTTCTACCATGTTCCCGGGGTCAGTTCTGACTATAAGGTGTAATAGTCAGTCTGCCCATTCTGGCCTATGGGGAGCAGGTAGCCTTGCAATAGTGAAAAACGAAAATGGCTGTAATTCACTATTAGGACATGCCACACACACCAGGGCATGTCCTACCTTATACTTACAATGCACCCTGCCCTAGGGCCTACTTTAGGGGTGACCAACATGCAGTAAAGGGAAGGTTTAGGGACTGGTAAGTGGGTGTACTCACCAAGTCGACATGGCAGCCCTAGGCTGCACACAGGCTCTGCGATGGCAGGCCTGAGACACCTTTACAAGCCGCTTCTGTGGGTGGCACAACCAGTGCTGCAAGCCCACCAGCGGCATTGGATTTACAAGCCCTGGGCACACTGAGTGCACTGTACTAGGGACTGACAAGTAAACCAATCATCCAATCATGGAGTCACTAATACATATATCAATTAACGATAGGGAGCACTTGCACTTTGGCACTGATTAGCAGCGGCAAAGTGCCCATGAGCATCTAGTCCAGCAAAAACATATCGGCAACAGTGGAGGCATTACGAAAAAAATGGAAGGGATACCCACGCCAAGGATGCCAGGTCTAACAATCGCAAATTACCATCAACTTGAAGTTGGTGGTAATTGGCCATTCCTAAATGCAAATTCGCATTTAACGATTGCTACATGAATTGCATTTAGGGAATCACAAATTGCGATTCCATAACTGCATTCACAATTTAGGTAATCGCAGCAAATTGCGATTACCCATATTGTGAATGCCAAGAGTTTGATACATTTTTCAGTTTGCAAGCGGGCCGATTATACGAATCGGCCTGTTTGCGAACGGAAAAGGCCTTGATACATCTGACCCTATATCTTTTCGTCCCTGGCCATTCCTTTCCCAGGAGAACTCCTCTCCTCGCTTGTTACCGCAATTCCTTCAGCCAACTCCTCCTTCTCGTGCTTTGCTATCTACTAACACAAGACCACTTTATTCTAATAATGAAGCCTATCCACTTGCAATAAAACAGCTCAGCAACATACATTCCATAAAGAAGGCTAAATGTGAATTACATTTCAAATCTTAATGTGAGTAGCAACTGAACTAATTTCTTCTCGAGGCCAAGTTTTGCTAAGTTAACATGTGCACAGGGTTACAGAATAGGTGCACTTTTCAACAAGGAAAATAAATGCAACTGCTTAAAGCACAAATAAATGCAATGAATTATAAATGTCTCAGTGTAAATGCATTTGCACTTGATTAATTAAAATTATGCGTATAAACATTCAACATTAGTTGCACACATCCTATTTAAGTATCTAACAATATGACATTTCATGTTATTTTCTCCTGTCGCGTTAATACCTAACTTGTCACGTAACCATACTAATCACATTTTAACATCAGAACCAAGCTCTCTCCCCAAGAAAAGAGCACGACACAGCTCCAGGATGCAAAGTGGCTTTAATGATCTTTCTTGCGCATGAGGTGAGTAGTCCATGAAACGCTTAGGCAGACGCGTTTCAGCCACAATTTGGCTTTCTTCAGTGCTGATCCCAAGTACTCCTCATTAACCATAGGGGTCAAGATGGTGGTGATGTTATACCGACCCCTCCCAGTCAGGTGGTTTCTTGCCCCTCCTCCTTCTTAAGGATATATACACATCTTGCGCTTTCCCAGCCAGGCAGAAGGATGCTGGTTATTGAAGTCCTCCAAGGGTGCCTCATTTCAAATCTTAATGTGAGTAGCAACTGAACTAATTTCTTCTCGAGGCCAAGTTTTGCTAAGTTAACATGTGCACAGGGTTACAGAATAGGTGCACTTTTCAACAAGGAAAATAAATGCAACTGCTTAAAGCACAAATAAATGCAATGAATTATAAATGTCTCAGTGTAAATGCATTTGCACTTGATTAATTAAAATTATGCGTATAAACATTCAACATTAGTTGCACACATCCTATTTAAGTATCTAACAATACGACATTTCATTTTATTTTCTCCTGTCGCGTTAATACCTAACTTGTCACGTAACCATACTAATCACATTTTAAATACATGTTTCAAACAAAATATCTTTGATATATAATATCCTACTCCTATTAGTACATTAAACACAACAGAGTATATTTGAGTGCTGACTATTCGTGAGTATGGTGCACTCCAACATTATCTTCAGATGAGATCAAGATTACACTTCTTCAGTTCACATCTATTGCACATGGCAGGAGTTCAGTTATCTTCATTGTTTTTTACTTGTTGTATCTGGGCGGTATTAGTTCTCATTTAAATGATTGTCTGAACTGTTGAGCCTTCTGGTATTTGCTGAAGAATTTATTGTTCATCTTCTCTCTCGTGGCTAAATCAGAAGATTATTCCAGAGTTGTGGGCCCTGAAATTCAATGAACTACCTCCGTTGTTGAAATTTCCTGGATAGGTAGTGTGGTCAGAGGCTAAATTCAGGGTCCTGGATGAAGCTTTGGGGCTGCTTAAAATTGTCCCACTAAATTACAATCCCTGTGTAATCACCTGTTTTCACAGGGAGCTCAATTATAAGTGGTGCAATATAGCTTGCATCCTTCGTTAAATTTCTGCAGGTCAATCTACACACACACAGGGTGCTAGCACTTTGAGTTGGATTGTGGCTTCCAATGAGAGTCAATTCCCGTTGAGTATGATAGTACATCAATAAATGAAACAACGGGCCCAAAGAATCATGTAACGTGATTTATAATCTCACAACATCATGATATCGTGGTAGAACAATCAGTGTGCACGGTGCAAAGAGCATAAAAAGTGCCCAGTGGGGTGGGGGTGTGGCGTGGCTTGGCTCCAGCCAAGATAGCCACAGACTAGAAGAGCTCCGGTGAGCCCTACGCTCCGGACCCGACATCCGTTCACTAATCCATTTCAATCAGCACCGTAGTACCCGACTGAGAGCTCGGGGGTTACCTGTGTTCCCCCAGTGAGTGAAAATACGGAGTCACTTGGCCAGTAGAGCGTGGCAATAGGAGACACAAGGCTGGCCCCTGACGCAGCAAGGAGGCCGCCCCAGAGTAGCGTAGAGCCGCGGCTTGATTTTCCAGGAGTCAGGGTCGCACAGTGAAGCTGATCTAGTCAGACGAGTGGGGGGCTCGACGCTTCAGCAGCCCGAGAGTTTGGACACCACCTGAGTGTGAGTACCATGCCCACACCACCCTTTTGGCGGGGTGGGCCCGCACGGGGGGCGGGGAGCTGCTGGGGGATGGGTCGCCCCCCCTCTGTGCTACATCCTATAACATTCAGCAGTGGAGCGCCGCGGCTGCAGGAAGGCACACAGTCGGGCCATGAACGAGGAGGTTGGGCTGCTTGGCGGTGCAGGCGATCCCCTGATGAGCCCTCGGGTGCTTCAACAGTGGACCTTGGTAGAGGTCCAGCTGATGTTGGAGCGGGGGGCACCCTCCCCGCGGTCCATCTTCCACTGCGGCACAGTGATCGACCTGGTGCTGGCTGCCTCCTGGTGGGGGATTGGACTTCCCGGGTGTACGGCGAGCGAGAGAAGGACATCCAGCTTCCCTAGCCGCAGGAGGGCATGTGACTGGGGTTGTTAGAACCATGATGCAGATTCAGTGGTAGAGGCCGACAAAACTTGGAGTGGTGATGGATGCGGAGTGGTGAGGGGCACGGGGGCTGGCGGGTTCGTTCCAGAGGTAAAGACCGGTTGTCCTGTGCCCCCCCCCACAGCTCTGCAGCATTGCCCAGAAGTAAACTTGATACCCATAGGGCCTGCATGCCGAAATGCACACAGCCATTGTTGGGGTTGGGTGTGTGGAGTGGGGGACGTGGTGCGGGGGCCTCCCCCCTTATAACTGGGGCCTCCCCGGTGGAACATGGGACCCAGGAGAGCGCGGATGCGCAATCTTAGAGGCGGGCCAGACAAAATCAAGCGGCTATCCCTGGGCATTTGGGTCATTGCGGAAACATCAGAGAAGGGTGAGGGGCCAGTGCTGCTTGACGGTGCCCACTTGTCGAAGGTAGTGCTGCTTGGAGGTCTCGGTCGTAGGAGGGCACATGACCGGGACGGGCACAGGCACACCACCAGAGGACCTTGAAGAGGCACGTGTGGGGGTGATGGCACATCTTGTTTGACAGACACATTTGGGAGTGCAAAGACATGGTGAAACCCAAGGGATAGGGGCCACAGCAAACCAACAAGATGGATATATAAACGCTATCCCCAGACCAAACACGGCGAGTACAGGACAGACCGAGGGGCCGGCTGAATCACCGGAGCCCTACTTCAGTGCGAATATGGCAGCCTTCCAGGACTTCAAGTCTTCTCTTGAGCCGAAAATTGATGCCGTCCTTGGAGGAACAAGTTCATGCATTGGTAAAACAGCAGGAACTCCTCACAGCCAGAGACAAAGACCAAGAGGGGAGGGATCGACGGAACAACCTGCGCATAGTCGGGGTGCCAGAGGAGTGGAGGGTCACAGTGTGGACTTATTTGTGGAGTACTTGATAGCTAATTTTCTTCACCCCAAGCAGCTCTCCAAATTCTTCACAGTTGAGAGGGCACATAGGGCGCCAGTGTCGCCGCCTAGACTGAGGCCCCCCACACATCATTATCACCAGAATCTTCAACCACCGAGCCAGGGAGGCAATCCTGCAGTCGGCCCGGCCGGTGACCTGAAATACAAAAATGCTACAATATGCTTCTTCACGGACTTTAATCTACAAGTGAAAAAGCAACGGTGCAGTTTTGACGAGGTCATGAAAGCTCTCTGAGAGAAAGATCTCAAATACATGATGATATTCCCAGCAAAGCTTCAGGTCCTTGCCGAAGGAAAATCCTGGTTCTTTACCTCGCCTGTGGAGGTGTGGGACTGGCTGAAGGGGTGGCGCATGACGGAACAGCGAAGACCCCGGGGACACAAGAAAAACCACCTTCAAGACAGACAGAGTGGAGAATCCCCAGGGTGCGATGACAGCCAACAGGCTGCAGCGGCAGACTTGGATGCGACTTAGTCGCTGGGAAGGGCATGGATCACGGTCCTGCACCATGTCTGATCTTTGTGACATGCAGGAGTGGGGAAGGCGGGACTTTGTAGGCTCCTGGAGTTTGATCTATTGACATAGATGACTATGATCAGAAAGGGTTGTTTAAGGTTGGGGGTTTAGATACTGGCTGGATCGTTGTGTTCTTGATGGTCTATCTAGGAACATATATTGTATCTCCACGACCCCTTCTGGCCCATGTAGGGGACACTAGTGCCTCATTTGCCTACCAGGGTCTTCTTGCAATGGTGTGTAACCTCCGCCCGGTTATGTGCCGAAATAGCAACCGGTTGTGCCATGTCGTAAGTAAACTACAAACAAAAATGGTAGTGCAAAAAGGGTCTAAAAACCTTATAAAATTCAAGCTTGAAAAACCCACAGAAATAGGCATACCCTACAACTGCGGGAGGCAAAGCCCTCCCACCACGGACATCTCCAGGAACTGTTGAGAGGGTATCGTGGACAAGCACAACTGTTACTCAGAGGTCCCGTGAATAAGTACCAGACCAAACATTGGCGGCGCCATGTTGCAGGGATTCTGCGCAAACACAGAACTATGCGTAGGATTATGAGACCTTAGTATCCAGGGACTGAGTCATCCTACCACCTTAGTACCCATGAGCCCAGGACCGACTAGTTATAGTGTCTCACTTGCCTTCCTACTCACTCACAGAGGAACAAGTGATTAGACACCCCAGAACACAACACTCCCGACTCTCTCAGGAATCGTGGTTACACACCCTTTCGCTCAAACTCTTGTACTTGTCCACAATAATATTTGACAGAGACACAAACAAGTTTAAAATATTTATTTTAACATACGTCCTCTAATACTCAGTATACGTGCCACAATAAGCAGAAAAATGCATAACACAAATACGGTCAGCATAGCAAGTAGTCCGTAAATCATAAAAGTAGCTGTCATAATGAGAGACAGTGTAGCCTTACCTCCCTCCCCATGTATAGAGGCAGGATGATTATAAATTAGAAGATCTCTGGGTGTTATCTGCAGACCCCGTACCTCAGTCTATAGATGGTAGATCTGCATCATAGGTGCTGTCATGCTCTTCTCCCTGGAAAGGTCCCTCTCCAAGTGTGTGCTACCTATCCGTGTATTCCAATATGTCCAAAGTAAGTATTCCCAAACAACAGCCTCATCTGTTTTGTCTAGGTGCTAGGGCCTGACCAGAACTGAATAACAAGGGGCTTTGTTGTTCGACCTTGTTCACAATGTTCAGACTAAATCCCAGGAACCTACAAAGCGTGAACACAGAGGTAGGTTCTCATGTGAAAATATCAAAAGAAGGGTTTTGTCCTGAAATGCATCGGGAATGTATTTCAAATTAATTAAACACGTTTCTATGACAAGTGATATATGGAAGAATTCTCCATTGTAGGAGAATGATGGAAGATTAATTCATAAGTGTGATGCAACACAGTGATAGTAAATTCAATAATAATAAAGAAGATTCATGAAGAATAATTCTAAAGTTTATTTGAATAATTTGAGAAAATATGTGAAAGGGTTCGTCAACCCTCCGGAGTGCAAAGTGTTTATTTCTCAAACAGCGCAAGTGGAATCTTTATACTTACGCCCTTAGGTCATAAGGAGATACCTACCTGCACCCTACCGAAGTACCAACATTAACATTTTGGTTACAATTTAGGAACTTCAGTGTGCCACACAACAATTGATTTTTTGTTTCTACAAAATATCAAAAGAGGCATTTGCAAAATAAACTCATGTAGTGACGTGTGCAAAGCAGCAGACAGTCTGCAGCATGCTCATGCTACCTTAGGGAAGATGACAATGTCCCCATGGGCCACGTGACACCCTCCCCTTGGTCAGGACGTTAGCCCTGAACTAATGCAGAAGTCACTGGTAAGCAGAACCAAAGCGTCTCCATCAGAGGACCATTTGGATGTAAAATGCCAAAGCAGGACCGTGTTAGAAAGAAAAATAGAAAAAGGCAATTTTGTACGCAAAAATATATCCAATGACAGCGTATCCTACGGGCCCAAAACTTTGCGTGACAAATGGAATGCCATGAGCTCCAATAAGGCATCAGAACCATCCATGGTAAAAAGCGTTGCCATTCAATTGAGCAAGTCAAAGGAACAGACGTGCTTCTCATATCCAGAGCCTGGAAGGAGCATTCCAGGGCAACCTGTGCCGATTTCGATGAAACTCAGATCCAAGAGGCACTGTGCACGGGCACAGGGACTCGCTTCGGCCTCCGCCCCAGTGAAGGATCGTACACAAGGCGCATACCCACGGAACAGCCCTGCCTATGGGACATCAACGGACCCATCAACAGTTCATAATCCAGGGCAGCGGGTGAAGTAGTGGACAGACAGACGTCCAGGGCCCATTGAAAAGGGCACCGGATGCAATAGAACACAGGTTGCATGCAGGTGAAGTAGGCATTACGGAAGGTCAGACCTTAGTCGATGTCAAGAGCTTCCGGAGGAACATGGCGGCCGTGAGGTAAACGGTCGCGGACCGCCGGGAGAGGGAGGTGAGCGAGATGATGGTTTGAGCGTCTCCCGCCCTCCCCACCCACTCTAAGTACAACGGTTTGCTCCAGATTAAAGAAAATATTTAAAAATTGGCTCACCACAACGGATGAATCCGTGCTGGGTGAGCTCTGAGAGTGGCTCCGGCTCCAGCAATGTAGGGAGAGCTCAGACGTGGCAGAGGGCAGCGGGACTGCTGCAGCGTCTCCGAACAGCGCGTGTGCTGAGGGGAAGAGTCAGCACAAGTTTCCTGGAGGTGCGTACAGCAGTTTTGGATTGTAGGAGAGGGGGCTCTACTCGACTGCACCGGCTTGCGGACCCCCAGCATGCCGGTGAAGGCTGGAAGGGCTTGAGAGAAGGTCTACCAACACAGTATTATCCCCTTATGGAGAAGAAGAGCTTGCCGCCCGTAGAGAAGTTTGGTGTGATTTCTGGTACAATTCCTGGGAAGATATCAAGGTATACCTTGCGCACCAGGGCCCTCGGCACTCTGGGGAAATCTACTGGGGTACATCACAACCTTAATTTACCTCCAGCTAAGGTGGTCCCCGGGGATATCACTACTGGTACCATTCCCCCAAAGGTTGCGAGGACAGGGAATTCTATAAGGCAGCAGGGGAAGATCCCACGTGGAAGGGGGAAAAAAATCTCACCCCTGCAGGTTAAATGCACCCCATCTCTCAAGTCATACTACAAAGTTCTGACGCACGTAATGGCATCAGGAGAGACGGGTGGTAAAACGGCAGCCGAGCCCCAGAATTCACAGACAGAGCTTGAGAGAATGGAGATTAACCCCACTACGCCTGAAATCAGCGTAGGACAGGAGGTAAAAGGGGGTCCGGAAATAGAAAAGAACTATGGAGTAGATGAGTCTCATTTCCAGGTTTCAACGCAGAACATGTTTAGTGTCTTGACACTTGGGGACGAAGAAGCGATTGATGAGGGGTTACAGCATGCCGATGAAGGAAACAAAGTAAGGGCCTCCAATCTACAACTAGAAGCTCTGTTAGCTCCCTTGAGTGTGCCGGTTCAACCCGAGCCTCTAGCTGTTCCTCGGTCTATCCCTGAGGTCCCATTGGCCTCTATTCTTCTTGATCTTAAGGAAGAACTGAGAAGTCGGTTTAAAACATCAGAGGCGAATCAAGCTGATATTCAAGCTTCCTGTACAGCACTTGCGCAAAAACTAGACGATGTTGCATCACGGACAGGGATTCTAGAGGAGGAAGTAGGTTTAATGAGGAAAGACATCACAAAAAATACCAAAGGCGTAGAGGCACTGGTTAAAGAAAACTTAAGCCTCAGGGATGACTTGGAAAGAATAGAAAACCATTCTCGGAGAAATAATCTCCGGATTCTAAATATCCCAGAAGCAGAGGAGGGAACGAACATCAAAGCTTTAGTAATCAAACTGCTCAAACTGCTAAAGGAGACGGTTCTGAAGGATAGACCGGACATCAATCTAGATCAGGAGATACAGCGGGTGCATAGGGATCCATTCAAGCGGAATTTACAGCGACAGAAGCCAAGACAAATTCTGCTAAATTTCCTTTCATATACAGTTAAAGAAACTATCTTGTTGGCTGCACTGAGAAACGGTCCATACACGGTCCAGAACCTCACGTTTACTATCAGATCGGATGTTTGCCATGCGACTGACCCGAAACAATGGGAACTGGGCAAAAGAATGAGGGAGCTAAATAATCTAGGTGCCAAGGCCCAATTAAAATTCCCAGCAATGCTTCGTGTTATGTGGAACAATCAAATGCATAACATACGGTCCATAGAAGAAGCAGACAGCCTGATAGATAGTATAAGGAAAGGTGGGGTTCCCTGAGCAAGAGCTCTAATTCAAATGTAATACAAAATGTAAAACAAAATGTAAAAAACAAAAATATAATATAAATGAGGCACAGATATATAGATATATACACCGGATGGAGGGGCGGGACGGGGGAGGCTTGGTTTAATTATTTGGGTTTCTGTGAGATAAGCTCCCTATCTCCGGTGGCCAAACAGGCTTTATGCCTGACAGTTTAGGGAGGGTTCCTATGGGGGGGGTAAGGGGTAGGTAGGTGGAGGGTAGGGCACAGGGTGGGGAGCAGTGGGAGAAAATAAAAAATCAGTCCTCAATAGACATATTACTAGGGTCTATTTTTAAAACAGATAATCAGAGATTCCCGGATCCAAGAAAGCTGGTGCACTTTAAGGCAAATGGTTGGGGTTGATAATAACTTACAAATCGCAACCTGGAACGTAAATGGTTTAAGATCAAAAAATAGACAGAGACTGGTAATGAAATACTTAGAGGAATCTAAAGTCCATGTTATCATTATACAAGAGACCCACCTAACGGCGAGTGAAAGTAGGGGGCTATAAGTAAAACAAAGATTGGTAGGGAGCTACGTAGCTTCAGACCAATCAGAATATTGTAAGGGAGTTGCAATAATCATTAGGAATGGGTCAGGAGTTGAGTTGATTTCATCTAAAACTGACAGTTCAGGTAGGTGGGCTCTAGCTACTCTTAAATGTTCTGGTACAGAATTTGTCTGTGCAGGTTTTTACGGTCCAAATGTGGATGACCCCCAGTACATTGTGGATTTGCAATTGACGTTAGCCGGGGTAACCACACCTATAATAATAGGGGGTGATTTTAACACCCTTTTAGACCCAACACTGGACAGGTCTACGACTAGGAGGGGGACCCAAGCCCAAGCGCCAAAGACTAGACAGGCCCTTAAGCATATGCTATATGAATTGGGTTTGGTTGACTCTTGGAGATTTTTAATGAAAGACAAGTGAGGCTACACCTTTCATAGCAAAAAGTACCATCATTTTTCACGATTGGACTACTTGCTAGTGGATAGAGTGTGGGCCGGGAAATTAAAAGAGGTCCATATATTACCAGGACATATTTCTGATCATGCTATGGTCAGTTTTTCATTAAAGGGAGTCAATGTGAGGAACAATGTGAGATGGTTGTTGAAAAGATCTATCTTATTAGATCCTGATGTCGCCGTCCTCTTGAAAAAAACAACCCTAGAGTTCTTCCAGGACAATGCCCATTCGGCCCCAATTGGAGTCATTTGGGGTACTTTTAAAGCGTGTGCCCGTGGAATCTTACAAAGTCAGGTCTCGTTTAGGAATAAGGTGGATAGGGCTGGGTTAAGGAAGTTGGAGGAGGAGATCGGGATACTAGAAGTTATGACACAGCAAGAGACACAAAACATACAGAACAGGGAGGAGGTCTTGAAACAGCTGGAGGAAGCCAGACTGAATTATAAGATCAAGTTAGAGACAAAGTGTAGGGAAAGATGGGCTACGGGACGTATGCAACATTTTGAATATGGTGAAAAATCTGGAGCACTGTTAGCTTGGAAGTCGAGGGCTGAAAGGGTGTGAAACCATATTGGGGAGTTGGTCATCAACCCCGAGGGTGATATCATGAACAAGGATGAGGAAATACAGGCCAGTTTGGTTTCACTCTTTTTGGAACTATATGCGGAAGTAGAGTGCCCAGATGAGGAGACCTTAAAGTGTTGGTTAAATAACGTAGGCCTCCCGGCCCTAACGATAGACGGCAGGAACAGTGTAGACGCCCCTATTACAGAGGGGGAAATAAGAGAGCAGCTTCAACATATGAAGAACGGAAAGGCGGCAGGCCCAGACTCCATACCGGCCGAGGTTTATAAGCTAATAGTCGATGAGATAGTGCTGGAAATGAAGTTACTCTTTAATTCAGTTTATAAGGAGAAAGGGCTGATCCCGAATTCTTGGAGAGAGGCCATAATTACCTTGATCTTAAAACCAGCTAAGGACCCGAGGAAGGCTGATTCATATAAGCCAATCTCCCTGCTAAATGTAGATCATAAAATTTATACGGGTATTCTGGCAGGGAGATTGGCAAAGGAGGCCCCCCAACTGATACATATCGACCAGAAAGGCTTTGTTCCGAAGAGACAAATACAAGATCTTATGTTGTCATTAATAGGAACTATAGACTTAGTGGTCACCCGATCGATTCCGTTGGCGGTGATTACTATAGATGCCGCCAAGGCTTTTGATCGTGTCAGTTGGGCATTCCTTTGGACTGTTTTAGGCACAATGGGTTTCAGTACCGATTTTGTTAGGGCAATTCGAAAACTATATGAGTGCCCTACGGCTAAAATCCTCCTAAATGGCTTCCTGACAAGGAGTTTTATTACTCACAGAGGGACGAGGCAGGGTTGCCCCCTTTCCCCCTCCTTTTCGATATATATATATCGAACCTCTGGCGCATATTCTAAGAAATGACGATCAGATTATCCCCATACATCAGCTTCCTTCACGTAGTAAAATTGCCTTGTATGCTGATGATCTGATAACTTACACCTCTGACCCGGCTCAAACATTAACCAGGATGGAACAACTGACAAATGAATATGGGGCGTTCTCTGGGTACTTAGTGAATTTATCAAAGACAGAAGTAATGTGTTGGAATATGGAGGAGTGGGGTGGTAGAGTGTGCACAGAGATGAAATATTTGGGGATAGTTATCACAGATAAAATTGATGAGATTCCTACCCGTAATCTGAAGAGGGTAGTAAAGGAGGTAGATAGGCTATTAGCTAGGTGGAAGAACTTACCTCTGACCATCTATGGAAGGGTTAACTTGGTAAAAATGTCCGTTCTCCCGAAGCTAACATACCACTTCAACTGTATTCCACTTAACTTCCCTACGGATGAAATTAATAAAATACAGGGGAAAATATCGAGTTTTATCTGGGCTTCCCGGGGGTTCGCCTCTCTTGGAAAAAACTAAGAAGTAGCCTTAAGAAGGGCGGGTTAGCATTGCCGGATCTTAGACTTTATTGTATGGCCTTTCAATTTAAAAATATTCGTATGTTGGCAGGGGAGCCCATTAGTTCTACCTGGGGTTTAATATTGGGGGAAATGACCAAAGAGGTGGGCTCAGTAGCCTTTCTATATAAATTTGGAGCCCAAAAATTCTTTAAAAAAGTAAGGCTAAAGGTTTTAAAATCCGCATTGAGACTTTGGCTTGCAGTAAGGCGGTTACTAAAGATTGGTTATTTCTCAGAATTTGCCCCAATTTGGGAATCCCCGGGGATGCCGGAGTGCTTGAAAGATGATCTAAGTCTGCCCTTAAAGCAGACAGGGATAACTAAATGGGGAGACTTGATAACAACAGGAGGAGTGACACCCTGGGAGGTATTGAACGTCAGGACGGGTAATAGACTTTCCAGGTTTAAGTACTTGCAGCTTACTTCTTGGTTTTCAACTGTCTTAGAGGAAGTAGGGGGTCCATGGCATTTTGAGGCCTCACTCCAGGATGCCAGCCAGAAAGTTAAAGAAGTGGCAAAGTGGTACGGACAATTTCTAGAGGCAGAGGAAGAGAAATTGAAGGCTCCCTTTGAGATCTGGGCGGACACTCTGCAGGAAGGAAACATACAATCTCTGTGGACAGATTCTCTGAAATTACTATATGCTACAGTAATACCCGCTAATTTTAAACATCATAATTTCTTTGTCATCCATAGGCTGTATTGGACCCCGCAAAGATTGGCCACGTTTGTGTTACAGCCGGTCCCCAGATGTAAGTGATGCAATCATTTAAGTGCCAATGATGTCCATTTTTTTTTCACATGTCCAGTGATAAAAGAATTCTGGAAGACTGTGGAAGCCACTATGAGGGCGATTCTAGAAGAGCACGTAGTTTTGACGGAAACCTTGGTGCTTTTTGGGGTAGATAGTGTCATACAACATTCCCTAAACAGTAAGCAAAGGGGCTTAGTATTCTATTTGCTGCTCCTGGCCAGGCGGGAGATTTGCAAACACTGGTTGGACCCTCTTCCTCCACACCCCACAGCATGGTTAAGTGTAGTTAAGTGGACATGCAACATAGACATCAAATGCAATCCACGGCGGTCAGAAGAAATTTGGGGGAACTTTCTGAAGTGGTCAGGTTAGGGCCCAAGATAAACCCTAGGGTGGTCGTAAACATCGATATATGGTCCAATGATTACACTAGGCCATAGACTTGGGGGTGGGGGTTTCTGCACCCCCCATAAAAAGACCAGTGCAGTGGAGGTTAAGGGCGTGAAACTGCAATGGACCACAGAAGAACCGAGGGTGTTTACGAAAGGCCCAGAGTGCAGTAGCCATGGTGAAATGAAGACTAAAAAAAAAGAGGTATCAAGAGCTTCCAAAGGCATTAAACCAAAAAGCTGCTGCATCCGATCACGGTACAACAGCAACTGTGCCTGGCTGCACAGTACCACAGATTGAGCAGCCATTGTGGAACAGCAATAGAAATACCAGAACGCCACAAACCAGGAGGAGCAGCATGGGAAACCCACCTAATACACTGGAAAAAATAGAATGAATAAAAGCAGGTATTACTCCAAATATAGTCTGAAACAATGTAATAAGGCCAGATCCCACAACTTTAAAAAAGTGGGCCAGGCCTGTTATATCAGACGCATTAAAAATTTGACAAATTAATTCCCCAAAGTGTAGGGGGAAATTCGTGTTTAACAAAGATTGAATTTCACTAGATGTTCTTGCCCCCGGCAATTCGAAGGTCTCATGTGCTGACGTGAGAGCAACTTCTTGTTGAAACAACAGCGCTTTGAGTCTGCTTAGCTTATTGAAATCTGTTTTCAAAGTCGGAATGGAAGGCCACAGCGAACTATCTACACTCCCGTGGGGGGAGGGGGAACAGGACATTGCTGCAACAAGTAACTCGTTGTGAAACTGTTACTATGTACGGGATGCCTGCCCATAAACCGCAGCAGTTCTGGTTGTTGAGAATAAGATTACTGCCGGTAGAAAGTAAAGTGAGAGTTGGAATAATAGCAGAAACCTGGGTTCCTTTAAAAAAATACGCCAAATTAGGTGCTGAAACGTTGCATCACACCATGGAGTTTTACTTGTTTACAGACAAGGGAGTGTCCAACTGTAGAGTCACAATCCTCCCCTGTAAGGAAAACCTCTGTCTCTGCACGCTGACAACGGAAAGCGAATGGTAAGGACCACAATTCATGTATGAAACTACTCCTGAGGGGTTCGAATCTACCTACAGGATAATGTTTCATGCAAGCTGTAAACTGGAAAAGTGAGATGGGCAATGAAATAACACCATGTATTAAGTACACCACTGAATCTATTTCCGCTACACTAAATGGTAACCGTTCTAGTTTCTCAATGTGTAACATAGTGTAAGTAGCATCTTTCATAGACATAATTTTCTGTTTATCTGTCAAATTGAACTGTAAAAATAGCGCAGAAGCATTAAGGTAATCCCATGATACTCTCCCATTTTTAAGGGGCTGTAAAGTCCAACCAAATTGCATAACAGAACGTAACTGATGTTGACCATTATAGAAAGTAGATACTTCATTTTGAACAATATCAATAACAGACGACACAATATTGTCTAAGGTATAGATACGAGAAGATATTGTGCTTATGCTGTTATCAACCACAGCAAGAACTTTGTCAAAATTTCCTGATCAATTTAGCATAAGTGTAATGCCGCTTCCATTTGTGATAGTTTCAAAAATTCATTATAGGCTGCATAAATAAAACTTTTAGTGCAAGGGGATTTTGGACCTAAAAGAAAATCTGAAAGACCAATGTCACCTGACAAAAGGGAAAAATGGTGTTTCACAGATGCTAATGTGGAATGTTCCAACCACTGTTGACATAATTTACCAAGCAAATAAGTGGTATGTAGGTTGGAGGATCAGGTCTATTTTGGGTAAGCCCGTTAGCAGCATTCATAAAACGTAAATGACAAGCATTGGTGTGTGTAGGCCATAACACCCAACCTTCCGGATTTTTCATAGAAGAATTAAAAGAGCCATTCTGTATCATACGAGTCAATTTATCAATAGTGTAATTGGTGTGTATGTTCCACGACTCATATTGAGCCAAAGATGGAATAGATGGAGCATTCAAATTTTTAGCAGTGGCCAAACCGAAACAGGTAGTTTGTTGAACCGTCTGATTTAATAATAATATTTGAAACGGTATTAAACATGCACGTTGCAAGGACTCACTCCCTTGCACTTGCCAAACTTTAGTGTCCCAAATAGTCTTTAAATCAATAGTGTTTTTCCAAAAATCGTAACCTTTCAGGGACAGATCGTCTATAAAAGATGAGGAATAAATTAATTTAGTCTGTGTAAGCATATATTTGTTCATTGTGGGGATATTCAATTTGAAATAATATAACGCTGGGTCAGATAGATTGTAACCAGTAAAATATGTGAATTTCTGTATCTGTGTAATGGAACCTATTTTAGATGGTGTAGGGCAATGTTACAATTGTGTATAATTGAAAAAGGGTCTTAGCGAACTGGTTTTGTGAAGAATGTGATGTCCATAGTGTTGGTAACAAAATACTTCTGCATAATTTGCTGAATTTAAATACAGATCCTCCGTATCGAACACTGTATAATATTGCAAATCAGAAAACAAAGAATTAACAGCACTGACAAACCAATAATCTGAATGCATTTCAGGTAAAACGACATCTCCCAAAGAAACATGGAAGACATATGGAATTAGTAGGGTCTCCGTAGGAACATATACATCAAAAGGTACTGTGTCCCAAACAATGCCATCAGCAATCAGGACTGCTGAAATATTAACAGGGATTTGGTCCCTTTTCATTTTATGTGAAGAAGTATGGGGGGCCAGTACTCCGTCAACCAGTTCCACTGCAGAGCATTCAGTTAAGTAGTGGCCATTAATCAAAAGGAAAAAGACAATAACGAATCCAATCCACATGAAGAGGAACACCATTGACAACACGATCCAGATTTAAGTCCATGGTGGGACTAGGTATGTGCTCTTCAACCACGATATGAAAACACAAATCCGTGTAGGAGACACAGCAACAGACGAAGACAATGAAGATGTATCCGAAGAAAACTTATCTTTGTCAATATAGTAACCGCTGGAACTGACTTGAAACAACGGGGGTTGGTTCATTGCAAGCAAAATGTATTAAAGTCTCTGGGACATCGACTGTAAGTTCAACTGGTGGGGAAGTATACTTGTTTACCAAAGTTGTTGACGTTGAAAGTTAAACAGGCGACAAATCATGGAGGACTCAGCCACCCCTTCCAGATGCTGGGGAGACTCAGGAGAAACAGAACTCATTTGATTGCGTGAAGCATCCCTAAGCGGAACGCTTATAGGCATACTATTGAGTATCGGCCATATGGTGTAACTTGACATGTTCAATTGAAATTAATTGATTGTCTTTGCATCCAGGTAGCGAAGGTAAGATCACTGTGCGGGTGCCCTTTAAACCAAGGATTTGAACCGGAGCACGGTATGTGGGACCAAATTCTTTCTTGTTTGCCACTTTCTCCCAGACCAGATCACCAACTTTAGGAAGCCAGCCAGAAACCGGGACCAGCACTGCATCGCCTACTGCTGCATCCGTAGGCGATGGCGAATGTTTTTTGCTAGAGCATCTCGATTCTTTTGTAGATCCTGCAACACAGCACAATGGTTATCTATGTCAAATGTTGCGGCAGCCGCCACAACGTCTAGACCGTCAAGGTCTGGCACTGACATTTTAATGCCAAAGAGCATTTCGTACGGGTTCCGCCCACCAAGAGATCTTCTTGGGAGATTATTAAGTGCACGTTGAACCACATAGAGATGAGTCAACCAGCCCTGTCCTGTACCTAATACCCTTGCTGTTAAAAATTGCTTTAAGTCACGGTTCATCCACTCCACAACAGAATTGCCCTCAGGCCGATATGGAGACGAGAAATGCACCTGCACCCCCATCGACTTCATCGAATGACGGTAAGCCTTAGAGGCAAAAGCCGAACCTTGATCAGAATGGAAGATGCCACAGGCATAAGTCCCGACAAAGACATGAAAATCTTTTATAACAGTACGAGCGTCAGCACAGCGTTGTGGTCAAACCCAGAGGAACCTAGTGCATGCATCCACTGCAACTAAAATATATTTAAAAGCGTTATCTGATGTTAAAGGACCTCAGTGGTCAAGATAAATACAACCAAACTGTTGATTTGAAATGTAAAGTTGAGTATGTGGAGGACGAGAAACAATAGAAGGTTTAATCTGTTGACGAATGTCACATGAAAGAACGTATTTGTGCATTTGTTGGTATAAACCGGGAACCAATAACGTTGTTGTAAAAAAGAAATTGTGGCTGTAACACCCACATGCGCGGAATCCATTCATTTGAGGGCAGCCACAATGAGTGAAAGTCTACGGTCCTCGTTGGGAATCAAGCGATCACTAACTGAAGGGATAGTCACAAACAGAACCTGATCAGTAGTTAAATGATAGGAATAACGCAAAGTAAAACCCTGGGGAAACACTGTCCCCTCCTTCGTTGCAGCAACAGCTGCCAAAATATCATCATCAATTTTAGTATTGGACCGTGTAACAGCTGCTACGGAGCATGTGACTACTGCAGATTTGGCTGCCTCATCAGCCATAGAATTAGCAACAGCGTGTGCTCCCACACGCTGATGGCCTAGTGTATGAATAACATATGTGAGTGGCAAACAGTCCTTAAGAGCGGCCATTGTGACCCAAAGCATTTTATGCTTTATTGCGCTACCCTTAGAACCACGAAAATCATTCTGTTTCCAAAAGAATAAGTTCTCATTAAAGGATTGTACACAGTAGAAGGAATCACACACTACAAGTGTAGGCACTTCAGGATCAGCAAACTCAAGGGCTTATAGTAAAGCGCGTTCCTCAGCCAATTGTGACGTACAATCCCCAAGGGATTGTGTGTGAACCCGGGCGGATTTAAAATCACTGTCCATTATTGTGCCTGCCACAATATCACAAGCTGCAGAATAAGCCTGTTAAGAACCAATAGCTGGCTATGCAGAGCAATAAGTGTAAATGAAACATTTGTACCGATCAAGAGGGAGTAGGGACAAAGACAGAGGATGGACCTGTTCATATTAAAAAAACTCTTGTGTCTGCAAAGTAGGATCAAAGACGAAATTGGCATCAGCCACGTCAATGAACTAGCCCATTGTATCCAATGAGGATACAGAGCCTTAGAATTCGGTACACTCGCCTTTGTGACAGCTTCTATTGCTGGCACAGGCGAAACCACAAAAATGCGTTTGCCCTGAGTCAGAGAGCGTACCTTTAGAATCACCATCTGCAATGCTGTCAAAATATTTTCAGTAGAAGAAAAACACATTTCAGCAGGAGTGTACGAATGCAATTTATAAGCTTTGGGAACTGTGTCCCCTTCATTAAAAGTTACGTAGGTGAATCCTAATGTTCCCGGTACAATACTTATGACCAAATTTGTAGTATTATCTCTAGTTAACAAGAATTGAGGTGCAAGCAAATCAGACTGCAAAGACCGCAGAACTGCTGTATGTTCCGGAAGCAAATTGGAAGACGAAAAAGAAGGTTGTATCATTGCATATAGTGGTTTGATACGTTGGGCATAATCTCAAATGTAGGTTCTGCCAAAGTTCATGAAACCCAGCAAAGACTATAATTTTTTTAGGGTAGTGGGAGATTGCAGTTGAGCACATTTCTCCAAAAAGTGGGGTGCTAACCCTCTCCCCTCATTAGTCAATTTGTAAGCAAGAAAAATCACTGCTAAAAAGCAATATGTGATTTTGCAAAATTGAATTTGTAACCTAAAGTCGCAAAATGCATGATAATGCGATCCACACACTTGTGATGCAGATTTAGTTCATTATCCATCAAGTATATATCATCAACATATGAAAAAGTATCCGGGTCGATCTCGTGTAAGATAGACACAATGCATGCCGCAAAAACCCAGGGCAGTTCTTATACCACATAGGCAAACTGGCATAGCGTCTCTGATTGCTGAGAGCGCTGAATGCGGTCAAGTCACAGCTTTCAGGATCCAAAGTGTGACTGAAAAGCCATTGGAAATATCCAATGTAGTTTTGAACTTCTTTCGCACAATGTTATTTACTAACGCAGAGCTATGTGTATTCTGTACTACAAAGGTACGAGCATGACTGTTCAAATGTCTGTAGTCTAAAACTATATGCGATATGAACCGTCCAGTTTCAATATCGGAAAAAGAGGATTATTCATAGTCAAGACACAGGGTTCAATTACACCCTGATATTCCAATTGGGTGAGAATTTCACTAACGGATGCTTTAGCATCTCGTTTGATGGGATATTGCGGTTGGGGCCGAGGTGTAGATCGTAAAGGAATAACATGCAACGGGGAATCCTTATCCCATCCGCTTGATTGCGATATAAAGCAGGAGCCAAGGCTAAAGCCCACTCCGAAGCATACACGTGTTTAGTCTCATCTGGGACATATTGTGAAAAAGACGGGAGGATTTCTTCCTTGTCCCTAGAGGCAGAGAGGACAAAAGTTGGAGGCCAATCAACCTTTGCATGCAAAATGTTATAGGAAGATGTCAAATTGTCCCAAAAGACTGCTTTTATCGTGCATTTAATGTCACCTTCAATTTGGAGGTTCACTTCATAGAGTCTATCGGGTGAGGCAACGCGGCTGTCTGCGGTCTCAGCAGTTATAAAAGTATCAGTTGCTTTCGCCTCCAGACGCTGGTGGAGTGTCTGCCGAGCTATGGTAACCTCCGCCGCGCTTTCCAGGAGAGTTGCCACCCAACTCCTGTCTAGGAGGAGGGTTCTCACCGTCTGGGGCATACTTTGCAGTCAAAGCGGCAACTTTCTTCTGAAATGGGGCTCGATATTGAGGTGGTTCCTCCTGTTTGACTTTCACGTCAAACTGGTGCTACGTGTCTCGCCTTTGTTGTGTGGACTCGCCCTGTCTGATATCCTGTCGCCCTCCTCTGCCAAATTGTTGATCCGACGATTCCGGAAAGGAACAAGGAGAACGGGGATCAGGAACCTGGAACCTCTCAGGAGTTTTAATTTTAGAGCGGTCACGTAAATCATATCTACGCTTAGAAGCATCAGGTGGAGACGAATCAGCACGAGACCTAGGCTTCTGCTGCTGCATATTTTTGTTCCATGTCTTTTTCGGAAAGACCGGACGCCCCTCCTTATCCGTAGGGGGTTTATTCTGTACTTGTGTAAAGGGTCTGACTCCCAAATTATTACGTCCCAGGGATGTATAGACATCCGCAATAATAATAGGCAACTGTCGCTCCCGATCAGCGTCCGCCACCGCCCCAAGGCGTTGGGGCACCTGCAAGCAAACCGCTTCACCTTTAATGTTAGCGAGAATGATATCGGAGACAATAGGGAACCCACCCACTAATTTCATCCCCAAATCCAGGGCTGAACCAGCCCAGTGTTCATCCTGTACACGTTTTAGAATGCTCTGCAGAACGCTCATGGAGGGGGTGTCAAAACACAGTGTATACACCGACGCAAACACCATCCCCCAGGTGTTGCAGTCCGCTAAAGGAGGAATCAGACCACTTGGCAAACACATAGTAAGGATTCTGTGTTTCTCTACAGGATTAGTGTGTGGGAAAACCGCATCAAGTAGTTCAATCTTCTGAGCTACCCAAAATGGTAGGTCCTCACGATTCTGACGACGTTTGCCCATCACCGAATTAATCATGACGGGACTAATCACAAGGCCTTTGCCATGCACAGGTTCCGGAGGCGCAGCTCCAGCCGGAGCTACTAAGAAAGAACGGGAAACAAATTGTATGACCCGTCTATAGAGTTGAATGACTTGTGCATATAGCAAACGAAGCTCAACCACAGTAACATTTAGAAAGTTTGGATGTGGTGTGAAACCAGCCAAAACTGGGCAAGCGGCCCCATCTATACTTAAGGGACCCATATGAATAAAAGAGACAGGGTGAGGAAGTGCCTCATTAAACCAAATAGTATGCTCCCAGGACATCTACGGAACTTCAAGCATTGCGTAAGGACGATACGTTGCAGGAGGAGCAGCTACCGTGTAAGCATGAAAAAAATTATCATTTGCATCAACTGCTGGAAGGGTAACCCATGAATAAAACACCTCAAAGTGGTAAGCTGGATCCGCCTCGACCACGAAAATAATGGTAGCCCCCGAATTGGGGACTCCATGCTGTGTCAAATGGTGTGTAACCAATGCTCGGTTATGTGCCAGAATAGCGACCGGTTGTACCATGTCGTAAGTAAACTACATAACTAAACAATGAGAGAGCAAGGGAAAAATGGGGTGCGTCCGTATCCCCGGTATAATGATATCTGAAACAAAAAGGACGAGCCCTCAATGTGGATGTGGTACAATCACTGGTTATGTTAGTACATGGACCCACTAGGTTTGTTTAAAAGACCCCTCACACACCAACCTGGTTGGTGTCATGCTTCATCATTGGGGTCCCAACCGGGTGGCCGAATGCCGCCCGGTTGTGCTACAATGCCTGGTTGCAGCGGAGCTGGTTGGTGTATATGTGAGATGTGATGTAAATTAAAAATATCTCTGAGAATCCTTGCCTGTAAACTTTTATTAGTGGCGGCTTAGGATATGGTTAAAAATAAGTGTGGTGCAACTAGAATTATTATCCCTAGTTGACTAAGTGTGTGGTCAGTAAACTACAAACAACAATGGTAGAGCAAAAAGGGTCTAAAAACCTTTTAAAATTCAAGCTTGAAAAACCCACAGAAATAGGTAAACCCTACAACTGCCGGAGGCAAAGCCCGCCCACCACGGACGTTTCCGGGAACCAATGAGAGGGTATCGTGGACAAGCACAAGCGCTACTCAGGGGTCCGGTGAATAAGTACCAGACCGAACGTTGGTGGCGCCATGTTGCAGAGATTCTGCGCAAACACAGAACTATGTGTAGGATAATAGACCTTCATATCTAGGGACTTAGTCATCCTACCACCTTAGTTCCCATGAGCCCAGGACGGACTAGCTTTAGTGTCTCACTTGCCCTCCTACTCACTCGCGGAGGAACAAGTGATTAGACACCCCAGAACACAACACTCCTGACTCTCTCAAGAATCGCGGTTACAAGACACACCCTTTCGCTCACACACTTGTACTTGTCCACAATAAGATCTGACAGAGACACAAACAAGTTTAAAATATTTATTTTAACTAATGTACTCTAATATGCACTATACGTGCCACAATAATCAGAAAAATGCATAACACAAATACGGTCAGCAAAGCAAGTAGTCAGTTAATTATAAAAGGAGCTGTCATAATGAGAGACAGCGTAGCCTAACCTCCCTCCCCTTGTATAGAGACAGGATGATTATATATTAGAAGATCTCTGGGCGTTATCTGCAGATCCTGTACCGCAGTCTATAGATGGTAGATCTACATCATGGATGCTGTCATGCTCTTCTCCCTGGAAAGGTCCCTCTCCAAGTGTGTGCTACCTATCCGTGTATTCCAATAAGACCAAAGTATGTATTCCCAAACAGCTGCATCTGTATGTTTTGTCTAGGTGCTAGGGCCTGACCAGAACCGAATAACAAGGGGCTTTGTTGTTCGACCTTGTTCACAATGTTCAGACTAAATCACAGGAACCTGCAAAGCGTGAACACAGTGGTAGGTTCTAAGCTTCTTCAGATCCCCCGCCGACAGTCAGCCAGACCAGCCCTGGTGTCCCTGCATTGGCTGCCAATAAAGCAAAGGATCCAGTTCAAGACACTGTGCACTGCCCACAAAGCGTTCTGGAAGACAGGCCCAGCTGTTATCCAATCCTTGATTACCCCATACCAACCTTCAAGAAATCTCCGCTCATCGACCGCCTCTCTCACCCTACCCCCAAAAATAATAAGAGCTAGATGTGGCGGTCGGTCCTTTGCCCACAATGCGGCCATTCTCTGGAATTCCCTCCCACTTCATATTCGAAGTGAACCCAATCTGCTATCTTTTCGGAAGTGTCTAAAAACTTACCTCTTCAGAAATGGGGTCTAACTCTCACACTCGCCCGTCCAATGGCTGTGCCATTCTGCAGCGCTGGGAGGCCTCAGGGTAGCCATCGCGCTTTACAAATTTCATTTCATTCATTCATTCATTCATGTGAAAATATCAAAAGGCGCATTTGCAAAATAAACTCATGTAGTAACGTGCACAAAGCAGCGGATAGTCTTCAGCGTGCTCATGCTAAATTAGGGAAGACGAAAATGTCCCCATGGACCACGTGATAGTCTACGGGCATTTTTGGGCAAGCAAGGTCAAGTTGGCGGAGCGGTCAACCCCTGACACATTCAATATTCACTTGGGGGCGACAGGTGATCTGCAAATTGGGGTGGTAGGTAGTTTTAGAAAAAAAGTGCAGGGTAGCTGGGTGGGGGGAGTTCAGGGGATAGTTAAGTTTAAAGGTAGTTCATCAGCAGTTGCAATGATTACAGCGAAGCAGGAGATATGGGGTGGGCCCAGGGGAGAGGATGGTCAGACCATTGGGGGTGGGGGTGGGATGGGAGGAGAAGAAGAGATTAATAATTCTAGCACAACAGGGGCGCACAAACTCACTCAGAGTTAAAAATTATGTCCTGAAACGTAAATGGCTTGGGTTCCAAAATAAAACGCACTCTGGTACTGCAATATATCAAACATCAGTCTCCCGACCTGGTCCTCATACAGGAAACCCACTTAAAAGGTCAGCATTGTCGTGCCCTGGATAGGTGGGGGTACACCTTAGTTGCACACGCAGGCCACACCTCTGGATCACGGGGAACGTGTATTTTGGTGAGGTCCACAACACCATTTACGCCAGGCAGAACCTGGCATGACCCCTTAGGCAGGTACGTGCTCCAAACAGGCAAATGAGAGGGACATACTATCAATCTGGGCTCTATGTATGCACTGCCCGATATGCAGGGGAATACGCTCTCTGCACTTGGCTTCTCACTATTGGACATGCCGCTGGGCAGGGACATGAAGGATGTGATATCCTTAGAATGGGATAGATGGCCCAGGAGAGGCGAGAATAGGAATGGTGCCCCACTTAAATCCTTTGTGGGCTCTGTGGGGCTAGTTGACTTATGGCGGATACACCATAGGAATGAGAGCCAATACTCTTATCTGTCAGCCAGAAATGGCAGTCTGTCCTGACTGGACTACATGTTCTCCCACTGGGACAGGGTGGGTCACTTTCGTGACACACAACACTTAGCGCGAGGTATATCCGATCACTCCATGAAGGTTACCTGTCTTACAGGTCTGACCAGGGAAACGACTATACCGCCAGGAATAAAGCAGGGCATCTGAAAGATAGGAAAATATGGGATCAGATAATAGAGGGCACGGAGCGTTATTTCCAACATAACAACGGATTGGTGGACTCGGCATGTACCTTGTGGGAGGCATACAAAACAGTGTTACATGGGCACATCCAGGCTCTAATTGGGCTCAAGAAAAAGGAGGGATTGGCACTGACTCGGGTGTTAGAAAGGGAGATTAAGTCCTTGGAGGAGGACATATCGAGGGGGGAGGCCCCAGGGGCAGATCGGGTACACCGCCTCCGTCTTCGGCAACTTGAGTTGTGGGATCTTGTACAGAATGCTGCACGGGCCGATGCTTTGGCAGTGCAGAGAAGGCTATATGATGTGAGCAACAAGGCTACCAAGCTAATCGCCTGTTTGGAAAAACGAGACAGAGGTAGGAACTGGGTTACTGAAATTCATGACAGAGAGGGAGGGGTGTGCACCATGGGTAGCGCCATAGAGGAAACGTTCGCGATTTACTATGAGAAGGTATACTGCTCCGAGTCCCACAGATCAGGTGAGGATTGTACGGAGCTCCTGAGGGACCTGATGCTACTGGTCCTCTCTGGGGAGGACAGGGAGGCCCTGGAAAAGGACTTTACAGTTGAGGAAATTGAGGGGGCACTGTGAGGACTCCAGTCAAGCAAGACGGCGGGCCCAATGGCCTTCACTTGAATTGTTTAAATGTGTCACCCACAAGATTGCACCCCACCTTCTCAACATGTTTCTGGGGGCCTGTTGGACCAGAGAACTGCCACAATTGTGGTGTTACCCAAGAAGAGCAGGCCTCCCACAGCCTGCAGTTCATACCGGCCAATATCCTTACTCAATATGGAAGTCAAGGTGCTGGCCAAGGTCTTGGCGAACAGACTAACTGCGGTCATAACTTCAGTGATCCACCCGGGCCAGTCCGGCTGCATGCGGCGACGAGGCACTCGCCTCAACCTACGGTGACTGTAAATGGGGGATGCACATGATGGCGAAACCAGATTCGGAGTAGGCGGTGGTACTTTCCTTAGACACAAGGATGGCCTTCGATAACATAAAGTGGCCATACATTTTCGCGGTCCTCCCCAGACTTGGCTTTGGCCCCAGATTCTGCTCATGGGTCTGCCTATAATACAAAGAACCAATGGCGCTAGTATGTGTGAATGGCCTGATATCTTGTGCCTTTGTCTTGGGCAGGGGCACGCGACAGGGTTGCCCCCTATCGCCAATAATCTTCGAACTGGCCCTGGAGCCCTTGGCGGCATGGTGCGCTGGGACCCTTTCATTTGGGGGTTCCAGAGTGGAGAGGCATGGGAGGTGAGGATCTCTTTATACGTCGACGATATCTTACTATATGGCTCGCGGCCTCGTTTCTCAATCCCGCAGACCCTCCATATCTTCGACCTCTTTGGGAGCTATTCGAGCTACCGAATCACTTGGAACAAGTCCCTGATCTTCCCGCTCTCGGGCAGGACGCTTGCCCTTCCGGTGGGGTACCCGGCACCTGTGGCGAGTCAAGGATTCTGCTATCTGGGAGTTTATGTCACCAGAAACGGTGAGGAGTTTTTACAACAGAACTTATTTACCGAACTGGAGCATTTTTGGGCCGTCGTGACCCACTGGAGGGCATTGCCCATCTCCCTGATGGGTAGAGCTGTGCTCTTTAAGATGATGACCCTCCCCTGCTTGCTATATATTCTTCAAAACACCCCTTACAGGGTTCCAGATAAGTTCTTTAATAAGGTTAATAGCGGGCTACGGACGTTGCTTTGGGGCAGGGGCAGTTCACGCATATCGTTTGCGAAGTTCCAGCATCGAATATTGGACGGAGGCTCAGCTGATTGTGGTAAACTAGTGGGTGTTTGGCGAGAGAGATGAACCAGCCTACAGAGTGGACCAGTGGGCCACGGGCGACCGGGGACACCTGGCCCTCCTATATGGGAGGTGACGGATGAGCGAACTTCTGTTTCATACTAGGGTAGTGGTGCAGGTCTGGCAAGCAGTTAACTGTCACCTGGGGTGGGGAGACAAATGGACCACCGAGACCCCGCTGTGGGACAGTGACCGTCTTGGGGAGGTGAAGAAACTGTGAAACCACATATGTTAGAGTCTGATAGGGATAGATAAACTGGGGAACATCTGGAGAAGAGGATCGCTTCTACCCTTTGTGGATCTCCAGGTGGAATACGCCATGGAACAGGGGGGGATGTTTAGATATTTACAATTGAGACAAGTGCTGAGGTGTCACTTGCCCGACAGTGAACAATTACAAGATCACTCGCCCATGGAAGATCGTCTACTCCTAGATCCTATGCCAATGAAAGCGTTTTCCCTAGTTTATAAGAAAATAATGAATAATTCCCCAGATCTCCTTTGCCCACTGCAAGAGGCTTGGGAGGGGGATATGGGCCCAATGGAGGACGTGGATTGGAGGAAGCCCTACAAAGCCCCAGGGAAATAGCTATAAAGGCCCGGTTTCGCTTGTTGCAACTTCACATATTACATAGATCTTACTATTCCTGATCCCGGTTGCAACGGATGGGCCGCTGCGATTCAGATCAATGCAACCAAGGTTGTGGCACTGTAGGTACCTTCTGCCACACAATTTGGGAAAGTCCTGCGATCCAATGCTTCTGGAGGGGGACACAGCGGTGATGGCAACGGTAATGGGTCTGGAGGTCCAGATGGAGGCCAGATGGTTGCTCCTGGGTATCACTGGGGAGGCGAAATGGCCCAAATACCTTGCTCTGTGGCTGAAACTGGCTGCAGGGGTCGCCAAAAAAGAAATATAGCCAGATCGCGGGGGCAAGCAGGCCCCAGCTGTCCAGGATTGTGAGAACAACCCTGACTGGTGCCGATTAGCGGAGCACGAGGTGTATCAGGGTCCTGGATGCCCCCATAAATTTGACAAGATTTGGGGTAGCTGGACACAATACAGGGAGTCCTGAGGGGGCAAGATGGAGGTACTGGAGAGAGGACCCGGGAATGCCCCCACCAGGGTTGTCCGTTGTCACTCGTCATACTGTTTATGCCTCCTGTGAGAGGCTCACCTTATTTGCCTTCCATTTGGTCTGTATTGCTGTGAATTGAACAACCAATTAATAAAAAGATTTTTTAGAAACAAAGAAAAGACCCAGTGCAGTGAATACATTTACATATATACATCCAATCATCATGAGGTATCCACAATAAATCTTTACTTCAATACTAATATATCAAAGTGCTTAATTGGATAATCCCCAGGAGTCTGTCAACGCTTCGACCCTAGCAAAACCAATCCATGATCTCTTCAGGACAGCGCTGACCAACTGAAACCCTCAAGCCGTAGTGATTAATAAAGAGTACTGTGTTGAAGCATATAGGATCCAATTCTACAGTACCGAGTTACTTAAAAATTTGCTGAGATGTGTATCAGAGTGAAGAGCATTGGGCAAAGTAATGCTCTGTGTCCCGACTGCGAGATAGACTCTTTGGGCCCCTTATTTAATTTATTGCTCTCTATCATACCCTGTGGGAACTGATATCATTGGTACGATGGAGCTGTGTTTCAACTTCATCCGATGGGACCATTGTGTCTTTTTTGTATAAGTTGACCCGGGTTCCAGGTCTGGGTATATGGGTCTGTCCTTATGTTTTGTTTTCCAGTGAGAGTAAGCAAAGTTCTTTTAGGGTGGTTTTGGACAGTTTTGTTGCTGGGGCTGGGCCAGACGAGTTTCCAGTCTGCAGTGCTTAGGTACTTTGCAGACATTGAGCACAAAACAAATGGTTTTAAAGTGTGCAGGTCAAACTACGCTCACTTCAAAACCATTTGTTTTTGCATTTAGTTGTTCCTGTCTACTGCAGGGTCATCATGAGCAGCACTGACCTTCAGGGATTTAGAGGGAAGGGGGTGAACGGTCTGTTTTTGGTTGGCCCGAGAGTCTAGCACATATATAATAAAGACTCTTCAAAATTCAAAACAGTGTATTTCTTTATCATGTGGCTGTTGCAATGCATTTCAGTTTAGTATATTAAATGATATCATTGCATTGAGTGAAAGTTGTTAGAAGTGATTCAAAATCAGGAGCCTATAAACATTCATGTCCCCACCATCACTGCCCAGACGACAAAGCTATTAATGAACCATGAGGAAATTCAGTGTCTTGTGTAGGGTGTTACCATAGATGGAGTAACATTATAGTCTTTTGTTTTTGTGTAGCACACGCCCTGAACTGATGTATTTCAACGTGCTCTCATGTCATGATGAAGGAAATGAAGTCGCTGTGAAAAAATGTAATGGCCTAGGATCACACAATGTGGTCAAGTGAAAGCCAGGATTGATGCAAGGTTTCCTGGTTTCTTGTTGAGCAATAGGGCCACTACATGGTTATCTCTTTCTCTCTCCCACTTCAGATCAAAGCTTAATGTTTTGTGTTTAATTCTTCGAGGCACTAAATCAGAGCACTATGTTAAATACATGTGGGCTAGGCATGTTTTACAAGGATTGGTGGTGCTAGAGTTTGGGGAGGGTGATGATTCAATGCAGAAACTAAATTGAAAGCAAGAGAACTCACCCTCGGTCAGTTCATTGAAAACATTTGCTCTCCGTAGCTAAACATCTTTATTCTTTGTCACCCATTCTTGAAATAATTCATCCACCAACTCCTCTGCCATCCAACTATTTATTTATTCATTGAGCCACATAGCCATGTCTCCAATCTCCATCCAGTCAAAGATTCAGTAAGGTCTATAATGAAAAAAGTTGATGTAAAAATGCACCATATTTGCAAATTTATTAAAAAATGGCTGGCAGGGGGAAACCCTTGCAAACCTCTCTTCCAGTGTGGTCAGGATTGCTTGCTGCGCTCACTTGCTATGTGAAGTATGAGGGCTGGTCTGACAAACTTTGACAGGGTTGCTTTTGGTTCCCAGTCTGGGTCTGGTTTTGATGCAGTCCTATTTTTCTCAATTGCACATTGTTCCAATGGACCAGTTTTGTATTATTCACAGGGCAGTTCTTTTCCTGTTTAAATTTTTTGCATTGTACATCATTCTTTCAGTTGGATGATTCCAATGAGAAGGCATGTCTTGGGGCCCCAAGTGCCATGTGGGTCCCAATCATGCCTGCTCCGTGCAGCACTAGTTGGCCTAATTAAAATGCTGAAGCCTTGTGTTTAACACTTGCTGCAGTCCAGTATTATAGTTGCATTCCTATAATAGTGTTTCTGTGTCTATTGCCTTTTAATCATGATAAAGCATATTCAGACTTACCATACAAATAAATACCAAACTATATTTTAGGTAATTTGGCTCAGCGGCACTTGTGTATTTAATAACTGCCTTTGACTTCCTCCGAATTTCATTCCTTTCCAAACAATGTTGCAATGAGGTCTATCTATCTATCTATCTATCTATCTATCTATCTATCTGTCTGTCTGTCTGTCTGTCTGTCTGTCTGTCTGTCTATCTATCTATCCATTAATCCATACACCCACCCATCCACCCACCCATCTATCTATCTATCTATCTATCTATCTCTCTCTATCTATCTAACCCCCCCTCTCCACATGTCTCGCACCTGCTTTCTCTCTGTATCTTTAGTTCTGTGCCTTCACTCCATTTTTCTCTCTCTCTCTTTCTCTCTCTGCACACCATCAAATCCCACTGATCCTGCAATACGTTTGCACACTTATGGTGACAGTCTCTAGAGTGTCTGCTTCTCCCATATGAGGGAGCATGGTCTCCTATCTCATTTTGGATTCGATAGTTTCGAATACTATATTTCGGTCGATGGACCATAAAAGTACAAGTGCAATAAAATCATGCACTACATTAAACAGTCATTATAAAAATACACATTCAAATAGCCAGCGAGGTCCTAAGTTGCAACTACAGTTAGTGGACCTTGCGCAGTTAAATGTCCAAAAAGGGTCATGCAAAATATGTAAGGCCCTATTAAAACATACTAAAAATATACAATGGTAAAAATAAGGTTTGACACAATACACAGTCTGGTGACCCAATGAAATCCTTAATTGCATATGCCAGTGCCTACCACCAACAATGAGACTAATGCCTTCTGGTGCCCGGGGACAACCTACAGAGTAGAAATAGCCCCTGTAATAAAGTGCTTGAAGCTGATTTTTGCAGCTCCCTCATGTTTCAAATCAGCTAAAAAAAATCTATTTAAACAGGAATAATTGTAATAAATAAATTAAGATGGGGCCTATTCCATAAAATATGTGCCATCTTAGGTCTGTGAATTGATTCCTAAAAGCGACTTGCTCGCTCTCCACATAAAAAATAGGAAGCGTGACACAGCAAATACAATTGGCTTTAGGGTATTATATTTCAAGAGCCTAAATGCATCTGCACAGTGCTTGGACCTCAGATTTCTGCACAGTTGGATCAACCATCTATGTCTGGCTTTTTTGTCGCCAGGGCAGAAAAAAAATACATGAAGTTCTGTCTCCACCTCATTGCTACAGGCTGGGCACCCTAAAGTAGAGGGGCATGCCCATTTATTAAAAAATGCACGCAAGGGGAGGGTCTCATGTCTGAATTGTACATATAGTTTCCTAGCTAATGCTGGTTGTATATCATCCAGGAAAGACTCTAAAATATAATAATCGTTGATTCTCATAAAGGTAACTGTTAGAGAACCTAATGCTGAGTTCTCCTGTAAATGTGCTAGTTTGCCCTCCCTATAGCTTCTGACCAGTACATTCCTTGTTATTGCAGGACAAGCTACCTCTGGGTTGCTCCATAGACTTGTTTTACCTATACTACGAAGTGCATCCCTAATATGTGCAAACCATGCTCTTTTCCCTGCACCCGGTAGACCCGATACCTCCTTCAGCTCCAACCTGTATACTGCCAGTTCTGGAGTCACCCATAGGCAACGCCAAAAGGTTATAGACTAAGACCAATTTCCTCCGCGATAGGTCTCACCCCTAAGTCCAAGTGCAAAGGAGTAAGTGGGGTGCTAAGGGGAGACCAAATAGCTGCCTAATAAAATTATTCTCAGACTTGGTAATATTTCTTAAAGACCAGTGCCCCCAAAGTTCAGCCCCATACATTGCTGCACCCTTCGTTTGCACTTTATAGATCCCCGCAATTGGACCAACAGGTTTGTGGAAGGTATTCCTAAATAGCTTGGCCAGCCCCCCTGTTGTCTGTGCTAGCTTGAGACTTGTTTTGTGTATTTGTGGCCCCCAGTCCATTTTCCGGTTAGGGTAACACCTAGATATTCAAACACTGATACCCTCTCTAGCGGGATTCTATATGACACCTTGGTGCACATTTACAAAGAGTTCATGCAACACAGGGCATCATGCAAATTTGCTGGAGAGAGAACTGTACCTTATCTACAAAGATATGGAGCAGTTCTGGTCTTTTCCTGTGCTGGTGCACTTTCAGCAGCCATGCGCCAACCCAGGCCCCGTGCATAGTGATATAGTGAAAGATTGCCTGCTTTAATGAACAGTCTAGTTTTTGTGCAGGAAGGAAACCCTTCCTGCACAAATCTATGCTTTAAGGCAATTTCCTGTTTATATATGTGCAGCCCTCTTGCAAAGAAGAAAGAAGAAAGAGGAAAGAGAAAAAAGAGGATAAATAAAAATATTTCTCATTGTTACTCCAGCGTCTGGAAGGTGCAGGACTGTGGCACAAATCCATCTCCACAATTCTTTGTAGTTATGGATTGGCACCACAATCCAATCATGGATACACAGGAATGCCCACGTAACACCCATGAAAAGCCCCTGTTATGGAAGGAATGAAATATAAAAACACAGCGCAACAGCAGACAACAGCAGAAGGCATCACACAGCTAAACGTAGTGAAAGAGCAGTGCAGCGCAAAATCTCGTGCTGATGAGAAATAGGTTAAGAGTTTACTTGAGAACAGAGTGCATGACCTATAAGGTCATAGTTAAAGGAAAACCCATGTTTGACAAGCTTGACATATTCTGTGTTTTCAATAGATTGAAACATGATTGGACATTGGGAGCAGGCGATTAAATTAGCCAAGAATAGACGGAATCTGATAAGAGGACTTAGGTGCATAATGATAAAGCGCACAAACAAATACATATGCATTCAACCCACATGTACATGCATTTAAAAGGAGAAGAATACTTAGTTTGTTAGGCATTGTCAGAACTGCATAAATGATGTGTAGAAAATTATGTTAAAGTCTAGGGTCACAGGTGACCTTATGTTTTTCCATTCCTTATCTGTACTAATGTGTAACTGCCTAGTAATTTGTTGTTTGAACTTTTGTAACAAGCATTGTTTAACTATGTATAAAAATAGCTGCCTGTGAAGCAGCAAATTTAAATTAGCTGTTTACTTGTGTGAAGACGATCACTCTCCTTGCCGAGACAGTAAAGAGCTGTTGTTACATTGCCAAGAGGAGTCTGTCTTTTTTATTTATTTTTAAGTTACCCTGCAACACCCCCTTGATGCAAAGCAAGGTAAGACAGTGCATTGTGCCGCGTTGTGTTACTTTTGGTTACAAACCAACAAAAATCGTCATTTGCGTTGGTTTGTAAATACCAACCTGGATTTTACATCTGGTCTGCATTACAAAATAACACAAACCCAACGCTATACCTTTGTGAATCTGGGCCCTAGTACTCTGCGCACCATCAACAAGTAATATTTGCAAGTTGTTCTCCCTAAATCATTCATATTTCTTTGTTTTACGTTATAACTTGTCGCAATATGATTCTCTGTGCTATACTGGAAGATTCACAGTTCCTTTTTAGGTCGAGCCTGTCACAAGACCTGCTGTGATCAATAAAACTACTCTATTCCCACCTCCTGCTTACCATTGGCTCAGTCCAGCATCGCTCTGCTTTGCAGCCTCCTGTGTCATTCCCGCAGCCGATACCTCACTTCCTTTCAAGGCTGAGGAGCACCGGTAAAGTACAGTGTACCAACGCTTGCCTCCTTTATCTCCTGTTTGGGAACACTTTTTTTTATTTATGCTTTCATCCCGTCGATGCTTGTTTTGCCGTCCGCTTCCGGCGCTGCTTATTTTGCTGTCCGCTTTAATGCAGGTACTATTTTGTTTGCTAAGACCCTTTATGTTGTCATTTTGAGGAACTTTTTTTTTAAATAGTTCGTTTTTACGCTGACGTGCCTCATTTTCTTAGCTTAGCGCAGTGTCCGCGTGTCTTCTTTTTATTTTTTTCACCTATAGGGCCAACCCTTACCCTCCCTTACTCCGTCCCCCGCCTCTGCAGCACAAATGGGGCAGCCTCTCCTCCGGTTGCAGTCAGTGCTCCTGCAGCTGCCCTGGACCCGCCTTCGTCACTTTCACTCTCCCAGCCCAGCCATGGACCAGGGGGAGGAGGAAGAATCTGTGAACTTCCACAGGGCTCGGCTACAGAAAGCAGTCTCCATTATAATAAATCTAGATGTGGGAAAAGGGTGTGTGTTTGTTTTAATAGCGCTTGTGTTTTCAGCTGATCCTCGTTAATTGCTTGCAAACTAACGCGGAAAGGCTCAAAACACAAGCTCTTGCAGCTTGTGTTTTAAGCTGATCTTCGCCCCTTCCCTCCAGCCCCTCTCTCCTGATTTACTTTGTTTTTAACAACCAAGCACAGCAGAGAGATTTCAAGTTATCACATGTCTGGCGTGGGAACCTTTAACATTAGAACATGTGCAGTTTTCCTTTTCTGAGGCAAACAAGCAACACTAGAAAAGCAACTTACACCGATGTGTGACGTCTTGGGAAATCTGAGGTGCTCCAGGTAACATTCACTCCAAAACAGCACAATGGATTTGCAAAGCATGTAGCCAGAAGATGAGAGACTTTCTGTCAGCCCACACACAGATCTCTCTTCCAAACTCAGCCTTTGCTCTTAGGGCATATGTTTAAAGTCCGCTATGAAGCCACTGTTAATGTGTAACCCACAGCTGCCACTGAGTGCTGTTACTCTCACTCCTTATTCCAATGTCTCTTTCTCTTACCCCTCCATTTTTCTGTCATCACCACTTGCTGCTCTTATGATCTCTTCTTAAGGGCTGGACTGAGTTTGTGACTTGTGGGGACCCCCTCTCTGTTTATGGAGATGTGGGAAGTCTTTTTAATTTTTACTCATGATTCATCGCTCTCTATCGAGACAGGACACTTTTGCCATCATCAACCTCTGCTGGAAACATCTCCTCCCAAGTAATGGAGCAAGGACTCACAATGAGACTTGCTCGGAAGCAATCCTCTCATTGTATTAAAATTAATTGTATTAAAATCTATGTATTGTTTTACTAATACTACGCATACATTACATTCAGTATCATAGAGAAGCTTGCCTATGTGTGTTTGCTAATAAATAACTCTTGTCTAATCCAAAATGGCTGCTAAAACGCTGGAAACTTACTGCGCATGTGTCAACCATATCACGTGGTATGACGTCTTAATCTGCTTGGAGGGAATCCTTTGCTTCTGCGCAGTGCATGATAAAATGGCTGCTTAATGTTCTCACATGCTAAGCTTACGCATTGCCGAAATTAATAATGTGGTATATTAACGCTACTAATGCGGGTTAGATATTGAAAATTAAATGGGAATAGAGTAGAATTAGGAGGTCTACAGTGAAACAATTTATTTGTGATTTTAATGTTTTCTTCTTTGACTTTCTTATTAGTTCGTAAATGGGCCTGGGTTGGTTGAACTGCAACTCGAGAGACATTGGTTCTGCGCATGCGCCCTGCAAGGCTAACCAGAGGAAGCGATGAAGTCAACTTGAAAGCCCTCCAAGGTCGCAAAGCCTGGTTCACAAGTTCATCTGAAATGTACCTGAAGTCGCAACAAATTTATACAAATTGTATTAAAGAATCAATGGGAAACGGGTGGGAAATAAAGCAAATGTATTAATTGAGAGGGGCGGTATTTTAAAGACAATGGGCTTAAGAAAATGAATTAAATTGATATGGTGTGAGGATCAACCCCCTGTCCCTGTCCAATCAGAACTAGTGGTCCCATAATTTTGAAACATTAATGGGAGGTACATGGGCGTAGAAGGGTATAATAGATATAGAATTAGCTAATTAGTTAGCATTAGCACAAGCTCAAGCACTGGCAGATACAGAAGAGCAGGCGTACAGAACAAGCTGATCGATTACAGACTGAACCGCTGTCCAGGGAGGTCCTGAGGTGGGGGCGGCGGAGTCCATTAGAAGGAAGAGACGGAGGAATCGAGGAGGAACGAAGTGTCAGAGAGGGGAACGGCGCAGGCGTCGTTGGTAGAGAGGTCACCTATCCTGTCCTGAACCTGGTCTGGAGGTGTTTGGTTTTCATCTTTCCGGGAATCCATTTCCAACTCCTTGTCTAAGGGGTTTGGTTCTCACACTTCTAGGTAACTATAAGCAAACTTTAGAAAATACTGCTGTCTCTATCTTCTCCTTTCTGAGGGACCGTCATTTGTGATTATTAGGTGATCTATAACGAGAGTGCTTCCTCCTTGGTAAATGATTAAGCCGCCTTAAACTGAACTCAGACAAGACGGAAGTCCTCATCCTGGGCTCATCACCCTCCGCCTGGGACGACTCCTGGTGGCCCCCGGCCCTGGGCACCGCGCCCAAGCCAACGGACCACGCACGCAACCTGGGCTTCATCCTGGACTCCTCCCTGTCGATGACCAGACAAGTCAACGCCGTCTCATCTTCATGCTTCAACACCCTGCGCATGCTCCGCAAGATCTTCAGATGGATCCCCACTGAAACCAGGAAGACCGTCACCCAGGCACTCGTCACCAGCCGACTGGACTATGGGAACACCCTCTACGCCGGAACCACAGCCAAACTTCAAAAAGACTCCAGCGCATCCAGAACGCCTCCGCATGACTCATCCTGGACATCCCCCGACACAGCCACATCACCGGACACCTGAAAGACCTGCACTGGCTCCCCGTCAGCAAGAGAATAACGTTCAGACTCCTCACCCACGCACACAAGGCCCTCCACGACCTGGGCCCAAAGTACCTCAACGACCGCATGACCTTCTACACGCCCACACGCCAGCTACGATCAACCAGCCACGCCCTCGCCACCGTACCACGCATCCGCAGAACCACCGCCGGAGGAAGATCCTTCTCCTACCTGGCAGCCAAGACCTGGAACTCCTCCCCACTCACCTTCGGCGAACCCAGGACCATCTCTCCTTCAGGAAGCAGCTCAAGACCTGGCTGTTCGAGCAGTAACTTACCCCCTCCCCCAGCGCCTTGAGACCCTCCCGGGTGAGTAGCGCGCTCTATAAATGCCGTGATTGATTGATTGATGTGCCTTGTATTTTACTCTGCTAAAATGTTAGATAAACATTTTAAAACTTTCTGAGTTGGTGATTATTTTTACTATATGAATTGTATTGTATTTTCTCATTTTAAACTTCCCAATTTAGCAAAGGGTCCATTGGTAAGTCATTACTCTTCAATCAGGAAAGGTAATTGGTAGCAGGGATTTTGATAAAGAGTACAACTGACCCCACCAGCGGAGTTTGCTAGTGTAGTATGAATGAATGGGCCCAGGTGAGTATTCTGTGTATGAATGCTTGTTGCTAGTAACCCGCTGGATCAGTTTTCTGGTTATCAGAGGATGGTTTTGCTTTGTTAATTGGGTAATGAGACTATTATATTTTATGAACTAACATCCGTTATTGTTTAAAAGTTTTGTTTTATGTTGTCTAGAAATCCCCGGGGAAGAATAGCGGATGGTAAGTGGAAACCATACTGCAGTGAGGTTATCTGTCAGGCAGAATTAGTACTGAAAAGTTAAGCAGGACTATCAGTACTTGTTAGGGACTCTGTGTGAGAGTGAGTGACAGCAAAGGAATACGCTGGTGAAAATTTGATGTTATATCACCTAGAAAGGGTAACATTGAAGGAGTAGCAGATATTTTGAAGCTTATGTGAAGAGTAAACGGAAGGGTTTTACTCGTAGTGTATGAAGAGTAAGCGGAAGAGTTTTACTCGTAGTGTATGACTAGTAAACGGAAGGGTTTTACTAAGTATGAGAAAATCTACTCTTTAATTTAGAAAAACTGGCACGATAGCGAATGTTTTATGTTGTTATTAAAATTTAATTGAAAGTATTGAAGAATTGCAGTTAGCGTACGATTTTTGTGAAGGGAGGGTCAGCAGCAGGAGTAGAAGCTGACATCATAAGGGCCGCGCTGGGATTGGTTGAGACAGCGGGCGTGGAACGAGTCATGTAAAGGAGGGGTCAGTAGTTAGGAGTAACACTGACGTCACAGGTGCCGCGCTGGTATTGGTTGAAACAGCGAGGGACAGTGAAGCGCAGATTGTAAAGGAGGGGTCATCAGACAGACGTCACAGAAAAAGCCTCGCAAGGATTGGTTCCGAGAAAAAGTGCAAGTTTGAATCTAATTGGTTGTCAGAATAGAAGTAGAAATCTTAGTGGATGGTGGAGATTATATGTGGAAAAGTGATCCGACTTTGACAGAAACCCGTCCAGACAGAAGATATTTAGGATTTACAGAATATAATTTTATACATAGATATTTACCCAAAATGTACGGAGAAAAGAGAAAGATGTCATTTTTACAAAAGATCAAAAATTCTTTTAAGAAGGATAAAACGATCAAAACTAGAGAAGGAATTCTCATTCCACCAGCAAAAACGCCCGCCTCATTTATAATGATGGAGAGGGGTTATCATACTTGTATATGGTTAGAAAATTGGATAGAATACACAAAAGATGATGGGATATTAGCTTTTCCAGAGAATGGTACTTTCAATGGGAGAGTTTTGCAGAATTTGAGAATAAGAATGAATGAACTAGAACCCAGACCAAGATTAACGCAATACAAAGCTCTAGAGGAATGGGAAACAGAAGCATTTGAACGTGATAGACCAAGAAGCAATAGGGGTTACAGGGGATTTTTCCCTAGACACCAGAATGAGTCGAGAGAAAGTCAGATGAAACAATGGAGACGAGCGATGCTTACCGAAGGTTTGTATCCAGTATTTGTGACAGAAGAGCCGTTAGGGAATAAATGCAAAGAAAAGACTAAACATTTGACAGGATTTGGAGAATCCGAAGATGAATTTATGGAAGAAATATTAAAGAACCCTCCACCATATCAGGAAGGGTCAAGTGGATGTTCTCCAAGTGCACCAGTAATGAGGACACCATTGGTACCTCAAGTACTGCATAATCCACCAGATATCAGAGTATTGCAGGATAAGGAGAAAGAGGCTTTAGACAGAAACAGAGCAGAATTAATACAGAAAATAACACAGTTAAATGTACATTCTGATTCTTTGACTATACCTGTAACCATTGGTCCAGTAGTTCCATTATATGGCGACAAAGTAAATTATCCCAAACCTCTAGTTATGCCTACACCTGTGAATGTTCCTAAACCTGAAGCAGTAGTAATGGTTGATGATCACTTCAGTGATTGTGAATCTATGATTTCATTAATGGACTTGCCTATTCGAGAATCTGTAAATAGTACTCCTAGAAGAACCACACCTGGTTGCTCGAAAGATGTAAATATAATAACATATTCAGGAACTAAAAGTGCCACAGTAGTAACACCAGAAGATTTGGAAAGGTGGGCACAGGGAACAGAAAAACAGAGTTCACCCCCAAAGATTATGGACATCTACAAATTAAAAGTCGAATTAGAAGAAATGATAGCAGGCAATGTAGGAGTAGATCGTCTGAATACCTACAATGAAGAAGAACTATTGTTCGTATGTAGGAGCATAACTAGAAATGTAAAGATATTTCATGAGAAATTATCAGATTTGGCCGTACAAATGGGAATTGAAATAGGGAAATCAAAAGTATTGCAGAGACCATACAGAGCTGAATTCAGTGATAAAGATTTGGAAAATATGAATGCCTCTGGTAGAAAACTACAAATTAAAGAATTAATGTCAGTATTACAGAAATGGGGAGAACTAGATAAATGGAAAACCAGATGGACAAAGAAAAAGGAAGAGGCACGTTTCAGCAGAACGACCTCTGAATATTTATTGAAGGAAACAGGGAAAGTAGAACAGATGTACCCGATGCGGGAGGTTCCAGGAGGAGGTTACGTCCATGTTCCATGGAGTAGACAAGACATTTTGTCATTTACGAATGATTTCCCGAAATTGAGAGAAAAACCAGTTGAATGGTACAAACAGGTTGAAAGGTTTGTAAAGGTTTCAAAGGTTTTATTGAAAGATTTAGATGGATTGTTCGACATAGGGGTACCTGCGGATTTATGGACAGATTGTAAGATTACAGTTGATTGGCCTAGTGAGGAATATCCTAGGGATCCGAAGACAGGTGCCCCATCAACCGATGTGATGAAAAAGTATCACCAGGTATTAACGTATTTGAAAGGGAAGATCCCACCAAAAGAAACAGATTCGGTAAAAATAGATAGAACAACCCAAGAAGCTAGCAAATCTGTACACTCCTATTATGAGCGCCTATTACAGGTGTTCAAGCAGTATAGTGGGTTTGAAGACATCGGAGACAAAAATATGAGCCAGTTTGTTTATCGATTCGTTTATGGTCTAAAACCAGAGATTTGTCAGATGATTAAGCAGCACATGTTGTGTTGGCAAGGGAAATCAATCGATGAGATTTTGAAATATGCCAAATATTGTGGAGACGATATTGAAGATAGGCATAAGAAATTACAAGAAAAAGTGATGTGGGCTCAAGTGAAAATGGCTGAACGACAGGGAATCAATTTAGACAATCCCACGGAAACTCAGGGGAAAGAATCTGGGTCGAATGTTGATACAGGAAATAATGGGAAAATGAGAGGACGAATGAGTAGAGAAGAGGCTAAAAAGAAATTTCCTTGTCATGGATGCGGAAAGTTGGGGCATTGGAAGAACGAATGTAAAAAGATTCAAAATAATAATGACCCAAATCATAATTTAAATTCACAGACGCAGAATGACTCACAGCAGGGTGTAAATCTACAAAGTCAGTTGCCACCTGCACCCATGCAGGGTAATGTGAGCAGAGCAAGGCACGGTACAGACAACGGATTCCAAGGAGGAAGTGGTAAGAATGATTATGTGACTTCACAATTTCTTTTACAGGATAATTTCAGTCCATATACTGATCAATGACGGTGCCTAAGAGAGGGGGAGAAGGAGTGCGTACTTGGCGCATCCTTCGCGGTAGATCAGTCAGGTCCATATGTTGAAGGGAAAATAAAAGGTAATGATATCACCTTTCTTTTGGACACTGGTGCTACCAGGTCTACTGTAAGAACAGCAGACATCCCAGACCTTCCTCTCTCTGGAGAAGCTATCCAAGTAGTGGGCGTAGCAAATCAGAAGATTAGAACACCTCTTACAGAACCTATGGAAGTAAGAATAGGAAACTTCCGGGAAATGCACCAATTTGTAGTGTGTGATTCAAGTCCAGTAAATTTATTGGGCAGAGACTTTCTGTGCAAAATGAATTGCACTATGTTCTGCACACCGGATGGTGTGGCAGTACAGACCCCAGATGAAGATCATGTATACAAATTCATGATAGCCAAACAGGGTACAGAGGTAGATGAAATGTTTTCCTTGATAACAAAAGATGATTTACCAGAAGAGTTAAAGACTACAGTGAACTCAAAGGTATGGGATTTTACTGGAAAAGAAGTAGGTCTAATGGCAAATATAGACCCAGTAAAAATAACTGTAAAAGAAGGCGCAATTTTCCCAAACACTAGACAGTATAAAATGAGTGCTGAAGTAAAAGCAGGAGTTATTGACGAAATTGACAGGATGGTAAAACAAGGCATATTAAAAGAAGTGTTGAGTATCCCTTGTAATTCACCAATCATGGGGTTGAAGAAGCCAAGCGGAAAATACAGGATTGTACAGGATTTGCGGAAAATTAATAAAATTGTGGTATCTTGTTGTCCTATAGTACCAAATCCTGCAGTAATCCTATACCAAATACCTTGGAATGCAGAATGGTTTACTGTAATTGACTTGTGCCAAGCATTCTTTTCGATTCCATTGCACCCAGATAGTCAGTATTTATTTTCTTTTAAATTTGAAAACAAAGTTTATGTGTGGAATTGTGTTCCTCAAGGGTACACTGAAAGTCCTTCCATATTTAATCAGATACTGAAGAAGTGTTTAGAAAAAGTAGTAATGCCTGGGAAATCAGTTCTGGTTCAATATATAGACGATTTATTGATCGCATCTAGAACCTATGACGATTGTGTCACAGATTCAATTGTACTTCTCAACCATTCGGCTGAGGAGGGTCATAAAGTATCACCTGAAAAATTACAGTTTTGTACAAACGCAGTTAAATATTTGGGACACCAAATTGAGAGAGGCAAAAGAAGAATAACCTCTGAAAGAATAAAAATAATTAAACAAATGAAATTGCCAGAGACCCAAAGAGAAGTGAGAATGTTTCTTAAAATAGTGGGTTACTGTCGACAATGGATTGTAGGATTTTCACTACTAGCAAAGCCTTTAATTCAGTTAACCAAAAAGAAGGCAATGGACCCAGTTGAATGGAATGATGAAAGTGCAAATGCATTTGTAAAACTAAGAAATGCTTTGTGCGAGGCACCTGCTCTGGGCATGCCTGACTATACAAGAGAATTTGCACTATTTTGCTACGAAAGAGAAAATTGTGCACTGTCAATCCTAACGCAAAGACATGGGATGGACAGGCGTCCCATAGCATATTTTTCTGCTACTTTAGACCCAGTAGCCGCAGCATTGCCAGGCTGCTTGAAAGCAGTAGCTGCTACATGTAGGAGTATCGAACAAAGTGAGTCAATAGTAATGGGATATCCTGTTACAGTGTTTGTCCCACATGCTGTTGTAATACTGTTGACAAGAACCAGAACTCATTACCAACCACAGGGGCAGCCCAACACACCTGAACCAGGGGCAGTCAGTTGAATAATACTAACAATAGTTCAAGAAACAATTTACTCAAAAATACACTATTTACAAAACTATATCACCCTAAATAAGAAATGACATGAAGAAAAAGAAAAGGGAGATAAAGTAATACCCATATGCAAGGAAATATTAGAAAAATATATAACAAATTTATTACATTTAATGAATACTAAAACAGTTAAAACAATGACACTCAATACAGTGTGCTGGTACACAAACAATATATATTACAAACCAGACACGTGGCAGACGAAAAATTACACGTCACAAAAAGAAGAAACAACATATAACAAAATAATGTGTCCTTCATCAATTTTATGGCACATATATGTCGACGGCGTTTCGACCACTGTAAAATTACACGGTCATCTTCAGGACTGAAAATTTGTTTGAGCGTCCAAAATTCTATTTCAAGAAATAGTCCAACCCTGTATTACTTGCATGGATTGGAACAATATCTCACATTAAGGTAGACAATGGCGGCACGATGTAAAACCGTCCATGAATATAAACTTTCAGACTGGCAGTCTTTGTCCACACAATTTAGCAGATCATGCCAGTAAGCAGGCGAACAAATCACCAATGCACTTCCACGCCACAGAGGACCGGAACGTCCGGCTTTCGGAATTTGCTACCGCAGGAGGGACGTTCCGGTCCTCTGTGGCGTGGAAGTGCATTGGTGATTTGTTCGCCTGCTTACTGGCATGATCTGCTAAATTGTGTGGACAAAGACTGCCAGTCTGAAAGTTTATATTCATGGACGGTTTTACATCGTGCCCGCCCATTGTCTACCTTAATGTGAAATATTGTTCCAATCCATGCAAGTAATACAGGGTTGGACTATTTCTTGAAATAGAATTTTGGACGCTCAAACAAATTTTCAGTCCTGAAGATGACCGTGTAATTTTACAGTGGTCGAAACGCCGTCGACGTATATGTGGCCATAAAATTGATGAAGGACACATTATTTTGTTATATGTTGTTTCTTTCTTTTTTGTGACGTGTAATTTTTCGTCTGCCACGTGTCTGGTTTGTAATGTATATTGTTTGTGTACCAGCACACTGTATTGAGTGTCATTGTTTTAACTGTTTTAGTATTCATTAAATGTAATACATTTGTTATATATTTTTCTAATATTTCCTTGCATATGGGTATTACTTTATCTCCCTTTTTCTTTTTCTTCATGTCATTTCTTATTTAGGGTGTGTATAGTTTTGTAAATAGTGTATTTTTGAGTAAATTGTTTCTTGAACTATTGTTAGTATTATTCAAGAACCAGAACTCAGCATCTCACACCTAGTCGGATGACAAAATATGAGCGAATAATCCTTGGAGCTGAAAATGTGACTATAGAAAGGTGTACAGTTGTTAATCCAGCTACACTGTTACCAGATCCCAATTGTGAAGAAGTTAAGGATGAAACAGAACATGACTGTTTACAGGTTACAGAATTGTGTACCAAACCACGTCCGGACATACAGGAAGTGCCACTTAAAACTCCAGACAGGGAGCTGTTTGTGGATGGTTCATGCCTACGGCATGAAGATGGCAAATTAAGTGCAGTTTATGCTGTATGTGAACTTTCAGGAATAGTCGAAGCATCCTATTTACCAGGAGTCAAATCTGCACAAGTAGCTGAATTAATCGCTTTGATTAAAGCCTCCAAAATTGGGAAAAATGTGAAAGTAACCATATTTACGGACAGTCAATAAGGATATGGGGTTGTGCATGATTTTGGCCAACTGTGGATGCAGAGGGATTTCATGACTTCTTCAGGATCCCCAATCAAAAATGGGCAGTTTGTAAAAGAATTGTTGGAGGCAATACAATCACCAAAAGAATTGGCAGTGGTGAAATGTGCCGCACACCAGTCAGGAAATGACTGGGTGGTAGCCGGTAACAGATATGCAGACTTATTTGCTCAACATTGTGTCAGAAACAGGCTGGCTGTAAACCGAAAGGTTAAAAAGATGGGAATCAGCTGCCAACTTATGATGTGTTCGCCACCTGAGACATGGAATGATGTGAGACGATTGCAAGATGATGCTGAGGAAAGTGAAAGGGAGGTTTGGATTAAGATAGGATGTACCAGAAGAGCAGATGATGACATATGGGTTTACTCAGACGGCAGACCAGTCATGCCTGATTGTTTAATTTCCCAAATGGCCAGAATGTACCATGGAGACTCACATGTAGGGAGAGATGCCATGATTAGACTTTTCCGACAAAGTTGGTATAATCCAAAATTTAGGGCTGCAGCAGAGAGTCTTTGCCAGAGGTGTTTAACTTGTCAAATGTACAATCCAGGAAGAAAAACAGTAATTGGGTTGGGAAAAATTGGAAAAGCAGAAGGTCCATTTGTAAGATTACAGCTAGATTTCATCCAGCTACCACCATGTAAAGGTTTAAAATACATACTTGTCATAGTGTGTCTGTTATCAAAGTGGGTGGAGGCTTACCCTACCAGGAGGAATGATAGTATAACAGTTGCCAAACTACTGTTGCGAGAACTCATTCCTAGGTTCGGTTTCCCAGTAACTTTGGAATCAGATAGGGGAAGTCATTTCAATAACGATGTAATTCGAGTCATCTGTGCTGCATTTAACATCGAACAAAAATTGTACTGTGCATACCGCCCAGAGGCTTCTGGAGTGGTTGAACAATTGAATGGCACAATAAAGTCGAGATTGTCAAAAATGTGTGCATCTACATCGTTAGGCTGGCCAGATGCATTGCCACTTGTCCTAATGGGACTCAGAAGCATTCCTGACAGAAATACAGGATTGAGTCCACATGAAGTTGTCATGGGACGAGCAATGAGACAAACTCATGTACCTGGAAATAAACTGCTGAACATAACTGATGATATGGTTTTAGATTATTGCAAAGGATTGGCTGATCTGGTGCGTTCTGTCTCTCATCAGGTTGGAGAAGACGCAGTTTCCAGGCAGCCTGAACAAGAGCATGATCTGAACCCCGGAGACTGGGTGGTAGTGAAGCATCACACCAGAGAAACGTGTCTATCACCCAGGTGGGGCGAACCTCGTCAAGTGATATTGGTGACAAACACAGCAGTGAAATGAGCTGGCCTACCTAATTGGATTCACGTAAGCCATACCAAGAGGGTGCCAGATCCTGAAGAAAGAAGTCCTCAGTCAGTATCAATAGCTGTGGAAGCTGAAGGTTGGACAGCTGAAGAATCGCAAGTGATAGATTCTGGAATAGCTGAAGAAGAACAACCGAGCACAAGTCAGGACTGGATACCAGTGGTTGATGTACCTGAGGTCTTTATCAAAACAAGGAGCAGAACTCAACTTGAAGATTTGAGTGAGGATCAGATAGGTGTAGAAGAACGAGCTCAGGGTAGAGAGGTCAAAGTTACAAAAGAACCTGAGCAGGACCAGATAGGGAAAGGAAGCTGTGCTCAAATTGACAACTGAGCAACAAAATTTGAGCAGGGACAGACAGGTTTAGAAGAATACGGTCAGGATGCAGAAGTACCAAGTGCAATAAGCCCTGATCAGGACCAGTTAGAACAAGAAAATAACGTTCAGGAAGAAGAAAATCAAGAAACCATTGAACATGAAAATTACAAGCAGGAAGATGGCAAACCTGAACAAGGCCAGTTAGCAGAATCTCACATTCAGGCAACTGAAGAAACAACAATAAGACCTGAACAAGAACAGATCGAATGGGAAATTGAAGTTGAAGAAAACCAAATTGTGCCACATCTTGAAAATAAAGAAATTGCTGGAAAAGGACTTGAGAAGTTAAAAATACAGTGCAACCAAAGAAAGTCAGAAAAGGTGATCATTGGCCTAGTGTCATCAAGAGAGTGAAGTATCATATTGTAACTCAAAGTGAAGACCCAGAGCAAGTAAATGAAGTAACAAGTTTATCTGGGACAGACCAAGTGGGGCCAAAACCCGAAAAAGCAAAAGACTAAAAGTTGTGAACAATAAGTTTAAAGGACCTGATTGGACTTACATAATTCTTGAAGATTGCGAAAGTTCTGAAACAAGCGAAAGTGGTGACGAAGGAACAAGTGCAGAACTGACGTATGAAAAAGAAGTGAAACCACCTTGATAACGTTAAAAGAGAAAAGAAAGAAGAGAAATCTTCTTAGTCAAAATGGCTGAGGACGGAGTTTCTGGGAAACCGAAACGAAAATGTTGGAAAAGATGCTGTGCTATATGCATATGTAGTCTGGTAGTGGTACTTATAGTATGGTTAGTTCTGATCGTAGCAATTCCTTACCTTATGCTAATGGATAAAGAGAATAGCAATGATACTAAAGGAAGGATAGATAACATGAAAAGTGACAGAGTAGAACTAGAAGCAGAGGATGAACCAGATTTTCATCACATGGTAACAGGTAAGGACACTAGCTTAAATGTCTTTACTAAATTATTATTTCAGTACGTAGATACAATGGAGGTTAATGATTGTTATGTCTGTATGAAATTACCTGAGTCAGTAGCAGAAGGTTTAACATATCATCATTTACCTTTAACCTATGGTATATCATGTAGTGTATTGACTAGTTTATTTTATAGAACAGGAAACTTCAATATTATTATTCAAATATAGATGTGATATTTTCAGAGGTTCCTATTCGCAAGAAATTGAACCCAGTGCTTAGTAGTCAAGGTTCGCAGTTTATGGGAGAATTTTTCTTAACAATGAAGTCAATAGATATAACACATGCACATAGAAGCAATCTAACATGTTCATTAAGTGAAGAAGAGAAAGTGTTTTTAAACCTAGTGGAGGATAGACGAAATTCCAACAGAAGGCATCTGAGCATAAGGCTCATCTTCCACCTTGGGCTGAGAAAGAGGGTATTTATACACCTGGCAAGGCTCAAGCTGCTATGGCTCTAGATTTTGAAAAGACTGGGAAATTATGTCTTCATAGATTAAAAACTGAGTATAACAATGTTTTTATTGGTACCAGTGTATGTGAACACAATTTTCTGATTCTTGGAGGTTGGGGATTAAAAGGAGGAACAGATACTGTTTTTCCTGGAATTTATTATGTGTGTGGGAATAAGGCTTATTTTAGGCTTCCTGCACGGTGGTACGGAAGTTGCTATTTTGGAATAGTATTTCCAAAAATATATCATGTAAAAAGAAACACTGGGAGCAATGAAAATAATAGTGAAATAACACGTAGTAAAAGAGCTAGTTTTTCAGAAATTGTAGGTGATATATTTGGTGCATTGATACCTTCAGTGGGAGTGATTCTGAACTCAAGGAGAATATGTAAATTGTCTACAGTGGTTGATCGTTTATCAACGGATACTGCTGGAGGTTTTCTAATGATTAATGCGGAGATGGTTGCGATTAGATCTATGGTTATGCAAAATCGACTTGCTCTTGATATCGTATTAGCAAAAGAGGGCGGAGTCTGTAAAAGTTGAAAACAAAACATTGTTGCACATACATACCTGACAAAAGTGCAGAAATTGGAACATACATAAAGAATATTACTAAACTTGAGAAGGAACTGAAACCACTGGAAGTTGATAGTGTATGGGAAAGATTGACAAATAGTATTGCGTCAATTGGAACCTGGTTTGCTAATGTAGGGAAAGGATTTATAGGCAAAATATTAGTACCATTAGTAGTAGTAGCAATGACAATACTGTCAATAATACGATGGTGTAAATGTTGCAGGAAGAAAGGAACATATAGAGTAACTGAAAGAGGGAAGAAACGTAAAATTGATAAGGTTGAATTAGAAGACCTAAAAAGTGAATTATATAAGAAATTGAAAGGAAACGACCAAAATAGAAAGTGTAAGAATGAAAGGGTGAATGAAATATGCTAGGTTGGCATCTGGTTGTGGGTAATTTTGATGGCTCAGAAACGCCATCAGAGAGGGGATTGATGGAGCAAGGACTCACAATGAGACTTGCTCGGAAGCAAACCTCTCATTGTATTAAAATTAATTGTATTAAAATCTATGTATTGTTTTACTAATACTACGCATACATTACATTCAGTATCATAGAGAAGCTTGCCTATGTGTGTTTACTAATAAATAACTCTTGTCTAATCCAAAATGGCTGCTAAAACGCGGGAAACTTACTGCGCATGTGTCAACCATATCACGTGGTATGACGTCTTAATCTGCTTGGAGGGAATCCTTTGCTTCTGCGCAGTGCATGATAAAATGGCTGCTTAATGTTCTCACATGCTAAGCTTACGCATTGCCGAAATTAATAATGTGGTATATTAACGCTACGAATGCGGGATAGATATTGAAAATTAAATGGGAATAGAGTAGAATTTGGAGGTATACAGTGAAACCATTTATTTGTGATTTTAATGTTTTCTTCTTTGACTTTCTTATTAGTTCGTAAATGGGCCTGGGTTGGTTGAACTGCAACTCGAGAGACATTGGTTCTGCGCATGCGCCCTGCAAGGCTAACCAGAGGAAGCGATGAAGTCAACTTGGAAGCCCTCCAAGGTCGCAAAGCCTGGTTCACAAGTTCATCTGAAATGTACCTGAAGTCGCAACAAATTTAAACAAATTGTATTAAAGAATCAATGGAAAACGGGTGGGAAATAAAGCAAATGTATTAATTAAGAGGGGCGGTATTTTAAAGACAATGGGCTTAAGAAAATGAATTAAATTGATATGGTGTGAGGATCAACCCCTGTCCCTGTCCAATCAGAACTAGTGGTCCCATAATTTTGAAACATTAATGGGAGGTACATGGGCGTAGAAGGGTATAATAGATATAGAATTAGCTAATTAGTTAGCATTAGCACAAGCTCAAGCACTGGCAGATACAGAAGAGCAGGCGTACAGAACAAGCTGATCGATTACAGACTGAACCGCTGTCCAGAGAGGTCCTGAGGTGGGGCGGCAGAGTCCATTAGAAGGAAGAGACGGAGGAATCGAGGAGGAACGAAGTGTCGGAGAGGGGAACAGCGCAGGCGTCGTTGGTAGAGAGGTCACCTATCCTGTCCTGAACCTGGTCTGGAGGTCTTTGGTTTTCATCTTTCCGGGAATCCATTTCCAACTCCTTGTCTAAGGGGTTTGGTTCTCACACTTCTAGGTAACTATAAGCAACTTTAAAAAATACTGCTGTCTCTATCTTCTCCTTTCTGAGGGACCGTCATTTGTGATTATTAGGTGATCTATAACGAGAGTGCTTCCTCCTTGGTAAATGATTAAGTGCCATGTGCCTTGTATTTTACTCTGCTATAATTTTAGATAAACATTTTAAAACTTTCTGAGTTGGTGATTATTTTTACTTTATGAATTGTATTGTATTTTCTCATTTTAAACTTCCCAATTTAGCAAAGGGTCCATTGGTAAGTCATTACTCTTCAATCAGGAAAGGTAATTGGTAGCAGGGATTTTGATAAGAGTATAACTGACCCCACCAGCGGAACTTGCTAGCGTAGTATGAATGAATGGGCCCAGGTGAGTATTCTGTGTATGAATGCTTGTTGCTAGTAACCCGCTGGATCACAAGAGAGTACTGAATTCCACTAATTCCTCCACCTGTTTATTTTGCCTGTTTCGTTTGTACCACTTTTTCTTTCCCTTTCTCTCGCTCCCCTCTTTTTCACATTTCTTTATTGTTTTGCCCTTCTCTCTTCACTTTTCCCTTGTCTCTCCTCCCCACTATCTTCTTTATCCGCCGTTCCTTTCCTTAGCTGCCTTTCTCTTGTCCTCTCCTGGGCGTAGTTCACGGAGTTTTGCTACGCGGAACTCCGCGAAGTTACAAAAAAACTCCGTGAAGTTCCGCGAGTGGCGGAGTGCAGTGCGAACTGCAGTTTGTGATGCTATTCCTGCCGCTCGGGTAGAAATTCTACCCGAGCGGCAGCTCGCGCTCGCGAACTTACCGTTCGCGATCGCGAGCGGGGAAAAAACTCCGCTGCACATCGCGAAGCGGAGTTTTTTGCACTCAGCGAGCTCCGCGGATTGCAGAGTGCAGAAAACTCTGCAAACTCCGCGAACGGAGCGAAGTTCACCGCCCAGGCCTACTCTTATACCGCTCTCCCCTCCCGTTTTTGTTCCTTAAACCTTAAACTCGTTCCTGTTTCTTATTTCTCTTTCTCTTCTTCCTATCGATAGATTTCTGCAAGCAATTGCAATGCAATAGGTCTTTCATTTGTTAAAGTTAGAGCTGTTGGCGTTGAAAATGACAATGTTTTTTACTTTTGCTTTTTTATAGCAATCTTATAGCACTATGCAAATATAATTACTCCACTGTAAATAAAAAACAAAAGTAAAACAATTGTCATTTTCAACGTCAACAGCTCTAACTTTAACAAATGCAAGACCTATTGCATTGCAAATGCTTCTTTAAGTTTGTAATTTTACTAGAAATACCAAGAGTTAATAACTTGCGGCAACTGCAAAAAATCTGCTGCTTTTTCTTAGTATTATAAAAGAAGCAATCAACCATGTTGTTGTCTTATTGTGCTATGTAGTGGCCTAGCACTAACTGAACCCATAACTGAAGAAATTTACATTATTCTGTGGCTGCTCATTATGAGAACTGAGCTCCGACTAATTCCCACACACTGCTGTGTATCATAAGGAAATTGTCAATTTAGTTTGAATTCAAAAGAAGACTTGTGCTTAAAAGGAAGGGACATCAGAAACCGAAGCAATCCTAAAAGAAGCTTAGATATGGATAGTTCAGGATGTTTTGCAAATAGTAAAATCTCAGGAGTCAACAATCCTGGTAACAACCAGGGGTGTGTGAAATTTGTGTAATTTTGTTTTTGTGTAATTACGTAGCATTTATGAAAAATTATGCAAAATATACACGTAAACGTGGAAAATGCAAATCTGTCATTTGGCCCTATATTTTAGTGTGAAATATATCCTTACATAAATTTTTGACTTAAGGATGCATTTCACACTGAAAAATAGCATGAAAAACAGAATTGCAATGACCAACCGGCAAACAACAGCTCATGTGCTGATTGTTCAAGTTGTTCCTTTGCTCGCACGCTATACTTTTGCTGAGAACTGCAGTGTGATTATACAGTATGGCATAATGCCATCATTTCAGGAATTTTGCATAACAAGCATTACGTGAAATTCTTAAAATTCCATGAATTACGCCAGTGTAATTTAAATTTCACCCAGGCCTAATGACAATCACTCTGCTCTCCGTTAAGCAGAGCCAATTGTCATCATCCACCCCTCTACAAAACGTCAGGAGTGAGAAGACCTGTATGTTCAAGTTGGAGTTGAGAAAAATTGTGATTTCGAGCAGAGAATGCGCAGAGGACAAAGACATTGGATAACAGCATCTTGTGCCCCTTAAATAAAGATTCAAGGACCAACCCTAACTCTAGAAGTCAGATGATGAGGGGACAGATGAAGAATGCACTAAGAGGATAGTCTTCATCATCATTAAAGGGCATTATAAGTACCTGTAGAGTAGACAAAACAACAGGACCAGCATAAGAAAACTAGTACTAGAGGTTGAGTAGAAATTTAGCAATTTTAGAAAGAAATAGAGGCAGTAGAACCTGTAGTTGCACCCCTTGAGAAGTTAACAGAATGAGAGGAGTATAAAGAAACCCAAGCAAGACTCAAGGAGGACCATGGCGCATGCATGGTTGACCAATCTATGACCACAGGAACTAGAGGTGAATGGGGCTGCCACTAACAGTGTAGTATATAGCTTTAAAGTAGGGAAGTAATAGATACCTTCTTCCTCTTTGCATCTAAAATAACTAAGGGTATCTTTCTCATAACAGTTGGCTCTCAAGAAAAAATGGCAGTCCACTGGCAGCATTTTTAGTGGTGCAGTATAATTAGACCTGCCTGATGAGCAAATCATCAAATTATTCTCATAAACAGTTTATGATTGCAATATTCTGAACTGACCATAAAGGATTGCTACCAAAAATGTTAACAAATCTTTTATGAGTCTCTGAGGAGCTATGCGGAGATGCTCAAGTACAAAAACACATCCTCAAGCTGGTGGAGAGCAGAGTCTGGGAATATTAAGTGGGATTTACATGGGCCTCTCTAGGAAGAGTCCCTCTCTTACTGCAGCGCTTAACAAATATGATCCATGCCTGTGGGAAGTTAGATGAAGACTGGTCTATAAAAACGTGAGAGTATAATGTGTCAGGGAGGTTAGACTGGGAGAAACCAGAAACAACTTTTAATCATTACTTAATTCTGGCCTTCTGTGAACTGCTGCCCTCTGCTAATTGGCATCTAAAGATTTGTAGGCTCACCCCTTTTAAGGAAACCGTGACAACAGTAAACTGCAGACCAATCGTTCCAGAGGATGTTGTATGGAAGCTGGAGTGCCACCAGTCAAGCTACCAGCTTAGGGATGCTCCAAGAGCCAAGTGACATGATAAATTACTTTTTAGCTGACATTGTCCGATAGAACAAACAAAATGTGTTGCTCCTGATAATTATATGAATTTAATGAAAATCCAGGAAACAATGAACAAAGGGTCTGACCATGACTTTAAGTGATTTAGTTCAGGCTAAAAGTTCAATTGTCTGTGTACAGAGAATTGAGATTCACCTTACAGGTCTGCTACTATGTAATGGTTCTGCAACAAAATACTGTGATTTCCTGAACACCTGTATTTAAATTCAAATTTTATATTGTTATGAGGCGGCCAAGAAGTGGGGAGTAGAAGCCTGTTTCCTTCTCCATCACTATACCTAAAGCGGAGGGCGCCCTAATGCCCAGACTCCTCTGCCCCTATCCTTCCCTTCGATCAATTTTTTAAAAAATCGCTTGCATGTTTCTATTCTAATTTCTCTAACCATTGTTCCTTGTTGCATTTTGCATTTTTCGGCTTATTGCCACTGTTTACCTACATGTAGGTCATCAGCAAAAACACAAGTTTCATTTATTGTTCACAAATTAAGGCCTTTTGAAAACCTATCAAACTTTAAATGATAAGCAAATTACATTTTTTTATTTCATAAATATTTTCATGCAAAGTTGTTTTTCAATATTTTCCCAACATAATCACTTATTTACTTGGTTATTATTCTATGCATCTTGTGAATTTATGTAGTGTGGACTAGACACTATGGGCCAGATGTACGACCCGCCAATTAGCTACTCGCAAATTGGGATGCACAACAGTGTCTGAGACACTGTTTGCGATTCCCAATGGGGTCGCAAATTGCATGCCTCATGCATATTAATGAGGCTGTCGCAATTTGCGACCCCATTGGGAATGGCTGGCACTCCCAGGGATGGTGGCCTGCTGGGGTCACCAGACCTCCATGTCTGGGACTGCTTTTAAATAAAGCAGTTTTTTTTTTTTTAAATGCAGCCCGTTTTCCTTAAAGGAAAACGGGTTGCATTTAAAAAATAAAAATGAAACTTTTCAGTTTCAATTTTTTTAAGGCCAGGCAGTGGTCCCTGGGACCACTGCCTGCCCTTAAAAAATATTTGCCCATGCTTTCACAAAGGGGAAGGGGTCCCCAGGGGACCCCTTCCCGTTTGTGAGTGCTTTACCAATCTTCTGAGAAGGGTGGTAAACTGCGAGAGTTTTGCGACCGCAATTGCGGTCCCAAAACATTCTTACATAGCTTAAGGAGTCACTATTAGGAAGGGACGCCCTTGGAACGCCCCTTCCTAATAGCGAGTCGCTAATCCTGTTTTGCGAGTCGCAAATTGATTTGCAACTCGCAAAATAGGATTAGTACATGGGCCACAGGTTTTTTACGGGCGCAAACGGGTCTAAAACCCATTTGGGCCCGCAAAAAACCTTTGTACATCTGGCCCCTAGTCACAGGGCGTCAGAGCAATTTATACAATGCAAAATATAGTAGAAGGTTATGTGGGTGAAGTAAACGTTCTAATAAGTCCAAATATTATCAGTATATATAAAAAGCAGAAGGTAGGATAAGGTTTCATTCTAATTACAAAGGGACACTGACATAGAACTTTAAAAGAATAAAGCTGAATCTTTTGTAGAGAGAATACATTCTAGATATTCATCTGAGTCTTTGAGCAGAGGAAGCAGGGATTCAGAAGGGAGAGAACATTGGCACACCAATAGGTCTGGCCTTTGCTACAGAGCTATTGGCAATGTCAATGCTTATTTCATTTGCTATAGGTCAGTATAACTTTACCATTCCAAGATGACCAATACGTTTAGAAGCAATGTGTACAGCAGCAGCTGGTGACTTTTGAAAGTGGTGGGATATTTCACCCTCAATGCAGAATTGCAACTAGCAGCACAGACTGCATTAACCACAATCTTTTATATAACTTACCTTACCACCAGCGTTCAGATTCAATAAACTGTGCCCAAGATGTTCTGCTCCACAGACCACGCTCCCTGCACCACGCTTGGATGACTTCACATTTCAAGTGCGGATGCCACCCTGAGACGTAGCCCGTCATCTAAACTAATCCTGATGCTGCTTTCATACTGTTTGTATAAGTGAACAGTATGACAACAGCACCCGATTGGTTAGAGCAGTCAGAGACAACGCTCACAGGGAGACCTGTTGGCTGCATCTCAATTCTCCGGACTCACTGACGCAGTGCTAGTTGCCAGAGCTGAAGTAAGCATGTCTGGTTGCCCGTGGTTAAAGAAGCGGCCAAACTGACATTCGCACTTCATCTCACAGGGACAGGCAGGTTGGCTGCCAATCATCATGCCTGGGGAGCAGCCCACTTCTCCACCCAGGGGAAAGTTATAGGCAGAACAGACAGAGAACATTACTTGATCAGTATGTGACAGCTCACTCGCACATAGCGGGTCAACGCCCCTAGGCAGCCATCTTAGAATGTCTTTTCTCTAAGTTAATCTTAGTGAGTCTACTTAGCATTTCATCCTTCCAAGGTCAATAAAATTGCATCAATAATATATTGATTTTCAGCTCTAAAATGTTCAAAGTGGTGAACATTCGCTTTACAAATATATTAAACTGCTGACACAATGTATGTGGTGCAGCTTCACCATTACCTTTTTAAGGTTTGTGAAATCACCTAGAAAAGCCATTATCTCTGGCTTTTACTTCCTAATGTGCGTAAATCACATTATGCATTCCAGTCATTGCAAGTTTTAGCACATTTAAGCCAGATGTATTGTCTTTGCTAGCATTAATTCACACACCATAAAAAAAGTCATTCAGAAAGCCACAATACAATGTATTCTGGGTTGCTTGTGTTCCGGTTCAGGCAGGACCTGGCTTGGCAGTTTGGGCTTGACTGATCCAATTGGAGCAGGGTCAAGACTAGTTTGCATAAAGCTGAACCTAATTTGAGATGACATGGTGTGCAAAATAATGATTGATTGGGATGTGTCCCAAATAATTCCCAGTGGCTGAGATTAATTCAAGCATTCCATCCATCACTTTTTTGTATACTTTACAAGACAATGTGTAGCGTAATTGTATTGCTGTAGAACTCTGTGGTACTTATATTATCGACCTCAGAAGGATGAAAGAGTAATTGGACCTGCAGGAATTCAAACCTGTAACCATGATGTCAAACGCAGATTCTTGGATTCCAGGGGTCCCATGCATGTCAATTCACCATAATGCATGGGGTAGCAGAAGTGACATCACACATAACATGTTCATTTGTAAAGCACACGTTCACCTAAGGGTATCTTGGCGCTGAATAACAGGTGTTTATTGTTACCCAACTCAATGGTACTCATTTATTGATTTCAGAAGGATAAAAGGCTGAACAGACCCGCCGGGATTAGAAATTGTGACCATGAGGTTGAACACAGGTCCTACAGTGGATGCATTAGTCCACTAAGCCACCAGACCCTTTGAACTTCAAATCCACTTACACATACATACTTTTTTTTTGCGCCAATGTAGCAGCACAGATGGCATATACCTCATATGGATCACAGTTCATTATTTCAATATCACAAAATCAAAAGAAAATTAATTGTTACACCAACTGCCCCCTTTTTGAATAAATAACAATATTTAAAATTGAGGTCAAATAAATCATCTATTTTAGATTTCATGAAAATACCTAGATACCTTATTGGGGCGGTGGAAGAATAATGAACGTAGATGGATATTGGTAATACCTTCTGCGGAGCAATTAAAAAGTAAAGACTGTTTTTTAGGGATTGATCTTATACCCTTCAATTTCAGTGTAATCACTAATTTGATCAAAAGCACCCATGATATTGGCTTTGTCCACCGCCAAATAAAGTGCCATATCATCCGTGAAAAGTTTCAGCTTTGCTGCTACCACTACAGGGGCATGAATAGTCTGATCTTGTCTGAGGACACAAGCCAGGGGTTCTATAAATAATGAAAATAGAATCTGGGACAGCTCTTGCGAGTCCCATGGCTAGTAGAAATTGACCCTGCTAACTCTCCATTAAGTATTATGGAAGCCTTGGCATTAAAATATACATTTTTAAAATTCCTGTATAAACTTGTGCGGGAAGGCAAATTTGGTTAGCACAGAGAAAAGAATGTTCCATTGGACCATGTTGTATGCTTTCTCTGCGTCTAACATTATGATTGCTACTTTGGTCTCATACACTGTGAAGTGGTCAATTACCTGAAATAAGTAGTGGGTGTTTATAGACATACTCCTCACTTTAAGAAATCCATTCTGATCTTTGTGTATGACACTAGACACCACTTGTGCATGTCTATTTGCTTTGATCTTCATAAAAAATTTATAGTCAGAGTTGAGTAAACTTATAGAACGATATGAGTTCAGATCATCCTCTGGCTTGTCTTTTTTCAAGAAACTAACCACCGCTGATTGAAAAAATGAGTCGGGAATTTCACTCCCTTCCAGGATATTATTGTATAGATCACCTAAAAATGTATTCAGTTGGGGTGCAAACAGCTTATAAATTTCTGCAGGAATCCTTTCGGTCTCACAGGCTTCTGCCGTGGGAGATCCCTTCACCATCTGAGCGACTTCTGCTAAAGTAATTGGGCCAACCAGTGTGCCCCCCTGCTCTGCTGTTATTGGGCGAATGTTTAACCCTTCAAGCCAACTTTCAACCATCTCACTCAGTGTATTTTGAAAGTCTGAGTAAAGTCTTGTATAGTGATTGAGAAAGCTATCTCTTTTGGATGAGGTACCAGTTTGGCAAAAGTGAAGCCGTAGATCGGCTTAACACAATTCGCATTGGGTTTCCGCATTGTTGACCATGCTAGATATTTACCAATATGTTCATTCTCTTCGTATCTTTTCTGAAGGAATGAGTTATGATTTAGTATCTCTCTAGAAGTAAAGTGGTCCTGCAGATTGTATTGAGCTTGGGTCAGGTCAAGCTTGGCCTCTGTCGTGGGGGAGATTAGTTACCTTGCTGTTGCCTTATTAAATGCTGATTGTAATTGTTGACTTTCAGTTTTTTCCTGCTGCCTCACATTAGACCGAAAGGCTATCACCTCTCCCCTAAAGAAGGCTTTAAGCGCAGCCCACACCACAAAACTAGAGGCCGTGCCTATATTACACTCTAGAAATTCTTCTAAAGCTTGCCGCATTTGACATATCTGTTGTTCATTTGTGATTAAAGATCTATCTAGAGTCCATCTTGTCCGATCATGTGGCTGATCAGAAATGAGTAGGCTTACTGTAATGACAGCGTGATCTGAAAAAGGGTTTGCTAATATTTCTGAGTGAACTCTTGAAAGAGCACGTGAAAGCAGTAAAAAATCAATTTGAGAGGATGAATGAAATCTTTTTGAATGACAGATATATATCCTGTCCTTTGGATGGTTACATCGCCAACAATCTATCAAAGCAAATCCCTGCATCAGATTATGTAGCAATATGCTAGATTTTGGTTTTTTTCTGTAATTTATTACCCCGAGAGGAGTCTGAAGCCAGATTGGGGAGAATATTAAAATCACACCCTATTACACAGAAACCAGACTAAATCCTCGCAAAGTTATACAGAGACTGGAGAGCCTCAGGGGAATCCTCTAATAGGCCATACAAGCTCACAAAGTTCATCAAATGGGTAAAAATCCTAATTTAAACCCAAATCCATCTCACACTTAAATCTCTATGGACTTTAACTATTTCACATTGAAAATCTGTCACCACCAGAATGGCAACTACCCTATTAGCAGCATTTGGTGAAGCACAAAATTTGTGTTCAATGTACCCAGGAACGTTTCCCTGAGGAGCCCCATTTTTATAAAAGCGACTTAAACCATCTGAGAATTGACCCCAGCTTCATTCTGTCATTGAAGCCATTGACATTACATTAAATAAGTTTCAGCCATCGGGGTGCCATGGATTAAACTGAAAAAACAAACAATTTGCTGCCCTTATGCTTCTAAATAAACACTGTAATCTAGCTGTGCTGCTGCATTTTTGTTCTGTTTTTGCCCTTTGCCCCTCTCCCTCTTCCTCCTTCACCCAACCCAACTTTCCATCCCTTCCCTCCCCTCCCTCCTCCCTCAAAGCAGTGCATCCCAGAGAGCCCTCCCCGTTGTGGAATCTCAAACAGAGAATGCCCAGCCACACTTCCCTTTGGCGAGTGCCTTGGAGTGGCACCCAGAAGCCATCTTCAAGGGTGGCCGCTGTTCTAACACACATAAAGCATTGGTAGAGAATTGCTCAAACACATATATTCATAGCATTTCATCTAGCGCTTTGTCTATATGACCAGGTCTAGCACAATATTCTGACCACCCATTTAATTAGCACACTCTTTTCTCTGTTGTAAAAGTTCATTGGCTTGCTCAATTGATCCTAAAACGTGAAATTGGCCATCCACCAGACCCTTTAGCTTAGACTTTTGCACCAGGCCAGCTTGAATGCCTTGCTTCTTGAGGGGTTCAATCATAAATTTAAATTCTCGGTGATGGTGAGCCGCTGCTGTCCACCACCTGAAACCCCTTTGATCTTATAGCTTGTGCCAGAATCTTCTCCTTTACCCCAAAATCCCCAAAGTTAACCAGAAACGGATGAGGATATCTTGCATTTGGGGAGTGAACAAAAGGGACTTGATGAGCCCGCATAATGGAGAGATCTTCCGGGTTAACAGGGCTCTCTGGAAGAACATATTGATTAATCAAATCCGAGATGAATTTAATTGGATCCTGGTCAGTTTCGCATCCTTCTGGGACCTCCACGAAGTGTAGATTCAAGTGCCTAGATCTATTTTCTAGCTCATATAGCTTCATCTGCAACTCACAGATTTCTTGTTTAGATTGAGCTATATGGGATTCCGAACAGTTTTGAAAATCCTCTGGGCTGGATATACGTTGTTTTACTTGTGATAGTTTGGAATTGACTTAAAGCAAGTTCTCATTGATATTGCTCAACTGCGTCTTGACTTCAAGGTGAGCTCTGTCATGTGCATTCCTCATCTCCCTTAATTCCTTCAGAATCTGCTGAAGCATGACCCACAGCTGGGTCTCCTCTATTGATACTCCTAGAGACCTGTTGAGTGAAGATGCTCGAGTGCTCTTTGCGAGCAACTCCAGCTGGAGAATCGAAACAGCGTGGTGTCAGTATTCCTGCCACAGCTCACCTCTCTTGACTATCACAGTATACCGGCATGACCCATATCATTCCTTCCAACACTTATGAATGAACAAACATCTTGTACCCTGACTTTTGACCATATTACATGCTGTTGGTAATAGCTAGCTGCAGCTGGTGTTCCCCGGTCAGTTTGAAAAGGCTTAATATCGTTTACAAATGTTTTACCATGCATATGCAAGGTCAGGTTTCAGGTGCCACTGGAACATCCAGAAAATCCACCAGAATAAGCATCAAACAACCGGAATAGATGACCTCAACGTGAACCTTCCGGAAGACAGCCCTCATCAAATGAATCCCCTGCACCTGTTCCTTGCTATAAGCAATTAGAATGCTGCATTTGTGAGCATTCTAAAACACCTTCTAGAAGACAGCCTCATCAAATTAATCATCTGCACCTGTTCCTTGCTATAAGCATTTACAACACGACCTTTGTGAACATTCTAAAACACCTTCTAGAAAACAGCCTTACCAAATTAATCATCTGCACCTGTTCCTTGCTATAAGCAATTAGAACGCGACCTTTGTGAACATTCTAAAGCAGTCTTATTTAAAAGACTGTCCACACTCCTCCCTTTCACTTATCCTCTTCACATGTCACTTACCTGTTTCCCGGCTTCCAGGACTCTGTCTTGCCAGCTCCCTTGATCCTCCCGCTTCAACCTCACCGCAAAGAACATCCTGCATCAGGCTCACACCTGGATGGAAAAAAGAACAAGAAGAAAAGGAGAGACACATTAACAGACTTGATTTTACTATGCTCTGAGCCCAGTCGCAACATCATGCTACAAACAAAGGTAACCAGTGTTTTTGTTCAACTTGTACATACTGTTGGCAGGGCTCTGCCAGAGAGGACCTGGGTGAAGCTAACCCCATCCAAATTTGCTTGTGGGTTTGATGCTGAAATCATACTCACTACAGTTTCAAGCATTTTGATAAAGGAGTCTCTATGGACATTTTAAACAAAAAAAAAAACAACAAAACTAAAGGTTGGTTGGGATTTGAAAAGCTTTCGTTAACACTAGACTAAAACCTTATTATTTGTTTGTTTACAGGTACCATATCTGCCAGTACCATTCATCAGACTGGTGTGAATGCCTACTGCAGTGTTGCTGTTGAGTAGACGAGCCACAGCATCTCTGACTCTACACACTCTCTCCATCCCAGCCCCTTCCCCCTTGGATTTGTCACTGGAGCAGTGTCTCCTCCTGTAAACCGAGGGCCAGTCTCGGGAAGATTCGGGAACTATCGTCGCTGCCCCATTGGAATTATATGGGATCCTGCTAGGTAGCTTACGACAAAAGGCTAAGACACACACCTAACATTCCTTTTGGGCGTCGCTATAACCAATCAAGACCAAATATTCACGAACAATCTAGCATGTCTCTTATCAGGGGACCTCAATGACGCTAACAATCTGTCTGAGTTAATGCAGCAGTTGCAACTAGATCTGAATATGTTAAAAGCAGAAAATGCAACACTTGAGGAAGAGTTGCAACGAGAGAGGACACATTTTGCACAATGGAGGAATACTAAACCCAAGGATATTCGCCCAGTTTTGACACAGCCTGTGTTTGAAGAACCATTTCTGAGAGGGGTATTTACAATTACTGACCAGAATCTGCATGTATCTGTCTCTACACCCCGTCCTGTGCCCTTAGCAGCTCTAGAATGCTTTATGAGTCAATGCCAATTACATTTCCAATGCAAACCTCAGGCGCTCCCAATGACTCTGCTAAAGTAGCGTTTGTAATCTCTTATTTGAGAGGTGTATCCTCTAAGTGGGCTATTCCTTTAGTAGAAACAAACAATCCCCTTTTGTACAAATATTCTGCTTTTAAGGCTGCCGTGACTAAGTTATTTGCAAAACATGTTTTTATCCAAGCAAATGGCTGTGAGTTATTAACCCTACAACAAGGTTCTAAGGACCTACTGACTTATATGACTACTTTCAATCGACTGGTGGCGGACATGCGCTGGCCGGAAGAGGTAAGAACATCCTTAATCTATCGAGGGTTAAGACATCACCTTAAAAATTTGCTCTAGCACATTATTGATCTGCCCGACGGTTGTGGAGAGTATATTGATCCTGTGGTTGAAGTAGATCACTGATTGGGTGAGTGAAAGGGTGACCGATCTCGCAATGACATCAGAGTAATTGTTCTCGAAACCACGAAGAAGGAGTTAGACAGTAAGACTCTTGATACTAAACCTATGCAGATAGGAGGTATAAGGGGTCCACTATCTAATGAGGAAAAGGAAAGTCGCCGCAAATTAAACCTATGTCTTTATTGTGGCAAAGCTGGTCATTTGCTAGGGAATGTTCTGCAAAACTGGAAAAGACTAAGGCTGTGGCTAATGTAGAGGTCAATCAAGTACAGGGAAACTAAGTCTCTCGACCAGAAGGGTGATCATCTCAACGATAGAAGCAGCACAGATCTCACAATATCTGACCAATGTAGGAACACGCATTCCGCAGCATTGGACTATCCGAGTCACAGTAATCCTAACCCTACAGTGGAGGCACATAATATCCATGCTTATTGACTCAGGGGCCACAGGCAATTTCTTTGATCTGACCCTAGCTGCCAAGCTCAGCCTTACAAAAGTTCCCAAAGAAAAACCTGGGCCTGTACAAGCAGTAGATGGTTGAGAGTTGTCTCCTGGACTAATTTGTTTTCAGACAGATGCTCTAACCTTAGTGTGTGATAATGGGCACACTGAACAACTTGTCTTAGATCTAATAGACACTCCCACCTTTGGGGTAATTTTGGGAGTACCTTGGCTAGAACACCATAATCCAAACATTGTTTGGGCACACAGCACCTTAACCTTGGACTCACCATTCCGCACTACTACCTGCTACCAAGAGGCTCCAGAGGTGGGAATATTATTATTATTATTATTAGGAAGCTTATAGAGCGCAATGGTTACTCCAACCGGAGTGTCCCCGCGCTAGGACATAGCTGGACCCAAGCAACCCTCCCAAGCTGCCCCCCAGTGAACGCGGACATCCACACAAGATGGCACCTTACCACTTTAGCCCTCCCGGGGGAGACGGAAGAGCCAAGTTTTCAATTTCTTGCGGAACAGAGACTCCGACTCAACTGTCCTCAGATCCACTGGGAGCTCATTCCAAGCCTTAGCCGCCAAGAAACCAAAGGATCTTCCGCCTATCCGCGCCTTCCGCACCCTGGGCACAGTCAATCTTGCACTGCCCGATGATCTCAGATTACGAGCAGGCTGGTGGACTGTCAGGAGAGGCCGTAAGAAACGCGGCCCCCTTTCTCCAAGGATCCTGTGACTCACACATAAAGCCTTAAAGGTAACTCTGGCCCGGATAGGGAGCCAATGCAGTTCCTTCAAAGCTTCTCCCACCGGCGCCCTCCTAGGTACATTCAGGATAAGCCGGGCTGCGGCATTTTGGACCTTCTGCAAGATGTTAAGATTTTTGGCAGTCACCCCTAGATACAAGACATTGCAATAGTCAAGGCGAGACGTGACCAACGCCTGAACAATAGTTCTTTTAGCATCCAGGGGGAGAAGGTCCAAGATCTTACGTATCAACTTCAGAATGCCAAAACAAGTCCCAGCCACAGCCGATATTTGCGAGGAGAAGGAGAGATTTTCGTCGAACCACACTCCCAGATTTTTCACCTTGGCTTTCGGCACTGGACTAGTTCTTAGAGCTTCTGGCCACCAATGCTGCGACCAGAGAGAGGGCCGTTTCCCAACCACCATCACCTCTGTCTTCCCTGCATTTAACTGGAGACAGCTCAGTCTCATCCAGTCCATGAGTTCCCCAGGCAAGTTCTGAAATCGGCAGCCCTTTCAGGTTCCTTCTGTTCCAGGGTCACAACAAGCTGAGTGTCATCAGCATATGACACCAGCTGAATTCCATGTTTCAGAACAATATCTGCAAGTGGGCGCATATATATGTTAAACAGGGTTGGGCTGAGAGCTGAACCCTGCGGCACCCCCTGGTTTAGAGGACAAGTTCTGGAACTGAAAGGATGTTGCAGGACCTGGAAAGATCTGTTTTCCAGAAAATTCTTCAACCAAATCCACGTGACACCTCCGACCCCGACTTCCCTTAGCCTCTCAAGTAGGAGGCCGTGGGACACCGTGTCGAACGCGGCGCTTAGGTCCAGCAGAATCAAGGCCGCAGTCCTACCTTCATCAGCCGCAGCCCTCAACACTTCGGCTGCCAGCAGGAGAGCGGACTCCGTACCATGCATAGGCCTAAAGCCGGACTGGGTGTCATGAAGAACCCGCCTCTCTTCCAAAAACTTTGAGAGATGGCCATTCAGATGTTTCTCCGCAATTGTAGCTACATAGGGAAGTAGAGATATTGGTCTTAAATTTTCGGGAAGAGCGGGGTCCAAAGAGGGTTTCTTCAACAGAGGGACCACCATTGCATGTTTCCAATTGCTAGGGACCTGCCCAGTTCTGAAGGACAGGTTCAATAGCGAGGTGAAAACAGGAGCAATAGTTTTTTTTCCCAGTTGCAAAAATTTCGGGGGGACCGGATCCAGAGGTGACCCAGATTTCACCACCTCCATCAGCCTGAGAGCCTCATTTTCCACCAAAGGAGGGAGGGCAAACTTATCCTCACACCCTGGAGTATCCAGACCAGGCGCGGGAGCATACCTCCTACTACTTTCTGGAACAGTGGCATAGATCTTAGCAATCTTATTGGTGAAATAGTCAGCGACCCTATTACAATAGTCCGTAGAGGCAGGGAGCGCCGCTGTCACTCGTTCCAGAGAGGATAGTTGTTTCACTACCTGAAAGATGGCCTTCGTTGAATTTTTTGCTCGTTCAATTTGCCCAGTGTAGTATTCCCTCCGCACTCTCCTAATCTGGCAATGGTAAAGCTTCAAAGCCCCTAGATATTTCTGTCTATTCTCATCCCTATAGCTCTTCCTCCATTGGCGCTCAAGATGCTTACAGCTAGATTTCATTTGCGCCAAATCTGCCGAAAACCACTTCGCAGAGGCAGAAGTACGCCCACTTTTAAATTTTTTTAGCGGTATCAGGGAATCCACCGCCTCCAGCATCCAACTAGATATTAAATTGTCAGCACTCTCGATGTTGTCCCCCACCTCAGGAGATCTGCCGGCCAATGCTTCTTCAAAGGCATCCTGAGTTAATGCCGCCCATTTCCGGACCAATGTCGGTTTTGAGCAACTACCATGGAGGGCCTGACCTGGCACAAATAGACTAAAAGGCAGTAAATAGTGGTCAGACCAGGCTACAGGGACCGGCAGTGTGGCAGCTGTCCCTGCACAATTAGTGAAAATGTTGTCTAATGTATGACCTTTGTTATGTGTGGAAGTATGGACCAATTGGTTCAGGCCCAAAGCCTGAAGACCTACTGAAAACTCAGCCGATTCTTTACAGCCTTTATTTTCCAAATGTAAATTAAAATCCCCTAATAGGAGAAAGTTAGAGTAGCGGAGGACATATGGAGGAAGTATTTCCAGAAGTTCATCAATAAAGGCTTTCCCTGGACCAGGGGGTCTATACATGAGTAGCCCAGACACCGATCTAGAGCTCGTGATATTCAGACTAAAAAAAGCCGCTTCGCAGCTAAGAAGCACGAGTTTCTCCAATTTAAGCTGAAGATCTCTCCTAAAAATCGCAGCAATGCCGCCCCCCTTCTGGCCAGCCCTGTCCACACTCAGAATCGCATAGCCTTCAGGTATAGCCTCCAAAATATCAGGGGCGGACGTCTCGTTAAGCCAGGTTTCAACCAAGAATAGTATAGCTGGTTCATGGTCATTAAGAAGATCGCGGATTTCTAACCTATGTTTACTGAGCGATCTGCAATTCAAGGAGAGGCAGTATAGAGAGGTGCAGGTAGTTCTTGGCACTTCTCTTTTATCCCTTGCTTCCTCGTCCGATGTCAGGCGGAAATCACAGTGCTCACAGTCACTTTGCCCACCCAGCACCCGCAGGGAGTGTAAGCAGACAGTATCTACCACACATCTGAGGGCCAGCAATTCCTCAGCGGTAAACACTTTCCTAATCTTCATAGGAGAGGCAGGGGTCCTGGCCCCTGGTGCCATCCAGGTGCGGACGGGTGCAGACGGGCTTGCCTTAGGCGTGCCTTCGGCGCGCCAGCGGCGCGCCCGCTGCGCACCCGTTTGAGCATGCGTTTAATAGCGTGAGCGCTGAGAGCACTAGACCGCTCCACCCGCGCCACGCTCAGCCCCAGAAGTGAGGAAAGCGAGAGGAGCCAAATGGGGTACAGCGCAACGCCCTCCGCTACAATCGGCACATGCCGTGGCGGAACAGGGCGGAAGTACCTACAAAGAGAGCAACCACCCACTGCTGACTTTTCCCCCCTCCCGGCCAGCTGCACACAGAACAGGTAATACCAAGAAAATTGCACAATTTAAAAATAGTAAAAACAGAGCGACGCAACTTAAAACCTAACTCAAGTGCAATAATGAATGTCGGCAAAGTGATAGAAACAGAGCTGCATTAACGTAGCGCCAGAGAGGGCAGTCAGGACTCACCAAATGTCACCAAATGGAATAACTCAGCATTGCGCCTTGGACCAAGGAACAGAAAACCTTAAACTACCCAAAGAATACCAGGACTTTCAAGATGTTTTTGACCCCATGAAAGCTACCCAACTGCCCCCACACAGAGCATTTGATTGTCGCATAGATCTCCTCCCAGGAGCTACGATGCCATGCAGTAGAGTTTACACATTGACAGAACCTGAAACTCAACATCTACGCAAATATCTGGATGAACTGCTGAAGATAGGTTTCATTCGCCACTACACATTGGCCTATGACTTCCCCACTCTTCTTTGTACCCAAGAAGAATGGGGAGTTGAAGGCTTGTGTGGATTATTGGGCGGTCAATAAGGTGACTATTAAGAACCTCTATCCTCTCCTGTTAATTCTGGTATTACTTGATCAGGTCAGAAATTCCACCATTTACACTAAACTAGATTTACGGGAAGCTTACCACTTAATCCGTTTAGGAGAAGGCGATGAAAGGAAAACCACCTTTAGGACTACGTTCGGGCTGTTTGAGTATACTGTTATGCCCTTTGGGCTATCTAATGCTCCGGCAGCTTTTCAATATTTCATTAACGAGGTCTTGAGGGAATTTTTTGATGTTTGTGCAATCGTCTACATAGACGACATTCTGATTTACTCAAACTCAGAACAAGAATATGTACAGCATGTATGCGCCATCTTGCAGTGCCTTAGGGAAAATGCTTTCTTTGCTAAATTAGATAAATGTTCATTCCATGTACAGTCAGTAGAGTTTCTGGGGTATCACTTATCTCCAACAGGCATCCCTATGGACCCCAACAAGGTAGAAGCCATTACCAATTGGCCAACTCCAGCAAATGTCAAGGAAATTCAACATTTAACTCCGTTAGGGCCCTCACCCCCGTCAAATATGATGGCTGCATTTCTTTAGTGGGTTTGGTTTCATCATTACCTATCACCCAGGTACCAAGCAGTTACAGGCTGATGTTCTTTCTAGACTGGGGTATGCTAACTCTTCCCATTCCACATCAGACTCTCCTACTATCATTCCACCGGAAAAGATAGTCGCAGTCAGTGAGGGTGACATCTTTATGGTGGCCTTACATGAAGAATATAAAAAACTAAAGGCTGAAGAATGGATCAAAACAACTAACCATAGTATCACAGGCAAGCTGCTCCTTCACGCTGAGAAACTGTACATTCCTACTATATAATACCCGTATTTGTAAAGCGCGAACAATTACCCTAGGGTGTTAAGGCCCTGGGGGCTGTCGGGAAGATTAAGCTCGATCCGTGAGCCCCTGTGTTCCAGAGTCAGCCGCCCTGGCCGCTGCACAACACCTCTTCCCAGTACCTTCTATAGATTTAAGATGTCAGGTAATTCAATGGAATCACAACACAGCATTAGCGAGGCACCCAGGTGTAATGAACACCATAAGCAATTGTCAAAAAACTTTCTGGTGGAACAACATGCAGAAGGATATGCAAGAATACGTATCTGGTTGCCCAACTTGTGCACGAAAAAAGAACACATACTGTGCCTGCAGGCTTATTACAGCCTCTGCCTATACCCCCAGTTCCTTGACACACCATTAGTCTGGACTTTATCCATAACCTTCCAGCAAGCAATACCTTCACTACCATTTTAGTAGTTGTTGACATTTTATAAAAAATTGCACATTTCATCCCCCTGAAAAAGATACCCACCGCCGCAGAACTTAGTCAAATATTAATTGATCATATCGTAAGAATGCATGGTCTACCAACTAAAATCATCTCAGATGACGTGTGTTCAGTTCACATCTAAATTTTGGAGAACACTCTGTGATAAGTTCGGAATAGAGGTAGCCTTGTTATGTGCCTTCCACCCACACACCGACAGGCATACTGAACGGGTCAACCAAATCCATAGAAACTACACTAAGATTCTTACTATCCACATACACAGGACAATGGGATCAGGCCTTACCCGTAACTGAATTCACTTATAATAACAGCACCCATTAAGCCACAAACTATACACCCTTCTTCTTCATGTTGGGAAACAACCTTCACAATGCGGTTGTTACATCGTTTTACCTTTACAACACGGTCGTTACAACGACCACGTTGTTACAATGCAATGCCTTTACATCGCAAGTCATTAGATCGACTTGCTCTAGATGGCGCTCCAACCTATGGAATAGTATAATTTACTATTCCAACACCTTCCCTACTGTTGCGCAGGCTGGAGTTGGAATAGTAAATTATACTATTCCTAAGGTTGGAGCGCCATCTAGAGCAAGTCGATCTAATGACTTGCGTTGTAGAGGTATCGGGTTCTAACAACGCGGTCGTTGTAACGACCGCGTTGTAATGGAACACGATGTAATAGCATGCGTTGTGACATGCTATATTCTTCATGTCAGGACAACATCCTCAGGCACTTCCCATTGATATATCAGGAGTTTCTTCTATGCTATCTTCAGTCACAGAAAGATTAGAACAACTGCATGAGATTAAAAAACACGCTAGGACAAGTTTAACAAAAGCCAAATTGGTCATGAAGGCACAAGCTGACAAGCATAGAACCCCAGCAACTATATACAAGGAAGGAGGCAGAGTATGGTTGTCAACACAACACCTACAACTAGAAGGCCCAAGGAAACTACGACCACAGTTTATAGGTCTTTATGACATCATCAAGATAATTAATCCAGTCACCATCAAGCTACGGCATCCCCCTGAATACACTTTCCACCAAGGGTTTCACGTTTCACTGATCAAGCCATACCAGCCACCACACAAAAAGATACCCCACCCCCACCCGTTCTGATTAATGGCCAACAAGAGTATGAAGTTCACTGTATCCTGGACTCTAAATGATCTTAGGGAAAACTATATTACCTCATGGATTGGAAGGGTTATGAATCTTCAGATCGTACTGGGAACCGGCTTCCTCGGTTCATGCCCCTGTCTGGTAAGACAATTTCATACCCTCCACCCCACTAAACCACGATCTGTAAGACTGCCTTTGAGAGGGGCGACTGTCAGGATTCCTGCCACAGCTCGCCTCTTTTGACTATTACAATATACCGGTGTGATTCATATCATTCATCCCAACACTTATAAATGAACAAAGATCTTGTACCCTGACTTTTGACCATATTACATGCTGTTGGTAATAGCTAGCTGCAGCTGGTGTTCCCCGGTTTGTTTGAAAAGGCTTAATAGCTTTTACAAATGTTTTACCATGCATATACAAGGTCAGGTTTCAGGCGCCACATGAAACATCCAGAAAGTCCACCAGAATAAGCATCAAGCAACTGGCATAGATGACCTCAACGTGAACCTTCCAGAAGACAACCCTCATCAAATTAATCCCCTGCATCTGTTCATTGCTGTAAGCAATTAGAACGATACCTTTGTGAACATTCTAAAACACCTTCTAGAAGACAGCCTCATTAGATTAATCATATGCCCCTGTTCCTTACTATAAGCAATTAGAACGTGACCTTTGGGAACATTCTAAAACACCTTCTAGAAGACAGCCTGATCAAATTAATCATCTGAACCTGTTCCTTACTATAAGCAATTAGAACGTGACCTTTGTGAACGTTCTAAGCAAGGCAGCCTCATTAAGTTAATTACCTGCATCTGTTCCTTGTTACAAATATTTAGAATGCGACCTTTATGAACGTTCTAAAGCAGTCTTAGTTAAAGACCGTCCACACTCCTCCCCTTCACTTAGCCTCTTTCCCTTCCACTTACATGTTTCCCGGCTTCCAGGGCTCTGTCTTGCCAGCTCCCTTGATCCTCCTGCTTCGACCTCACCACAAAGAACGACCCACATCAGTCTCACAACTGGATGGAAAAAAGAACAGGAAGAAAAGTAGAGATGCATTAACAGACTTGATTTTACTACGCTCTGAGCTCAGTCACAACATCGTGCTACAAACAAAAGTAACAAGTGTTTTTGTTCACCTTGTATATACTGTTGGCGGGGCTCTGCCAGAGAGGACTTGGGTAAAATTAACCCCATCCAAATTTGCTTGTGGGTTTAATGCTGAAATCATACTCACTACAGTTTCGAAAATTGTGATAACGGAGCCTCTATCGACAATCTAATTGAAAACAAAACAACAACAAAGCTAAAGGTTGAATGAGATTTAAAAAGCTTTCATGAGGTGATACCTTAAGAGATAGAGTTAATACTAGACCAAAGCGTTATTATTTGTTTGTGTATAGGTACCATATCTGCCAGTACCATTCATCAGACTGGTGTGAATGCCTGCTGCAGTGTTGCTGTTGAGTAGACGAGCCACAGCATCCTTGACTCTATTCGCTCTCTCTATCCCAAACCCCTCCCCCTGGTATCTGCCACGGGAGCAGTGTCTCCTCCTGTAAACCAAGGGCAAGTCTCGGGAGGATTCGGGAACTAGCTTTGCCACCCCATTGGAATCATCTGGGATCCAGGTAGGAGTCTTATGACACGTGGTCTCCCATCCCATTGTGTGCATCAGCCTCCTCGCAAGATTGACCATTGGGTTGATCCACGTGAAGGCCCGAGTTCGTCAGTGCTTTTAGACTTCCCTATAATTCCTTTCGAGAGAGTTTGCCTTGTCCCCCATGGATGATGGACAAAACACTTTTGAACTAAACAGAGGGTATGGGGGGTTTTCAGCAATATTTGCCAAGTCCTGAGCCACAATTGGGCTACGGATAGTTATCATATCTTGGGCCAGAATAGGAGTCAGGCTATTGAGATGGTCTTGTATCACCACAGCGGATACCCCACGAGAGGAAACCCCTCCTTCTGTTGATATTTCATCAGAGAATCATACAGGCTGAACAGTAACGGTGGCCGGGGAACTACGCTCCACTGACTGAGCGTGCAAAGTGTTTTTTACTCCATGCTCGCCTTGAAACGCGGAGTTCGTGAAAAATACTTCAACTCCAGAGTAGCGGAGTTTACCGGCGCCGGCGGCTGGCCCTTGATTAGTAAACACACTCTATTTCCAAATATTCATGTAGGCAATTCGATGACAAATCTTTTGCCTCTTCCAGATCACCGCAATTTGAAAAAACATGGTAATGGGGTGGGGAAAATCTATTCATGTCCATCTTTTGTTACTACTTTAACTTTAACTTGCGCTTTTTGTTCCAAAGTCTGACAACGAAACTACAGGAGTGGACGCAAACACCAGACACCCAGCGGATTCTGTGGCAACTCGGTCACCAAAGAGACGATTGGTGGAATCTGGCAGAAGTAGGTGGGGTCTCTTGGGCGGGCCCATCCCAGGATCTCTCAACATTATACTGGTGGCACCAGCATGAACCTCGCTCCAGAGACCAGGACCAGGTAAGAAGTGTCTGTTTGGAAGGGGTGGCGTTGTACCATATTTCCAGTCATCTGAGTGTTTCATTGAGGGAATGCAGTGGATATCCCAGTGAGCACTGAACCCAATGAATTTATGCTGGTGCTTTGTCTTTGAGCAAAAGTGGAGATTTGTGAGTGAAAAATACAATACAATGAGGCCATATAGTAGTATAGTTATTCACATACACTTTCCTTTTTATTTGGTAGCTTCCCTTGTTTTTTTGGTACTTGTGTCAGCTTTTAAATGTGCTGGTAGCAGAACATTTGTTGCATGCAGTGTGTGCTGCTGTGCAGTGGTGATCCTAACAAGTGATGGAATAACCTGAGAACTATTTTTATGCTGTTTTACATAGCATGCACACATACATGAAGATGTTAGAGCGTTTTTCAGTAGACAAAACATATTACGTAAGACTGGGAAATTCCTTCAGCATTATAACCCATTCGCAAGACCCGCCTCCCATTTCTACATCAGAAGTAGGGCGGAGAGAACTCCGCGGAATTCCACAGAGTTTTTATGCAACTCTGTGGAATTCTACATAGTGCAACTCTGCAAACTCCGCCCACCCTTACTGAACAGAAGTGGTCCAAGACTGCTTATACTTGCGTCCTTCTGTATTTCAGCAGAGAGTCGTCTTGATCCACTTGAGCCAATAATAAGATTGCTGTCCCTCCTTGTGTTTCACTGATGTAATGGAGTCTTTAGATTATTTACCAAATCAACAGGTCGCAATTGCCTTCCGTTAAGAGGTTCTGGCGGGCTTTGGACATTTTGGCCAATTTGGTTTTCACAGGAGTGCTCCCTCGCCCAGCTGTTTCACGCACTGTAGCCCGCTTCATTGGCCCGAATAAGCCGAGAGGGGACGTGATCGACTATGTCTGCAAGGGGGAGACACCTTCATTAACCAATGGCCATTTCACTGGTTGCACATATTATTGATGGCTGCAGCTTATCTTACTTCCTTGTCTTTCAGTTAAGGCAGTGCATAGCTCTGCAATCACTTCTTTATCACCTCGGTATCAGTCGTATTATCTCCAGCGTAGTGGCTAGAAGTAGTGGGGCACAGTTATGGGAGTGCACAAGCCACACCCAAACCTAGGCGAGTCACTTCCGTGGTCTACTCAGTGCTCACCACTCTCCGAAGGGGAGACCTAGGATATCCCCCCGAAGTTGCTACCTGTGAGGGAGCACCCGCTACCCTGCATGTTCACCTACTTCCCCTGCAAAAACACCAACTGCTCATCTCCTGATGCTGCTTGTTCGGCGTCAGTGCTCTTCATATCGCACTTTGCCACTGAGACTCGTCGCTGGACTTGTAACAGCTCCGCAAGCTCTCTGCCTTCTGGCGCCATCAGACGCCATTCTCTGCAACCCTGCGGCTTCCCGGAAGCAGCTCCTTAGATGCAGAACATGATGGGAGTAACCACGTCCGTCAACAAAATACCTCTCACAAATACTTACACATAAACACACATTCACACTTACACACACACACACTCTCTCTCTCACTTAAACATACATTCACCCTCAAGCACGCTCACAACATACATTTAAAAGCATTTTTTTTACTTACCTCAGCTACCAGGGAAGGTCATATTCCAGCTAACTGTACTCTATTTTTATTACACTAGTAGTGAATAATGAGACATTATCCACTAATATTCTAATAAAAACATAGAGAGAAAACAAAAAGAGTGAAGCCCCAACTAACGACCATAAGGACGAGCTGCCACTGTGTTCCTGGCACTGACCTTGCCACCTCTGAGGTAAGGGTTCCCAAAGGAATTGTCTGGGGTCGCAGGGGCAAGCCAGAGGTCGCAGCTGCGACCCTGGCTACCCCTAAATGATGTCCCTGAGTGGTCCACTGAGCCACCAGTTTCAGTTTTTAATATATTTGCTTCACTGAACCTTTTTAGTTGAATTCGTGGAATTAAATTAAACTGTAGTAGAAACACTAATTAGACTTGCTGATATAAAAAAGAAATGAAAAACCGTATTTCAGCTGACTAAAATACTCCTTCAATCGATTCTGCCAAATGCTAAACTAGGAATGGAAGCAGGAAAAGGAGACAAAATACGCACAAAAAAGAAAATATATGCGCACTCTAATAAGGTTTCAGATCATACTGAAATCGGCATGCCATTTATTAACGTTATTTGAGTTTTTGTGAAATAGCATTATAAATTGATTAGTGAAAACCATGCAATGAAAGAATGTAGAGCTGGCACTAACATCATTACAATCACATCCCTAATTGATATAATATTTTTAAAACAACTTAATATGTTGAAGACCATTAATAAGAGGTTGTATTATCTTGTAAAGGGATATAACCTTTGCTCTACTTAATGGCTCATTACAAAGAAGTGAAACCTCCTTTAGCAATAGCACTTTGAAAGGCTAGTACTCTGAACGGGTACAGAGCAGACAAAACACTGTTTATATTAAAAGACTCTGTCATTGTAATGTAAGCAAGCATTAAATGCCAACACAGTGAGAACTATTGAAGCCTTTACAATGCAAATAGCACATTCATTAGTGTTGGTTTTGCATTCTTCCTGAAACACAGTACCATTGGGTTTTGCATACACTTTAGTGGCTATTTATTTAGCTTCTAAACAGATAAATAAATCTCGGTACACACAAGATAGTGAATTAGACGACTTAGGGGCCGATTCCGATTCGGGCCGGAAATCTCTCCGACCGAGCCGGACCCGGAGAGATTTCCGACCGAATCGGACCCGTGCAGCCCGACCGAACGAGTACGATGCGCACGTATGCCATCGGACTCGAGTCGGTCGGACTCCCAGTGAAGTCAATGGGAGCCTGTCGTACAACGCGTACGCGGGCTCCCATTGACTCAATGGGTGCAAGGCGGATAAGGGCGCCCCCTACAGCGTGTACGCGGCGAGCGACTCGCGCCGTACACGCACAGGTAGGGGGACCCATGGGTCCCCCTGTGTGCGACTCGCGCGGCTACGCATACAGGGGGTCCGACACGGACCCCGGCACAGCTCCGACTGCTCTTTCGAGCCGGACGGCGCGTGTCGGTCGGACTGCTCGCGGCGCGCATCGTACTTACCCGGCCGGGGAACGTCTCCATTGCACGGTGCGAGTCTTGTCCGAGCGAGTCGGTCGGTGCGCGGTTAGACCCGGGATCGAAGTCGGTCGGAGCGGTCGGGACGCCCGGACGAGTCGGTCGGCGATTTTGCATCGTACTCGCTCGCCCGGACGCGCGTACGAATCGTTCGGGAAATAGGGCTCCGAATCGGATCCGGTTAAGCCGAATCCGATTCGGAGCCCTACCGGCCGAGATCGGAATCGGCCCCTAAATGTGAGACATGTATGCTAGTGTTTACATGGGCAAACAAACCATACCTTTGGGGAGAATCATTAATTATACTCCTTTTTGGCATCCAGTCCAGAGACTGCATTGTCTTCAATAAAATCAATATTATATGATGTTAAACCTTACGTAAATGCTATAAAAACCATGGTTCCTTAATAAAAGATTTTGTGTTGTCTGTGCACACGTGCCCAAGCAAAAAGCAGTAACTCGTAGGTAAGAGATCTATGGATAAAGTGGGCTGACGCCATGCCCTATGCTGAATGGTGTGGTGGGTGGAAGCAAAATGTGAATGACACAACAACAGACCAATGCATTAAGAGGTCTGACTGAAAGCCCCTCTATGTATGTATGTATGTATATATGTATTCAAGAATTGATGTGAAAACAATAGGTCATGGCTAATGCCAGACCTAAAAACAGTCCAGTTTTTATTGGGTTCCTTACTACAAAGCTGAGCCCCCACAAGCATTAGGGAAGTGGTCTGGTAAGGCCTTTTTGTGCATACATCCTTGCTCTGAGGGCGACAAAGTTGGGTGGTCTGGGGAAAGTCACACACTACCTTCTCGTAAGCATACCCACGGTATCCATAATCCTCCATGTGAAATAATACTGTTCTGGAAGTTCGGGGGGGGGGCAATGAGTTAGCGCCAGTGCGAAGGAGAAGCACTGAACCCAAAGACTCAAGAAAGGTGGCTAGCCAGGATTCTGTCCAGATTCTTCCATCAAATGAGACATCTAATACCTTACACAATTAGCCATGATACAGCCAGGTTGGTGCCAAATGGGAAAATATGGTGAGAAGTTAGTTATAGTTCATCCATGACTGGGATCAACATAGTCTCCACAGCATGACTGGCTTCAAGGTGAAACAGAATAATGATGAGTGGCTGGTACAACTGAGGACAGTGTCAGTTACTCAGTAGACTACTAAATGAAAGCTTGTGATAGAATGCAGAAGGGCTTTTATTAAACAGTGCTTTCCAAACCTAGCACTTTGAGTAGAGCCCAACCTAGCCTTGGTCCCTAAGGACTATGGGCAGCACCACAACACTGCATCAGAGGGCTACACCAGAAAAGGCTGCATGAGGCGGCAGCCTCAAAATGTCCTACCATGCATTACATCTTAGCCACTGTAAACAATGGCATGAAATGCTATACTTGCCCAAGGTTTTGATAGTGCACTCCATGACTCCAGTAACAGCAAATTCTCAGACAGGGACTAACACACCTACTTCTTCAACAGAGTAAACTAAGTCCCAGAAGTGCTCTAACATCTCGATCTAGACCACAATATTTGAGGAGATTCGTATAGTGAAGGAAGAGAGTCAACAATGGTTTTTTAGTGGTAGAGGTTCCAATATGTGTGAGCATAGTTTTTCCAGAGCTTTTCAGAGGACATTCTAACCCATTGTTTGGATTTATTTCTGGGAACAAAAAAATGAAGGTAAGAAAGCTGCCATGACATGTCAGTCCATCCAGCATTCATTTCTGAAGAAAGTTCTCCCAATATGGGGACGAAAGCCCTTTTGTCTGAAATGAACCGCAAAAGTGGCTGTGATATTTCAGTTAGGCAGGTAAGCTATAAAGTGGGATGGGGTGTGGGCAAGTCCTACGGTGTACCACTCACTTTGGTCTAAATCAACTTCAAATCTTTTAATGGACACCTTACCGTAACGTTACTGAGGCCTTAACACAGTCATCCTGTTGCGGTGATAGAACTTTATCATGGAATGCAGACTCTTGAGGAGTCTTTCTCATCAGAGAATTAGACTAAGGCCTCCAGATATTTAGATATGTCAAATTTAATAATGTTATGATCTCAAAAAGGCCATAAAAGGAATAGGACTACCTCCTAAATCCAAAGTTTATTTAAACTGTATGCTCTAATGGTACTGTAGGCTACTGTTAGACCTGTCATCCTTGGCATGGTTTTTCCCCTAACTTTTGCCTTCAACCCTCCTACTTTGCTGACTCAGTTTTTGCTTGCTTTAGGACTCTGCACACTTTCCCACTGCTAACCAGGTTAAAGTGCTAGTGCTTTTTCTTTAAAAAATGGTAGAATTGGCTTAGACCTAATTGACATTTATCATTTACTTGTTAGTTCCTACAAAGTGGCACTACCTGTGCCCAGGGTCTGTAGATTAAATGCTACTAGTGGGCCTCCAGCACTGATTGTGCCACCCTCTTAAGTAGCACTGTAAACATGCCTCAAGCGTGCGATTGCAGTCTGTGTGTGCAGTTTTAAACTGCCATTTCTACGTGGCAAAAAAATCCTTTGCGAGAATCCATATCTTCTTTTTTAAGAAATGTAGGTCACCCCTAGGGTAGCCCCTGGACAGCTCAGAGGGGAGGGTGCGGTGTACTTAAAAAGTGGGACATGTACTTTTAAATTTTATATGTCCTGGTAGTCAAAAAACTCTCAAAATTGTTTTTTTAATTGCATGGCCTGCAGCTCCCATAGTAAAAATTGGAGTCACCTTATTATAGTTAATAAGCGATAATTTCCAAATGGGAGCAGGTAACCAGTTCATGTTTGGTGTCTTTGGAATTGTAATAAAAAATCATCTCTCATGGTGCAGTCAGATTTAAAATTACAATTCTGAAAATGACACTTTTAGAAAGTTTACATTTTCCTGCCTTAGCCATTTAGTGCCTGCAGCCTGTCTCTGGGTGACATGACTGGGTGTAAATAGCAGTTGGGTTTTGTTTATTCCTCCTAGACAGCCAAACACAATAGAGAGTTTAGGTGTGCCTGGATGGGCCATCACTGGCAGGATGAGTGGGCAGAACTGGGAACAGCCCTAACTTACACTTGAAAAGGCTGTGTCCTACCTCCACACAAAGGGCTACATACCTTCTGTAGTTAGTCTGGAACCAAGATAGGGAAAGCAGAAAGCCTGTGGACTTCAAAGAGAAGCCTCTAAAAACTTCTCCCACTTCAAAGGAAGGTCCAGGTATAAATATTGGACCTAAGGCACCAACTCTTCAGTACACTTCTGGACCTGAGGAAAGTTAGGCAGGAAGAGGGACTTCTGTGCTGCTCAAAGTACTGCCACTCTGCTAGACTGCTGCCCTACTGCACTACTGCCTTGCTGGACTGCTGCCTTGCTGTCCTGCTGCCCTGCTGCCCTCCTGCCTGAGTCAGAGGGATTTGGACCTGCACCTGAACCCAGGACTCCCAGAATGACTCCAAGGGCCAGTCTGCTGGCCTCCTGTTCTGAGCCACAGGAACATTACAGGCCCCCAACCACCTACATCAGCACCCAGATTCAGCTGAAGCAAGCCCCTGACACCCAAGTGGTGCTTCTCAGGTTCTGGACCCTTGGTGTGGCCTCATAGAGGCTGAATTGAAGTTTTTGGGCTCTTCGCAACCGTGAACAGGCCCAATGATTCCGAATCCTTGTCACTCACACAGACCAGCAACGCAACGTTCCATCAGACAGACCTTTCACTCTATAGCATCGACTGCTCGTGCGGAGTGCCACTGCGAATCTCCAGCCTGCCCGTTCACCGCAAGAACAGTATCTTCATGCTACAGTGGTGACGACCGCAATGCCCGGCATGCTCTCTTTGCTCTACATCGACGACCATCGCCGAACACCCGCAACACTTCCCTACTCCTAGCAGTCCCCTCCACTGCAAAAGGGACTTTTTGTGCTGGACTGAGAAGGTAACTTTTCAGCAGGACTAACCTGGTCCCTGTATCCAACCTGCGTTTAATCGCGGTTGGCCTGAACCTGTGATTTTCTCCCAGTCTCTCAAGATCAGATAGCCATGGGTGGCGCTTTGTGCTTTTTGCCGCTATTTTCATTTAAATCTTTAAAATTGCATATCTCCTTGTTTTATTTATTGCATTTTGCTCTATTATTCTAAGTTGGTGCCAGATGTTATTTGTGTTGTGTTTTACCTCATTACTGTTTGAAGTACTGCATAAATACTCATTGCCTCTGAGTTAAGCCTGAGTGGCTCTGTGCCAAGCTACCAGAGGGTTGAGCACAGGTCAATTTGAGTTTTGCTTGTGCCTCACCCTGACAAGGATTGTGGTTGCCGCTTTATATTTACAGATAAGTCACAGAATAAAGAAAATATCTTTTTTAAGTGCATTCTAGCCAACCCTTCACAATTTATTAGTGAAGATATTTCTCATTGATTTGTAAATCAGAAGCAGATGTTGCTTCATAAACTAAATAAGCACTGCATTTATTGCAATTATACAGTATACATAGCTAATGTTTACTGAAGTTTAGGTTTAGTTTGTATTGCACACATTGCATCGTTCAATTGTTTCTAAGATATAACATAAGAAGGCAAATATTGGATTTTTAAAAAGTGAGTGGAAAGAGGCAGCATAAGGCATAGCTTTTTGGGAAAGAGTAGCAGAATTGAAAATAGAACATCATATTCACCTTGTAAAATCAAGATTCATATTTATGAGGTAGTAGCTGCTGGAACAGAAAGCTCTCTGCAAGGCTCTGGACAGTGCTCAGTTTTTGTGCTTCTTGTTTTCATCCCACAGTGGCTGACAATTATGCATGCATACTCAAGGCCTCCCTATTAAAACGGACTGAGACCCAAGAGAGGTGGTCTGCAGTTGAGCGGGACCCAAAATGCACCCCTCTTGAAAAGAGTGGCGCTGGCCCTCTCACCTTGCTTTATGGGACTGAAGTGATGGCAACATGATCATTAGTGAAGTGGCAAGCCTTTTTCCCTGCCGGGTTGAGGAAAGAGACATTGTGTGCATTTGCAAAAATGGAAAGTCTAATCCATTTTCAATTTCATGTGTGTGAGGCAACTTAGAACGGTGGAGACTTTTGAGAGAGGCTTCCCAGCTCACTGATGACTTGGGAACTCCCCGTCAGCATGGGCATCTTAAGGATTTTGGGGGCCCTGGGCCAAACGTATTTTGGGGGACCCTGTTCGGGACAGCTTTGAATTTATGATATAATTTCAGATCTTTCATGCCTTCTTTGGCTAGGTCACTGACAGTGCACAGGAACACTGTTCCAAATTCTAAATGTGTTTACATGTCATTTTTAGGGATAGTGACGTATGTTTTCAATATTGTAACACAGCAGCAGCTCACCAATATTAATGCAAATATCCTCTGTGACACCCTCCCATTTCTCATACGTGAGGTCCTGTTTTGATCTAAAAGAACGTTTTATGGATGCTGCATGAAACATAAACACAACGGGCCTAATTTACAAGAATGTGCCGCAGCGCGGCACCATAAGCCCTTTTGCTGCACCACCCTGCAGCACTTTCAAAGCACAGGGATGCGTCATAAGTACAAAATTTCAATTTCATATCTACAAGGATATGACTGATCCCTTTGCTCTCCCCTGCGCTGGCGCACAATTTGCTGCCATGCGCCGACGCAGGCATCCTTGCACCATGGTGCAAGGATGCCTGCGCCATGGGGATGATTGTTTATGTGCAGGAAGGTGTCCCTTCCTGCACATAAACAATCTGAAATGGCGTTTTTTAACTTCTATGTGTGCTGCATTAGCACACATAGAACTTGCAAAACATAATTTTTTTAATAATGATTGTTTATGTGCAGGAAGTGACACCTTCCTGCACATAAACAATCACCAGAGGTGCTTTCCTTGTTCTATGTGTGCTGAATGCAGCACACATAGAAAGAGAAAAAAAACGTTGCACCTCCCTACGCCTCGCCTGGGGAGGCCTAGCATTCTGACTCATTTCCAGTGTTATGTTTCATCTAGGTACCCTAATATAGGCCCGGGTACCACCATACCCTTCCACCTACATCACCTCCCCTACATTACACACTAACGAGCCTTTTAAGGATTGAACGCCTTTTATGGACTAAACCTTTTACCTAGTTCTAGGCCTGGATGCAGACGGAGGGTTTTTCCCGAACAATAGTGTTCTATGACTGCATCTTTAGACTGACACTGCATGAATAAAATATTCATGAGGCTACTTGGAAACCAGGCAGGGGCTATACACCACCTTCCTAATATCTACGCACAAGGTTCATCCCATACGTCATCCTCATACCCAACAATGGCTAACACAAGAACAAGGGACAAAGGGACTCTATATACTTTTCTGTATAAATACAGCACCTCTAGCAATCAGTAGAGAGAGGGAACCGAGACTTCCAGGCCGACACACTGACCAGAGACGCTGAGGCTCCTGCATGCAGACGCTCCAGCTGACAGTGGTCTGAACATCCCTCGCGGGGTGTCCAGCTCGAGACCAAGAGGGGCTCCTACATTCTCACTTCAGGTAATGGGGTTCGACTAAATCCTAGAGGGATTCTTGGCTTCACACCTACTCACATGCTAGGTACACTTAGGTACATCTAGATAGGCATCGTAGGAGTACGCACTCTCTTTTATCAATGCATTTTATATTCATGTATTTATTCATGCGTAATGCAAGATGGTAGAACTGTACTATCCATTTATATTCATAGTACTGCTAATCATATATTTCTTCTACTGTCTAATGGTTGTTGCAGCTCATATATTTTACACGAGAATAACAACTGTTCAATAAATCCTTATTGAAACGCCCAGACTGATTATTCTATGTACCTCTGAGATATACTAAATGAGCACGAGTGACTGAGCGAAAAAGTAGTACATTGTTTCCACGATCTTGAGGGATCAGGGTTGTCATGTTCTGAGGTTGCCAGAAACTAATCTCTCCCCGATAAGAGGAGACACTAGTGGCACTGTGAGCTAGCTTATGCAAACAGGCTAACATTCTCGGTGGGGGTGCTCAGAATCAGTCTGCCACCAAACCCACAGTTTATGTTATCCAAACGCGCAGGTCCTGTATGGGTAATATAGGAACTACACGACACCAGGTTTACTATTTCTCGTGAATCTGGAAATGTGTCAGGTTCCATGGGTGTTGCATGGGAACACCCACAGCAACACCCAGGGAACGACCCTTTCAAGCAAAGTGCTGCGTGTAAAGGGGCCGTATTTACAAGGGCAGAAAAAAAGCCACGCAGGGTGGCTTTTCCTGTCCTTGTAAATATGGGGCAGCAAAATGCGCCGCCGGTGCGTCACAAAAAGTGACGCACTGGCGGTGCAAGGGACTTGTAAATAAGCCCCAACATTTCTCTGCAGAGCGTCTGTACTGGACTCTCACACATCACCCACATTAGAAGTAAATTAAAGGAAAACAGCATTTAAAACAATCTGTTTAAGAAATATTCAAGGTCATTAGGGCAAGACTCTGCAGGACAGAGATGGCTCTATCAGGTGGGCCCCCTGAAAGGCTGGCGCCCTGGGCCAGAGCCCACTTTGCCCATACATGAAAACATCCATGCCTGTCAGTGTCTTTCTTCCTCTCTGGATTAGGCTGTAATGGGTTACAGCATTGCTGTGGGTCGGTGTGTAAGTGCTTCTTTCCTTTGAAGCTGGCCCCTATCTCAAGTACCGACTGTGCCTATGGTACCGGAAGCTAAGAACTGGACATTGGCCCCTTCACCTTCTCTTCACTGCCTGTTTGACGCCCCAGACGTAGGATGGCTCTTCTGACCACTTTAGAAGCGCTCATAGACATTGTACTTGGCTGAGCAGTTAAATAGCAGGTTTATCAAAACTGCACAAAAAATTGCAATTTTGAACAGTTGCAATAATCTACCCAGATTAAACCCTTAGGTACATTTCCACCTGAAGTGTAGCAACCTCGTTAGTGTACACATCAAACTGTATCTCATGAATGAAGAGATCATGCACTCCACTTCTGACTGCTGTAAGCCATGCTCAAGAGCACCCTGTTGGAACTGCCCCCGCTGAAGTAAATAGTCAACTATCTGTGAGCCTGGGCTGCATGCTCTCAAAGTCGATCTGGTTCCTTGTTCAAGTATTTGGGAACTTATCGCAAGAATCTCCAAACACTTACCCTGGCCATAGACTCTCTCATTAAAATAAGCTATAGCACTTACTGCATAGGCATCATCATAATGTTTGGAGTCAGATCTCTGACTAGGAAGGAGTTAAAGAATTCTTATTTCTTTATATATCCTTATTGAATGTGTAATAGTATATTTATGTGTCTTTAAGTATACTTCTAATTTAAAAAAATTATGGGGCATATTAGCAAGGGCAGTATCGCCACTTTAGCGGCACTTCTTGCCGCTAAAGCGGCGATATTTTTATCGCCCTATCAGCAAGCTGTCGCTAACAGGCGTTAGCGACAGCTTTCTGGCGATAGCGGGCGGTTTTCCTATCGCCTTGCATGCCAGCGATAATTATCGCTAATGACATGCAAGGTAGGCGTTCCCAACTAAAAGCGACTAAAAACAGTCGCTAACACAACTTTCCCCTATTAGCAACGCACGCGAAGCGATAAAAAAACTCGCGCTAAGCGCGATTATTGCTAGAATTTAACACCTGCTAAAAACATGACTTACCTGTTTGTTCAATGGGAGGTGGATTGTCAGGCTAAGTCCACCATGGCGTTAATGCGTGAATATCGCTGGATTTCCAGCGATATTCACGCATTTCGCCGCTATTGCTGGATATTTTATCGCATTGGAGATAAACGTTGCTAATAACGTGTTATCTCCGCGATAAAATCCAGCGACACGCGGCGATAAAAAAAAATGCGCTAAGCGCGGTTTGCGATAATTATCGCAAGTTGTTGCTAATATCCCCCTGAGCTTTTTACTGGGTTAAAACAGACAGGTGTTTTACTGGGTTCTGAAGGTGTTAACTCTCATTGCCTCTTACTGCTCTATCTCGTTGTCATAAGTGCTAACCAGAAGTACTTGGTAATCCAACCTGGGGTCCTATAGGACAGTGGGCCCTGTACATCAGTGGTTTATGATTTCAGCTGTCACAACCTCTGCTACCCTGTTGTGCTGTGGTCACCCAAACTTGGGGGCCGATTACGATTGCAGAAGGCCCGTCACCGCCAGCCGTGCGGTGGCAGTCCTTCTGCTTCATACCGCGATATTCCCCCCGCCACATTACGATGGCAGAGGAAATCGCGCTCGGACCGTGGCGGACGCAAAGACCGTCCGCCATTGGTCCGCCAAAAGCAATCATACAGATTGTCTGGCGGACGGTCCAGAGAGCATAAAATGGTGGCGGCGCCCAGCAGGCACCGTCCACCAAATCATGATGCTGGCTACAGCCGGCCTTTCCATGGCGGCGATACCGCCATGGAAAGGCAGGTGGGGATTAGTTACTGGGGCCCGTTGTGGGCCCCCCCTGTGTTGGGGGAAGGTGTGGGTGCACTGGGGGGTACCCATGGTACCCCCCTACATTTCACAGCACTACGTGGCAGGCACGGTGTGGTGCCTGCCACGTAGTGCAGTGAAATGCACATCCTGCCTTTTTGGCATCGCGGCGGGGGCTGCAGTCAGCAGCACCCGCCGCAATGTTAAATGGCAGGATGCGACCGCCATGGTGGCGGTCGCATCATGATTTGGTGTGCGGGACCGCCGCATGTATGGCGGACGGTCCCACTCTCCACCAGGATGGCGGACGGACTCCAGTCCGTCCGCCATCCTAATGACCCCCTTGGTCTTCCAGGAGTTTAAAGATGCAATGGAATTGTTTTCAGGAAAAACATTGCTAAACGTGTAAAAGAAACGGTCAAAAGCTGTTATCACAAAATTGTCTGAGCCTTCATCCGGACATTGAATATATTTTCAGTCATTAGTATATGCAATGTTTATCCCTGCGGTTTGAGAAAATAATCACGAACGCAATAGTAATCATTTAAATTATTTTTGTGAAAGGTTTGAAAGAATTCCAACTAACATTTTTACCATGTGCCTAGGGATGTATTAGTGAAATAATTAAATTGAGTTTTTCGATAAAAAACATTTTAAATGATGAAATGTAATAACTTGTGCCCAGAGAGCCATCAAACCCTTTGAGGTATTGCGGGAGGAGTTCGCCCTTCCTCCTGGTCAACACTGGTGATACCTGCAACTGCATCACTGTCTCGCACGCACGCTTGGACCGCGGCCCTAGGCCCTTACGCCCTCACCAGTGGTCTTGTATCTGAAGATATTGGGCCGCTTGCGAGGGGTGATGTCCGGCTTCTACGACCTTCTGACCCGTCATCTATATTCGGCGCCCCTGTTGGCCAGTTTGCTCACCAAATGGCAGGCTTGCCTCCAGATGGAATACGAACCCGAGGACTGGGCAAAACTCCTATATTCCCTCAGCGCTGCCGCCAGGGAAGGCCGGCTGAAGTTCTGCCTCTTCAAGTAGCTTCACGACTGGCACTGGACTCTGGTGGTGCAGAGACAGAGTATCGAATAAAAAATATTGAGTTGACAAATATCGAACCATTAATATCGTGGTTCAGAAATATCGACAGCAAGAATATCGTGGTCAAGAATATCGACTTAAGGTAAGTAATATCGGTTTTAAAAATATCAAAGTGTTTAATATCGTTTGCAAAAATATAGTTGTTAAAAATATCGTTTTTTTATTAGAGTTATGTATTTTAGTATATATTTTATATGTATGTGTTGTATGTTTTTTTTATAAGAATTGTTTCTATTTTTAATATATGTGCTAAATTTTTAGCAGTTATAAAAAAAAAATTATTTGAATTTTGCGTTTTTAGTTTTGTAGCGGGTTGTGGGTTTATAGGAGAATTGGGTGGGAAGTAATTTAATAATATTAAACTTATTGATTATTTTTCATTTCTCAATATTTGTTTCATTGAGATGTTATAGTGTTAAATGTGGAAAGTAATTTCTTATTAATTAATTAATAATTGGTTGTTAATTAATTTTTATTAATTACTTGGTAATTAATTATGATAATTGTGTAACTCATTTTAGGTGTGTGTTATGGTGTTTATAGGTGTAAAGGGTGGGAAGTAATTTATTTTTAATTTATGAATTAATAATTGGTTGTTAATTAATTTTAATTAATTGATTGGTAATTAATTATGGTAATTGTGTAATTAATTATAGGTGTGTGTTGTGGTGTTTGTAGGTGTTAAGGGTGGTAAGTCATTTATTTTTAATTGATGAATTCATAATTGGATGTTAATTAAGTTTAATTAATTAATTGGTAATTAATTATGGTAATTGTTTAATTAATTTTAGGTGTGTGTTGTGGTGTTTATAGGAGTAAAGGGTGGGAAGTAATTTGTATTTAATTAATTATTATATAGTTGTTAATTAATGTTAATTATTTGATATTTATTTTGGGTAATTGTTTGTTTTTGTCTGTGTTGTTTTTACTTTTAAAGGGGTAAAGGTTGGGTATTAATTACATTTTAATGACTTTATTATTAGTTGTTAATAGTAATAGTTTTTAATTTAAAAATAAGTTTTAATTGTGTTTTATGATTTTGAGGCCCATTACGATGGCGGGCGGAAGCACAACCGCCGTGCTGGCGGATGCAAAAACCACCAGTTACCGCCGGCACGCAGCAGTCCACACGCCCGCCCAATTACGATGCGAAAAGTAGGCTAAACACCGCCGGCAAGCCAGCAACACCGTCCGCCATCAAAGTGCGCCCGTACACGTAGCGGCGCAGCACAACTGACACACACCGTCCGACGAAACACGTACCGCCCGGCGCATAAATTACGATGCCGCAAACAAACGGCTCCCACGGCCAAGAGATACCGTACGACAAACCGAAGCGGTAACACGGACGCCGAGCACGGACAACGAAGAAGCGGCTCCCCGAGCATGAATCCAGCACTGCAGGCCCTCCCCATGCTCCTGCTGATGCACCACCAAGGACGCAACGTACCGCGGAGACGCAGGTAGGCACACACACAACAAGTGCACGCAAACAGCGCACACAGTGCAAGGGCGGAAAAGCGGACAACCCCCACCAGCGCGTGTACACTACACATCCACCATTGCATCCACATATGACACACAGGCCAAATCGTAACATCGCGTAACACATGTGTACACACCACCTGGGACTAGGAACCAACCACCCCGTCACGGCCCCAAAGCGGCGATGACGCCGCCACACATGCGCACAACGCAGAGGCCAACCGCAGCGCCATGCATGCGTCGCACACAGACACAGGGACACAACCAAGCAGCACACACATCAGCCCCACCCCGAACGCACATGACACGTGACAGGCCTGCCACAGACATGTCCCCAACGCCCAATTCACGGACAACACCCAACGCCACACAACCGACGCACACATGTCAGTGAAGACACGCAACAGCAGGACACACCCCAGTGTAACAAACATGGCGTAGCACACAGCGGCGGCAACACCAACTAGGAGAAGCAGGGCTCCTTCGGGAAGAGGAACGCCAGTACCACACTGAAACACCCATACCACCCTGCACATATGAACAAGACATATAAAACGGAACACCAAAGAGCCCGGGACCGACAACAGGTGGCCCAAGAATAACATTCACACACAAGGCCCAACGCAGAGCGGAAAGGCAGCCTGCCGCCCACACAAGGGAGAGCAGACAGCACTGAATGACCTTCCATTCCAACTCCGAAACCACAGCCCTACGACAGAAGCCGGTGAATACAGCCATTGTCCAAGAATAGACCAACACAGGCATGCCGAGGAGACCGACCACAGGGCAGATAGCGCATATCACAGAAGCACACAACGGACGGGGAAGAAAGAAGAAAACACTCCCCATGTCGGCCACATGCAAGTTAATTGGAAGGAGTCACACATCACTGACCTTGAACTGTCTGAGAAGCATGTGGGAAGAGGGCCCGTGTCCTCCAAACAAGCCAACAGAACACAAGTCCTGTCTCCTACGACTACACAGAGCTCACAGCAACCTCGGAGCGTGCACATTGCAGACTGCACACACAGCCGGAGCACGCCACCACAACGCACCGCTGCGAAATGGCAACCGCAACACACCTACCCAACTACGCCGAACAGCTCAAGCTGTACAAAACCAACCTGTTTCATACATTGGGATGCGATCTCCTGTCCCTGCTGAACGTAAGTTACCGACTGACTTACCGCATCACATTGTTCAGCTGCGTCATGCCCGTCTTCTACTGTCGGAGGTGTCCCTACCAGCATCCCGTGGAGATATGCCTCTCCAACCCGGCATGTCTGAAGGCGGACCTGCTACCACTACTCCTCCCTCTGGACGCACACGACAGGGCCTGCTCTGCCTATGGGGGCATGGCGTATGTGGCCAACATCGCACCCGCACTGAAATGGGACCACTGTGCCTCCACACGACGGATCATCGAGAACAGCTACATCGAATGTCACCCAGCATGCCCCATCATGGTCCTCCAAGGGACAACTTACGAACAACACCTTGACAGCCACCATCCGCTACATTGGCTGGCAAACATGTACACCACCAATGACATGGAAGCCCTGCTGGACGGCATCGCATACCTGACAACCTGTAAATTCGCCGGACCACAACGCAGGTTCCCCGATTGACCTATGATGTCCAACCCCGCACCCATGCTTAGCTTCCGCACGGACTGGCCAGTCACCACCACAACAGCCATACCAAACGACCGGCAACTGTAACCACACCATCAACGACATCGCCATGACATCGGATATGACCGGGACATGCACACTGTTCCCCATCACATCCAGGAACACCGCATGCATCGTGGGAGGCAGTGGCATGGGCTCTGTGTATCGCACCCACATGGACGGAACTGCACGAACAACCAGGACACGACATGGATCCAGCGCCCATGGACACACACACCGCTCAGTGGACATGAATAGGTCGCCTGGAGTCTGTGGGTGCTGCACCCCTCCCACCCCCGCCCCGGGAATCCCATACCAGGACCTTTGCATGGACGACAAGTGCATACAACAACAACACGACCCCAGTGACTGTGACATGTCCAGTAACCACCACAGTGCAACAACAAGTGGCACGCCGCTGCATGCACGCAAGCACATGCCCTGATGTCATCTCACATGCACGCGTGCATGAGGAACAACCGCAGCAAACCTGTCACATGGAACTGAGATGGACTGTGCCCATGATGCCAAGCGGTCTGGTAGGCTACATGTATACCGTCTGTGTCAAAGTCCGCAGCTCCGCAGCTATACGTAAATGTACATTAGCACAGCCTTGGCCAAGCAGATGTCACTCTGAAGCCCACATCCCACATGCAACAGCCAATCACATGTAACCCCACACCCTATCCCATTTGCAATCATGCTCAGTATATCCTCAACATGTATTCCGCTGCCAGTAGTGTCCACTATACTGCATCACAGAGGACAGAAGACTCAATATAATGTTTGAAACCAAAACTGTCTCCGCTGACTCATTTCACAAGTACGAATGAGAGAGGATGAGAGTATGTGAAGTACACGGCAGTCGTGACATGACCATGTAGTCCACTGGTATTGGATGTCAACGCAAATGAGTAGCACTACTGTGGAAGACACACATGTGTCGTGTGAAGTCGTATGGACGCAGTGCTCAGGTGGGTGGGTGCGACGGGTAGATGCGCACATGCCAAGTTGGAGCACGCCGTGTTGGGAGGGGTCATGAACAGTACACCACCGCTTCCCTGGGCATTGTGAGAGGACACCTGTCGGGGGGAGTGAACACGTGTGTGCACAGCAGCCGGGCACACGTACAAAGCGGTACCAGGCGCACCTCAGCCCACCCTCTGTGGACAAGCTGGATCCTGTTGTGCGCCCGCCATGCCCCTTGACAAGGCACACACAGCCCCAGTCGACCAGGTGTAACCCCAACATAGTCAATCCGCACAGGCGATACAGGGCACGGGATGGCAGTGGAGCATGGTGTGTGAGAGGTCTCCTCGCGCTCCTCCTGGTCATATCACGCAGGCAATAGAACCTCAACGTCTAGCATGGCACAAGTCAAATGGAAGTGTAGGGGGACGCACCACAGCACGAGCAGCACTGACGTCACGGGAGGTGGCTCGCACCATCCCATCCATTGCCCATCATACCAACCACGCCACATGCCATTGCGACTAAGTGCAAGCGCGTGCGCCACCACCCCGAGCCCTCCCCAGAGAGGCCAAAGAGTGAATGTGTGGGCCATCAGCCACAGACGGACGCGGCCTGGCCGCAAGGGCAGCCACAGCCACTGGGTGTCGCAGGTGGCGGATCCGGAAGGCGAAGACTGTGATGCATAGTCCATGCAGGCCGGGTCTCCATTTGGGGCACCACGCAGGTGGACGGCGTCCCGCCACACATCATACCCTGAGACAGCCCACTCGTGCAACTGGACCCACACATACACTCCTTGCCCTCTCTGGTGCGAGCTTGGGGCTGCCTGTGCAGGCGCTAGCCTCGCAGGTGAGCATGCATATTGGGGGAGCGAGGGGAGGACATGAGGGCTGGGGCGAAGATGACTGTATCACTGTCAGTAAGTACAAGGGATGACCCAGATGTGGAAAGGAAGAGACGTGTCCCGTGTGTACTGCAACTAGTCGCCAATCCAACTACCCCCCATGTCCGGAATGTAAGCCCGCACCTAGGCCCGCCCATCCGCCACATCGAACATACCACCAGCACGACAACCTTCCCATTCGAAACACTGACTGGGGGTGGCGACCAGTGTACAATCATGTGTAGCCTACCCACGCGTACATGTGGGCCCTCCATGATCCATGTCACCTGCGGCAAAGTCATGACATGCGCAATGAGGGAAGTGAGGAGAGCTGTCCGCCCCACGCGCAGAAGGTGCATCAGCTCCACAGACCCAGCAGCGAGTCCAGCAGGGGTCACATGTGCAGGGGCAGCTGTGCCTGGTGTGAAGGCACATGCAAATAGACAGCACATCGACCAATGTGTAGTCTGCCCACATCTACAGTCCATCATCATGCGGACATAGGAATTGAACACAGGGCAACACATCTTCAGTTGGTGCACCCACCGTGACCAACAATGCGCAATCATCGACGTACCCGCCCTGTGCATGGCCCCCCACCCAACGGAGGCACATCCAGTGCCACCATCCCACACACACAAGCCTTCCACGGAACATGCTGTGTCCAATGGTCAGTACAGAGTCAGCGCCCATCTGGTGGATCCTGAACAGGAGACACATGCACACACATGCCAGCTCCCACTATGTACGTCTGCCACCTGGCACGTGCAATGTAACCTCTCACCTGTGACGTGTGACTGCAAGCACACAGCCGTCTTGGCATGGGGCTGTCAATGTGGACACCTGTCAATGTTTCGGGAGGTGTGATCCGTACAGTGCTGTACATAGGGTGCAGTGCTGACACCTACTACTGTCTCATGTCCCCTCGTGCCACAGGTCCCACTTGTTTTGGCCGCTCAGCCTGTGCCCACATCGTCGTCGTCGTGTGCCATACTCATCCAGCCGCGGAAGCAGTTCCATGCTCAGCAGACATTCATGTTGCCGTGGCGTTGCCGCTTGACGGATATGCAGTCAGTCCCCATCAGCACGCCCGCAAGTCATTGGGGCCTAGATCCCCATGTGCATGCACATGGCAGTGGTTTGTATCACTAGCCATTGCCATTGTTGGGAGACCTGTGTAAGTGTATTGTGGCCGTGCCGTCCCAGCTTGACAGCTGGGCTGTGGCTCATGTGCTTGCTCAGTCATGTCAGTGATGTGTATGCGAAATTGCTATGTGTCGTGTTGCTTTGACATGTGTCCTCTGCCATTGTCCCTAGGCGGAGACCGAACATTGACCGCCCATACCAATTGCTGGCGGACATGGACGATACAGAGGTTATTAGGAAGTTTCGGCTGGACAGGCCAACCCTGCATCGACTGTGTGCCATGTTAGAACCCCATCTCCGTCCCCGCAGGGTGTATCCGACTGCTGTCACCCCCACGGCTAAGGTGATGGCCGCCATGCATTTCTTCGCCACTGGGTCATTCCAGCACACAGTGGGCATTGGAGGAGGGATGTCCCAGCCCATGTTCAGCAAGGTGCTGAGGGATGTACTGGCAGCCATGATGCTGTACCGAAACAGGTACATCCGCTTCCCCAGGGCTCGTGAATTGGCGGCAGTGAAGGGTGCATTCTATGCCCTTGGCAGAATCCCACACGTCGTTGGAGCCATTGACTGCACACATGTCGGCCTTGTTCCACCACAGGCCACTGAGCACCTGTACCGCAACAGGAAGCACACGCACTCCCTGAATGTGCAAGTGGTGTGCCTTGCGGACATGGTGATCACCCACGTGTGTGCAAAGTTCCCAGGCTCGGCCCATGACGCACACATAATGCGCAACAGCATCTTGCCACGACTGATGTCCAATATGCAACAGGATCGTGCCTGTATTGTCGGTGAGTATGTGGAGTGGTGTAGCGTGCTGGTTGTGCGATGCTGTCCCCTGTCCAGTTGGAATAGCAACGGTTCTCTGTGTCCCTCACACCCAGGTGACTCTGCGTACCCGAATGGGGCATGGCTGCTCAGTCCATTGAGGAATCCTCGCACCCCAGCAGACGATCGCTACAATGAGGCACATGGGAGGACCAGACGTGTGGTCGAGCGTACCTTTGGCCTCCTCAAGTCCAGGTTCAGGTGCCTGGACCGCACCGGGGTGCGCTGGCGTACTCCCCACAGAAGGTGTGCCGGATAGTGGTGGCGTGCTGCATGCTGCACAATCTGGCCATTCGGAAGCAGATCCCCCTCATCGTGGATGACGGAGATCAACCAGGGCCCCAGCCCGCAGACCAGGACAGCTCGAGTGAGGAGGACAGCGGAGAGGAGGAAGCTGGTAATGTGCGGCAGCAGCTCATCGCCCGCTACTTCACTTGACGGTGAGTGTCCATGTACGACGGCTGATGTGGCTGTATCTGTGCAGGTGTGTGTGTGCTGTGTCAGGGTGGCCGCTTGTTCACTGCGTGCTGTGTGTCAACGCTCCATGGCCAGGGGTAGTATGCCACTGTTGGTGGCTGTGGCATTGTGCCCTATTGCTCTGTGCGATGTGTGTACATTGCTTGTAGTTGTTGACATGTACTGTGTGATGGGTGTGTGACACACTCATTGAATGTGCTCCTGTTCTGTCTCCCACCCCTAGGTCCCTACAGGCCCTCCGGATTCAATTGCCATGCCACGCATCAGGTGCCTTTCCGCCCAAGGTGGCCGTTGTATTCGTACAAATAAAACACAGGGCACAAACAGCAGTTAGTGTAAAAGGTGCATTTATTACAAACTGTGACATGTGATTGTGTGTAAGGTGATGACAAAAGTGGTGCGTGCAGTGACAATGAGCTGTCGGTCATGGCTGCGTGATGCTCAGGGTGTACCCACTGGTTCTATGTCCATAGTCCAACACACACATGCCATCCAGATGGCTGTGTGGAGTGGGATCGTAGTCCAAGTCAATGCAGTGGCTGGTCAAGGAAGGCTGGCGGAAGGCTGGCTGGCTGCCTCACTCTGCGTTTGGAGCGTGCGAAGTCCTCCCGGGAGATCTGTTTCCACTTCGGACGGCCCCTTCCACGCTTATGCGAGGGGGTGCCTGCTTGCGACATGCTGGTGGTTGAGGTGTGCTCACTGGCTGTGGACGCAGGGGAACTGGACACTGCTGCTCCACCCTGCGCCCCGGCAGGTGGTGGCGGAGGGGAGCTGCTGTCCCTGGCTGTGACCTCACCGCCACCACCAGCTGGCCCATGAGGTCCACGATTTGGCCCATACGGGCGTCCATGGACCTCAGCACCCCCAGCACCTCACGCGTGTCTGAAGCAGACCGGACCCATTGTCCTTGGGCCTCTTCATAGGCCCCAAGGACTCTGGCCATTTGAGGCAGGGCATGGCTCCCAGGGGAGGCTGGCGTTTCCCTGACCCTGCTCCTCCTACCAGTCCTGCTGCCACCGGCCTGCCCACTAGCCACATTGCTCACCACGGTCCTCGCTGTGGCTCCCAGGGTGGATCCAGTCGGCCGGGCCACCACCTGCGCTGGGGCTGGTGCCAGCGAAGACGTGGTGGTGGTGGCGGCGGTGGTGGTCGGTGCGGCGATGGTGGCGGTTGCGGCAGTGGTAGTGGCCACAATGACCGTGGGTGTGGCCGCAACGACAGTGGCAGCAGGGGGCTGGGAATGTTCAGCAGCCCTGGATGATGGGTTGGTGGGTAGGAGGGGTCCTGGGGAGCGGCTGGGCCCTGCCACACCAGATGGGCCTGCTTGGTGGTCCGTGTCCGAAGAGGAGGACAGATCCTCCAGATCCGTGTGTCCTCGTTGGGGGCTTGTAGGCTGGCTGTGCTGGCTGCTGGCTCCATCCCCAGCATCCAGCAGTTCGTCACCTGTGGAGAGAATGAGATTTGTTATTGTGTTGCACCTGGCGAAGTATGTATTTGTCGTCTGACATTAACAGTTCGTGCAATCTCGTACATGGGTTTCCCGGAGGCGTGTGTGTGGCTGTAGCATCTGTAGTTGTGTGTGCTTGGCAATGGGACTGTGTGCTGTGCACATGTGGCATGGGACGGATTGGCCATGCCGATGGGTGTGTTGCTGTGCCCCTACTTATTGTGACTCTGGTGTATGCGGGCTCCTGGCCCATCCTGGGTCTGGTTTGTACTTTGCTTTTGGTGTTCAGATGGGACGCTTAGGAACGCATATGGCAACATGGGGGCCATGCCCCAGATTCGCATTTGGGAGGGAATATGCTTTTGGGGTTCAAATGGAACGTTTAGGAACGCATATGGCAACATGGGGCCATGCCCCAGATTCGCATTTGGGAGGGAATATGCTTTTGGGGTTCAAATGGAACGCTTAGGAACGCATATGGCAACATGGGGGCCATGCCCCAGATTCGCATTTGGGAGGGAATATGCTTTGGGGTTCAAATGGAACGCTTAGGAACGCATATGGCAACATGGGGGCCATGCCCCAGATTCGCATTTGGGAGGGAATATGCTTTTGGGGTTCAAATGGAACGCTTAGGAACGCATATGGCAACATGGGGGCCATGCCCCAGATTCGCATTTGGGAGGGAATATGCTTTGGGGTTCAAATGGAACGCTTAGGAACGCATATGGCAACATGGGGGCCATGCCCCAGATTCGCATTTGGGAGGGGATATGCTTTTGGGGTACATGCTGTGAGCCATGGGTGCCGAACGTGACATGTGTTGTGGCAGCATGACAGTGCATGGTTTGAGGTGTGTGCATGCTTGACATGGCCTGCATATTTGCTGTCTGTTGTGATTACTGGACATGGCATTGGACGCATCGTTATGAGTGAGTGATGGTTGTGTGCCAGCCAACGTATTGCAGTTGTCCCATCTCCTTGGTGTGCGTGCTGCCCTGTGCCATGTGCATCACTGCAGTGCTCGGGGGTGGCCCATGTTGTGTGTTGTTGCTCACAGTGTGTCGTGCGCTTCATTGACTTCTGGCACATGGTTGGTCATGGGCATGTATCTTAGCGTGACTGCTGTATGTGTGGCAGCTGTGCGGATGACATGCCTTTCATGAGACTGGGGCTGACGGATGGGATGGATGGTATGTTGTATGTGCATGGTGTGTCTGTGTGTTTGATGGGTTCAGTGGTGTTCGTGTGCATTTATGTTGTTCCGCTCTGTTGCGTCTAGTGTTGTTTGTCTTACATAGGCGTAGTTGTGGGGTGTGTGGTTGACAGGCAGTAGGGGCTACATGGACAGGACTTCAATGGTGTTTCGGTTGTGTGTGATGAGTTGCACAGTGGCTGCCGTGTGGTACTATGTTCAGTGTGGCTTGTGCATGCAGACGTGGCTCCTTGGGTGTTGCTATGTCTGTGATGGGTCATGTGGGGTGTGAGTCTGTTGTTCATGTCCGTGTGCACATTGTTCACTTGTTCGTGACGGTGGGCGGTGCTGCGTGTTCGTCTGCTACGTGACATGTCCCATGTGTTGGTCGTGTTATGGTCCTCATGCCTCCAGTAATCCAGCCCTGTCCAGTTTCCCACCTGCAAGTTGTTCGTGCGTGCACTGTACTGGATGCCACATGGCTCTAAGCGGGGGGTGCTCCATGTTGCAGGTCTGTGGGGGTGGGGGGTGTTGTGGGTCGTGGGGTGGCTGGACACCCACTGACACCGATTGCTGTGGACCGTGATGTCTGCCTTTCGGCTGTCGTTGTGCACTGCGGTGGCTGACACGTGGCTGTGGGGTGTGGGGGATGCTCCTCCTTGCTGTGCTGTGGTACTAGGGGCCTGGTGTGTGTTGTACTTGGGCTGTCCACCGTCCCACCCACTGCACTTTGTGTTCCTGCCACTTACCTGTTACTTGTCGGTTAGTGCAGCTGTGGCGGACACATGGGTGTGGTGGGTGCTCGTTGTGGCGCTTCTGGCATATTTGGGGACCTGTTGGTGGTTACGTGGCTGGCTGAGTGTACACATGTCCCCACGTATGTTACAGTTGTTCGGTTTGGGCTGTGTGTGGTGGTGTCTGTTGCATGTGTGTGTGATGTGTTGTGTATTGTGTGCTGGACATGGGGGTGTTTGTCCCTGGGAGCTGTGGCATGGTGGTAGTGCATGTGAGTACATAGCGGTGTGCTGGTATACATTAGTTTGTACTTACCAGCCTCCACTCCTCTGCTAATCCGGCGAGGATCTCCGGATGTATTATGACTCGCACCTTCTCCTCCCACGCTTTGAAGGTCTTGAAGAGCGCGGGATTCCCTCCGCCAGTGACGGCAGCCAGCTCTCTGTTTTTCCCTCCTTCTTCTTGACCAGGCTCTTTACGTCATTCCAACGTTTGTTAATTTCTCCTCTGTTCCTGGGCAGGGTCCCGACTGCATTGACCTGGAATACGATCCGGTTCCACATTCTGTTTCTGGTGGCTAGTGGTGTGTGCTGGACCATGTTCCCATAGATTTGTGGGTACACCTTGATGATCTCGTCGACCATGACCGTCAGCTCAATGGGCGTGTACTTGGGCATCCTTTTTACGCCGGGTATCGTAATGGGCCCCTTAGTGTTTAATTAAAGTGTGTGTCAGCGATATTATAGTGCTAAAGTGTGCGTAGTCAATTAATGTTTATTAGTTTTTTATTATTAATATTTTTTAATTGATTATTAATTACGTTAATTATGGAAAGAATGTAATTAAAAATGTTGAAGTGTTTTGTTCTTGTTGTCATGTTGTAGGGTAGGGAATAAAATAGATACATTTATGTATTAATTAATGTATTTGTAAATATTTTCTGGCTTAAAAGAATTATTTTTTTAAATGTAGTTCTTATTTTATTTTATATATTATTTGAAGGTTTTTGTTATATGTAATTAATATTATATTATGTTTTTATTTAATATATTTAATATATTTGATTTTTCATTTTTTAAATATTGTTTATTTATTATGATTTTTATAAATGTTTAATGTTTTTATTTTTGTTTTAACTGTTTGAGTGTGAACAGTAATTTTTGTCTCTTTGCTATCCAACACTTTCCCTACTGTTGCACTCACCGGAGTGGGAATAGCAAGTTTTACCGCTCGGCTATCCAACACTTTCCCTACTGTTGCACTCTTTGGAGTGGGAATAGTAATTTTACCCTCTGCTATCCAACACTTTCCCTACTGTTGCACTCACTGGAGTTGGAATAGTTTCCTCCGCTATCCAACACTTACCCTACTTTTGCATTAACTGGAGTGGGACTAGTTATTTTTACCCCTTTGCTATCCAACACTTTCCCTACTGTTGCACTGATTTTATTGTAAAATTTAAGTTTAAATATTTTTTGATAGTTTAATGTTTTATGTATTATAGATTTTTGTTTTTTTATATTTTAAATCATTAATATGTATTGTTATTTTTTATATTATTTTAAACTTTTAATATAAAATAATAATCATAGATTATTAATTGTTTTAAAGTAAATATATATGTATAAATTATTATGTTTGTTTATTTTTTTATTAAGTTTATTTGTTATATTTTATTAAAATGTATATTAAATGTATTTTATGTTGTTAAAATTATATTTAATATATGTAATATATATTATTTTATTGTATAATTATATCAAAGTCGATATTTTATACATCTATATTTTTTTGTCAATATTTTTGTACTTCCCTGTTTAAGCATAGGATTCGATATTTTTGTTGTCTATATTTTTTATTCGATATTTTTGACATCGATATTTTTTACATCAAGGTTGTGTCAGTGAACCGACTCTGGTGAAGCTGCGGTTGGCACAGTTGCTACCCAACTGCGATTATTGGCGCTGTGCCGAAAAACGCTGCAACCTGGTGCACATTCTTTGTGACTGTCCCTCCGTTCGCCCCTTTTGGGATGCGATTGGCACCACACTCAGCGAGGTGTTACAGATCTCAATCCCTCACTCCCTTTCATGCCCCTCAGTCCTTCTTCTTGACTTCGTGGGCCTCCTGAGCCTTTCCAGATGCGAGCGCCGACTGTTCCATACAGCGCTGGCAACCTCTAAAAAGTGTGTCCTTTGTCAATGGCGCTCCCCGCAACCCCCCACTCACGATGAATGGCTGATGGCTATGTATCAAACGGCCTTCTATGAATGTGTCATCTACAATCTGCAGGATAACGTTGAGACCTTTCTTCTCACCTGGGCTCCTTTCGCACAAGGGACGGGGGCTGGCCTGGCCAGGTGCCCTGCACTGCCGGCATGGAGGACACCCTGGCGGACCTGTCAGAGGTGCCTGGTTCTTGGCGCTATGTCCTGAGCCTCTTCTCCTCCTCCTTTTCTTCTTCTTCTCCACCTTTCTCTCTTTTTACTTTGCTTGGGCCTTGGGGTCTCGCATCTTCACTTACTCCACCAGCAACGACGTACCCCTCTACATCCACCCACACTTTTTCTACACCCTGCCCGTGACCCCTCTCTTGCTCCCTCTCACGGTCTGGTCCTGCATCACTTTCCTGCTGTGCCCTTTCTTTCCTGTTCTCTCCTTTTCTACTCTTTTCTTTTCTCTTCCTTTCTCTCTTTCTTCTATTTCTTCCTCTTCTCTTCTCTTCCCCTTCCTCTCTTTCCTATTCATTTATACTCTTTTCTCTTCCTTTCCCTTTCTTTCTCTTCTTTCCTTTCATTTTCCCTCCTCACTCTCTATCTCTTTCCCTCTTTTCCATTCCTCTCATTGTCACCTCCTGCCCCTTCCTCCCTTGTGCCCACTGCCCCCTCCCCTGCTCACTCACCCTCTCTCGATTGTTCCGGGTCTGCTCTGAAGGCTTTGGGTGGCCAGTTTGTAGCATTGTATTGCTTATTGTATCAAGTTACTGCCCTCCCTCTTATTTGTATCTCTGAATAAAGAATTACGAAACAAAAGAAATTCAATAACTTGTCCAGGAAAATACAAGATTTGCTATTTTAAAGGTCAAAAAGAGATATCCTTGGTTTCATCTTACTGCAGTGTTTTCACAATGGTGCTACAGGAAATGATAAATGATAAACATGTTTGCTTTGTGGAAAGAAAACTGTTAGCAAAAATGATCCTATACACTGATGACAAATTAATACTCACATCCCATCCAGTAGCTGTGCTAACAAATTGGTCTTATGAAGGTACTCCTCAAGAAAAATGTATTTATTGCAACTGGAATGTATATTGATTGATCTGACTACTGAAACAGCACTGTGTGATTCACCCAAAAAACAACAACAATTAGTGGTCAATGGATTTTGCCACTGGGACCTTATTAGGTTTAAATTTGAAAGAGGGAGAGACCCTCAAGGAGAGTTTGAATTACCGGGCTCTTAGTACTAGAGATACCTTCAGGTCAAACAATCATTGTGGAAATACTTCAGGAGACTGCAAGAGGTCAAAGAAGACTCCCCCCACTGTCATACAGGATACTTTGGGTCTATTGCTGAAACACGCCATATCCTTGGTATATAAAATCCTTATAACCAAGTCTTTAGTCAGAGGGCTGAGAACGAAATGGGAAATGAATGTGGGGGCACTAGATGATTATGACTGGCAGGAAGCGTAAATGTACCCAAAAGAGATGGCCTTCAGGAAAGGCTTGAGGTTAATTCAGCTAAAAATGTTATATCAAATTTATTACACATAGGTGCAATTGATAAGGTTACAGGTAACAAGTGACAATAAATGCCTCTGGGGATCTAATCAGGATGGTACAATCATGCATACCCAATGGGAGTGCCCCCACATCAGAACCTTTTGGAACAATGTTGGGGATTAAATTAGCACAGTGACGGGGGAAGAATTTGAAATACCTTCACACCTGGCAATGCTTAGAGTCTAGAGAGAGAGAAGACTATCTATAAATATAATAACTGTTTGTAACATAACACTGATGGTAGCCAAAAGTGATATTGTACTGGTCATCAAATCAATATATTCAATGCTACGTGAAGCAGTGCTCTGCAATAAGGAGAGAGAGCATCTCAGATTCAAGTATTTAGAAGGGCACCCACTTACCAGTCCCAAACCTTTCCTTTCCTTTCCTGACATGTAAGGCACCCTTAAGGTAGGCCCACATTACCCCCATGGGAAGGGTGCAGTGTATGTGAAAGGTAGGACATGTACTAGTGTGTGTGACATGTCCTGATAGTGAAATATTGGGTATTTCGTTTTTCACTATTGAAAGGCTTTCCGTCCCATAGGGTTATCATTGGTATTGCACTGTAACATTTTTACATGTGTAGCTTTCCATAGGGACTAGATCGCAAAATGGAGTTTAGGCTCTCTGAATTCAGAATTTATTGACGCACCTTTTGGTAAAGGTGGTGTTTAAATTCTGTGTTTGAAAATGCCACTTTTAGAAAGTGGCCATTTTCTTGCTTTACCATTCTGTGTGCTTCTGGCTGTTTGTGTATTCAGCTTCTGATGTTTGAGTGACAGGAGCTGGGATGTGCATTCAATCTAGACAGTCACTAGGGGTGTTGAGGTGTGTCCTGCCTTGCCTGGGTGACTCATCCCTGGGCTGAATAGACCTGGTCTGTATTTAGAGTGGTGGGAAGAGTTTTGCTTGCACCTGAATAGGCTGTGTCTCCTTTTTCACAATGCTGTCTCCACCCCCTGTGGTCATGCTACACCTGGGAGGACAGGATTGGTTTGGACTGGGTTCAGAGACCCTTACAGCAAAGAGAACAAGGACAATTTGGGGTATAAGTAACACACGTAAAACCCCAGTACTTCAGATTACTTCCAAAAACAAGAGGACCCTGCCAAGAAGAAGAGTGGAAGGACTCTGTGAGGAGAGCTGCCTTGTCTGAGTGAGGGGTGGGTTGGCTTGCAGTTGCTGTTTCAATCTGTGGCAGAGGAAAGGGACTGACTCTTTTTGCCCTTCTGTGGTATCCTGCTTGGGAAGAAATCTCCAAGGGCTTGTGTGTGCTGGCCTCCTGTTTAGAAGACTCAGTAACATCAAGTGCTTTTACTTTTATTTGGGAAAGTTCTGGTGCTTGCACATTGCTTTACAAGGATCTGGTGCTTGCACTCTGGTTTGCACTGTTCTGGTGCTTTCATGCTGCAGTGGGTAAGTCGCGCTGGGCTTCCCGTGACAAGGGATCCATGGTACTTGTCCCTACCTGACTAATGCGGGCAGTGACCAAGGCCCCACCCGCTGTGCAGAGCCGTGAGATCCCCGACCTCGTAGAAAAGAAGTGTGCCGCTCACCAGCTGTCTGAACGAGGCAGGACCGGCTGGCGTTGGCTCACAGCAGGTGCTCCAGAAGGCTCCAAGGCGCCCGGCAATGATCCAAGCAGTCGGCGGGAGGAGCGACCTACACCTCAGCATGACCCCGCTCCAGCCCCGCCCACCGCAGGACAGAGCCTTGCGGGTGAACACGGAATTCCAACAGGGACCGAGGAAGGAAAAGGGAAGTGTCCTACCTCCTCACGGGGTCCCTGGTTCAATCCCAGGTCAGTCCGCCGAGTGGGAAGGAGCCCTCGACTGAGGTCCCACTCAGCCCCAGAGGACCCGTGCCACTGTGCTCTCTGCAGATGCCATTGGAGTCACGCTGCATGTGGAGGAGGGGGGTATGCCCCCCATGCCAGTGCATACCAGAAGGTGGCATTGAGGTTCCCTGGCCAGCAACACGGGGCGGAACATCGATGGAGGCCTCCCATCCCCTGGGAAAGAAGCGCTAGTGTGCTGTGCCCTCGCGGTGAGGACGGAAGGGGGCATTTCGCTTAAGAGGCCCACATAACCAGTTGTAGGCACGCAGGTGCTGCTACGGCCAACCATTTTGGCTGGGCCTCCACAGTACCAATTACCGGTCCTTTTAGGGAGTAATTCATACGGGGTATAACTGATACTGGTCCACGCATTGCAGGGACAAAATAAGACCTATTATGTTCAGGAACTGCATATGAAGCGTGGTAATGTTGTGGTTATGAGGTGTGTGTATAACGTGCGCAACCTATGAGTATGCGCTCTATGGCAAAATGATTTATGATCTATGAGTGGTTACTTTGGTGACACTCCCTGTGATGTTAGGCCTAATGTTTCCATGATGATTGATGACTTGTGCAAACTTATCAGTATTTCTTTGTTGAACTACATGGATTGCGACAATTGCCTGGTGGCAAAGTAATTTCTGATTTATATGATGTTATGACAATTGCTTGGTTGGCAAGTCAATTGAGATTTATGTCAGTGTGGCCAAAGATGGGTTACATATACCGCAAAGTGATTTATAATCTATGCATTATTATGACCATTGCCTAGTTGGCAAGGTGATTATTGATTTATGTGACTGTGGTCCAATGTGTTTGATGTATAATACAAAGGATATTTTTATATAACCTTATGTGGAGTTTCTTTTTGTGGTGTGCCTAGTGTGTCACCGGTGTGTGTGTGTGTGTGTGTTGCGCAAACGGTTTACACATTGCCTCTGGGATAAGCCTGACTGCTCTGCAAGCTACCAAGGGGGTGAGCAGGGGTTATCTTGGGTGTATAACCCCCTTACCCTGACTAGAGTGGTGGGTTCTGCCTGGCTTAGGTGCATACCCTAGCCAACCAGAACCCCGATTTCTAACACCTATGCATATCAAATTGTAAATATTATACACAAAACATCCTTGTCTATGCAACAAATTCAAAATCAAACTTCAGGAAAGAGAATAAGCAAGTGGCAAAAGGTGGTAGGTAACACCTGCTACAGTCAAAGCGGGAAGATATATGCAGATATAACAATCTTGAACACCAATTACCTTAGAGTACTCATTTTAAAATCTAAATTAAACATTGTCTGAAAAATTCCCTTCAGCGCCATCTTTGTAATATTTTCACACTATGGGGTCGATTCCGATTCGGGCCGGAAATTTCTCCGACCGAGCCGGACCCGGAGAGATTTCCGACCGAATCGGACCCGTGCAGTCCGACCGAACGAGTACGATGCGGCCGTATGTTATCGGACACGAGTCGAGTCGGACTCCCATTGAACTCAATGGGAGCCGGTCGTACAACGCGTGCGCGGGCTCCCATTGCCTCAATGGGTGCGAGGGCGGACAAGGGCGCCCCTACAGCGGGTGCGCCGCGAGCGCTGCCAGCGCGCACACGCACAGGTAGGGGGACCCTTGGGTCCCCCTGTGTGCGCCTCGCGGCTCACGCGTACAGGGGGTCCGACACGGACCCCCAAAGTACGGCTCCGACAGCTCTTACGAGCCGGAGTGCGCGGCTCGGTCGGACTGCTCGCGGCGCGCATCGTACTTACCCGGCCGGGAACGTCTCCATTGCGCGGTGCGACTCGGGTCCGACCGAGTCGGTCGGAGCGGTTCGAGTCCGAGCGAGTCGGTCGGAGTTGTCGGGACGCCCGGACGAGTCGGTCGGCGACTCGCATCGTACTCGCTCGGCCGGACCCGCGTACGGTTCGGTCGGGAAACAGGCTTTCGCATGGCTTTTTTCCCGACCGAATGGTATTGGGTGCGCCTCCGACCGAGATCGGAATCGGCCCCTAAATCTATGATTCTCATTTTATAAAGTTTGAGTGAATCTAGTATCGGATGAAGTATGCTTGATATGAGTTAACATTCCCTATTAAGGCTACTACTGATATTACTATGGAAAATGTGAAACCCACTAATATAATTTTGCAACCCTTCTGCGTGGGTGACACTGTGATTTCTCTCGAGTCAGATCAAAAAGGAAAATCAAACTCTACTTGTTGACACTACAGTGCAAATCAACAAACTTTCAATTCTCTTCACTGCAAATTAATTAGTTCATGTCAACTTTAGTATTAGGCACCTACAACTTCGACTGGACTAAACGGAAATTCAATTCTTTTTATGAATACCTATCAGAACCTAATATCTTTATCTAGTTACCTAAGGTACATAACATGAATTTTGAGATGTATGGACGTCTGTCACTTGAAATCACTAATCAAAAATGTATTTTAATCCTTAACTATGGTAAGATCGTTCACAGGGGTTTTTCAAACACAATTTATGATTTTCAGTTTCATAGATTCTCAGATCAGGATCGCTTTTGAGGAAGTAAGTCCATTCAGGAGTTGAATACCTTCAGGTTGACACTCTTTGTCTCTTAGTTCTTCTGACTTCGGGTTGTTCATTGTCACTAGCACTCTATTTGGTTTGCTCTAGTTCTTCCCTGATCGTTCCTGGAATTTGTTCTTTCGTCACAACGGTTTTCAGTCTCTCACCACTTTTCTACCACTTCTCTTTCCTCTGTACTCTACTATCCGAAGTGCTTGCATTTTCTTTCAGTTCGTAGTGTGTGCTCTCATTCTTGTCTGCTTGATTTATTATTGTTGCTATTCTTGGCTCAATCGCCACAGACTGTGAGCTTGTCACAACTTGACTTTGAGACCTCTGCGTGCTGTCTTCTACTCCCTCTGAATGTTCGCACTGATCTTGAGTTTGACTCGGCAAATCAGCGGCTATTGTCACCACTTCTTCGTTGGCTTGTCTCACTCTCTTGGTACAGGAGGCATATATCCAATGAGGCAATCCACCACGTATAACAGCAGCGTTTGTCACAAGAATCACATGAAAGGGTCCCTTGCAGTGTGGCTCAAGACAAGTTTTCCTGATGTGTTTCCTAATCCAAAACCCAGTCGCCTGGACTTACATCATGGCACAGCTGTTATCTTGCAGGAGGGGTCACTTAATGAGAAATAGAATGCTTCACATCAGCCAATCCTTTACAGTAGTCAAGCACCATGTCATCTGTTATATTCCACAAGCGCAGCTACGAACAGAATTCTCATGGCTCTCAACATTAGCACTTTGTAGGATGCTGGCTCTTTATATGATGTACCAAAGTGAGGTATACTGTGCAAAGACTCCAGGGGTTCTCTCATGAGTGGCACATGGGCTTGCTCTAGCAATCTCAAGGTGCTCTTCTAGGGGGTAGTGTGGTTGAGCAGCCTTAGGCTTACCAGAGAGGAGTGGTAGACATCTGCAAATACCCACAATAGTCAATAAATCATGCACACAAATCAAACAGAAGATCAACACCAATTTATAAAAATAACACGCATATTTATATTCACTGAAAAACCATAGGTTTCAGGCACATTATAGTTAGAAATTAGCATTTAAAAAACCTTAGAAATTCACTGAAAAAACCATAAGGTTTTAGGGACAGTTATAGTTAGTTGGACATTGCACTCGTACAAAACCCGTGAAATTCCCCCGTTATAGTTAGTTCAGGTAACTATAACTCGCGCCCACAATGCACTGCTGATGACGTCACATATTACATCACTCATGACATGGTCAGTGACATCACTGATGACATCACTGATGACATCTCAAATGACATCACTGATGACATCATCCAGTGACTGTGTGTTTCTGTAAAGTTTAAATATGTTTAATATATATAGGGAAAGGCGTATTGAAGAATGAGTGGGTGTAGAAGCGCCTGAATGGATGATTTAGTAGGTGCGTGACTAATTCTATAAGTGAGTGATTAAACGTATCTTACTGGATGCATGGGTGAGTGACTAAACTGTGTGAATGTCTGTATCCGTCTGTCTGTTGTTGTGTAAGCAGCTGCATGGGTTTCTGACTAGCTAAATGAGTGTCTATATGGGTTATGGATTGGTTCTCTGAGTATCTGTATGGGTGCCTCAGTGTTTGTGTGAGTGGGGTGTGTGTGACTCTGTGCATAGATGTGTGAGTGGGTGATTCACTGGGTGCATGGTTTCAAGAGTGCGTCTGTGATGGACTGTATGGGTGGGTGAGTGTGTGTATGGGTGTGTTAGTGATTGAATGTATATCTCAGTGGTACATGTGTGAGTAACTACATATGTGAAAGGCAGTATATATGTGTGTTGGAGTATATAAATGGCTATAAGTGAGAGTGTGTGATTGTGAGAGTGGCTATATGGATGAGTGTGTGCTTGCATCAGTGATTGCATAGGAGCGTAAGAATGTGCTAGTATTTTTATGAGTAAGTGAGCTGGTGTGTATAACTGTATAGGTGAGTAAATTGGAGTGTGATTAATTATTTGCATGACTGACTAGGTGTGTGAGTACCTCTATGGATGAGTTGCGTTGTGTGAGTGTTTATATAGGTGTATGAGTGCATATGATAGTCCTGTACTGAGTGACTGTAAGTATGAGTGACTGTACGGGTGAGTGAGTAGATGTGTGTGTGTAGACCTAAGAATCAGTGAGTGGGTATGTACTTATTGGTATTGGAGTGTGTATGGTTTTGAGAATGGCAGTCTGTAATTTAGAGTGGGTGTATCAAAACTTATATTAGGGTGTGAGAAGATGCATTAAATTCTCACATGGATGATGTCATCAGTGATGTCATCAGTGATGTCATTTGAGATGTCATCAGTGATGTCATCAGTGATGTCACTGACCATGTCATGAGTGATGTAATATGTGACGTCATCAGCAGTGCATTGCGGGGCGCGAGTTATAGTTACCTGAACTAACTATAACGGGGAATTTCACGGGTTTTGTACGAGTGCAATGTCCAACTAACTATAACTGTCCCTAAAACCTTATGGTTTTTCAGTGAATTTCTAAGGTTTTTAAATGCTAATTTCTAACTATAACGTGCCTGAAACCTATGGTTTTTCAGTGAATTTCAAAGGTTTTTAAATGCTAATTCCTAACTATAACGTGTCTGAAACCTATGGTTTTTCAGTGAATTTCAAGGGTTTTTAAATGCTAATTCCTAACTATAACGTGTCTGAAACCTATGGTTTTTCAGTGAATTTCAAAGGTTTTGTAAATGACAATTTTTAAATGTATTAATTGTTATATTTATTTTTTGATACTGATTTACAACATTTTTTAAACTATTTATTTTTAGATATTTTATTTTTTAAATTACATTGTAATTACATTATACATTACATTACAAAATATACTTTCTCAGAATGAATTACTTTAGTTTAAATACTTTGCAAATAGGCAATAGACTTTTAAGTACAGTAGTTACAGTTGTTGCAATGGGCAACACAATTACAAAAACAATGCAACATTGAGCTCAATGTGAATTTCTAGTTAAATGCAATTAGTTACTTTATGGATTACTTTTCTAACCACAGGACTGGATCCTAGATTCAGTCCTGGGACATCTCCTGTAAACAGTTGAGTAAAAGCGTTTTGGTTACAGTAGTGATTTTTAAGGAATATTATTGTATTTTAAAAGTTGACACTTAGAAACTTTTTCATATAGAATCACCAATGTTATCCTATGGGAGGAAATTCACTTAGCAGGTAAGTAGTGTTATCGTTACTTTTTCTTACTCAGAGGTGGATCCTGGAACCAGCACTGGTGCATCTCCTGTAAACAGTTGAAAGAATGCGTTTAAGTCACACAGGCGATTTTTAAGGAATATTTGTAGTTTGTGAAAATCGACACTTGAAACTTTTCTGCTGAAAACCAGACAATGGATTCCTATGGAAGGAAATTCAAGTTACTGGTAAGTACGGTTAGAATTACTTTTCAGGGTCAGTCCTGGGCTAAAAGATGCAGCACTGGGTTCTCTCCTGATAACAGGTGAGTAAATCGGAATTCATAGTTCGGCTGATTTTAGAGAAATATTATAAAGTTCCAAAACTCCACACTTAGAAGAATTTCCAAGTGAAACCAGTCAATGTTAGCCTATGGAAGGAAATTCAAGTTACTGTTAAGTACGGTTAGAATTACTTTTCAGGGTCAGTGCTGAGCTAAAAGATGCAGCACTGGGTTCTCTCCTGATAACAGGTGAGTAAATCGGAATTCCTATTTCGGCTGATTTTAGAGGATTATTTGTATGTTTCAAAAATCGACACTTAGAAACTTTTTCAGCAAAAAGCAGGCAATGATATCCTATGGAAGGAAATTCAAGTTACTGGTAAGTACGGTTAAAATTACTTTTCAGGATCAGTACTGGGCTGAAAGATGCAGCACTGAGGTCTCTCCTGATAACAGGTGAGTAAATCGGAATTCGTATTTCGGCTGATTTTAGAGGAATATTATAAAGTTCCAAAACTCCACACTTAGAAGAATTTCCAAGTGAAACCAGTCAATGTTAGCCTATGGAAGGAAATTCAAGTTACTGGTAAGTACGGTTAAAATTACTTTTCAGGACCAGTACTGGGCTGAAAGATGCAGCACTCAGGTCTCTCCTGATAACAGGTGAGTAAATCGGAATTCGTATTTCGGCTGATTTTAGAGGAATATTTGCACAATGGTGAAGGGAGGGGGCGGGGCCTGAGGTGACATCTGTGCAAACGCGCCCCGTGGCGCGTTTTAAGTTGAGGGATTAAGTCCCCTTGAATCATGAGGGTCCCTGGGGGCCAACTAGCCCACCAGGAACCTCCAGTATGCGCCAGGGGCTGCGTTGCAGAGACGTGTACAGAGGCCACACCCCTTTTACACCTCTCTGCAACGCAGCTCTGTGGCGCTTTCTGGACGTACCTGTGGGGCTAGTTGGCCCCCAGGGACCCTCAGGATTGAAGGGATTTAATTCCCCATCTTAAAACACGCCACGGGGCCTGTTTGCACACATGTCACCTGAAGCCCCGCCCCTCCCTTCACCACTGTGCAAACGCGCCCTGTGGCGCGTTTTAAGTTGGGGGATTAAGTCCCCTTGAATCTTGAAGGTCCCTGGAGTCCAACTAGCCCACCATGTACTTCCAAAAGCGCCACAGAGCTGCGTTGCAGAGAGGTGTAAAGGGCATGGCCTCTGTACACCTCTCTGCAACGCAGCCCCTGGCGCATACTGGAAGGTTCCTGGTGGGCTAGTTTGCCCCAGGGACCCCCAGTATTCAAGGGAATTGCTTCCCTTCTCAAGCGCGCCAGGGGTGCGTTTGCAGAGTGCTGCAGGGAGGGGCGAGGCCTCCGGCACGATGCCGGTCTTTTTTTTTTTTTTTGATTGGGAGGGGGCTGTGTGGCCCCCTTCCCTCAGCCACTTTTTGCCCCGGGGACCCCATCCCCGGGGCCTGAGGAGATTTTTTTTTAAATAAAATTTAAAAAACGGGAAGGGGCCGCATGGCCCCCTTCCCTGGGCCTGTATTGGCCCCGGGGACCCCATCCCCGGGGCAAGCCCTCTATTTTTTTATTAAAAATTTGGAGGGGGCTGCGTGGCCCCCCTCCTCAGGCCATTTAAGGCCCGGGGACCCCATCCCCAGGGCCGGCCTTTAAATATTTTTGTTTTATATTTTTAAAATTTTTTAGGGAGGGGGCTGCGTGGCCCCCTCCCTGGCCACTTATGGCCCCGGGGACCCCATCCCCGGGGCCTGGCCTCGTTGGGGACTGTGGGGGTCCCCAAACCCCCACAGTCCTGCCGGCTCCCCGTGTCCTACGGGAGCCGGCATTGCCTTTCCACATGGGGAGCAGCTAAGATGCTGCTCCCCATGTGGAAAAGCAATTTGCTGGATATTGAAAGAGAGGCAGGTTTCCTGCTCTCTTTCAAAATCAAGCAAGTTTGCAATGACAGGACGGGAGTCGCGAGGCTCCCGTCCTGTCATTACAAACAGCAGTGTCCTCACCGGGACACTGCAGGAGCCGACCCTGGGGGTGGCGGTCCCCAGGGCCATCAAGGGCTCCAGGAGGGCGCGCCCCCTCCCCACATCTAGAAAGCCCCGGGAGGTGGTGGTCCCCGGGGCTCGAGGGTCAAAACGGACCCCCATTTTAAATTTCTTAGTGCCCGGGGAGGTGGCGGTCCCGGGCGTGTGGAGGCTGGAGCCCCCACACAGGTTAAAACATTAAAAATAGAAGCCCGGGAGGTGGCGGTCCCGGGGGCAGCGGGAGGGCAAAGAGCCCTCCCGCACCATCATTTTTTAAGCCCCGGGGGTGACGGTCCCGGGGCTTGGGAGGCTAGAGCCCCCAACATATTAAACAAAAACCCCGCATGCCCCCGGGACTTGGCCCACCCGGGGGCCAATTAGCAATGAGCGCGGGAGACCGCGCTTCGTTTTTCTTTCTTGGCGGGATTCGCGCACCCTGAGCGCATCCCGCCGATTTTCTTTTTTTTTTAAATGCTTTTTTCTGCTTAGGGGGTCCTTGTGGGACCCCCTGAGCAGACCTAGCGGGTCAGGGTGTTTCTACCCTGCCCCCTTTGTGCGTTTGCGCACTTGTTTCTTCTGGGGTTTTTCTAATCGACAGGATCCGCGCACCCTGAGCGCATCCTGCCGATTTAAAAAAAATAAATAATAAAATGCTTTTTTCTGCCCAGGGGGTCCTTGTGGGACCCCCTGAGCAGGCCTGGGGGGTCAGGGTGTTTCTACCCTGCCCCCTTTGTGCGTTTTGCGCACTTGTTTTTGTGCCTCGGTTCTACCGAGGGACAAAATGGCTGCCAAGACTTCCTGGTTTGGAGTGTTGACAGCCAGCTGACAGCCAATTAGCATGCAGCTCGTGATCGGGACGGTGCGTGCAGGGTGCGCTGACGGTATGCGGATCCGACGCGGCCATAGATATATATGTGATTTTACTTGTGAATTTCTCAGGAACTACTGAACGGATTTACACCATTTTAGCAAAGGCACCAGTCTGAACCAAGGGCTACCTCTTTGCCAAATTTGGTGTAATTCCGTTCAGCAGTTCGAGCTGTAGCTGTGACTAAAGGTTCCTATGGAAAAATGAATGGGGAAAACGCGTTTTGGGACCCCCCTTTTTTCTCGGCCCCCGCTTGACGTATCACCCAGAGACTTTCAGGGTAGGTGCAGAGCGGAGCGCCCCAACAAGTTGGAAGCTTTCGAGAAGATTCGTCAACCGGCGCCAACGTTATTTCAAATAGAATGTCACGGATTTCCTATGGATAATAGGTCCTAACTATAACTATCTACTGGCGACCGCCAGTAGATAATATATTTAGGCACCAGAATCAATACAATCAGGTAAGTATGTTTTGCAAGAGGAATACTTTGCGGTTTAAAGAATCAACACTTAGTACCTTTGTCAGAAGCTGCAATGTTATCGTATGGGAGGAAAAACAAGTACGGCATTCATGTAGAGTACAGAGACTTACGAGACCAATCTCCGGGACTCAAGGTGAATATTGAGCAAGGTCCAAGGCAACACCAGCAGGTCACCTCCAGCGGCACTAGGTCCGCCGGGTGCAGTGGTGCAGTACAGCGTTGGGTGTCCACTGTTAGTCAATCAGGATCGTTCTTTGTGAAAAGAGGCTGCAGATTTTGACTGGGAGGCCAGTGGGGTTGAACCACGCAAAGGGCTCAAATCTTGTAATGCTTGGGGATGGGGTATACTGGTGGTCCTCTTCTACTCTGGCTATCGCGGCTGGGTGCAGAGGGTCTTTGTGGTGTCGGGTTTCTTCACCCAGGAACACTTCAGGCTGAGAGGACCTGCAAATAGAGGCTGCAGCAACATTAGGGAGTCCACAAGGGGTGAACCCTGAGAGGACCTGCAAATAGAGGCTGCAGCAACATCTGGGAGTTCACGAGAAGTGAACCCAAAGTGGAATCTGTATCTTGAGGGCTTGGGGACCACGGTGACACCATTGACCCACATTGACATGGGCTGGGGGGCACGGGTGCAGTGATGCTTGGCGACTCTGGGTTTTGGATGTCCCGGACTCCTTGCGGTTCTTCTCGGGTGCCTGAAGTAAGCAGATGAGCAGCACCACTACTCCACAGGAGTTCGGGAGTCTTTATTGAAGGCAGGCCTTCCTCCCAGACTTTGGAGACACGACAGCTGCAGGACGAGTCGTCTTTGGTGCCGGTATCACAGGAAACAGCAGACAGGCCGGCAAGGCTGGTGCCAAGTCAGTTGCTCTTCTTCAGTCTTCTGCTTTCACAGCTCTTCAGTGTCCTTCTTCTTCGTAGGTCATCAGGATCTCCACTAAATACTGAATTTAGGGGCATTGGGTTAGTGTAGGGTAGTAGCCAATGGGCTATTTACCCCTAGGGTCACTACGCCCCCTATATGAGTACTTTATGTGGGTAGTGGGAATAACCCTATCCCAGAGTTCCTAAGTTTGTCATCACCAAAATGGCTCACTCTGAAAAGTCGCCTCCACTTCACGTAGCCGACCTTTGAGGTGGTACTGGCCTGAGGGTGGACACGCCTATCTGACTAGCTAATTTTCCAACCTGTCCAGGTGCCCAAGAGCCCTGGACAAAGGGGGATCAGCTTCTTCTCCTGTGAGAGAAGCCAGATTTGCATACCTAAGGTGATAGGCTCTTTGAAGCTCCACTGCCATGGAATGCTAATCTGCACCCTGGGTGGGGGTGTAAGCACCCTCTGCCTGAGCAGGCTTGATTTCAAGCCTCCTGAGAGCAAAGGCCCTCATCCTTGGGGGTCAGAAACATGTCCCAGGTGCCAGGTTGGCGAAAACCAGTCAGCCAGCACATCAGTAGCTGGTAGTTGTTCAGGGGGCACCTCTAAGGTGCCCTCTGTGTACATGTATCGATAAATATAACACTGGCATCAGTGTGGGTTTAGTAATGCGATATGACTGATACCAAACATCGCTATTTTCAGTGAAGCCATCATTTAGTTGGGGAACTCGTTTTCACCAGTGTCCAGCACATGTACTGAAAATGGCTTCCCTGTTCACTTGTACTGACAGCAATAGAGCTGACCATCACAGGGGCATTTGTGATTGTGCAGATAGGCCCTCACATGTAGTATAGTGCACGCTGCCTTCAGGCCATAAGGCCTTCTGCAAGGGTGGCTTACTTATACTGCATGCAGTGTCAGTGGGCATTGTACACGGGGATGTGCACCATGTTGTGTTTTCACCTTTTGTCTGCACCAAGACACACAGTCTGCAGTTACAGTCTGTATGTGTTCAATGAGGTGTCCTTTAGGGTGGCACAATTTGTGCTACGGCCCTTAAGGACCCACTTTAGCTTCCTTGCCCTGGGTACCAGGGGTACCTTTTAATAGGGACTTGGAGGGAGAACCAAAGGTATTGCCAATTGGTGAAACAATTGTACTGTTTTGGGAAAGAGACCCGGCACTGAGGACCTGGTTAGCAAGAACCCAGTGCACTTCCTGTCAAAATCACATCAAATGCCAGGCCTAAAGTGAGGATGTAAACACAAGGAGATGATCACCCCCTGTCACAGATCTGTGTTGAATCCATCATCGTTCTTTAGCTCACTTCGCCACCCCAGTTCAGACCCAGCCATATGCAAATCAGTCTTGACCCTCCACCTCATGGGAACAGTCCAGCCCGAATTGCCAAGCCGGGTCTTCCCTGGACCGGAACCAAGCATCCTGGGACCGGTTTCGGGGTAACACCCCTCATCAGCCAGGCTAGCTTGAATCCAGTGGCAAAGTGAGCAAGGGACCCAATCTGGGCATACCCTGCTAACTTAGGGAGAACAAAGTAAACACAAGGAGATGATGGACGGAGCGCTGAAACTTTTCAGACACTCACCCGCAGTCACAGATCTGGGTTGAATCCATCATCGTTCTTTAGCTGCATTCGCCACCCCAGTTCAGACCCAGCCATATGCAAATCAGTCTTGACCCTGTGCCTCATGGGAACAGTCCAGCCCGAATTGCCAAGCCGGGTCTTCCCTGGACCGGAACCAAGCATCCTGGGACCGGTTTCGGGGTAACACCCCTCATCAGGCAGGCTAGCTTGAATCCAGTGGCAAAGTGAGCAAGGGACCCAATCTGGGCATACCCTGCTAACTTAGGGAGAACAAAGTAAACACAAGGAGATGATGGACGGAGCGCTGAAACTTTTCAGACACTCACCCCCAGTCACAGAACTGGGTTGAATCCATCATCGTTCTTTAGCTCACTTCGCCACCCCAGTTCAGACCCAGCCATATGCAAATCAGTCTTGACCCTGTGCCTCATGGGAACCGTCCAGCCCGAATTGCCAAGCCGGGTCTTCCCTGGACTGGAAACAAGCATCCTGGGGCCGGTTTCAGGGTAATACCCCTCATCAGCCAGGCTAGCTTGAATTCAGTGGCAAAGTGAGCAAGGAAGCCACAACTGGGCATACCCTGCCAACTTAGGGCGAACAAAGTAAACACAAGGAGATGATGGACAGAAAGCTGAAACTTTTCAGACACTCACCTCCAGTCACAGATCTGGGTTGAATCCATCATTGTTCTTTAACTCACTTCGCCACCCCAGTTCAGACCAAGCCATATACAAATCAGTCTTGACCCTGTGACTCATGGGAACAGTCCAGCCCAAATTGCCAAGCCGGGTCTTCCCTGGACTGGAAACAAGCATCCTGGGGCCGGTTTCAGGGTAACACCCCTCATCAGCCAGGCTAGCTTGAATCCAGTGGCAAAGTGAGCAAGGGAGCCACGTCTGAGCATAACCTGCCAACTTAGGGCAAACAAAGTAAACACAAGGAGATGATGGACAGAACGCTGAAACTTTTCAGACACTCACCTCCAGTCACAGATCTGGGTTGAATCCATCCTCGTTCTTTATCTCACTTTGCATCCCAGTTCAGACTGTCAGGGACTGTCCGGGACTATGTCGGGAACACAGTCAGGGACTTGGGCAAGGACTGGGAACTGGGTAGAAAAGGTACATAGAAAGAGGAGTACAGCGCTGCCCAGGATCATACAGGGAGTCAGAGGAGAAAAAGGGATCCAAAGGGGAAGCCTGTACAAGTGAACAAGATGGGTAAGACTCAGAAAGGAAGGGCACTCACGAGGCAATTTAGCATTCAGAATAACTACACCCAGGACGAATGTGCAAGACATATATATGAAACAACATTAACAATAAAGGGGTGTGGGGTAAAGCGCTCAGGAGCTCCACACGGTAAGACTGAAGCTCAGTAAGTTCCTCACCCACAATTGCTGTTACAGATACTGACTGAAAATACCCACATATAGGATATGTATGCAAAGGCAGGGTCTGTGGAGCTTATACCTATGGTGATGTTATAACAGTAACTCAAAGACAATACTCACAGTGAACAAGAAACACCACCTAGGTAGTCAGCTGTGATCACGGATCCTGGCGATCAAACAGGAACACGCAAGGAAGTAACAGCAAAGGGGTAGAACTAAACACAAGCACAATAGACAAGGAGCTAGCAAGGAGGAGTGCTTAACAGGAAAGGAAGGAAATCACAGGGCACACTTGGCAGAAAGCAGGTAACAAACATACAAGGTAACAGAAGCAAGACAGCAGAATAGAAAGACAGCAAACTAGAACTGGAACCAAGGAAATGGGAAGAAAGGCAGGGACTGGAAAAGGATATACAGAAGGGGAGGCTACAAGGGTATACTAGAATAGTGCAGGTTCAGGAATCAAGAAAACAAAGCATAGAAGGCAGTGCTGGGGCAGGAACAAGAAGTGAGCAAAAGCTCAGGAGTCAAAGTAGCACTGCAGATAGTGCTAGTACAGGAGAAGGGAAACTGCTGCAGGTCAGGAACAAGGAATGCCAAGGCTCAGGAGTCAGGGTAGCACTGCAGGCAGTGCTAGGTCAGGAGAAGGGAAACTGCTGCAGGTCAGGAACAAGGAATGCCAAGGCTCAGGAGTCAGGGTAGCACTGCAGGCAGTGCTAGGTCAGGAGAAGGGAAACTGCTGCAGGTCAGGAACAAGGAATGCCAAGGCTCAGGAGTCAGGGTAGCACTGCAGGTAGTGCTAGTACAGGAGAAGGGAAACTGCTGCAGTTCAGGAACAAGGAATGCTAAGGCTCAGGAGTCAAGGTAGCACTGCAGGCAGTGCTGGTTCAGGAAAACAGGAAATAGCTACAGCTCAGGAAACAAGGAGTCAAGAGAGCACTGCAAGTAGTGCAAATCAGGAACAAGAAATAGCTAAAGCCAAGGAACAGGAACAAAGAATAACTATAGCTCAGGAACTCAGGAAACTAGGTAGCACTGCAGGCAGTGCTAATTCAGGCACAAGGAATAGCTATAGCTCTGGAACTCAGGAAACAAGGTAGCACTGCAGGCAGTGCTAATTCAGGCACAAGGAATAGCTATAGCTCAGGAATCAAGGAACAAGGATTAACTATAGCTCAGGAAACAAGGGTATCAAAAGCTCAGGAAACACTGGAAATAAGGATCGGCCTCACCGGTATACAGCTACAATGACCAACCCTGGGCTGAAGGGAGCTGGGGCTTAAAAGAGCTCACATTAATCACATGCATCAGGTGTGAGCAGGCTAGCAGCAGCCAGCCACAGGTGAGCTGAATTCCTCCACCCATCCTTGGCCTGCAGGGGTGGAGACGAAGCAGTGAGCAGGGAATTCTGGGTAATGGAGTTTCAGGCATGAGCAGGATGGCTTCCACAAAACCCGGCATGGATTGGGAATGGATGTCAATTCCCAAGTAGTGTCGAAATGGCTGGAAGTCAGTATGTACATGAAGGGGCGGGTCTGGAAGCTTGTTAGAACACTGGGTAGCCCCACAATTCGGTCCCCTGGTGGTGGACACGCGAATGCAGGGAGCGAGTCGTGACACAGACCCAGCCATATGCAAATCAGTCTTGACCCTTTGCCTCATGGGAAAAGTCCAGCCCGAATTGCCAAGCCGAGTCTTCCTTGGACCAGAAACAAGCATCCTGGGACCGGTTTCGGGGTAACACCCCTCATCAGCCAGGCTAGCTTGAATCCAGTGGCAAAGTGAGCAAGGGACCCAATCTGGGCATACCCTGCCAACTTACGGCGAACAAAGTAAACACAAGGAGATGATGGACGGAGCGCTGAAACTTTTCAGACACTCAACCGCAGTCACAGATCTGGGTTGAATCCATCATCGTTCTTTAGCTCACTTCGCCACCCCAGTTCAGACACAGCCATATGCAAATCAGTCTTGACCCTGTGCCTCATGGGAACAGTCCAGCCCGAATTGCCAAGCCGGGTCTACCCTGGACTGGAAACAAGCATCCTGTGACCGGTTTCAGAGTAACATCCCTCATCAGCCAGGCTAGCTTGAATCCAGTGACAAAGTGAGCAAGGGACTCACGTCTGGGCATACCCTGCCAACTTAGGGTGAACACAAGGAGATAATGGACGGAGCACTGAAACTTTTCAGACACTCACCCCCAGTCACAGAACTGGGTTGAATCCATCATCGTTCTTTAGCTCACTTCGCCACCCCAGTTCAGACCCAGCCATATGCAAAACAGTCTTGACCCTGTGCCTCATGGGAACAGTCCAGCCCGAATTACCAAGCCGGGTCTTCCCTGGACTGAAAACAAGCATCCTGGGACCGGTTTTGGGGTAACACCCCTCATCAGCCAGGCTAGCTTGAAACCAGTGGCAGAGTAAGCAAGGGTGCCACGTCTGAGCATACCCTGCCAACTTAGGGCAGGGTATGCCCAGACGTGGGTCCCTTGCTCCAAGTGAGGATGATCATGGCAAAAAGGGTACTTTCCTACACACTTCGTGTGGGGAAATTCCAATGTTTCGACTATGAGTACTCCGAAGGCTCATCAGAACAAGGGTAAGAGCATCGGGCTATTTCAAAAACGTGGAGGCACACACCTTTGCATTCTTGGATTTCACAGTGCCAGTATTCTGCAATATTTAAAGCTACACACAGCAACTTCATGATCTCATTTTAAAAATGAGTGCCTCAATCGGACTCCAGGTAAACCAGTAGGTAAAACTGAGGGATCAATTCCCTCAATAATAGTTTTGCAACAGTATCACACTTCTGGTATCCTTCAACCCAACCAGAAAACAGACACACTATCACTAGAATATAACAAAGTCAATCGCATATGGGCATTTCAATAAAATCCAACTGTATGCAATTAAAGGACAATCAGACTACCCTATATGTCTCATGGTCACAACTGTTCTTCTGCCCACATTTAACTGCTAGCAAGTTATGCACCTTTGTCATTTATTCTCAGCAAAGGCACACACTGAAAGGATGACTGTACCAATAGTTATGGAAGGTGCAGACCATAGCGTCCCTCCGTGCATGTGTGGAAATGTCTGGCCATAGGGAAAAGCATAGCATTAGGGGTCTCCCATCCCAAGAAACCCAAATCTCACTCTGATTCTTTACACATCCAGACCTCACCCACTTTTCCTTCTCTGCTTTAGGGACTTTATTATGAAATTCTCTCAACTCGTGATATTTATTCACAATTCTCATTAACATGTTTGAAATGGAGTCATGTTCAGTTTCACATTGTGTACTTTCATTGAATGTACAAGTCCCAAGACCTGGCCATTTCATCTGTGCAGTGGTTTCTTGTAGTAACAAAATCACATCCGCTCTTGTGAGATGCACATATCACATATGATATCTTCCTAGGCAACTGCAAGGTCTCTAACAAATCCATGACATAGCTCCCATTCCATATAGGATACCCAGAGGTGGTTAGGAAAGCCCTCTGTCACTACAGCTGTTCAAAGTCGTGGACCACACCAAAACCATATTTACAATACGTGTAATCGGTAACACTCAATTTATTGGAAACACAATATACTCTAGTCAATGCAATCAATTCAGCCAGCTGTGCAGACATTACATTGCTCCAAAATGAGGCTTCAACAAAAACATATGGTGCAAACAGCATATGCTGCTGTCAAAATTCCTCGTCTAACTCTTAAACAAGAGCTGTTCACAAACAGGCTAAGGTCAGGCTCTTTCAGGGAGACATCATGAATATCAGGTCTTGGCTTGGTAAACATCATGGTAACATCAAAATAGTTATTGTCTACATCAATACTGTCTAGATCACTCTCTGGGTGGGGCAAAAGAGTAGCAAGATTTAGGACATTGCACCTCCTGAGAGAAACATTTTCTGCTGCCAAAATCACATGCTCATATTTAGTGAGCCTGCTATTGGTCATGTGCTGAGTTCAAGTGTGGGTCAGTAAGATCTTGACTGAATGTGGAACCATCACAATAAGTGAGTAACCCATCACTAGGCCTTTACACCGTTGGATGCAAACACTCACAGTGGCTACAGCTTTGAAACACCCAGGAAGCGCGGCGGCCACTTGAGTGAATATGCAGATTAATAAACCAATGGATATTTTGCTTCCCCGTGGGTCTGTGTCAACACAGAAAATGCACACCATTCTCTCTCATCACAGTAAAAAACAAAATTCTTGTCGGAATTCCACATTCCTAGTGGTGGGGCACTGCAGAGTTTCTTTCTGAGTTCTAGGAACATGCTCATTCATTTGTTGTCCCAAAGTAGCCAGCCGATCATTCACTGTATTGCGTGTAAGCCTCTATAGAGGCTTAGCCACTAGGGAAAAGTTGAGAATCCACTGATGACAATAACCCACCATTCCCAAGAATATTGGGACTTCTCTATGTGTCCTGGGGTGATTCATCTGCAGGATTGTAGAGATATGTTCTTTGGAGACTCTCCTAGCTCCTATCTCAATGTGGTGTCCCAAACAGAAAACTTCCCTCTGGCAGTACTGAAGTTTTGTAGGGGACACCTTGTGTCTGTTCTGTGCAAGATGATTCAGCAAGGCAATTGTGTCTTGCTTGCAGGCCTCTCAAGTTCTAGACCCCACCAATAAGTAGTCTATATACTGCACTAGAACCGAGCTGCAAGGCAGCTGTTGGGTCCCCATTGTTTTCTTCAATATCAGATTAAAGATTAAAGGACTGTTGGACCTTTCATCCTTAGGGTGGTCTTCCCCCAGCTTTTTGCCTGCTTCCTTCCACTTTTTGCTGTATCTTTATGTTGGCCATAGGACTCTGAGGGGCATATCAACATCGAGGGGCGATAATTATCGCCCAGCGCGCCTAGTGCTGATTTCCCTAACGTCGGCTATCGCTGAATTAAATCACGTTATCATCAACGCATAACTCAAGGGCGATATATAATCCAGCGATAGCGGGGAATTCGCCGGTTTTGCAGGGAACATCGCTGGTTTTCCAGCGATGTTCCCTGCAAAACCGCGATATGCTTGATGATACGACCCTGTGGTCGTAACACATCAATCCACCTCCCATTGTCAACATACAATAGTCAGGATTTTAGCAGACGTTAGTTTTCAGCGAAAACCGCGGTTTTTGCCAAAAACTAACGTCTGCTAAAATCCTGAGGGCCACCTTGTAAATATCGCGATGTGCATTTAACGATAATTTACAAGGTAGTCCGTCAGGGGTACTACGCCCAGTGACGCCCACTTTGCATCTCATTAGAGATGCAAAGCAAGGCGTCGGCAAAACGGCTGATAACATGCGCTAATGCATGTTAGCACCGGCTTGCAAATAGGGCCAAAAGATCATCTCCGCTTTTTTGGCTTTAAAAGCCAAAAAAGCGGAGATACGGCCCTTGATAATATGCCCCTGAGCACTTTAACACTGCTAACCAGCTCTAAAGCGCATGTGTTTCTCCCTAAACATTGGCATTGGTATATACCTGATTGGCATATTTAGTTTACCTGTAAGTCTCTTGTAAAGTGTTATACCATGGTCCCAGGGCCTGTAATCTGAATACTATGAGTGAGCATGCAGCACTGGTTGTGCCACCCACACAAGCAGCTTTTCAAACCTGTCTCAGGCCTGTCGTTGCAGGTCCCATGTGTGCAGTTCACTGCCACTTCAACTTGGCATTTAAAACCATGTGCCAAGTCATTAACTCTCTTTTTATTAGACATGGATCACCCCTAAGTGACCCTAAGGAAAGGGTGTTGTGTAACTAAAAGGCAGGACATGTACTTTTAAGTTTTACTTGTCCTGGCAGTGACAAACAGCTAACTTTGTTTTTCACTGCTGTGAGGCCTACTCCTTTCATAGGCTTGCATTGGGGATTCTTTAAAACACCTTTAAAAGTGTAATTCCTGATTGGAAAGGAGTAGCTACTTCATATTTAATATCTTTGAAATGGTGGTAATAAATCCTCTTTAATGATAAAGTCGGATTTGACATAACCACTTCTCGCTTCCAGTGGCCCACCTTGTTGAAAACATGACAAGCAGTGGTTTTGTTCAACATGTTTATATCCATCTGAGTCAGCAGCCATCTTTTGGCCTCTGTTTTGCAAACCAGCACTCTCCGTCTGTGCCAGCTGGGCACCACCAACTCCCTCCATTCATGCACTGAAACCAGAAACAGAATTAATTCCTGAATTAGTCACACAAAGACTGTTGTGACATCCTTTCTATGCTAACTTAGTTTGTGCAACATACATTTCTCCTTACTCTTCTGCTTTCCTTCCAGATTGGTACTGCAATATTTTTCACACCTGAGAATTTCATCTAATGACTTTGACTGCTAAAAATTCACATTCTGCTGTATCCGAGTCCTGATTTCTGGGGGCACACTGAGTTCAAACTGAGAAAGGAACCCACCAAGATTCTCCCTTTCTGGATTTCAGATGCCACTATGCTGTCTTAAAACTTGCATCAACCTCTCATAATAAGTACTTACCAACTCTTTGCACCCTTGAATGGTTCTTATTATTTTGATTTATTTAACAAAGGCCTGGCTTGAAAAGGGGCAGCATTAAGAATTTTTACAGAGGACCGGGGATTCAGGGGGTATTAACCTCCACCCAACCGCTGATATCTTTTTCAGTCTAAACCCGTCCTAGGTGCCCCAATTTTTTTTTTTTAAAAGGCATATACAGTCAGACCACTCCACAAGCATATTCCCTTAGTGCAAAAAAGGTGAATATGAAATACATCAAGAGATTAGTGAAAAAGTGAGAAAGCACCTCACGTGCGCTACACCAGAGGAGCTACTGGCAGAGTCTCACCAGCATGCCCACATCTATCATCATCGGTTGCTTTCTCACTACCAAACAAAAGAAATTGTGTCCAGTGAAGAGACAAAGGAAGAAAAAAGTTTTTTTTAAATTTAGAAGTGAATGTATCCACAACAAAAACCCCGTGAACCAAATAGGACAATATGTCCCAGAATTAAAATTGAGTTAAGTCTCGCATTTGGCTTTGCCCTCTTTATTAACAATCGTGAGCTTACTCAACGCGGAACGAGACAACGCGAGTCAGATGTGTAGATGCGGTATATAATAAGCAACGAAAGTGCTTCAAAATAGAGGGAATTGTGCTGAATAGACATTCTTCTGGCACGGTGGAAGCTGGTACGTGTGCCCTTGGCTCCCACTTGCCACTCCGCATTCACAAGTCAGCTATCCAGTGAGGCAAATATTAACCTTGCGCCCTGACGAAATTGCCACAACGATGCAGAGGCAATGAAACATGTTGGCCTACTTTGAAAAGGTTTGCAACATGCTGTGCTTTTAATATTGAGTAAGCTCACGATTGTTAATAAAGAGGACAAAGCCAAATGTGCGACTTAACTCAATTTTAATTCTGGGACATATTGTCCTATTTGGTTCACGGGGTTTTTGTTGTGGATACATTCACTTCTAAATTTTAAAAAAACTTTTTTCTTCCTTTGTCTCTTCACTGGACACAATTTCTTTTATTTCGTAGTGAGAAAGCAACCGATGATGATAGATGTGGGCATGCTGGTGAGAACCTGCCAGTAGCTCCTCTGGTGTAGCGCACGTGATGTGCTTTCTCACTTTTTCACTAATCTCTTGATGTATTTCATATTCACCTTTTTTGCACTAAGGGAATATGCTTGTGAAGTGGTCTGACTGTATATGCCTTTTTAAAAAAAAAATTTGGGGCACCTAGGACGGGTTTAGACTGAAAAAGATATCAGCGGTTGGGTGGAGGTTATTACCCCCTGAATCCCCGGTCCTCTGTAAAAATTCTTAATGCTGCCCCTTTGCAAGCCAGGCCTTTGTTGAATAAATGGTTGATGGGTGGAGGGTGACCTGCCTGTAGTTTCCCCTCTAAAGCTCCTTGTTGTGAAGATCTTATTATTTTGAGCCAATCCACCTCTTTCTGCTGGACCTTTGTTTTATAAATGAGCAATCACTTGGTTATTCTTGTCCATGACAAAAGGATAGCACAGTTGTCTGGGGCACCCTCGGCGGCTCATCAACAGGCCAACCCACCACCACTTTGCATTCTGCCCACAAATCATTGGAGACCACAACTTCAAAAAACATATTCTAGTTTACTAAAAGCACCTTTGCTCTATTCACAATCCGTTCCATCTCAATGTACCATTTGCCAGGATTGTCTTTCAACATTGGAAACTGGTTTGTGAATGGAAAAAGATAAGAGCGACTCTAAGGCACATGAGCGTACGCACCTCAGTGCACCTCTCTTAAGGGGAACTCCCCAGTCATGCACATTAGCTCTCCCTTCTGTTTCTCCTGTGATCCCTTTCTTTTTTTCTTATTCCCATTACACCTTGCCCATCTTTCATTATAGTTTTGCACTTTCCCCCACTCTCTAATGAAATTCTCCAACTCCTTAACACGCACTTTGAAACTTACCAATTTAATTTTCTTTAATTCATCATCCTCAATCAACATCCTGAAATTCTTTTGAAAGTTCTTATTTTCATTCTGATGAATCCCAAACTCATCAGCCAATTCTTCCAATCTGGCATGCGCCTCCGGGTATCTTGCAGCCTTTCTACTCAGGAACACAAGCTCAGCCTCATTGTACCTGTTTACGAATTCTAGATCAAGATTCCCCTTTACAAGCTCTTTCAGCTCTGCTTTTATTTGTACTACAATAATCTCGTTGGAGGGAGCCTCTTCTGATTGAGACTGAGATTCTAAAACTGAAGCTGTTGTGATGACGTATGTTCTAGGGTCTTACAGAGATGGACCCAGAGTGGCAAGGTGTAAAGTTCCCTCTGGGGGTCTTGCGCAAGTACAGCACTCACACTTTCTATGAGGTCTGTCTCTCTCCTCCTTGCCACCAACTGTGGTGGAGGTTGCACTACATATTGAGGGACAACATTGTATGGAGGGGGTTGGGAATTCAGCAAATCATCCAAGAATTTGTGATATGTATCGTTGTCAATCTCAGCCTCTCTCTTTACATCCTTACCTCCTTCTCGTGACTTTTTTGCCTCTATCTCCTCCTTTACAATCGCAGGAAAAACTCTGACGCCCTCAAGTACACTCTCTCTCACCCCTGTTGTCTTGTTTTCCATTTTGACTCCATCTAACTAAGAGTTGGATTTCTTATTTTATTTTTAGATTTCTTGTTTTCTTTTTCTTGCCTTACATGTTCCAATGCATTCACAACTTCAAATTCTACAGGCCTAGGTTTAGGGTTCATCTAATACATCAATCTTATCAAATTAAAAAAAAATCCCCAATGGAACGTGCCACTCAGAGAAAATTGCAAGCACCCATCTTTGCTGTGATCGTATTCCTTTGTTTATCCCAAATATATGTGTTAAGTCTCAAAATTATAGTCATGTAGCTTCTGGAGGTTACTTCTTGCCCTGACAATTAGGTACAGTATCTTTTTCAACATTGCTGTTATTTTCTTAAAGAATTTCATCTTCACAGCTCACGAAATGTAAACAAAGAACTTGTCAATTCCAATAAAATAACCAACAGTTCTCAGCAAATCAGAATGTGGCACTTAGTGACACAAACACCCAAACCTATTGCGACTCTACGAAACCAACCAATTGCAAAACAGCACTCAACAATGTAATGCTGAATCGTAGCTCAGCACACAAAGCTGACCAACCAATCCTAGCAAGACACCCAAAGACATAACTTAACGCACAGGGGTTCTCACTTTGCTTCGATCTACTGTTAAATAATAACAAAAAGTATAACAATTCTTGTCTGCTATACCTAAAATAAAATGAAATTGGCAATTGCTCTTATTGCTCTAAGTGAAATAGGGAATACTACCCTCCTGATACTACCAAACACACAAAGCGAGTTCTCGACAAGCGGGAACCCACCCAGACTATTGTGGTTGACTCCTGTGCACAAAGGAATGACTGAACACCAATCTCAGTTAGTACAATCTCGCAGTAGAAGTTAGTAAGTCCCTATCTTTTGGTATGGACATGGTGTCTCACAGTCGAACACCTGAACCTTAGCAGGCAAGTCAAATACCAATATTATATATCTGTCCACCTTTTTTGATCCCTTTCTCACCTGTCTCCTTTTTGTTCCTTTCTTTATCTTTCCTGCTCTTTCATTCTGTCTTCCTTTCTCCATCTTTTTTTATCTCCTGAGATAAAAAGCCACCCATGGATGTATTTACTCATTTTTTCACGCAACGTTATGCACTTCGTGGGGGTGGGAAAGAAAGAGCAGCTTCTTCCTTAAACCCCACAAGGTACATTTCTAAAATAACAAGTTAAAGAAGCTGTTTCAGTATCTGAATAGAGTATATAAAGTGAATAGAGGTATGTGTTGAGTTTTCAAGGAGCCCTTATTTCACCCTAGTGTTGTGCATTTTAATAGAATGAGCAGGTTTTTGATTTGCCAATTTCGAACTATGGAGGTATTTGGCTCCATATACATGGCTGCATTTTTAGCATATGCACACTCAAAATGTAAATAAAACACGGGGATATAAATACTAATTCACTTTGTTGTTATATGTACTTTTAGAATTTTGCTAAACAAAATGTGTACTTTGTTTTTATTGCACTGTGCACAGTACGAGGCTTTGACTGGGTATGCCAATGAACTATTCGAAATTGTACCTTTGGCAGCAATTTTAAAAGAAAGATTCAGAAAGAACTGCAAACTACCAAGTCTTTCACTAATGTATTTTCTTTTGATGTTGATTTTTGTATCTTCAATTGGAAAATTCTTTTTTTAAACTTCTTGCCTGAACGTTTGACTCATCCTCCTTGCTGCCACATGTATGTATAGCATTTACTTCAAACAAAAATGTTGACTTGTTTTTATTAAACTCTGCTTTCAACTTTTATGGCACTGATACCGAATAAAGTTTATTGAAACTTCAAACTCGATAAATAGATTTGCCCAGGATGACAGACTCCTATCAAAAGAAGTAGCTGTGACAAACGCAGGTCTTCTAATTCTAAAGTAGGGCCCAGATTTATTAATCCTTTGCGTTGTCCCTGTGTCGCAAAGCTGACACAAGGCAACTCAAAAGCTTAATTCAGGTTTACAAAGCCACGCAAAAGACAATGTGTGCCGCCTTATGTGTCTTTGTAAAGAATTGTAACTCAACACAGCTGACTGTGCCCTGTTAAGTAACATTTCGAGCTGAGAGGCGCTCCATGAGTGGAGCATGGGCGTTCCCGTGCATCCACCCATGAATTTGATGCAATTCCAGGTTTACAGAAGTTTGTAAACCTGGGATTGTATCAAATCGGTGCTCCTCCAAGATGATGGTGCTAAGAGGAAGAAACTCTTGTTTCTCCTTGTTATTTTCCTCTCTCTATGTGTGCTGCATTCTGCATCACGTATAGAAAGGAGACAATGCCTCTTTAGATTGTTTTTGTGCAGGAAGGTATCCTGTCTATAACGCAGGCGGCCTCTGGTGCAAGGGTGCCGCCGTTGGCCCTAGGCAGCACACAGTGCTCTAGTGCAAGGAGAGAGCAGAAATGCTCCATATCTTTGTAAATATAGAGCATTTCTGTTCTCTCTCTTTCACGCAATGCAGCGCAGCATGTTCCCTTTCTATGCCGCTTGCCTGAAATTATAGAAAATCTGGGCCCTGATATCTTAGGGGCCCATTACGATACCCGGCGTAAATAAATCCGCCAGGCATGGAAGCGGCAAAAATCCGCCCGCACACACCGCCTGAACACCGACCACGCCATTACGATTACACAAACCGAAAACCGCCATCGGCGGAAAAATCACACAAAATACCGCCCACCAACGTCCGAGTCGGAGTCAAACCGCCCGCCACGGACGGAAACACGCATGACAACACAAAACCGCCCGCCCTCACGGCCGACACACCGCACGTGAAATTACGATCGCACCGACATGAGCGCGGAAAACCCACAAATATACCGCCCGCCAGCGCAAACAACGCCGATGAGAATCGACACGGCAGAAGCCATGGCGCCAACGTACCTGCACAGAAACCATCCGCACACAAAACCAATAGCACACAACATGGCCAACAAGTCCACACAGCAAGGCACGCACAAATACACAAGCACAGTACACATCCCGAAAACACCCCCGGACAAACAAAAAATACAAAGGCCAGAACCCCAGACACAACACACCTGAAAACAACAGACCATGAGGACACACCCACATAGGTGAGTACAAAAGCAGCACTCCCACAGACCACAACCCCTTGCTACATTGCAAACTAGAGAGGAGAGGAGAGGACACAGTGACACAGCAAGGACAGCAGCACACCACAGAAACGCAAACATCACAACCACCACCACCACCACCACCACCACCACCACCACCAAACACCGGCACCACAAACCCATTACACAACACACACCGCACCAGCACCACAAACACCATGGCACCACAAAGAATGCCCAAGTACACGCCCATTGAGCTGACGGTCATGGTCGACGAGATCATCAAGGTGTACCCACAAATCTATGGGAACATGGTCCAGCACACACCACTAGCCACCAGAAACAGAATGTGGAACCGGATCGTAGACCAGGTCAATGCAGTCGGGACCCTGCCCAGGAACAGAGGTGAAATAAACAAACGTTGGAATGACGTAAAGAGCCTGGTCAAGAAGAAGGAGGGCAAAAACAGAGAGCTGGCTGCCGTCACTGGCGGAGGGAATCCCGCGCTCTTTAAGACCTTCAAAGCGTGGGAGGAGAAGGTGCGAGTCGTAATACATCCGGAGATCCTCGCCGGATTAGCAGGGCGGTGCCCTGAAAAAGGGCACAGCAATGGGAACAGCAAAAATTTTCCAGCACGGCATGGACTGTAAAGTCCATGCCGTGCTGTATCTGGGGGTGCAAGCAGACAGGGGGGCACATGTGGTGACGCCCTGAGTACATCCCCATGGCAGGGGGGCATGGGGGCCATGTAGGGCCCTCTTTGTTCCCCCACCGCCAGCCTTTTCATGGCGGGCTCACTGCATGAAAAGGCTGATGGTGAGAGGAACTCGTAATATGCTTGGCGGGACTGCGCCAGTCCTGCTCAGCATATTGCATTGCCCCTCCGCTGTGTCTCTGCCAGGGAAAGGCAGTTCCCTGGTGCAGCCGTCGGTTCACCGCCGGAACGACTCAGAGAGTCATAATCCGACAGATGGAACATCGCCACCGCAAGCGCCAGACTCGAAATCAGGCCCTTAGTCTGTTCTTTGGAAGTCGAAAATCTCCAGTGGGGCAAAGCAGGAGGCTGTAGCTGAAGACAATTCCAGAGCCTCAGATACCCTTTTGGTGAAGGACCGCTGAACAGAATTTGCTGCTGCAGAAAAGAATGTAGCAGGAGCAGCCACAAAGTCAGGATGACCAGCGATTGGTATTGGGTGGATAGACGAGCAAGTTGGTCCCGGTCTCCTTGTTCTCAGAGCAGTTTTTAGCCAAATCGTCCCACTTTTGGATTAAGGCTATCTGGGCACTATCTGGGCACCTATAGCATCACGACCAAGGCTCAAGGACTGGTAGGACACCACCTGGGGGTTCAGAAGTCACTTAGGAAGGGTCCAGGTGAAGGTTCAAGATGGTGAGAGACTTTTATGTTCCTGTGGCTCTGAACAGGAGGCCAGAAAACTAGCCCTTGGAGCCACTCTGGCAGTCCTGTGTTTAGGTGGAGATAAAGGGCTCAAACAGCTGGGCTGGCTTCTGAGGTTTCAAGGGAGGACCAGGCATCAAAGCAGTCCTTCCAGCTACAGCAAAGCAGTATTGCAGAGTGCACAGCAGGTCACAGCAGCAGGCAATACCCTGAAAGTCATTCCACAGGCCCAGGAGTGAACTGAAGAGTGGGCCTGAGGGCCTTATTTTTATACCCAATTCTGCCTTTGAAGTTGGGAGAAGATTTTAGAGGTTTCTAATTTGTAGTGCATAGAATTTCCGGACTCCCCTTCCCTGGCTCCAAGCTGGCTGCAGTGACAAGGTGGAGGTGAAAAGCCCTTTGTGTGAAGGCAGAGCACAACCTATTTAGTTGCAAGTGGGCCTGTGCCTAGCTCTGCCCCCCCATCCTGCTAGCAGATGGCCAATTTAGGCACACTTAATCTCTCTATTGTGTGACTGTCTGGGAGGAATTCACAACATCTAACTGTCAGCTGCACCCTGACATGTCACCCAGGAGGGGCTGCAGGACCAAATGGCTAAGGGCAGAAAAATGCCAACTTTCAAAAAGTGCCATTTTCAAAATTGTAATTTAAAATCAGAGTTTACCATTTTTTCATTACAATTTCATAGGTGCCAAAGATGAACTGCTTACCTGGTCCCTATCAAAAGTTGGCACTTATTAAACGTAATAAGGCAACCCAATGTTATCCTAAGAGACAGGTACGCCTCACACTAGTGAAAAACGAATGTAGGAGTTTTTCACTACCAGAACATGTAAAACTTAAAAGTACATGCCCAACCTTTTAATTACAATGCACCTGTGCTATGGGCTGCCTAGGGCCTACTTTAGGGGTGACTTATATGCAATATAAGGGGAGTTTTAGGGTTGGCTAGGGGGTTATATTGCCAAGTCTAGTTGGCAGTTTAAAACAACTGCATTCAGGCTGCAATGGCAGGTCTCGGACATATTTTGAGGGGCTACTTAAGTGGGTTGCACAATAAGTGTTGCATGCCTACTAGTAGCCTTTAATTTACAGGCCCTAGTTATATGGTATACCACTCAACAAGGGACTTATAAGTAAAGGAGATTACAAAGGGTGGCCGGGCACAGCCAACAGTTTGCGTTGGGCAGCTGGAGTCCAGTGCTCATCGTGCAGTGTTTTGAAGAGGAAGAATTTCAAGCGGGCCTCCTGTGTCCCCTGGTCAAGTGCCTCCAGGAGTTCCGCCTAATCATTTGCCTCGTGCTCTGTCTGCAGATGGGTTTTCCATTTGGTTCGGAGGTTGTTGAGAAGAGAAAGTGAGAATAAGTGGCAGTTGAAGAGGTTGTAGAGCCCCAACATGACACCCCGGGAGTGGCCCCAACTCCTGAAGGAGGATACTACCGGGGAGGCCTGTAGGGCTCATGGTCACGCTCACAAGCTGCGATTGGAGATGCCACCACGACTGTTCGGGCGGTAGGCCGAACTCCTTGCGTAGATTCTCAAAGGGTTTAAGGGCTCTGTCGGCGATGAACTTGCCCAGGCTGTGGATGCCTGCAGCTCACCACTGCTCCCAGTTGAGGACCTCCCTTCCGATGCGTAGGCTAGTGTTGCGCCATAGGGGCGCTTGCACATGGAGAAGGGGATCTATTCCCAGGAGCCAATGTGCTTAGTGCCAGGATTTCCGCAAGGCCTGCAGCATTAGGCTGCCAGGGTGCATCGGAGGCGTGCCTCCCTTGTACAAAGGGTCAAGTCCATGCCGGCTTGACAATAGCAAACATTCTGTTGATACCCACTGTGGCGGATCCATAGTCCCAGGGAGCATATAAGATATCTGAGAGAGGTGATGGTCCAAGATATAGTGCTCGACCGATGGTAGGCCCAGGCCTCCGCACAAGCAGCTGCCAGAAGTTTGGTGTAGGCCGGGGGGGTGAGAGGACCCCAGATAAAGGAGCAGATCCCTGCATCCACTGAGCACAGTGTAGACAGGGGGATCAAGAGAGGTAGCATGCCAAGGGCATAGGTAAACCGCAGGAGTGTGACTATCTGTACTGCCTCTATACTTTCCCCCACATAGATAGGCCTGGATGTGTCTACTTTTCAAAGTCCAGATTCATGCGGGGAATGAGGGGATCCAGATTGTCTGCTACTATAGTCCAGGCCCCAGTTGACAAAGATCCCTAGGTACTTGAGGAGCGATGGTGTCCATTGGAACGGATAGACATGGCTCACCGCCCTTGCGGTCACACCTGATAGGAGTAGCACCCCACTCTTGCCCCAGTTCATCTAGTACCCCAACAGATCTGCGAAGTCAGCAATGATGTCAAGCAGGGCCGGTAGAGAGCGATGGAGGTCCATGAGGGTGAGGAGTATGTCATCCGCATACAAATAGATCCTAGACGTCCCTTCCGGCACCGATTTGGGGATGGTGGCCGCAAGGGGCTTCATGGCCAGCAGGAACATCAGGGGCAATAACATTGTCATCTTCCTCTAGGGAATCGGGACAATGTCTGACAGGAAGCCACCGCAATTGACCTGTGCTGTGGGCCAGTTGTAGAGCCAGCGGACCTTGGTCATAAAATGATCCCGGAGGCCAAATCTTTTCAAGGCAGTACTCATCTGGTAGTTCCTTGGCCTTCCATAGGGCATGAGTGAGGGTGCGGAAGTGGTTCCTGGAGGAACGATCGGGGATGAACCTTACCTGCTTGTGGTGTATCATGGACGGGTCACATTTCAAAGGCGAGCCGCCAGTACACCAGTGAGGATTTTTATGTCCCCTTTAAGTAAGGAGATGGGTCTGTAGCTGCCACACTGGAGGGGGTCTTTCCCCGGCTTGGGGAGGACCGCTATCACCGCCCTGTTAGAGATGGAGCCCAGAGAGCCTGTCTGGTCAGCCTCTTGGAAGGCGGCATGAAGATAGTCAATGACATTCCCGCCCCCCGTTTGTAGAACTCCACGGGGAAGCCATCTTCCCCGGGAGCCTTATGATAGGATAGTTAGGAGATGGCTTGTGCTATCTTGGTCTTACTGATTTCCCCATCAAGTAGGGCCCATCCCTCCTTGGTGAGACTAGGAAGGTGCAAGCCCTCGAAGAGCACCTACAGTCAGTTGGCGGCAGCCGTCGCCTCCGAGTGTATAGTGCTGAAAGGCCGCAAATTCATTGACTATGTCTTGTGGGTGGGTGAGGACCTTGCCACCAGAGTGGATGATGAGGATGGCCAGTACAGCCTCTGGTTGGTGCAGTTGAGCAGCCAAAAGGCGGCCAGCCATTTTCGCCTTGCTCATAGTGCAGCCTTTAAACCTCTGTAGTGAATATTCAGCCTTGGATATGCATAACGAATTGCGGTCCATGCGAGACTTCTCTAGTCAGCGGCATGCAGGAGGTGAGGGGTTTACGGTGTAGAGGCACACGAGGGTCGTAATCTCGCCCTCTGACATGTCACTCTATGCATTTGTCAGAGCTGCGTCCTTCATGAGCTGGACACAGATGTTTGTCTTTGCGGCTACTCACAGGATCCTGTGGGAGGATACTAAGCCTCTGTTGTCTTCTAGGTATGTGGAAATTTGCGTATGCAGTTGGGCTTTACCCCGGGGGGGTGCAATAGAGCATTATGTTCAGGCATCATGGCCTCCGAACCGGGGAGGTGAGGCCTAGTTAAAGCAAGACCTGTGCATGGTCAGGGAGTGCAGCTTCCATGATCCGGGATTCCCGAATGATGGCCACTACCCGGTGGGAGAACAGAAAGTAGTCCCGTCTGGATTGGGTGTCATGTACCAGCGAGAGGAAGGTATACTCCCTGTCTGCCAGAAGGGAGAGATGCCAGTGATCCACCAAACCATGGTCAGATAGCACGTCCCCAAGGAGGGCCCTGTCTGCATTCTTGCCCGCGTCCAGTTGGCCAATTAGGTCCAGCACCACATCCCATTCCCCAAGTTTCAGCTTGACAAAAACATACCAGCCGTTTGGGTCGGACCAGGACTTGACAACCATGACGGGCAGCAAACTGCGGATGAGAACCGCAACTCCATATTTCCTGGGGGCACCCATCTCTCGTCTCGGCAGATACTGGGCAGCTGCTGTGTACCACTCTTCCCACCCAATCCTGGTGCAGCTTTTCTGATTCTAGGCTAGAGAGTTGTGTCTCCTGTAACAGGGCCACATCCATCCATTTTGACTAAAAGTAGGACAGCACCTTTTTTTGTTTTATGTAGTACGTTAGAGGGTTGACATTCCACAAGATGACACACAGGGAGGGGGAGGTGGCAGGTGCTGTCGCAGCCCTTAGGACAGGTTGTGGCAGTGACATGGGCAGCAAAGACTCAAGGAAAAGGTCGAGGATGTGGAGTATAGCCTGGAAAGTGTGATGCAAGGAGCTGAAAGAGAGGAGAAGAGAGGGAGAAGGAGAAGGAGAAAAGGGAAAGGAAAAGAGAATGGGCGAATACAGGAGGGGGTGAGGCAGCAACCGAAATGCATGGAGCCCTCGGACGTGTCCAGGGATTGGGTGCTAAGTACGAAAAAAGAGGGCGTAGGAGGGACAGAGGGGGACGAGGGGTAAATGACTAACCACACTTAGCCGAGGTCAGGCCTCATGGGACGGAGACAATAGACGATGAGTTTAGGCTTGTGGCACCAGCACGCCCTACAGAGAGAGCATTAGGGCAGAAGATGGATAGAAGATAACCAGGACAAGGGCAGGGCCACAATGGGAGGCCAGGCAGCAGCTGGCCGGGGCATATTCCCAATGTCCAACCAATGGTCAAGGGCGCATTGCGGAGTCTGCAAAAATATGGAGATCTGACAATGCCATTAGTAGTGGGGTGCCAGCAGACGGGCTCCGAATGCATGTCAAGGCAAGAGGGTCCTAAGGGGGCGGTATTACTTGCAGTGGCTCAGGGTCTCCCTTCCACCAGAGGCACAGCTGTCAGCTGCCGGCTAACAGGCCAAACAATGGGGAACATCATAATACATCAAAATACAACACAGCATAGAATGGTACAGGAGCCTGCAGGTGCACAACTAGCAATGCAATGCAAAGGATAACAAAACATAGCACCGCCACACTAGAATAATCATTCAATAGCTGTGCAATTTACACGACACTGAGAAGAAGTACAGGCATGCAACAGGGTACTCATCCGTATGCTACTGGGAGATCACAGCCCCTGGTCTTCAGCGACTAAGGCAGGGAGGCGACGAACCATGAAGCCCGCCGAACATCTCAGCCAAAGGGATGGGTGGGCTTCAGCGGTGACCTGGATTTGTTTCGGCCCTGGTTCTACATGATGGCTGCCACCGATTTGAGGGCCAGATCCCTGTCATCGTGGGAAAGGACTTAATAGAACTCATCATATTGGAAAATTTCTAATTGACCTGTGACGGGGACAGTCATGCTATAGCACGCATATATAAACTTCTCCACACTCTTAAGCAAAGAGAGAAATATTCATCCCAAAAAAGCCTCTGAGAAAGATATTCTGGTCCGAACAAACAATTTCACCTCCCACATTGGGTGGAGGGGAACTATGTTAAAGCTACGGTATCAATGGCACTATACCCCTTCAAGGTTAGCGAAAATTAGCCACATCAGAGGAGATGAATGTTGCAGGGCGTGAGGTGGTAGGGGAACCCTCACACATATGATTTGGTCTTGCCTGCAGATACGAACATATCGGGAGCGGGCATCCAAATCATCAAAGAGATCACAAGAAATAATAATTCTGGGCAGATACACCTGCTACATGGGATTAAGGACCAACTTATCTCTCACTAGTTGCTGATGGCAAAGCAGGCTATCCAGGCCCTCTGGGGCCAATCAGTGACTCCCTCTGAGAATACATGGTTGGAAAAGCTAAGGCAGTCACTTGGAATGGATAAACCTTCTAAGGAGGCCCTAGGCAAGGAAACAGACTTCAATAAACTGCAGCGAGTTCTTTTGGAGGACTTCTGTAAAGACTGCAGAGAACTAACTTGCCCCAGAAGACTTAGAGCTCTTAATTTATTAGAGGAATCACAATTAAGTCAATATTAGCAAGTGATTCAAGATCCTGGCCCCATATGACCAGAACCTGTAATAAAGTTGGTTTATGACAGAGTGCCCCTATTCACCAACAATCATGAGACGAATAGAGGGAGTGGTCGGGGGAAGGAAGTTACAAAGGAGGGACCTGATGAGGGAGGCTGGCAAGGGAAAGGGAGTTCAGACAGAAATGTTTGTTTTCTCACTAGTTTCCATACTTGGTTGTTAGAAAAAAGCGAATACAAACGTATTGAAACTAAAAACAAATCGAGAAACTCCTTCTGCTAGAGTCCCACCATATTTGCCAGGGATTCTCTTCCATTTTCCTCCTGAACGGGAGTACAGTTCTGAACATTTTCAGGGTGGGAGAGTACAGAGGAGAGTTTAAAAATATCTGCAAATATAGCTTTTTTGTCTGTTCACAAACCTGTAGGGCATTTTCAAATTGTAATACCCACCCTAAGTCCATCCCCACATGTCCCATAGATGTACTTACACAAAAAACATTTGAGTGGGTATATCAGTTTGTGGGTGCAAATTCAGCTTTTGAGTATAGCAATAGTGGTTTTAAAGTCGTAAAGACCCTATTTACAGGAGTAAGTCATAACTGTTGCACCGATAGTTTTTAGATTGGCCTTTAATTTTGGGCAGGGTTTATTGAAACATCAAAATGACGTTTTTATTGCTAATTGATGAACAACGGACGAACAACTAGTAAAAATGTAGGTTGTTTTTTATAGTCTGATTTACTCCACGTTTTCTCGCTGCTCTCATTTTCTGGATTGCTCGGAAATGTGTTTTCACAAATGCATTTGTGATTATACCGTCAATAATCTCAGACACTTGCTTAAATGTTTCAATGTTTTCTAATGATAGAAATGCAGGCATGGTTTTGCCTCTTTCAGTGTCGCTTCCAATGCATAGAAGCTTTTTGATTATACACTGTGATATATTACACCATGTTTATGATGGACACATAAAAGGAATAAAAACCTTTAAAGAAATCAGTCCATTACTCTGCCCGCGTGGCAACTGAAATATATTTTCTAAAGATAACATTATTTGATTCCTGAATTGGCAGTCATGCCAACTGTTATGCAAACTATGCCCAGAGAATATCGGACACAAAATCAAACGCACTCGATCCAAGTCACAGAACAGAAAAACAAGAACATTTCTTCTTATTCACTTCCTCTGTGGCAAAAAGACAGAATCTTGCAGTTTCAGGGTTTTAATCAAGAAACCATAGAGAATGACCAGAGAAACAGAAAAGGATTTGTAAAGGTGCAACTTTTAGAAAGCAAAAAGTGCAAAACAGTTCTCCGAAAGAAACATCTGTGCTGTCTTGGGAACTTACTTTCTGGACAACACTATAGGGTAATGAAAAGTTACTTCAGACATCTACACCAAAAGTAATTATTTTCAGGTCTCTAGTGGAAACCATGACAACACGAGAACACAAAGAAAGTGTCAGCTGGAACTCACCAAGCAAGTAGATTCTGAAATAGAGTATGCACTCTTTTCTCTTATTAAGAAATCGCATCACAAATCTTTTAAAAATAAAAGTGAAATAACCGACAGATTACCACAAGAGGAAAAAAGATACTTGAACCATAGCCTAGATTTATCAAGAAGTCATGCAACGTAGATCAGCAAGTGAAGATCCAGCACTGCGTTATGTGAAAGGGAGAGAACAAACCAGTGCCATATCTACAAAAGATGTGATGCTGTTCTGCTCTCTCCCTGCACTGTCGCTCTCTATGTAGCAATATGCCAACACAGACACCTTTGCACCGTAGTGCAAGGGTATCTGTGTTCTCTCAAGCATAGGTTTTGTAGTACAGAATCTATGCTTTAAAGATGTTCCCACTTTGTATGTGTGTTGTACAATGCAACAAGCATGCAAAGTGGGAAACATGAGGAGAATTACTCCTGCCTCGAGGAGATGTAGGACTTTGGTGCAAATCCCCATCTATAGTTCTTTTTAGACAATGTTTTAATTACAAATGTATGGATGGTTGCATAGGAACGCCCATGCAAAATCCATGGAATGCCACCGTGACACAAAGTGGAAATTATCAGATGTGATAAACATCGCACAACATATAACTGCGATCCCTGCACAAACAGGTGTTTGCACAGAGATTGCAATTTAGGGAGCTACCTGGATTCAGGAATCCTGCCTCATTTATTAAGACATTACCTAAGTTAGAGTGACCTCCTCCAAATAACTATCACTTACTCTCAAGGGCCCTCAACCAGAGCAATTCCCCACTCCCACAAATCTAATAAAATGGCACACTGTGGAAATGTTTCTTAGGTTGACATGTACACCCAGCCGTGGCGGGTGCAGGTAAGAGCGGTGGGGTGGGGAGAGGGAGTCGACAGACGACAACGAGAGAAAATAAATTCGGTGATGCGTCTACTGCAAGGTAAGGGGTTTTATTTTTTTTTTATTTTTTTTTCCCTCGTCGTCGTGTTGACTACCCCCAACCCCGCCCCACTGCTTTTACCGGCCGCGGCTGTGTAGACCTACTCTCTTCTTTTATGTGTGGTACAAAATCCATAAATCAAATAGAGAGAGGAACTAGGAGCAAAATAAAGATCCAGCACCCATGTTCCTTAGTAAGGTAATGTATATAACCAAACGGAGTACTTGTTCCTATGTGATAAAGGGAAGAACAACGGTTGGAATAGATAGCTCTAAGGGGGATCTTCCTTATTTGGAAGTGTTGCCCTCACACACTCACACAGGTGTCATGCTTCATCATCAGGCTTTTTGCTCATTGTGGGGCCGGCGCTGCAATGCCCCATGGGCCCCGTGAAAGGGATCCTTAGCGGAGATCTTGTTTGATAACAGCTGTGATGGTGTGAGTGGGTGTGAGGAGATAAGAAGTGGTGATATAAGTGATCTAAAACTACCTAAAGGGGATCCAGCTAAATTTTATTCAGGGTTCCTTTGGTAGGGTTAAAAACTAAGTGTGGATAGCGCGTGCAAAGTTAGGAAGCGCCACTATCTGGTATGTGCAGTGTAATGAACTGTTGAGGTTTCATAAATCAGGTCGACATGTTTCACGCCCTAGTTGTCCAGGAGGGATCCACGGCGTTTCTTCAGGACCAAGAATACACATGTGAATACCCTTCCCTTATTCAGGGTGGGTGTTAGAGTATAGTTCTATGTGGTAATCCATAGTGGTGAAGCATTAGATCAATATGTATCTAGAATATGCTCACCATAGCAGGTATCCATAAACCAATCCCTGATATCAGGCCAAAGTGTGCCTAGGTCATGGCAGAGGACCGCATGGTTACTGTGGTTTTTTAGTCTCATTCGCGGTGTGTCGCGTGCGACCTACCCCTCTCCCTGCCTTCCTGCCCCACGATGAGCAAAAAGCCAGATGAAGAAGCATGACACCTGCATGGGTGTGTGAGGGCAACACTTCCAAATAAGGAAGATCCCCCTCAGAGCTATCTATTCCAACCGTTTCTCCTCCCTTTATCACATGGTACAAAATCCACACATGAGAAAATGCAGTTTAACATAGGCTTCGCAAAACAGAAATGATCAAAGGTGTGTGCTCATTCAACCCTTTTTAACACCACTGATTATAGCCACAAACAGATTCATCATGAACACACCTGGCTTTCTGAGTAAAATGTGAAAAAAGTAATCTCGTTTTATGATACTAGCATGTTTGCTGTCCATACCTGCATTACATGTTGTATAGCATGACAATATTAATATAACTTTGGCACGGAAGGTGAGAATCAGCGGTGGATAGCAAGAGTAAACAGTTTTTAAAAGATGTTGCAAGCAATTAAGAGAGTGGCAGTATTATTAATACTAGTGAGAATCCAGCCTCTGTATACTGTAAACCCGATTAGCTGCACACCACATATACACCCTGAAAAGTGCTTACCAGGATTTTTCTCATCACCATATCACAAAAAGTTTTTTTACACAAAGGCAAAAATAGAGGAAACAGATTATGAAACCATATGCAATTTATTGTGTATTAACCATTTAGGTGAATTGCTAAATGTATAATCCTAATCTATGAATTATTCTTTATGAAACTGAAAATAAAGCCAACTGGTTGTGCACTATTTTGCTACTTGTGTGATAGTAACTGAATAAACTGAATTTGCCTGAAACCAAACTCATATTTCACCTTTGAAAGAATAAATATATTTTATCAAAATGTACGAAATACATTACATTCACTTCAGGGGTGGCAAGGTCTAAGTTAGGTTTACCTGAAGGAATGACCAAAACATTAGTTAGATGAGCTCTTGGGCCATTGTAGAACCTTCCCGTACTCAGTGATCAAGACACTGAGCAGGGTCAGCAACTACCTGAATCTGGAGAGTAAGTCTACTCCCTTCTGCATCAGAATCATAACACTGGCCCAGTACTATTTGTCTTTCATTATTCTCGCATATCTCTTTACACTACACTTAGGGCCTTATTACGAGTTTGGTGGTCCTCTTGTCGGCCCACCACCACCGTGCCTACAGAAGGTCCGCCAAGCCTGTCGTGCGTGCGCCCACCCGCCGGGTTCTAAGTTGAATCAATCATGGGTGGGCGATGCTGCGGCGGTCTCACGGTGGCGGCTGTGTAAGACTCATAGGAGAGCCTTAACAGCAGATTGCCACCAGCACGTTCCTGCACGGTGTGGCATGCATGCCACACCTTGCAGGAATGGGGCTGCAATTCAAGGGGGGCACAACATGTGCACCCTCGCATGCACCCCCAGGCTCTAATCTGGCCGTGGGCCCTGTTAGGGCCCCCTTTCCTGCATTTCCGCCATGAAGAGGGAGGTGGATATGTAGGTCATAATATGTTCGGCAGTGCTGGCATCGGCACTGCCAGCATATTGAGGTCGGTTGCAGACCGCCAATGCAGCTGGATCCTTGATCCTGGCTAAGCCGGCAGACTCGTGCCGGTCTGACCATCACACTCAGAATTTTGCAGGCGGACCCGCAGTGGTGGCGGTGGTCGGACCGCCCTCCACGAGTACGGCGGTCCTGAGGACCGCCTTACTCGTAATAAGGCCTTTAACCTTGACACCATTTATGTTTAGGTAGTTATTATAGGCAATGTCGCTTAACAGCGCTAGGATCCGAAGAATGCCTTAGACCATTTTTAGGTTCAAGATTTTGGCAGAAACATGTTGACCATGAAACAATCTCCAGTTGTTTTAAGTTTACATACAGTAATCAAGAATAAAATATCATAGTAGACCATGAGATAATTTTAATGTTGTATTTGGTCATAGTGATTCTCTACATCTCAGCAAGACCTTGAGATAGTGTCCTATTGCTTCACACCTGCACTGAAACCACACTCATTTGAACAACGTATCTCCTGCTTAATGAGCTTCCATATTGGTAAGGAGCCAACCCACATTATGAGAAGTTCACAAAACGATTAAGAAGCGGGTCAGAGGATGAAGTGTGCCACCCTAAGGTGGGAGAAGGCCCTGCATTATTCTAGATGAGGAGTCACGTTTTGATCCCTTCTGGCCCACTTTGGGCATACACACACATCTGACACAGGAGTAACTATCCCATGAGTGAATGGGCATTTTGTTTGGCTCCTCTCTTCATTTGGTCTAGAGTATTGTTAGTTACTGAGGGGCAGATTTACGAGCCCCTTGCGCCACTTTTGCGCCGCCGTTGCATCACTTCTGTGACGCAGCGGCGGCGTAAACCATGCGCCATGTTGCGCCCTATTTACAACGTGACGCATCTAGGGAGATGCGTCACGTTGTAAAGCCCTGCGCCACATGAAACCTGCGTCAGGTTTCATGTGGGCTTTCCGGCGCAGGGGGGGGCGTTCCGGCGCAGTAAAGCCTCGGAAAAGTGCCTGAGTGAAATCTACAAGATTCCACTCAGTCACCTTTCCGACGCCGCTGCATCAAAACCTTGCGCCTGCTTGAAGCAGGCGTAAGGCGTGACGCACCATGTTATGTATGGGCAGGCCACGAGCATTACTGGAGTTGCGTCGCGCTTGCGACATGACTCCAGCAATGCGCCACCCTTCCGACGGGAGATGCGTCACGCATCTGTTTATCCTTGCGCCACGATGCGCCGCATTGTAAATGCGGCGCATCTGTGGTGGCGCAAGGGTAAACTTGCGTGACGCATCTTACCTGGCGCATCCCTGCTGATTTGCAGGGATGCGCCAGTCGTCATAAATCTGCCTCTGAGTGTTCATTTGGAAGAATATACTCTAGGCTTCCCAATTCCTCTCTATGCTGTTAGGAATTAAGGGGCATATTAACAAGCCGGCGATACAAAATTATCGCCGCTTTAGCGTCTGTTTTCAGACGAAAAGCGGCGATAATTTTATCGCTGTATTAGCAAGGTCACGCTATCGCGTGAATCCTTGCCCTATCGCCCTTTCCCATAACGCCCATCCTGCATCTCTAATGAGATGCAAGGTGGGCGTTACTGAGCGTACCCCAGATGGGCTACGTTGTAAATATCGCCGATGTGCACATCGCGATATTTACAAGGCAGCCCACAGGATGATAGCAGACGTTAGATTTTGGCGAAAACGGACGTTTTCGCCAAAATCTAACGTCTGCTATTATCCCGACTTAGCCATCCCTAACATAGGGGGTGGATTGTGCTGATACGACCACAGGGTCGTATCAGCAAGGTTACTCGCCGTTTTGCAGGGAACATCGCTGGAAAACCAGCGATGTTCCCTGCAAACGGCGATAACCTCGCTATCTCTGGAATTTTTATCGCCCTGGAGAAGCGTGTTGTTAATAACGCGCTACCAGGGCGATAAGTTCCGGAGATAGCCAGCGATAGGATATCTATCGCTAAGCACGGCCAGCGATAATTATCGCTGGCCGTTGATAATATGCCCCTAAATTATTACATTATGAAATAAGAAGCCAAGCTCATTGATTTATGTTAATTGTAACTTTTTAAACAATGAGCTGTAATTTCTTTTTGCTTAATTAGATTGATGCTCCACTGTCCCATAATGTGGCCTGTTGCATTCCCATACGTTTCTGATTGGTCAAACTAGTGTCCAGAAATACACGATTAAAATAGGATATTGCTATACATGTTCCTGTTTGGGCCATGGGCTTTGAATTCTATTGGGAAAGCACTGACCTCCTGTAACAAAAGATTGCCGGAGTCCTATTAAATACTGACGAGACTTCAGCATAAGATAACTCACCTGCAGAATTTGTGTACTGATGTATTGTTCCCATCCATACCACTCTGATGAATCATGGTCTAGTCCATTTGCCATAGGGACAAAAGCCAGTACATACAACAACGTCGCAAGCATCCCTTTGTCAACCAAAGTTAGGGTAATCTTTAGATCACCAATTCTGCAAGATCCTCTAAACCATGACTTACCAGTCTAATATACTGAACTGAAGCATAGAAGAGAATCAAGTTAACCTACAGTTATATTTCAGCTTAAGTAACTTCGGATTCAAACTTGTTTGTTGGCTTACAGTTTTTACTTCCAATGGCTCAGTGAATGCTGGGCTACTGTGCAGCACATGACTTCCTGAGGTGCGTGGAGGAAGTAACTTTATCCCAGGTGTCCTGAGTAGGATACACAGGAATACACCTTCAAAAAAGGAATAGTGGTGAAAATGATTCTTCATTAGAACTGTCAATGTTGACTGAGAGGACTGTGTACACAGGTAAGGACATTGTGGTTTCGGGGAGCGCAGTCCACACCAGCACCTCAATCAAGATGGCCTCACTCTACAAAAAGCCTAAGTAGAAAATGTAGGACTTCCCCTTCAGATTAACATCTGTTGTATGCCAGCTGTATTTCCACCAAGCCAGATAAACTTAAGAATCATGGCCAGCTAAGCATTTCTATCAAACTTTAGAATTTGTTTCTAAACACTCTTTTTCTGATATATAATTTAATATGCCCCATAATAAAACCTTTTAAATTTGGACGGATCCCTAAAAATTAGTTCTCTCCTGGTTGGAATTTCATTGTGTTTTCATTGATCATTAGTAAACTTTTAGTTCACAACTTCTTATAGTTTTTGGAATTCTATTTGTCTGGACATTACATTCAGTATCTCATGAATAAGGGAGAAAGAGGAGTAGTAAAGGCAGTACGGTGAATGAAAAGAACAATGTAGAAATAAGTTCCAATTGTGGAATGAGACACAGTGAGGCAAGAACGTGGACTGATTGTGGTTGTGTTTGAAGACAAGAAAAGACCATTTCCATTTAAATCGATACTAATAAACATATTCCAAAACAATATGCATCTTGGAATGCTTCGATTTAGACCATCATTCTCAGTAGACATCGATAAAAAAATAAACAAAGCAACATAATGACATAATCACATACAGTATTTATAATAAACCACAAAAGCCCCAAAATCCATGAGAAGAGATTCAAAATAACATTTTGGGGAGAGCTTAGTTGTGCTGAAAACTAGCAGGGGACAAACTCACAGCTGTTCAGGATGGTGCTTTCCTGCACATAAGCAGCTGATTCAGCAATCACCCACAAAACCAATAGGTCTAGATATACTGATGAAAGCAATTCTTTAGTGATTGCCAAGGTTCTGTGGATGGGTTAGTGCGTGCATGGATAGATAAATGAGTAAAGGACTGAGTGACTCGATTGAGCAATGTTCACATAAAAAATGATATAATTGAGGCATAGATGAATTGTTGAGAGCACTACTGGATTAATGGGTAAATGCATGTTTGGATGCAGACAGTTTACACCCTCTTATCAGCTGACGTCACAGACAGCATTACCAACATTGTTATAAAATGCCAGAATTACCAACATTATGCCACTGAAAATGTACACCATTGTCGGTCAAAGTAGTACCGAGAATGCCCACAATTTATACAGAGATTTATCTACATTATGCCATAGCAATCATTACACCAAAGGTGACCACCATTGTTCCTAGAGTCCCTACAATGTGTCAAGAATTACCATCATTATGCTGGTGCACACTTTATGCAGGACTGGGCACCATCATATCAAGTATGCCTATCACATGTCAAGAATGATTGCTCGTATGAATATTCGGATTTGCCTCATAATACAGTATGCCTTAGTGCATGTTCAGATTTACACCATCATTTATTCAGTTTGAATTCTTTTTCACATTTGCACTTATAAATCTGAGTGTCAGGCTAGATTTGAACCATTACTTAGCAGAGAGAGGTAAATTTGCACATTTACACCATCATTCAATAATCCTTGTGCAAGTTACAACATGCACCATCAAAGAAATTATTAGTGCATTTTTCAACTTTTCCATTACTCACTAATACTCAGTACATACCCATATTTTGCCATCACACAGTGATACTGCCAAAGGCTATTTGCAAACTCATCAACATAAATGCTACAATTGTTAATATTATGTCATGTAATTTTCATATATAAAAGACATAGTGGTGACTATGAACCTGGCAGTCACTCCGCCAGGCTGTAGTTTTGGCGGTCGGGAGACCGCCATCAAGCCAGCGGCATCCCGACCACCGAATTATGTGGTGAACCACTGTGACCATGGCGGTCTGTCAGCGACTTTATGCTTAGGCTCACTATGTGGGCCTGAAGGTGATGCCACCATGGTGCAGCACCTACCCTGTTGTGTGCACACTGTTACCATGCACCATGTCATGCATGGCACACAGTGACGCTCGACAGTGCATGCAGAGGGGGGCACAACGTGTCCCCATGCACAGCCCCCTGTGTGAAATCTCCCTGGGGCCCTGTTTGGGGCCCCCTCTTTATGTTTTCGACATCCTTTACATGGCGGGGTCGTCGCCATGTAAAGGATATCAGAAAGGGATGTCATAATCCCGACAGTGGTGCCTGCCTCTGCACCGCCGCCATTCACTTGCCCTGACACCACCGCCGCCGCACCGTCAGGATCCAATATCCTGGTGGTGGCGGATGTGTTGTGTTGAGCAACTTTCAGTCCGACCTCCACTGTCCTAATGCAGCAATCGGACCGATGGGCCGCCGGACTGCCACCGATGGGATGTCGGCGGTCTGACCGCTGGAATCGTAATCAGGCCCTTAGTGTTCATAATGACACACCCCACTTCTCTTCTTTCCCCAGCAGTGATTTATCTGTTCCTTCCTGCTTAAGCTGCCAGCTGCACAGGGACGACGTACCACAGATCATTACTTGATGTCCTAATGAAGTTAGCAGAAAAGGTTCAATCCCTCAAGTCATTACTAGATGTCGCTCTGAAGTCGGCAAAAGGGTTCAGTACCTCAGGTAATTTCTAGAAGTCTATCTCAAGGCAGAAGAAGGGATGCAGCAACTCACTTTCTAGGTAGATGTCCCGCTAAAGTCAACGACAGTGTGTGGTAAGATAATTGGTCACCATAAGCCCTGGGCACTCAGAAGCCTCAAGGGGGTGCAATTTTGTACCAAGAGTTCCTAAAGTAAGTCATGAATTGCCACCATTATGCCAGTGCAAGCATTTGCATGGAGCAGGCTGTAATATGTCAAGAATGCCTACAATATGCCAATAATTACCTCAATCATGTATGTTCCCATCTGACCCATATACCAATAATCATTACTGCATATTCAGATCAACATCATCATTCATTAGCCTCAACTGCATATTTAAATTTTTTGTCCCATTAATCAGTAATCATTAGTGCATGTTCAAGTTTGCCTCATTACTAAATTATCCTTAGTGCTTGTTTTCTTTTGTACCATCACTCATTAATCTTGAATTCTTGTTCAGATTTGCACTTAAAATCCTTGAGCGTTAGGCAACTTTTGCATCATATGTAGAAAATGTGGCGGCATTGGCACATTTACATTATAAAAACTGGCTTGTGCTCAAATTTGCACCATGGCTCAGTAATCATTAGGGTGTATTAACATTTTCATTATTATTCTCTAATACACAGTACATAACCATATTCACTGCATTAGCAAATATTTCGATATGCCATTTTCATACACAATGTGTTTATGTTGATGACACAACACCCCTCACCATTATTCCACAACTGTGATTTATTAACCTGCTCCACCCTCTTATTGCTTTATAAGAGGACAGTATCTTTAGACATTACTAAAGGTTGCACTGAAGTTAGCAAAAAGCATGCAGTACCTGATACCCTTAGTAGACTACCCATTAAAATCACCAGACAAATGTAGTGCCACAATGGTTTGCCAGCTGCCCCATGCACTCAGAAGCCTCCCCACCAGACATGCGAAAAAATAAGCGTATTTTGTACTCTGTGCCTAATGCCTTCTAAAGAATATTTAATAAAAGGTCGACACTCCTATGGGAAGGAACAGGTTATGGAGCGAGCACAGCTGGAGTGAGTGTTAGTAGTAGCTGGGCGCTCCTGGAGCTGATGTGCTGAGAAAGTAGGCCTCAGTGCTCCAATTGATGCTGTGTTCAGGGCCTCAGCTTTTGTTTCATGTCATTTGCCTGAGCATGGACGTTTGTCTCCTTACAGTATAAACACGAGCATGAACGAATGCATAAGTGCAAGGGTCCAAATATTTCTCAGGCAGCCACTGCAGCATGAACCACCCACTGCTCCTACCAGTGCTGCACAATGCTAGTACACACACTACCTACTAACAATCACAGTTTTAAAAATGTGACAATTTGGACTATTCCAGATCACCCAAAGATGGAGGAATGCCTGGAACGTACTGGTATTATAGTGTTTTTTAAAGGTATGTTGCATATTTAAAAAAATATATATATTTTTACATTCTCAGAACAAAAGCAGACAGACAGCGCCACCCTGTGGTGTGCTGTCATAAATAAGTGCCAGGGTTAAGAATTAGGTGCCCAGCATCGGCTAACATCGGCACAAATTAAGCACTGCAATGCATGGATATACGCAGATGCACTAAAAGAAGTTAAGTCCACATAAACACCAGCTCTCTCAGAGCGGACAGAAATTAGATATACTAATAATACCTTCTGAAGGGCTGAAGTAAAACATGGGGAACCCTTATAGCAAGCAGTGATGGAGTGGTTAGTCTGTGTAGGACTAGTGTGAACAGGATTGGCTATCAACAATCCACTATAAGAAACCTGGTGACCCTCTATCACAAATCCTTTGGGTCAATTTATGTATTACAATAGAGGAAAACATTTGGTGTTTGTTGTGCTAAACAGAGTGTACAAAGTGTTATTCACTTTACCAAGAGCAGCCGTAATATATGGCATCAATGCACTCTATCACTGCAGGAGACTTACTATTAGAATGATAGTTAAGCGTGTGAATCATCATTAGAAACAGGAAGTTGTATACTGTCTTTTGTCTTGATTCACTTGCACCTTGTGTGACAGTGATAAAGGGGTAATTAATTATCGGTGGATTTCTGAATGTACAGAGATCTTAAACCCTTGTACATGGAAAGTCTCAATGGTTAAATGGTTCATGACTGTAGAGCTGTTTCATTTAAGTTGCCTGAGATGCTAGAATGGGAAACCCCAGTTTGAAATGACTACGCATTGTGACAAATCTGTAGCAATATGCTTAACATCACTATAAGAAGCAACATAGCACCAATATATATATTTGTCTTTCAAAAGTGTTTGTCATAGACATGACTGTTTCTTGTGGGCCCTTTTGCTGGTCCTCATGATAAAGCTTCCCGCCAGTGTGAGCACTAGATTTTCATTTCATTTCAACTCTATGAGTAACCATTAGTAAACACCAACCAGAAAGCAACTAAGGCAGCTTTCATCTGCATAATCATGATGCCCATAGCTTTCAGTTTCCAATCACCATTGAATGTGTGTAACTATGAAACACACTTAAAACATGCAATGGCTAGCTCAATGCCCTCTGTCTGTGTATTTGTGAAAGTTGAGGATACAAGCTCTGGCACACCACTGAAGCTGTCTGTTGCCAGACCAAACAAGCATTTACAATGCAATAGGTCTCGCATTTGCGAGAGTTTGAGATGCTGGCATTGTAAATGACAATGCCTTTTAGTTATGCGTTTTAAAAACCTGCAAGCGGTGCGTAAACACGAACATAGGGGCCGATTACGATGGCGGGCGGATCGCCACCGCCGGCCCGGCGGTGGCGATCCGTCCGCCATCAACCTGAATAATCCCACCGCCAAATTAGGATGGCGGTGGGAATGGGAATGGTACCGCGGCGGACGGAAAGACCGTCCGCCGTGGTCCCGCAAGGCGGTCCTTTTCTGCCCACCTTGCGGGACACGGTACAATGGGGCAATGTCAGCGGTGCCGTGCAGGCACCGCCGTGGGCATTACGATGCCTGTCTTTTGCGGCGGAGATCCCGCCGCAAAAAGACAGGCGGAGAATGCCTTCGGGGGCCCGTTGCGGGCCCCCGGGGGGTGGGGGGCTGCACGTGGGGGGTACCTATGGTACCCCCCTGCATTTGCATGTACAAGGTGGCAGGCACCGCACGGTGCCTGTCACGTTGTACATGCAAATGCACAACATGTATTTTTACATTGCGGCGGGTGCTGCTTGCAGCATTGCCTGCCGCAATGTAAACATACGGGATGCGCCCGCCAGTGTGGCGGGTGCATCCTAATTTGTATAACGGGACCGCCGCACCTATGGCGGGCGGTCCCTTTTGCCAATGCGATGGCGGGCGGACTTTGTCCGCCCGCCATCGTAATCGACCCCTTTGTACTTATAGTCCTTGCTTACGAAAAGCAAGGCTGGAGGTAACTGCACCCTTTTGACTGGCAGCTTTGCTTCTCGTAAGCAAAGGCTATAACTACAAAGTGGGTGTTTACGCACCACTTGCAGGTTTTCAAAACACAAATAAAAAGCATTGTCATTACGATGCCAATAGCTCAAACTCTTGCAAATGCGAGACCTATTGCTGGCAAAGCCAATAAGTCTCGCCTTTGAGAGATCATCTGGCTTTGTCAACGTTTTGTAGCCATGTTGCCCAGCAGCACAGCTGCTGTGCAGTACGGCTGAAAGTAAAGAAAATAAAAGAGCTATGTCGTGGTCAACGCTAGCCGTGTCATATCACTTTTGTTAACATGTTGTACAGTAGCTGTGTGCAATATGTCTGAAAGTGATGTAAAAAAGAGCTATGACAGAGCAGTGCTCCACATCACAAGGTTTTTTACACAAAAACGTTTAGATCAGCCGCTGTGCAACATGGCTAAAAATCACATTAACAAAGTCAATTCATCTCGTCTAGGCAAGACTAATTGACTTTGCCAATGTTTGTCACTGCCTGCCTTGCCGAGGTATAGGTGGACGAGCAACTTTCACACTAATTCACTCCCAGTTAGGAATCAGCTGCGGATGTTAACAGGAGAAACAGAGGTGGAGGGTGAGTAGCGACAGAGATTGCGGGTGAGGAGAGACCGAGGTGGAGGGGGAGGGTGAGGAGAGACAGAGGCGGAGGGTGAGGAGAGTCAGAGGCAGAGGGGGAGGAGAGTCAGAGGGTGAGGAGAGACAGAGGCGGAGGGTGAGGAGAGACAGATGCAGAGGTTGAGGAGAGACAGGCGGGGATGGTGAGGAGAGACAGAGGCGGAGGCTGAGGAGAGGCGGAGGGTGAAGAGAGACAGAGGCGGAGGGTGAGGAGAGGCAAAGGCGGAGGGTGAGGAGAGACAGAGGTGGAGGGTGAGGAGATACAGAGATTGAGGGTGGGGAGAGACAGAGACAGAGGTGAGGAGAGAGAATTGGAGGGTGAGGAGAGACAGAGGTGGAGGGTGAGTAGAGACAGAGCTGGAGGTGAGGACAGAGGTGGAGGTGAGAAGAGTCAGAGGTGGAGGTGGAGGTGAGGGTGGAGGTGAGGAGAGACCGAGGTGGAACGGAGTCAGAAGTGTAGGAGAGAAAGAGGTGGAGGGTGAGGAGAGACAGAGGTGGAGGATGGGGAGAGACAGAGGTGGAGGATGGGGAGAGACAGAGGTGGAGGATGGGGAGAGACAGTGGTGTAGGGGTGGTAATATCACTTTGACCTGCTCTCCTAGTGTAAGGTAACGCCCCCTCTCCACAGGCCCTGCCAGGGCCGAGAGCTGATCACTGCCCTTATCAGCCATCACCAGAGACCGCTCCGTGCTTGCTGGTAAAGAGAGGTTCATTATCTGCTGTTAATGTGATTCACTTGGGGGGCTGACTTACCTCCCCCACCCCCCAGGGCCGACACTGAGAAGGCATCAGAGACCTGGCGCTGCCTATGCTGCAGTACTGCGAGAGAGAGGGGTGGGGGGCAGAGGAAGAGGAGTGTGGTTAAAGAAGGGACAGGTGGGGAGAGAAAGAGGAGAGAAGGGACAGATAGAAAAGAAGAGAAAAAAGAATTTGAGAGAGAAAAGAGGAGAGTTGGGGAAAATGAAACCATTATGAGAGAACATGTAGAAAAGAGGTGGAGAGAGAAGATGGAGAGATGAGAAGGAGAGAGTAATGACGCAGCCAAGAGAGAGGGCAGAGACAAAAGAATCGAAACACAATAGAAAAGTAGAGAAAGAATTTTGTAGCCCCTAACTGTCATGCCCACAGAACTCACCTCAGAGTTTGCTACAGAAACAAATATAAGAAAATCATGGCAGCCCAAAATGTTTTCCAATCAACTTTGTTTCTGGGCAGGTGATACACTAGATGCACTCTCTTCTTCAATGTAGCATTGTAAAATGTTTATATTTTCATGTGTTTCCCCAACATTTTAGACTTGATTTGCAGGCACTTTCCGGCTCCTGGTGTGTGTGTGTGGGGGGGGGGGAAAGGGCTGCTAAAAAGCCAGTGCATGTGTTCTGACCTCTAAAACACGCAGGTAATATTGGCTGACTACCACTGGTATACCTAAAGTTTAGGTAAGGCTATTGCAAAAATGGTCAAAGAAGAGGCGCCAAAAGAATATGTCCCATCTGGGCCGATGAGTGACTTTGAACCTCCTCCCCACCATGAGTGACTTTAAAAAAATGCCTTAAACTACTAAGGCCAAAGCTACTTTTATCAAGCAAAGTATTCATTTACTCATTAAATTATATAGCATTTTTGAATATTTGCAATGATTATTCTTATAGCCACAAAATCAACTTTTGAGACATGTAATTAATCAGCAAAGGGTTCCGTGTAACCACCACCATAGTGCATAAAGGTGTGCTGATCCAAATGTGTGAATAAAAAATGAAAAGCAATGATTCAGAGCCAGGATCATTTGCATGGAATTTCAAAAGTCACTTTGGCAACCAATGCTTGTTTTGAATGTCTTCATACGAAAGTCTTTTTGATTTATATAGTCCATTGTCTTGATGGAGAAGAAGAAGGATAATGAAGAAAGGGGATGTACTTTCTTAAGGTAATGCTGGGGGTTTGGGGGGTATAATTGTGGATAAGGGCGGTAGATGGGTTATTTGCATTATCCTTCACCACATATGGTTTATTGTGTCTTATTCAAGTCTATATCACCCTGCTTTCTTTTTGATGCATTTTTCCCTGGTGAGGTAATGGCAGGGTATCATCAGATCAAGGAAATACTTGGTTGTGTGAATAAGGTGGTAGTTCTTCCATAGAAATACATGCATGTAGCGCTAGTGGGTTGTCAGAACGTCACTTATTGCTACAAAATGGAATCCATGTCAAACTGCATTTCCAGGATCAGCTCCATGTTTGGGAGCTGTGTTGTACAGGAGAGACTGTCTTCAGCAGACGGTACCCAATTGGAAACCCAAAAATTATGGATGCACTTAAGGTAAGTGTGCCAGCATATGGTGTCATCCTGGTGAAGGGTCAATGTATTGTTCACCGAAAGTATATATGTCAAATACAGGCACAGATCTTCTCAACTGAAAAACCATAAGTAGTCTTGTAGGAAATGTATTGAACAAGTGCAATTACAAAGGGGTGCTGTTGATTATGTTACTATATATCGGGCTTAACACCTTGAATAGCTGAATCGGCCAACCCCCTTTTATATTGAAAGGCCAAAGCAGTAGCAAACCGATTTCACAAGAAATGTATTGATGAGGCTTAAAAGCCAAGTTCAACCATTAACTCGTAAAAGGTGTCTGAGGGCCCGACTATGGGGCTCATTAGGATGGCGGAGGGACCACCACCACCGGGCCGGCAGTGGCGGTCCCTCCGCCATCTGACTCCCGTTTCCCCCGCCACATTAGGATGGCGGGGGAATCGCTTTGTGACCGCGGCGGTCACAAAGTCCGCCGGCAACGCTTCCGCCACAGGCAATCGCCACGATTGCCTGGCAGAGCGGTCAGCATGGGTATAATGGCGGCGGTGCCTAGCAGGCACCGCCCGCCAGATTACAATGCTGGCTTCAGCCAGCCTTTCCATGGCGGTGGAACTGCCATGGAAAGGCTGGTGGAGGCTGGGTTCGGGGGCCTGTTGTGGGCCCCCTCTGTGTGGGGGGAGGGTGTGTGTGCACTGGGGGGGTACCCATGGTACCCCCCTACATTTCCATGCACAAGGTGGCAGGCACCGCGTGGTGCCTGCCACATTGTGCATTGAAATGCACTACGTGGCATTTTAGCATTGCGGACGGTGCTGCAGCCAGCAGCACCGTCTGCAATGATCAAGGCCCTGGATGCGCCCGCCATAGTGGCGGGCACATCCCAATACACACAGCGGGACCGCAGCCTTACTGGCGGGAGGTCACAGAACCGCAATGATGGCGGGCGGACTGATGTCCGCCCGCCATCGTAATGAGCCCCTATGACTTTTGGTGCAGCGGGAGCGGGCGGTATGCCACCGCCACGCTCCCACTGCACCAAAGCCGTGGGCAGGCACCACCCAGATTAGGAGTTTCCTCCTGTCTGGTGGGCTGTTTTTTGGCGTTCCCATGGTGGTGCCTCCAAAAATGGGCGTCACATTGGGAACGCCAAAAACAGTTCCTGCATGGCATGGACTGAAAAGTCCAAGCCGTGCAGGAACTGGGGTGGATGCATACAAGGGGGCACATGTTGAACCCCCCTGCATGCAACCACATGGCATGAGACACCAGGGGCCCCTATAGGGCCCCCTTAGTTTCCTCTCCGCCATGGTTTTCATGGAGGTGGAACCACCATGAAAACCGTGGAGGAGAGGAAACTCGTAATTTGCTTGGCGGGACCGGGGTGGTCTTCCCAAGACTATTGCGGCCTCAAGACCGCCGCACCACTGCCAAGAAACAGTGGTTCCCTGGCGGCGGTCCAAGCGCAGTCCGACCGCCCACTTGTAATGGGGTGGTCGGAGCGCCGGTACAGCGGTGGCTGGACCGCCACCACCGCGCCTCCATATTTTTGGAGGTCCTTGGATCTCCAGACTTGTAATCAGGGCCTTAGAGACCACAAGGTCTAGGTGCTTAATGTGAAGATTTACTTGTAGCGTCTCCCCAGTAACAGAATTCTAAAATGCTGCTTAAAGCACAGCAAATAAGTGCCTTGCCATTTACAAAGATCTGATTTACGTATAACAAACCCAAATGCCTCTCCTGATCTAGGTCCCACCTAGAAAATCCATCTTTGCAGCATCTTATTAAACATCAGAACTCAAATTGATTGGCGAACTAAGGCCCAGATTTACAAAGACAAGTAAAGCTGCTGCGCTGCATGAACAGGAGAGCAGAACTGCATCATATCTTGAAAGAAATGGTGCAGTTCTGTTCTCTCTACGCACTGGTGCACTTTGCACTGCTTAGTGCTAACACAGGCATCCCTGAGCCATACTGCATGGTTTTCTGCTTTGTGGTGGGGGTACCTTCCTGCAGAAAAACTATCCTTTGAGGCTATTTCTACTTTATATGTGTGCTTCTGAGTACAGCACACGTTCAAAAAGTGGAAATCACAAGGAGAAACACATTTATGTCATCTCATACACCAGCTTCAGGCCAGTGCACCATTTTGGTGCAAATCCATGTATACAAGTCATTGTAGATATAGGTTTTTATCAAAATTCATGGGTGGATGCATGGGAATGCCCATGCTTCACACGTGGAATGCCTCCCTGATGCAAAGTGACACAAGGCAGTGCAATGTACTGTGTTGTATTACTTTTATTTTACAAAGCAACGCAAAACGCCATTTGCGTTACTTTGTAAATAACAAAAATCATTTTGCGTCGGGTCTGCTTTAAAAATGTAATTCAAACCAGAAGCAAAACCTTCGTAAATCTGTTCTTTAGACTTTTGGTGCAGGTGCTGCAAAGATAATGTTCAGAAAAGTTATTTATTTCTGGCTAAGCACTGGCAGCACCCCGGGCTTTTTCTATCAGGGTCATACCTCTCACAGTGATTGCAACTGGAATCCACCCGCCTCTGAGCTGCCCAAGAAAAGGTGTGAATAATCCTCATCATGTTCTTCCTTGAGAAAGCATGATCTTCTGGGGTGGATGCCCTGCTGGGGGAGCAGCATGCATGGAAAATCATTATAGGGTTCTCTAAACTGAGAAGGCATCTGCTTGCACATATCAGAAACAATGTAAGGGAAAGAAAGGGAAGTTCAGACAGAGACTAAGGGGCCTATTAGGATGACGGGCGGACTTTCGTCTGCCCGCCACCCTAGCGGTGCTGGGACCGGCCGCCAGTGGTGCGGCGGTCCCGCACCGGCGATTAGGATGCCACCACCACCGTGGCAGTGGCATCCTCCATTCTCAGCATTGTGGCGGGCGGTGCTCACAGCACCGCCCGCCACAATGCTGGGACTGCACTGTGTGCATTGTCATGCACAAGGTGGCAGGCACCGCGCGGTGCCTGCCACCTTGTCCATGACAATGTAGGGGGGTACCATAGGTACCCCCCATGTGTACCCCCCACCCCCCCAACATCTTGGGGGCCCGCAACGGGCCCCTGGAAGTGGAATCCGCCTGGCTTTCCATGGCGGAGTCACCGCCATGGAAAGCCCTGCACCGCCGCCCATCGTAATATGGATGGCGGTGCCTGCAAGGCACCGCCACCATATTGCTGCCCTTTTCCGCCCGGTAGGCAATCGGGCGGATTGCCTACCGGCGGAAAACCGGCGGATGGTCTTGCCGTCCGCCTGGGTCCCCACCGCCATACTAATATGGCAGTGGGGAAATGTGAGGTGGTGGCGATCCGCCCGCTATCCTAATGACCCCCTGGGTGTGAGTGAAATTATTATTTTTTTAGCTTATTGCATTCCTCCAGTCATCTTCAGGGAAATTGTACGTGAGGGAATTCCTTGGTCATGGAAATCACACAAGATACTGTACCTCCCCCTCGTCTACTACAAGGTATGTTAGCAATTCCCTTTCCAACTGTACCTATGGCAATCTCCTTTTTATGTGACTTGGCACTTTGGGGCATATTATCAAGCGGCAGTGATAATTATCGCTGGCCGCTCTTAGCGAGATTTTTTTATCACCGGCTATTGCTGGCAATTATTGCCATGCTATCGCTGTATTAACAACGCATAGCGCAATGGCGATAATTTCCCAGCGATAGCGGTGTTTTCCATGGAACATCGCTGGTTTTCCAGCGATGTTCCATGGAAAACGGCGATAACCTTGCTGATACGACCCTGTGGTCGTATCAGCATAATCCACCCCCATTGTTAGGTATAGGTAAGTCTGCATTTTTGCAGACGTTAGTTTTTGGCGAAAACTAACGTCTGCAAAAATGCCTGGGACTCCTTGTTAATATCGTGATGTACATTTCGCGATATTTAACAAGGTAGTCCGTCAGGGGTACGCCCAGTGACGCCCACTTTGCATCTCATTAGAGATGCGAAGTTAGGCGTGCTGGAAACGGGCGCTAAGTCAAGGAAACACGCGCTAGCGTGTCCTTGATGATATTGCGATAAAATTATCGCCACTTTTCGCCCGAAAACGGACGCTAAAGCGGCGATAATTTTATCGCGGCCCCTTGATAATATGCCCCTTTGTGTGTAAAACAGGAGGTGGGATTTTATTCTCTTGGGTGGTGAAAGGAGTCAATCTGGGTCTTTTAAATACAAATATTGTTGAATATTGAGGGCAAAGATTTCATGGATACCATGAGTGGGATATACAACAGTGCAAATTAAATTATTTTGCTTTGCTTGTGCCTCCACCAAGACAGTTAGATTCTTTAGTTAATGTAAGTAGCATGGATATGCATAAGTGTAGTTGTTATCAAAATGTGTGCACTAATAATTTCTAAATAAATCGCAATAAACCTCAATAAGTTCAATGTGAACTCATTGTGTAGAAATGATAGAAATACAGTATTCAATCACATTGATATATTGCAATTCCCCAATTACAACTAATTAGAATACCTATAAAACCTCTTAAATAAATCATAGTTCAAAAGAGCTGATTACATCACTTACCGTCCTAATATTCATTCATAGATATAAATTAGAAATCAATAAAGTAGCCTTCTGCCATTTTAGAAACATCCTAGAGTAGGACTCACTAAAGATGTTTTAGGCAACATTCAGAAAAAATGCTCCAAAAGTGGGAAGGAACTTTGCTTGGATAGGTATGAGGCTCCCACCAACTGAAATTCAGAACATTGTCTGAAACTTCTGAAACTAAGAAAAAAAACATCAGTTTGCTAGCCGAGGAAGGAAAAAGGACTGAGATCCTGCTTATTCTTGAACCCAAAGCTCTGAAAGTTATTATCAGTGAGTCAGAGAAGCAGACTTTCTGTAACACACAAGGAAACCACTGACAAGAGGGCATTGTGAAACAAAAATACAGCAAGACCAATGGGAAGGATTGTTTGGCAATAGTCCTCCGAAAGGATTGTTAGAGAATTATAACTCCCCTTTGGTTTTGTAACTTGGAATTCGAAAATAGCTCCTGAACGTTTGAGAGGATTTGGAACATCTAAGAGGAAGAACCTATTCAAGTTTTGGAATATTTTGGGCTTAGAAATTCTTTGTCTTCCAGAGGACTGGACAGGATTCAGAAGTTACTAAAAAAAAAAAGCAGAAGTTCGGCTGGCAAGATTTCCTGATTTGTTCTGCTCTGAGCTTTTTGCAGTGAAGTTGGACACTCTAGCAAGACCACATAAACCAGGTGTCTTACCTTTTAGCAGTGGCGGCTGCCATTAACAAAGGGTGGTGGGGCGGGTGGGGGGAGCACGGGAGGTAGAGTGCGTGAAGGAAATGTTGAAAATAATAAATAAAAAAAATACCTGACGCAGCCGGCTGCCTCCCGCATCGCTCCTGATGGCCTCTTCCTGGTCCCACCAGCCCCTGGGACAGACTCCCATCCAATCCCCATGCTGCAGAGCAGCGCAGGGATTGGCCTGAGCGGGCAGAAAAGACGCTCTGCTCAGGTCATGGAGTCTGTCGGGTTTCTCCAGTCCAGCTGCTGAATGCAGCGGGGCTGGAGAAACCTAGGTGCTCATGTGTGTTTTGGTCTGCCTGAGACGGCCGGCCAAACACATATTCGTGCTTAGCGAGTGCACAAGCTCTCCTTCTCCCACCTTCCATGCCCCGCCCCTCCATGCACAAGCTGCCTCAGAGCTGGCAAACGAAAAATAAAACGATGCTAGAGCATCGTTTTATTTTTCATTTGCTGGCTCTGTGCCAGGCAATGGGGCGACGCTCCTCCGCCCTTGCGGAGGAGCCGCCACTGCCTTTTAGAGAGCACCCTGGCGCCAGCTCCCAGCCTTGCCCAAATGCTCTAAAGGAACCAAAGAAGATAATGAGCTCCAGAAAAGTGAATACGTTTGAATGTACACTGTGAAAGCAGGAAATACGTCACATTAACCACAAGCTACAGTTTTGAAGTTTGGGTGCTTACAGATGTTTAAGCCAAACTCAAGGCTTCAGCAGGACCCCGAATGTGATATATCTGAGCTTGTGGAGTCCTCGGTTTTCTTACACAATATCAAAACCAGAAATATTGTGCAACAGAAATATTGTGTCAGAAATATTAAGCACAAAAATATAATTTTCCTAAACATATATGGGTAAGTACAAACATATCTTAAAGAAAATATTGTTTTACACTAATATCGAAAAAATATAGGCACAAATATCGTTTTTTAACATATATATAGTTAAAAGTAGCAAATAATAAACATATAACATTAATATAATGTAAACTAAATATGTGATATTTAAAATTATATATAAAAACATACTAATTTAAACAAACACACATACATATATGTGTGTGTGCATGTTTATCATCACATATATCATGCAAAACTATTTTACACAATATTGATTTTAATTTATATAATAATTTTCTAATTTGTTTAGAAATTACTAATATAACATATATATGTATACATCTATACATATTTACATACACATACAAAAAAATTAAAAATGGAACAAATAAACTATAAAAACATTTAAAATAATGCCAATTTAATCATTCATAAAAAGTAAACAATAAACAAAAATATGTTTTACTAAAACTAGAGGCTCTCAAAGTTGCTTTCCGACAGGCTTTTCATGTTGGAAAGCCCGACATGAAAAGCCTGTGGGAAACTGAAATTGTAATCCCGACAGCGGAAACGCCATCCTTAACTTAACTCCTTCAGCCCGTCGGAAAACAGCCAGAATGACCGGCCGGTTTCAATGTCGACCGCTGCATTCGTAATACTGCGGTCGGAATTGGAACCCAAGATGTCGGTCAAACAGCCTCCGACCACAGGTCGGAAGCTTCACGACTGACATCAAAATAGGGCCCTAAATGTCTAAATCTTAACTAAAATTGAACAAATTACATAATTATTGCATTTTTTTAGAACTATTATCAACTAAAACAAATATTATTATTTTAATTAAAATACCACACTATGAGGTTCATTACAATGGCGGTGGCGATCATTCCGCCATCAAACTGAGATTTACCCACCGCCATATTAGGATGGCGGTGGGTATCGCGGAGGACGGAAAGTCCGTCCACCGCTTTTCCGCTGGTGGCAATCGCACTGATTGCCTGGCGGGCAGGACAGGGCCACTAATATGGTGGCGGTGCCTAGCAGGCACCGTCCGCCATATTAGGATGTGGGTTTTAGGAGGCCTTTTCATGGCGGCGATGCCGCTATGGAAAGGTTGGCGGGGATTGGGTTTGGGGGCCCGTTGCGGGCCCCCCTTGTGTTGGGGGAGGTGCGGGTGCATTGGGGGGTACCCATGGTACCCCCCTGCATTTCACTGCACCATGTGGCAGGCACAGTGTAGTGCCTGTCACGTAGTGAAGTGAAATACACAACATGCTCTTTTGGACATCGCGGCGGTGCTGCTGTCAGCAGCCACCGCTGCAATGTTAACGGTGCGGAATCAGACCGCAGCGGTGGCGGTCCCATCCTAATCGGGTAGGCGGGACCGCCGCATGCATGGCGGTCGGTTCCAAACACCGCTACGATGGCGGGCGGATCAAGTCCGCCCGCCATCGTAATCAGCCCCTTTATTCTCACAAACATCACACCCAACAATTAAATTGTAATTTAAGTTTAAAAAAGTATACCACAATTAACATATTAAGTTATAAATAAAACAATTTGCAATAAATGATTAAATATTTTATTTTATTATTAAATACTTTCCCACCCTATTCTCCTACAAATACAAAAAAACACACCTAATAAATAACAAACAAAAATCAATTAATTATTTTTACACATCTATAAATAAATTAAATATTTCAATTAAAAGTAATAATGAATTAGTAATTGAGTATTATTTAATTAACTTCCCACCCTATTCCTCATCAAACTAATGAACACACACCTATAATATAACTCAACAAACCTGCACCTAAACTATATCTTTAAAATTATAATTAGAAAATGTACATAATTGATTATCAATTAAACAATTAATCTTAGTAAAAATGAGTTAACTAATTATAATTTTTTACTTTCTACCCTTTACCCCTTCAAATACCACAACCTTTACCTAAAATAAAACTTACAAATTAATTAATTACACAATTTACATAATCAATTAACAATGAAATAATTAAATGTAATTAAAAATAATTATTCATTATTTAATATTAATTTACTTCCCACCCTGTACCCCTTAGAAAATAAATTAATTACACAATTTACATAATTATCAATCACATAATTTTTTTGAATTTAAATTAATTTTAATTCATTACAATTAATTTACTTCATCTCCTTTACCCCTACAAATCCCACAACCTGCACCTAAAATAAAACTTGATAAATAAATTAATTACACAATTTACATAATTAATTATCAATTAAATAATTAATTTGAATTAAAATTAATTATTTATTCATTATAGTTAGTTCCCACCCTGTACCCCTATAAACTCCACAACCCGCTATGACACTAAAAATTACAATTAACAAATATATTACATTTAAACACAACTAAAAATTTACAAATTATATTTAAAAACATTAACCATAAGCTTACAAACAATTTATAACATATACAATTAAAACATATACTTAAATACATTCAAATAATTAAAAACTATATTTTTGACAACTATATTTTTGTAAGCGATATTAACAACATAGATATTTTTGATATTACTAACCTTAGAAAATCTATATTTTTGTCAACGATATTCCTGCATCACAATATTTATGGACCACGATATTAAAAACTCAATATTTCTGCATCTCGATATTTTTAACTCGATATTTTGGCAGAATACCGAAGTCCTCAACAGCCACAGCATCCAGCATTGTCCCACTTGCTGATTCTGATCCCAGAACGCAAACTAATCCAGAAGGTAATATTTCAAACCATTATGCTTTACCCGACCTGCATTCCAGATTGGTTAACCTGAAAGTATTACTAAAACTTGGTCACTCATGCCCCATAATCTAATTTGGACTTTGGCCTTCCCCATTGTTTTCTGTAGACACGTTTCGCTTTTTCTTTAAAAATCATTACCTCTGTTTCGCTCTCACCTGCAGACACCTTTGGCTGTCTGCAGAAAAATAGACTTATCGTATCAAGAATGGATTTAGGCTGGGCTTCATGTCCTTCCCTTGCTCAGGTTTCAGTGATTTTTCTGGTTTATATCACTGGCCTGCTCCTAATTGAAAAGCTTTCCTTCATATTCTTTTGATTCCCATGCTGAATGAGCATTTCAGCCTCACCAAGTGTTGATTGGATGAGTTGTATCCTTCCACTGCTGTCATAACCTTGCATGAATTGCTTGAGGGCTATTTTCTCTGCCTCTTTGTGTCTCTTCCTTCTCCTTCCTCCCCCTTTGGACCCCAATTACTTTATATATAAATTAGCCACCCCAAGCGCCTGCTTGGTACCCTAGCCATGACGCTGTCACTGCTTCCTGCCTGTGGACTAGCAAGCAGCACCTTTAAATGGATTTAAAACAATTGCAAAATATCCACCGGTGCAGAGTAAGAATATCGATGTAAAAATATCGACTTGTACAAATATCGAGGTAAAAATATCGTGGGTCAGAAATATCGTCAGACAAAATATGGTGGTCAAGAATATTGATTTTACCGTTTACCGTTGCGGCCCCCCATGTGTGGTGGGGGGCTGCACTTGGGGGGTACCCATGGTACCCCCCTGCCTTGCCTTGCACAAGGTGGCAGGCACCACGCGGTGCCTGCCACATTGTGCATGGCAATGCACAACATGCCATTTTGGCATTGCGGCAGGTGCTGCTGTAAGCAGCACCCGTCGCAATGTCAAATGTGCAGGATGCGACCGCCAGGGTGGCGGTCGCATCCGAATCAGAGGTGCGGGACCGCCGCACGTCTGGCGGCTGGTCCCAGCACCGCTAGGGTGGCGGGCAGACGAAAGTCCGCCCGCCATCCTAATGAGGCCCTATGTTGTTAAAAATATCGATCTTTTATTAATGTTATGTATTTTAGTAAATATTTTATATGTATGTGATGTTTGTTTTTTTGTATAAGAATTGTTTGTATTTTTATTATATGTGTTAAAAAAAATTGCACTTTTAGTTCCGTAGCGGGTTGTGGGTTAATAGGGGATTATATAAAATGTATTGATTATTTATAGTAGTTAATAATTTTTTTTACATTTCAAATTTGCATTTTTAGTTCCGTAGTGGGTTGTGGGTTTATAGGGGAATAGGGTGGGAAGTAATTTAAAGGCCCATTACGATACCCGGCGTAAAAAAATCCGCCAGGCATGAAAGCGGCAAAAATCCGCCCGCACACACCGTCTGAACACCGACCACGCCATTACGATTACACAAACCGAAAACCGCCATCGGCGGAAAAACCACACAAGATACCGCCCGCCCTCGTCCGAGTCGGAGTCAAACCGCCCGCCACGGACGGAAACACGCACGACAACACAAAACCGCCCGCCCTCACGGCCGACACACCGCACGTGAAATTACGATCGCACCGCCATGAGCGCGGGTAAACCACAAATATACCGCCCGCCAGCGCAAACAACGCCGATGAGAATTGACACGGCAGAAGCCATGGCGCCCACGTCCCTGCACAGAAACCATCCGCTGACAAAAACAATCGCACACAACATGGCCAACAAGTCCACACAGCAAGGCACGCACAAATACACAAGCACAGTACACATCCCGAAAACACCCCCCTGGACAAACAAAAAATACAAAGGCCAGAACACCAGACACAACACACCTGAAAACAACAGACCATGAGGACACACCCACATAGGTAAGTACAAAAGCAGCACTCCCACAGACCACAACCCCTTGCAACATTGCAAACTAGAGAGGAGAGGAGAGGACACAGTGACACAGCAAGGACAGCAGCACACCACAGAAACGCACACATCACAACCACCACCACCACCACCACCAAACACCGGCACCACAAACCCCCTGCACATTACACAACACACACCGCACCAGCACCACAAACACCATGGCACCACAAAGAATGCCCAAGTTCACGCCCATTGAGCTGACGGTCATGGTCGACGAGATTATCAAGGTGCACCCACAAATCTATGGGAACCTGGTCCAGCACACACCACTAGCCACCAGAAAGAGAATGTGGAACCGGATCGTAGACCAGGTCAATGCAGTCGGGACCCTGCCCAGGAACAGAGTTAAAATCAACAAACGGTGGAATGACGTCAAGTGCCTGGTCAAGAAGAAGGAGAGCAAGAACAGAGAGCTGGCTGCCGTCACTGGCGGAGGGAATCCCGCGCTCTTCAAGACCTTCAAAGCGTGGGAGGAGAAGGTGCGAGTCATTATACATCCAGAGATCCTCGCCGGATTACCAGGGGGAGTGGAGGCTGGTAAGTACAAACTAATGTATACCAGCACACCGCTATGTACTCACATGCACTACCACCATGCCACAGCTCCCAGGGACAAACACCCCCATGTCCAGCACACAATACACAACACATCACACACACATGCAACAGACACCACCACACACAGCCCAAACCTAACAACTGTAAGATACGTGGGGGCATGTGTACACTCAGCCAGCCACGTAACCACCAACAGGTCCCCAAGTATGCCAGAAGCGCCACAACGAGCACCCACCACACCCATGTGTCCGCCATAGCTGCACTAACCGACAAGTAATAGGTAAGTGGCAGGAACACAAAGTGCAGTGGGTGGGAGGGTGGACAGCTCAAGTACAACACACACCAGGCCCCTAGTCCCACAGCACAGCAAGGAGGAGCATCCCCCACACCCCACACCCACGTGTCAGCCACCGCAGTGCACACCGACAGCCGAAAGGTAGACATCACGGTCCACAACAATCGGTGTCAGTGGGTGTCCAGCCATCACCACGACCCACAACACCGCCCCCACCCCCACAGACCTGCAACATGGAGCACCCCCGCTTAGAACCATGTGGCATCCAGTACAGTGCACGCACGAACAACCTGCAGGTGGGAAACTGGACAGGGCTGGATTACTGGAGGCATGAGGACCGTAACACGACCAACACATGGGACATGTTACGTAGCAGACGAACACGCAGCACCGCCCACTGTCACGAACAAGTGAACAATGTGCACACGGACATGAACCACAGACTCACACCCCACATGACCCATCACAGACACAGCAACACCCAAGGAGCCACGTCTGCATGCACAAGCCACACTGAATATAGTACCACACGGCAGCCACTGTGCAACCCATCACACACAACCGAAACACCATTGAAGTCCTGTCCATGTAGCCCCTACTGCCTGTCAACCACACACCCCACAACTACGCCTATGTAAGACAAACAACACTAGACGCAACAGAGCGGAACAACATAAATGCACACGAACACCACTGAACCCATCAAACACACAGACACACCATGCACATACAACATACCATCCATCCCATCCGTCAGCCCCAGTCTCATGAAAGGCATGTCATCCGCACAGCTGCCACACATACAGCAGTCACGCTAAGATACATGCCCATGACCAACCATGTGCCAGAAGTCAATGAAGCGCACGCCACACTGTGAGCAACAACACACAACATGGGCCACACCCCCCGAGCACTGCAGTGATGCACATGGCACAGGGCAGCACGCACACCAAGGAGATGGGACAACTGCAATACGTCGGGTGGCACACAACCATCACACACTCATAACGATGCGTCCAATGCCATGTCCAGTAATCACAACAGACAGCAAATATGCAGGGTATGTCAGGCATGCACACACCTCAGACCATGCACTGTCATGCTGCCACAACACATGTCACGTTCGGCACCCATGGCTCACAGCATGTAGCCCAAAAGCATATTCCATCCCAAATGCGTTTCTGGGGCATGACCCCCATGTTGCCATATGCGTTCCTAAGCGTTCCATTTGCACCCCAAAAGCATATTCCATCCCAAATGCGTTCATGGGGCATGACCCCCATGTTGCCAAATGCGTTCCTAAGCGTTCCATATGCACCCCAAAAGCAAAGTACAAACCAGACCCAGGATGGGCCTGGAGCCCGCATACACCAGAGTCACAATAAGTAGGAGCACAGCAACACACCCATCGGCATAGCCAATCCGTCCCATGCCACATGTGCACAGCACACAGTCCCATTGCCAAGCACACACAACAACAGATTGTACAGCCACACACCCGCCTCCGGGACACACGTGCACGAGAGTGCACGAACGGAGAATGTCAGACAACCAATACAGACTTCGCCAGGTGCAACACAATAACAAATCTCATTCTCTCCACAGGTGACGAACTGCTGGATGCTGGGGATGGAGACAGCAGCCAGCACAGCCAGCCTACAAGCCCCCAACGAGGACACACGGATGTGGAGGATCTGTCCTCCTCTTCGGACACGGACCACCAAGCAGGCCCATCTAGTGTGGCAGGGCCCAGCCACTCCCCAGGACCCCTCCTACCCACCAACCCATCATCCAGGGCTGCTGAACATTCCCAGCCCCCTGCTGCCACTGTCGTTGCGGCCACACCCACGGTCATTGCGGCCACACCCACGGGCATTGCGGCCACACCCACGGTCATTGCGGCCACACCCACGGTCATTGCGGCCACTACCACTGCCGCAACCGCCACCACGTCTTCGCTGGCCCCAGCCCCAGCGCAGGTGGTGGCCCGGACGACTGGATCCACCCTGGGAGCCAGGGCGAGGACCGTGGTGAGCAATGTGGCTAGTGGGCAGGCCGGTGGCAGCAGGACTGGTAGGAGGAGCAGGGTCAGGAAACGCCAGCCTCCCTGGGAGCCATGCCCTGCCTCAAATGGCCAGAGTCCTTGGGGCCTATGAAGAGGCCCAAGGACAATGGGCCAGGTCAGCTACAGACACGCGTGAGGTGCTGGGGGTGCTGAGGTCCATGGACGCCCGTATGGGCCAACTCGTGGACCTCATGGGCCAGCTGGTGGTGGCGGTGAGGTCACAGCCAGGGACAGCAGCTCCCCCTCCGCCACCACCTGCCGGGGCGCAGGGTCGAGCAGCAGTGTCCAGTTCCCCTGCGTCCACAGCCAGTGAGCACACCTCAACCACCAGCATGTCGCAAGCAGGCACCCCCTCGCAAACGTGGAAGGGGCCGTCCGAAGTGGAAACAGATCTCCCGGGAGGACTTCGCACGCTCCAGACGCAAGTGAGGCAGCCAGCCAGCCTTCCTTGACCACCCACTGCATTGACTTGGACTACGATCCCACTCCACACAGCCATCTGGATGGCATGTGTGTGTTGGACTATGGACATAGAACCAGTGGGTACACCCTGAGCATCACGCAGCCATGACCGACAGCTCATTGTCACTGCACGCACCACTTTTGTCATCACCTTACACACAATCACATGTCACAGTTTGAAATAAATGCACCTCTTCCACAAACTGCTGTATGTGCCCTGTGTTTTAATTGTACGGAATACAACAGCCACCTTGAGCGGAACGGCACCTGATGCGTGGCATGGCAATGGAACCGGAGGGCCTGTAGGGACCTAGGGGTGGGAGACAGAACAGGAGCACATTCAATGAGTGTGTCACACACCCATCACACAGTACATGTCAACAACTACAAGCAATGTACACACATCGCACAGAGCAATAGGGCACAATGCCACAGCCACCATCAGTGGCATACTAACCTGGGCATGGAGCGTTGACACACAGCACGCAGTGAACAAAAGGCCACCCTGACACAGCACACACACACCTGCACAAATACAGACACATCAGCCGTCGTACATGGACACTCACCGTCAAGTGAAGTAGCGGGCGATGAGCTGCTGGCGCACATTCCCAGCTTCCTCCTCTCCGCTGTCCTCCTCACTCGAGCTGTCCTGGTCTGCGGGCTGGGGCCCTGGTTGATCTCCGTCATCCACAATGAGGGGGATCTGCTTCCGAATGGCCAGATTGTGCAGCATGCAGCACGCCACCACTATCTGGCACACCTTCTGTGGGGAGTACGCCAGCGCACCCCCGGTGCGGTCCAGGCACCTGAACCTGGACTTGAGGAGGCCAAAGGTACGCTCGACCACACGTCTGGTCCTCCCATGTGCCTCATTGTAGCGATCGTCTGCTGGGGTGCGAGGATTCCTCAATGGACTGAGCAGCCATGCCCCATTCGGGTACGCAGAGTCACCTGGGTGTGAGGGACACAGAGAACCGTTGCTATTCCAACTGGACAGGGGACAGCATCGCACAACCAGCACGCTACACCACTCCACATACTCACCGACAATACAGCCACGATCCTGTTGCAGATTGGACATCAGTCGTGGCAAGATGCTGTTGCGCATTACGTGTGCGTCATGGGCCGAGCCTGGGAACTTTGCACACACGTGGGTTATCACCATGTCCGCAACGCACACCACTTGCACATTCAGGGAGTGCGTGTGCTTCCTGTTGCGGTACAGGTGCTCAGTGGCCTGTGGTGGAACAAGGCCAACATGTGTGCAATCAATGGCACCAACGACGTGTGGGATCCTGCCAAGGGCATAGAATGCACCCTTCACTGCCGCCAATTCACGAGCCCTGGGGAATCTGATGTACCTGTTTCGGTACAGCATCATGGCTGCCAGTACATCCCTCAGCACCTTGCTGAACATGGGCTGGGACATCCCTCCTCCACTGCCCACTGTGTGCTGGAATGACCCAGTGGCGAAGAAATGCATGGCGGCCATCACCTTAGCCGTGGGGGTGAATGCTGTCGGATACACCCTGCGGGGACGGAGATGGGGTTCCAACATGGCACACAGTCGATGCAGGGTTGGCCTGCCAGCCGAAACTTCCTTATGACCTCAGTATCCTCCATGTCCGCCAGCAATTGGTATGGGCGGTCAATGTTCGGTCTCCGCCTAGGGAAGATGGCAGTGGACACATGTCAAAGCAACACAACACATAGCAATTTCGCATTCACATCACTGACATGACTGAGCAAGCACATGAGTCACAGCCCAGCTGTCAAGCAGGGACGGCACAGCCACAATACACTTACACAGGTCTCCCACCAATGGCAATGGCTAGTGATGCAAACCACTGCCATGGTCATGCACATGGGGATCTAGGCCCCAATGACTTGCGGGGCGTGCTGATGGGGACTGACTGCATATTCGTCAAGCGGCAACGCCACGGCAACATGTATGTCTGCTGAGCATGGCACTGCTTCCGAGGCTGGATGAGTATGGCACACGACGACGACGATGTGGGCACAGGCTGAGCGGCCAAAACAAGTGGGACCTGTTGCACGAGGGGATATGAGACAGTAGTAGGTGTCAGCACTGCACCCTATGTACAGCACTGTACGGATCACACCTCCCGAAACATTGACAGGTGTCCACATTGACAGCCCCATGCCAAGACGGCTGTGTGCTTGCAGTCACACGTCACAGGTGAGAGGTTACATTGCACGTGCCAGGTGGCAGACGTACATAGTGGGAGCTTTCATGTGTGTGCATGTGTCTCCTGTTCAGGATCCACCAGATGGGCGCTGACTCTGTACTGACCATTGGACACAGCATGTTCCGTGGAAGGCTTGTGTGTGTGGGATGGTGGCACTGGATGTGCCTCCGTTGGGTGGGGGGCCATGCACAGGGCGGGTACGTCGATGATTGCGCATTGTTGGTCACGGTGGGTGCACCCACTAAGATGTGTTGCCCTGTGTACAATTCCTATGTCCGCATGATGATGGACTGTAGATGTGGGCAGACTACACATTGGTCGATGTGCTGTCTATGTGCATGTGCCTTCACACCAGGCACAGCTGCCCCTGCACATGTGACCCCTGCTGGACTCGCTGCTGGGTCTGTGGAGCTGATGCACCTTCTGTGCGTGGGGCGGACAGCTCACCTCACTTCCCTCATTGCGCATGTCATGACTTTGCCGCAGGTGACATGGATCATGGAGGGCCCACATGTACGCGTGGGTAGGCTACACATGTTTGTTCACTGGTCGCCACCCCCAGTCAGTGTTTCGAATGGGAAGGTTGTTGTGCTGGTGGTATATTCGATGTGGCGGATGGGCGGGCCTAGGTGCGGGCTTACATTCCGGACATGGGGGTAGTTGGATTGGCGACTAGTTGCAGTACACACGGGACACGTCTCTTCCTTTCCACATCTGGGTCATCCCTTGTACTCACTGACAGTGATACAGTCATCTTCGCCCCAGCCCTCATGTCCTCCCTCGCTCCCCCAATATGCATGTGCACCTGCGAGGCTAGCGCTTGCACAGGCAGCCCCAAGCTCGCACCAGAGAGGGCAAGGAGTGTATGTGTGGGTCCAGTTGCACGAGTGGGCTGTCTCAGGGTATGATGTGTGGCGGGACGCCGTCCACCTGCGTGGTGCCCCAAATGGAGACCCGGCCTGCATGGACTATGCATCACAGTCTTCGCCTTCCGGATCCGCCACCTGCGACACCCAGTGGCTGTGGCTGCCCTTGCGGCCAGGCCGCGTCCGTCTGTGACTGATGGCCCACACATTCACTCTTTGGCCTCTCTGGGGAGGGCTCGGGGGTGGTGGCGCACGCGCTTGCACTTAGTCGCAATGGCATGTGGCGTGGTTGGTATAATGGGCAATGGATGGGATGGTGCGAGCCACCTCCCGTGACGTCAGTGCTGCTCGTGCTGAGGTGCGTCCCCCCTACACTTCCATTTGACTTGTGCCATGCTACACGTTGAGGTTCTATTGCCTGCGTGATATGACCAGGAGGAGCGCGAGGTGACCTCTCACACACCATGCTCCACTGCCATCCCGTGCCCTGTATCGCCTGTGTGGATTGACTATGTTGGGGTTACACCTGGTCAACTGGGGCTGTGTGTGCCTTGTCAAGGGGCATGGCGGGCGCACAACAGGATCCAGCTAGTCCACGGAGGGTGGGCTGACGTGTGCGCCTGGTTCCGCATTGTTCGTGTGCCCGGCTGCTGTGCACACACGTGTTCACTTCCCCCCGACAGGTGTCCTCTCACAATGCCCAGGGAAGCGGTGGTGTACTGTTCATGACCCCTCCCAACACGGCGTGCTCCAAATTGGCATGTGCGCATCTACCCGTCGCACCCACCCACCTGAGCACTGCGTCCATACGACTTCACATGACACATGTGTGTCTTCCACAGTTGTGCTACTCATTTGCGTTGACATCCAATACCAGTGGACTACATGGTCATGTCACGACTGCCGTGTACTTCACATACTCTCATCCTCTCTCATTCGTACTTGTGAAATGAGTCAGCGGAGACAGTTTTGGTTTCAAACATTATATTGAGTCTTCTGTCCTCTGTGATGCAGTATAGTGGACACTACTGGCAGCGGAATACATGTTGAGGATATACTGAGCATGATTACAAATGGGATAGGGTGTGGGGTTACATGTGATTGGCTGTTGCATGTGGGATGTGGGCTTCAGAGTTACATCTGCTTGGCCAAGGCTGTGCTAATGTACATTTACGTATAGCTGCGGAGCTGCGGACTTTGACACAGACGGTATACAAGTAGCCTACCAGACCGCTTGGCATCATGGGCACAGTCCATCTCAGTTCCATGTGACAGGTTTGCTGCGGTTGTTCCTCATGCACGCGTGCATGTGAGATGACATCAGGGCATGTGCTTGCGTGCATGCAGCGGCGTGCCACTTGTTGTTGCAATGTGGTGGTTACTGGACATGTCACAGTCACTGGGGTCGTGTTGTTGTTGTTTGCACTTGTCGTCCGTGCAAAGGTCCTGGTATGGGATTCCCGGGGCGGGGGTGGGAGGGGTGCAGCACCCACAGACTCCAGGCGACCTATTCATGTCCACTGAGCGGTGTGTGTGTCCATGGGCGCTGGATCCATGTCGTGTCCTGGTTGTTCGTGCAGTTCCGTCCATGTGGGTGCGATACACAGACCCCATGCCACTGCCTCCCACGATGCATGCGGTGTTCCTGGATGTGATGGGGAACAGTGTGCATGTCCCGGTCATATACGATGTCATGGCGATGTCGTTGATGGTGTGGTAATTGTTGCCGGTCGTTTGGTATGGCTGTTGTGGTGGTGACTGGCCAGTCCGTGCGGAAGCTAAGCATGGGTGCGGGGTTGGACATCATAGGTCAATCGGGGAACCTGCGTTGGGGTCCGACGAATTTACAGGTTGTCAGGTATGCGATGCCGTCCAGCAGGGCTTCCATGTCATTGGTGGTGTTTATGTTTGCCAGCCAATGTAGCGGATGGTGGCTGTCAAGGTGTTGTTCGTAAGTTGTCCCTTGGAGGACCATGATGGGGCATGCTGGGTGACATTCGATGTAGCTGTGCTCGATGATCCGTCGTGTGGAGGCACAGTGGTCCCATTTCAGTGCGGGTGCGATGTTGGCCACATACGCCATGCCCCCATAGGCAGAGCAGGCCCTGTCGTGTGCGTCCAGAGGGAGGAGTAGTGCTAGCAGGTCCGCCTTTAGACATGCCGGGTTGGAGAGACACATCTCCACGGGATGCTGGTAGGGACACCTCCGACAGTAGAAGACGGGTATGACGCAGCTGAACAATGTGATGCGGTAAGTCAGTCGGTAACTTACGTTCAGCAGGGACAGGAGTTCGCATCCCAATATATGTGTCAGGTTGGTTTTGTACAGCTTGACCTGTCCGGCGTAGTTGGGTAGGTGTGTTGCGGTTGCCATTTTGCAGCGGTGCGTTGTGGTGGCGTGCTCCGGCTGTGTGTGCAGTCTGCAATGTGCACGCTCCGAGGTTGCTGTGAGCTCTGTGTAGTCGTAGGGAGACAGGACTTGTGTTCTGTTGGCTTGTGCGGAGGACACGGGCCCTCATCCCACATGCTTCTCAGACAGTTCAAGGTCAGTGATGTGTGACTCCTTCCAATTAACTTGCATGGGGCCGACATGGGGGAGTGTTTTCTTTATTCTTTCCCGTCCGTTGTGTTCTTCTGTGATATGCGCTATCTGCCCTGTGGTCGGTCTCCTCTGCATGCCTGTGTTGGTCTTTTATTGGACAATGGCTGTATTCACCGGCTTCTTTCGTAGGGCTGTGGTTTCGGAGTTGGAATGGAAGGTCATTCAGTGCTGTCTGCTCTCCCTTGTGTGGGCGGCAGGCTGCCTTTCCGCTCTGCGTTGGGCCTTGTGTGTGAGTGTTATTCTTGGGCCACCTGTTGTCGGTCCCCGGGCTCTTTGGTGTTCCGTTTTGTATGTCTTGTTCATATGTGCAGGGTGGTATGGGTGTTTCAGTGTGGTACTGGGCTTCCTCTTCCCGAAGGGGCCCTGCTTCTCCTAGTTGGTGTTGCCGCCGCTGTGTGCTTCGCCATGTTTGTTGCACTGGGGTGTGTCCTGCTGTTGCGTGACTTCACTGACATGTGTGCGTCGGTTGTGTGACGTTGGGTGTTGTCCGTGAATTGGGCGTTGGGGACATGTCTGTGGCAGGCCTGTCACGTGTCATGTGCATTCGGGTGGGGCTGGTGTGTGTGCTGCTTGGTTGTGTCCCTGTGTCTGTGTGCGACGCATGCATGGCGCTGCGGTTGGCCTCTGCGTTGTGTGGCAGCGTCATCGCCGCTTTGGGGCCGTGACGGGGTGGTTGGTTCCTAGTCCCAGGTGGTGTGTACACATGTGTTACGAGATGTTGCAATTTGGCCTGTGTGTCAAAGGTGGATGCTATGGTAGATGTGTCGTGTACACGCGGGGGTGGGGGGTTGTCCGCTTTTTCCGCCCTTGCACTGTGTGCGCTGTTTGCGTGCACTTGTTGTATGTGTGCCTACCTGCGTCTTCGCGGTACGTTGCGTCCTTGGTGGTGCATCAGATGGAGCATAGGGAGGGCCTGCAGTGCTGGATTCATGCTCGGGGGTGCCGCTTCTTCGGTGTCCGTGCTCGGCGTTCGTGTTACCGCTTCGGTTTGACGTACGGTGTTTCTTAGTTGTGGGTTCAGTTTGTGTGCGGCATCGTAATTTGTACGCCGGGCGGTACGTGTTTCGTCGGACGGTGTGTGTCAATTGTGCTGCGCCGCTACGTGTACGGGCGCACTTTGATGGCGGACGGTGTCGCTGGCTTGCCGGCGGTGTTTGGCTGACTTTTCGCATCGTAATCGGGCGGGCGTGTGGACTGCTGCGTGCAGGCGGTAACTGGTGGTTTTTGCATCCGCCAGCACGGCGGTAGTGCTTCCGCCCGACATCCTAATGGGCCCCTTAATTATTTAAAATGTATTGAATATTTTTTATTTATCAATATTTGTTTAATTGTGATGTTATAGTGTTAAATGTGTAAATTAATTTATTAATAATTAGTGGTGAATTAATTTAATTTAATTAATTAGTAATTAATTATGGTAATTGTGTAATTAATTTTAGGTGTGTGTTGTGATGTTTATAGGTGTAAATGGTGTGAAGGATGGGAAGTAATTTATTTTTTATTGATGAATTATTAATTATTTGTTAGTTAATTTAAATTAATTAATTAGTAATTAATTATGCTAATTGTGTAATTAATTTAGGTGTGTGTTGTGGTGTTTATAGGTGTAAATGGTGTGAAGGGTTGCAAGTAATTTATTTTTTATTGATGAATTATTAATTATGTGTTAGTTAATTTAAATTAATTAATTAGTAATTAATTATGGTAATTGTGTACTTAATTTTAGGTGTGTTGTGGTGTTTATAGGTGTAAATGGTGTGAAGGGTGGGAGGTAATTTATTTTTTATTGATGAATGATTAATTATTTGTTACTTAATTTAAATTAATTAATTAGTAATGAATTATGGTAATTGTGTAATTAATTTTAAGCGTGTGTTGTGGTGTTTCTAGGTGTAAATGGTGTGAAGAGTGGGAAGTAATTTATATTTTATTGATGAAGTATTCATTGTTTGTTAATTAATTTAAAACAATTAATTAGTAATTAATTATGATGATTGTGTAATTAATTTTAGGTGTGTTGTGGATATTATAGTGTTAAAGAATGAGTACTCAATGAATGTTTATTATCTTTTTTTATTAATAATATATTTTAAATTCATTATTATGTTAATTATGGACATAATTTTAAATAAAAACGTTGATCTCTTTTTTTATTGGTGTGGTGTTATAGGGTAGGAAATAAAATAAATACATTTATGTTTTAAATAATTTGTTTGTGAATATGTGCTCCTTTTAAATAAATATTGTTTATAAATGTATTTATTAATTTTTTAATCCTATTTGTATCTTTTTGTTATATGTAATTAACATTATAATAAGTGTTATTTTTATATGTTTAATATATTTAATTGTATATTTTTAAAATATTGTTTATTTATTTTTAAGATTATTTAAAAAAAAAAAATTGTTTAAATGTTAATAGTAATTTTTTTTTCTCTGCTATCCAATAGTTTCCCTACTGTTGCACTCACTGGAGTGGGAATAGTAATTTTTGCCCCTCCGCTATCCAATACTTTCCCTACTGTTGCACTCACTGGAGTGGGAATAGTAAATTTTACCCCTGCGCTATCCAGCACTTTCCCTACTGTTGCACTCACTGGAGTGGGAATAGTAATTTTTACCCCTCCGCTATCCAAAATGTTCCCTACTGTTGCACTCATTGGAGTGGGAATAGTCATTTTTACCCCTCCGCTATCCAATACTTTCCCTACTGTTGCACTCACTGGAGTGGGAATAGTATTTTTTACCCTTCCGCTATCCAGCACTTTCCCTACTGTTGCACTCACTGGAGAGGGAATAGTAATTTTTACCCCTCCGCTATCCAAAATGTTCCCTACTGTTGCACTCATTGGAGTGGGAATAGTAATTTTTACCCCTCCGCTATCCAGCATTTTCCCTACTGTTGCACTCACTGGAGTGGGAATAGTACATTTTACCCCTCCGCTATCCCACACTTTCCCTACTGTTGCACTCTTTGGAGTGGGAATAGTAATTTTTACCCCTCCGCTATCTAACACTTTCCCTACTGTTGCACTCATTGCAGTTGGAATAGTAAATTTAATTATTTCGCTATCCAACATTTTCCCTACTGCTGTATTTATTATATTGGGAAATGTACTTTTTAAATTTGTTTTAATAGTTTAATGTTTTAATTAATTACAGAATGTTTTTTTTTATTTTAAATTATTGATATATGTATAAGAGTATTTTTTTGACTAATGTGCCCAGAGTTTTATTGGTAGGTAGACAAGAGGACCAACATTCACTACTCAATAAATCAATCCACTGGATTCGAAAAACAAGAGGGTGTAGATCTATCATTAGCGACGATATTCTCTGGGCTAAACGAATATCAAATGGTGCCTCCCCCACAGATTCTATTGAACTTCATTTAAGTGATGAAAATCTAGTCCACTGTTTAATTGCTCTAGAAGCAAGAACTTGCTCCCCAACAACCACAAACATCCAGATGAAATACAGTCCCTCTGGTTTAGCACAGCCATATATAAATAGAAGAGCTAGTGTCTTGATGGGGTCCGATTCATCCCTAGCTCAGAATGACTGACTGAGGTGTCACGACACCACACCCTGCAAAAACTCTAGCCTTCATGACATAAACATCGATCAGGCTCCGGAGATATTCCAACTAGAAGGCTCAACAATTGCTTCCTTGGCCATAATGCCGCTTCATTGTTCTGAGCCTTTCAATTTATTGCATTCTAGTGTGGGAAATGAAACAATATCAAGGTTTGATCAGCAAACCATCCCCCGAGTCTCACAGACGTGTAGACCATTAGAGAGGTGCCACCATATTATTCCCCGAGAATTAGAAGTAATAAATACAACACTCCGTATACTGACGTGGAATGTGGCTGGAATAAAATCTAAGATGCAACTCCCCCACTGGATTGAATATATTACACAATTTGATGTATGTATTTTACAAGAAACCTGGGCCACTACACCGACTTACATCCCTGGGTATGTTACTTTACACCGATCGGCTGTTACCGACAGACCAGGAAGACCAGCGGGAGGGTTATTGATCTGGATTAGGATTGATTTGTTATGTACAATAAGAGAGATTAAAATTAATGATCCTAATATACTCGCAACTAGCCTCAGGGGTAGAAATGGTAGGATGGTGGACATCTTTAATGTTTATGCCCGCGGGACCAAGGCAGGCACATGCTCACCAACCCTTCACGCATTAGAAAACACCCTTGAAGAGAGGGAGATATCAACACCCCTGATAGTTGCAGGAGATTTCAATTGCACGTACAAACCAATATGCACAATAGCTGTATCTAATAGCGACCAGGTAGAGGCATATTGGCATTTTCCCCCCCTTGATTTACCACCAATCAGAAAATGGACACAAACTGCCCTGCAGCTTCAGGCCATATCACTTGGTTATGGACTTAGGGCAGCAAATGGCCGTACAAACTCTGACAAGATGGGAGCCAATACCTTTAATAGGACATCTAACATGAGTCGCATTGACTATGTTTTGATAGATATCAGGTTATGGCCAGAAGTACTGGATATGGTGGTTGGAGAAACAATTGACAGTGACCATAATCCACTTGAGCTTTCCATGACCTCCTTTTGGAGTAAAACCAGTGATATTTCAGAGATAATGCTCTCGTCTAAGGATTTATACCCCACAAATGATAATAGACGATTAAAATGGGCACGGGTAGCATTGGATACTGACAAGATTGAAGCTATAAATTTAACCTTACAAGAAAATATTGATAGGCTTTATAATAGAGCCGATCAGCAGGATGAGCTTAAAATGGTCACAGATATACACTCTTCCTTTTTCTTCACAGTTAGCTTCCCATTTTATTTGTTCGAGATTTCATCGTAAGAAGACGTCTGCTAATTCGCATTATTCCTGGTTTAACAAAAAATTTAAGGAGGCATGGTCACTTCTGGCAGCTGAGATTAGAGCCAAAAACTATACTAATATAAGTTCAGCTAGAAGAGCGTATAAGAAAGTTCAGAGGGAAGCCAAAAGGGAACATGTGGAGGTTCGCTGGCAACAGATCAATGCCGCTTGTAAACTGAAAGATCAAAAGCAATTTTGGCTTCTTGTAACAAGTGGAGACGCTGAGAGACCGAGTTCTCCCACTAATAATATTACAGCGGCAGCCTGGTTTGACCACTTTTCCTGAATTTATTCTGGAACAGGAGTGTCCACTCCTGGAGGCATTTCTTTAGACTTAACTAACTTACAGGCTAACGGTAACTTTTTCTCTGTAGCAGATATTACTGAAAGTATTAGCTCTATACTCAAAAACAAAGCATCAGGCCCAGATGGAATACCTGGTGATGTTTTTCTAGCTGATATTCCTAAGTGGTCTAAATATATGTGGTTACTAGCCAATGGTATAGCTGCTGGGGCCCCTATACCCCCTTCTTGGCAAGGAGCGGAGGTCATCCCGGTCTACAAGAAGGGGGATCGATCGCTGCCATCAAACTACAGACCGATAAGTTTGATAGATGGGGCGCAGAAAGTTTTTTCTCGTGCCCTGCTTATTAAAATTACCGATTGGATGGAAGGGAATGGCATATTATCCCCCTTCCAAGCAGGGTTCAGGAAAAAAGTTAGCACTATCGATCAGGTTTTTCGTTTTACCCTTTTGGCCTGGAAGTCTGTGATATTGGAATAGGGCAGTCTTTATACTGCTTTTATTGATTTGAGGTCAGCTTTTGATCTTATTCCAAGGGCTACACTTTGGCAAGTACTACATGATCAGGGGCTCCCTCACAACATTTTGGCACTTCTAATACGCCTTCATGAGGGAAATTATGCTAAGGTACGTTGGGGAGACCAAATGCAACTGACAGACCCAATAAAGGTTGTAAGAGGGGTGAGGCAGGGCTGCGTCCTAGCCCCCACCTTATTTTCACTTTTTGTAAATGGGGTGGTGAATTATCTAGCGGAAGTCCATGCAGATGCCCCTTCATTGGGGAGCGAAAAAATAAGCACATTGCTCTTTGTGGACGACACGCTATTAGTTTCTAAAACCCCAAGTGGCCTTCAACTGCTATTAGATCGCTTCATGTCTTTCTGTGAGATGAGAGGATTAGAAGTAAATACCTCAAAGACAAAACTTTTGTTAATGAACCCCCATAAATCGTTTAAAGGGAAACTATTATTGGGGGGGGATTCCGCTGGAAAGGGTGGATTCCATTGTATATCTTGGTATAACCCTCACTGAAAAAATTGATTGGAAACAACATATTTCGAAGCGAATTCTACAGCAGAGGAAGATTTCTGGGGCTATAATCTTAGAACATAGGTCATCACAAACTAGACCGATTGCAGCTCCGCTACAGATATATGACCAGAAGGTGGTTGGCTCGGATCTCTATGGGGCTGAAATCTGGGGATTTGATCATTTGGAGGGCCTGCTTTTTACAGAGAACAAATTCCTAAGATCACTTTGCTCACTCCCCCAGAGTACCCCGCTCACTCCTTTACGACTAGATTTGGGCAGAACTACAATAATGGATAAAGCGAGGCTTCGACCTCTTCTCTTTTGGCTCCGCATTAAAAAAACACCTGAGCTTGTCCACTATGCGATTTCTACCGAGGAGGTTTTTAAGTTGGATCGCTTTAAAAAAATTGGCTGGTTCTGCAACATCAAAACATTGCTTTTTGAAATAGGCCTGGGAAACCTTTGGGAAGAAAAGGACTCTAGCTTACTGCCCAGTAGAGAGTGGGTCAAGTCCTATTATTGGAAATGGGTGGCAGAGAGAACAGTCACACAAGTGAAAGGAGGTCGACTCACGACAGAATTTATGGAGTTTAAGATGGTTGGTGTGTACGAGCCCTATATGGACTTTATCACTGTCCCGCAAGAGAGGAAGTTATTTATCCAATTTAGATTTGGATGTCTCCCCTTAAACTCCTTTACCGCGTCATGGAATAGGGGCTCCCAAGTTAAATCATCCAACTGTCCATGTTGCCCCGAGATAGAGGAGACGACTAAGCACATTCTCTTTGCATGCCCTCTGTATAAAAACCCAAGATCTAAATGGTTAGCCCCTGCTTGTAGACAACTAGGAACCCGTAGTCATTTAGAGGCACTACGTATCCTCAGGACAGATATAAGGCCACAAATAGTATGTGCAATGGCCAAATTCCTGGGGAGGTTCTGGTTCATTAGGAGGCAGATGCTAAAATTGAACTGAGCATACCATTAGATTAAGTATCACTCCTCACAAAGGGGCACATTACGATGGCGGGCGGAAGCACCACCGCCGTGCTGGCGGATGCAAAAAGCACCAGTTACCGCCGGCACGCAGCAGTCCACACGCCCGTCCAATTACGATGCGAAAAGTAGGCCAAACACCGCCGGCAAGCCAGCAACACCGTCCGCCATCAAAGTGCGCCCGTACACGTAGCGGCGCAGCCCAACTGACACACACCGTCCGACGAAACACGTCCCGCCCGGCGCATAAATTACGATGCCGCAAACAAACGGCTCCCACGGCCAAGAGATACCGTACGACAAACCGAAGCGGTAACACGGATGCCGAGCACGGACAACGAAGAAGCGGCACCCCGAGCATGAATCCAGCACTGCAGGCCCTCCCCATGCTTCTGCTGATGCACCACCAAGGACGCAACGTACCGCGGAGACGCAGGTAGGCACACACACAACAAGTGCACGCAAACAGCGCACACAGTGCAAGGGCGGAAAAAGCAGACAACCCCCCACCAGCGCGTGTACACTACACATCCACCATTGCATCCACATATGACACACAGGCCAAATCGTAACATCGCGGAACACATGTGTACACACCACCTGGGACTAGGAACCAACCACCCCGTCATGGCCCCAAAGCGCCGATGACGCCGCCACACATGCGCACAACGCAGAGGCCAACCGCAGCGCCATGCATGCGTCGCACACAGACACAGGGACACAACCAAGCAGCACACACATCAGCCCCACCCCGAACGCACATGACACGTGACAGGCCTGCCACAGACATGTCCCCAACGCCCAATTCACGGACAACACCCAACGCCACACAACCGACGCACACATGTCAGTGAAGACACGCAACAGCAGGACACACCCCAGTGTAACAAACATGGCGTAGCACACAGCGGCGGCAACACCAACTAGGAGAAGCAGGGCCCCTTCGGGAAGAGGAACGCCAGTACCACACAGAAACACCCATACCACCCTGCACATATGAACAAGACATATAAAACGGAACACCAAAGAGCCCGGGGACCGACAACAGGTGGCCCAAGAATAACATTCACACACAAGGCCCAACGCAGAGCGGAAAGGCAGCCTGCCGCCCACACAAGGGAGAGCAGACAGCACTGAATGACCTTCCATTCCAACTCCGAAACCACAGCCCTGCGACAGAAGCCGGTGAATACAGCCATTGTCCAAGAATAGACCAACACAGGCATGCCGAGGAGACCGACCACAGGGCAGATAGCGCATATCACAGAAGCACACAACGGACGGGGAAGAAAGAAGAAAACACTCCCCCATGTCGGCCACATGCAAGTTAATTGGAAGGAGTCACACATCACTGACCTTGAACTGTCTGAGAAGCATGTGGGAAGAGGGCCCGTGTCCTCCAAACAAGCCAACAGAACACAAGTCCTGTCTCCCTACGACTACACAGAGCTCACAGCAACCTCGGAGCGTGCACATTGCAGACTGCACACACAGCCGGAGCACGCCACCTCAACGAACCGCTGCGAAATGGCAACCGCAACACACCTACCCAACTACGCCGAACAGCTCAATCTGTACAAAACCAACCTGTTCCATACATTGGGATGCGATCTCCTGTCCCTGCTGAACGTAAGTTACCGACTGACTTACCGCATCACATTGTTCAGCTGCGTCATGCCCGTCTTCTACTGTCGGAGGTGTCCCTACCAGCATCCCGTCGAGATATGCCTCTCCAACCCGGCATGTCTGAAGGCGGACCTGCTACCACTACTCCTCCCTCTGGACGCACACGACAGGGCCTGCTCTGCCTATGGGGGCATGGCGTATGTGGCCAACATCGCACCCGCACTGAAATGGGACCACTGTGCCTCCACACGACGGATCATCGAGAACAGCTACATCGAATGTCACCCAGCATGCCCCATCATGGTCCTCCAAGGGACAACTTACGAACAACACCTTGACAGCCACCATCCGCTACATTGGCTGGCAAACATGTACACCACCAATGACATGGAAGCCCTGCTGGACGGCATCGCATACCTGACAACCTGTAAATTCGTCGGACCACAACGCAGGTTCCCCGAGTGACCTATGATGTCCAACCCCGCACCCATGCTTAGCTTCCGCACGGACTGGCCAGTCACCACCACAACAGCCATACCAAACGACCGGCAACTGTAACCACACCATCAACGACATCGCCATGACATCGGATATGACCGGGACATGCACACTGTTCCCCATCACATCCAGGAACACCGCATGCATCGTGGGAGGCAGTGGCATGGGCTCTGTGTATCGCACCCACATGGACGGAACTGCACGAACAACCAGGACACGACATGGATCCAGCGCCCATGGACACACACACCGCTCAGTGGACATGAATAGGTCGCCTGGAGTCTGTGGGTGCTGCACCCCTCCCACCCCCGCCCCGGGAATCCCATACCAGGACCTTTGCATGGACGACAAGTGCATACAACAACAACACGACCCCAGTGACTGTGACATGTCCAGTAACCACCACAGTGCAACAACAAGTGGCACGCCGCTGCATGCACGCAAGCACATGCCCTGATGTCATCTCACAAGCACGCGTGCATGAGGAACAACCGCAGCAAACCTGTCACATGGAACTGAGATGGACTGTGCCCATGATGCCAAGCGGTCTGGTAGGCTACATGTATACCGTCTGTGTCAAAGTCCGCAGCTCCGCAGCTATACGTAAATGTACATTAGCACAGCCTTGGCCAAGCAGATGTCACTCTGAAGCCCACATCCCACATGCAACAGCCAATCACATGTAACCCCACACCCTATCCCATTTGCAATCATGCTCAGTATATCCTCAACATGTATTCCGCTGCCAGTAGTGTCCACTATACTGCATCACAGAGGACAGAAGACTCAATATAATGTTTGAAACCAAAACTGTCTCCGCTGACTCATTTCACAAGTACGAATGAGAGAGGATGAGAGTATGTGAAGTACACGGCAGTCGTGACATGACCATGTAGTCCACTGGTATTGGATGTCAACGCAAATGAGTAGCACTACTGTGGAAGACACACATGTGTCGTGTGAAGTCGTATGGACGCAGTGCTCAGGTGGGTGGGTGCGACGGGTAGATGCGCACATGCCAAGTTGGAGCACGCCGTGTTGGGAGGGGTCATGAACAGTACACCACCGCTTCCCTGGGCATTGTGAGAGGACACCTGTCAGGAGGGGAGTGAACACGTGTGTGCACAGCAGCCGGGCACACGTACAAAGCGGTACCAGGCGCACCTCAGCCCACCCTCTGTGGACAAGCTGGATCCTGTTGTGCGCCCGACATGCCCCTTGACAAGGCACACACAGCCCCAGTCGACCAGGTGTAACCCCAACATAGTCAATCCGCACAGGCGATACAGGGCACGGGATGGCAGTGGAGCATGGTGTGTGAGAGGTCTCCTCGCGCTCCTCCTGGTCATATCACGCAGGCAATAGAACCTCAACGTCTAGCATGGCACAAGTCAAATGGAAGTGTAGGGGGACGCACCACAGCACGAGCAGCACTGACGTCACGGGAGGTGGCTCGCACCATCCCATCCATTGCCCATCATACCAACCACGCCACATGCCATTGCGACTAAGTGCAAGCGCGTGCGCCACCACCCCGAGCCCTCCCCAGAGAGGCCAAAGAGTGAATGTGTGGGCCATCAGCCGCAGACGGACGCGGCCTGGCCGAAAGGGCAGCCACAGCCACTGGGTGTCGCAGGTGGCGGATCCGGAAGGCGAAGACTGTGATGCATAGTCCATGCAGGCCGGGTCTCCATTTGGGGCACCACGCAGGTGGACGGCGTCCCGCCACACATCATACCCTGAGACAGCCCACTCGTGCAACTGGACCCACACATACACTCCTTGCCCTCTCTGGTGCGAGCTTGGGGCTGCCTGTGCAGGCGCTAGCCTCGCAGGTGAGCATGCATATTGGGGGAGCGAGGGGAGGACATGAGGGCTGGGGCGAAGATGACTGTATCACTGTCAGTAAGTACAAGGGATGACCCAGATGTGGAAAGGAAGAGACGTGTCCCGTGTGTACTGCAACTAGTCGCCAATCCAACTACCCCCATGTCCGGAATGTAAGCCCGCACCTAGGCCCGCCCATCCGCCACATCGAACATACCACCAGCACGACAACCTTCCCATTCGAAACACTGACTGGGGGTGGCGACCAGTGTACAATCATGTGTAGCCTACCCACGCGTACATGTGGGCCCTCCATGATCCATGTCACCTGCGGCAAAGTCATGACATGCGCAATGAGGGAAGTGAGGAGAGCTGTCCGCCCCACGCGCAGAAGGTGCATCAGCTCCACAGACCCAGCAGCGAGTCCAGCAGGGGTCACATGTGCAGGGGCAGCTGTGCCTGGTGTGAAGGCACATGCATATAGACAGCACATCGACCAATGTGTAGTCTGCCCACATCTACAGTCCATCATCATGCGGACATAGGAATTGAACACAGGGCAACACATCTTCAGTTGGTGCACCCACCGTGACCAACAATGCGCAATCATCGACGTACCCGCCCTGTGCATGGCCCCCCACCCAACGGAGGCACATCCAGTGCCACCATCCCACACACACAAGCCTTCCACGGAACATGCTGTGTCCAATGGTCAGTACAGAGTCAGCGCCCATCTGGTGGATCCTGAACAGGAGACACATGCACACACATGCCAGCTCCCACTATGTACGTCTGCCACCTGGCACGTGCAATGTAACCTCTCACCTGTGACGTGTGACTGCAAGCACACAGCCGTCTTGGCATGGGGCTGTCAATGTGGACACCTGTCAATGTTTCGGGAGGTGTGATCCGTACAGTGCTGTACATAGGGTGCAGTGCTGACACCTACTACTGTCTCATATCCCCTCGTGCCACAGGTCCCACTTGTTTTGGCCGCTCAGCCTGTGCCCACATCGTCGTCGTCGTGTGCCATACTCATCCAGCCGCGGAAGCAGTTCCATGCTCAGCAGACATTCATGTTGCCGTGGCGTTGCCGCTTGACGGATATGCAGTCAGTCCCCATCAGCACGCCCCGCAAGTCATTGGGGCCTAGATCCCCATGTGCATGCACATGGCAGTGGTTTGTATCACTAGCCATTGCCATTGTTGGGAGACCTGTGTAAGTGTATTGTGGCCCTGCCGTCCCAGCTTGACAGCTGGGCTGTGGCTCATGTGCTTGCTCAGTCATGTCAGTGATGTGTATGCGAAATTGCTATGTGTCGTGTTGCTTTGACATGTGTCCTCTGCCATTGTCCCTAGGCGGAGACCGAACATTGACCGCCCATACCAATTGCTGGCGGACATGGACGATACAGAGGTTATTAGGAAGTTTCGGCTGGACAGGCCAACCCTGCATCGACTGTGTGCCATGTTAGAACCCCATCTCCGTCCCCGCAGGGTGTATCCGACTGCTGTCACCCCCACGGCTAAGGTGATGGCCGCCATGCATTTCTTCGCCACTGGGTCATTCCAGCACACAGTGGGCATTGGAGGAGGGATGTCCCAGCCCATGTTCAGCAAGGTGCTGAGGGATGTACTGGCAGCCATGATGCTGTACCGAAACAGGTACATCCGCTTCCCCAGGGCTCGTGAATTGGCGGCAGTGAAGGGTGCATTCTATGCCCTTGGCAGAATCCCACACGTCGTTGGAGCCATTGACTGCACACATGTCGGCCTTGTTCCACCACAGGCCACTGAGCACCTGTACCGCAACAGGAAGCACACGCACTCCCTGAATGTGCAAGTGGTGTGCCTTGCGGACATGGTGATCACCCACGTGTGTGCAAAGTTCCCAGGCTCGGCCCATGACGCACACATAATGCGCAACAGCATCTTGCCACGACTGATGTCCAATATGCAACAGGATCGTGCCTGTATTGTCGGTGAGTATGTGGAGTGGTGTAGCGTGCTGGTTGTGCGATGCTGTCCCCTGTCCAGTTGGAATTGCAACGGTTCTCTGTGTCCCTCACACCCAGGTGACTCTGCGTACCCGAATGGGGCATGGCTGCTCAGTCCATTGAGGAATCCTCGCACCCCAGCAGACGATCGCTACAATGAGGCACATGGGAGGACCAGACGTGTGGTCGAGCGTACCTTTGGCCTCCTCAAGTCCAGGTTCAGGTGCCTGGACCGCACCGGGGGTGCGCTGGCGTACTCCCCACAGAAGGTGTGCCAGATAGTGGTGGCGTGCTGCATGCTGCACAATCTGGCCATTCGGAAGCAGATCCCCCTCATCGTGGATGACGGAGATCAACCAGGGCCCCAGCCCGCAGACCAGGACAGCTCGAGTGAGGAGGACAGCGGAGAGGAGGAAGCTGGTAATGTGCGGCAGCAGCTCATCGCCCGCTACTTCACTTGACGGTGAGTGTCCATGTACGACGGCTGATGTGGCTGTATCTGTGCAGGTGTGTGTGTGCTGTGTCAGGGTGGCCGTTTGTTCACTGCGTGCTGTGTGTCAACGCTCCATGGCCAGGGTAGTATGCCACTGTTGGTGGCTGTGGCATTGTGCCCTATTGCTCTGTGCGATGTGTGTACATTGCTTGTAGTTGTTGACATGTACTGTGTGATGGGTGTGTGACACACTCATTGAATGTGCTCCTGTTCTGTCTCCCACCCCTAGGTCCCTACAGGCCCTCCCGGATTCAATTGCCATGCCACGCATCAGGTGCCTTTCCGCCCAAGGTGGCCGTTGTATTCCGTACAAATAAAACACAGGGCACAAACAGCAGTTAGTGAAAAAGGTGCATTTATTACAAACTGTGACATGTGATTGTGTGTAAGGTGATGACAAAAGTGGTGCGTGCAGTGACAATGAGCTGTCGGTCATGGCTGCGTGATGATCAGGGTGTACCCACTGGTTCTATGTCCATAGTCCAACACACACATGCCATCCAGATGGCTGTGTGGAGTGGGATCGTAGTCCAAGTCAATGCAGTGGCTGGTCAAGGAAGGCTGGCGGAAGGCTGGCTGGCTGCCTCACTTGCGTTTGGAGCGTGCGAAGTCCTCCCGGGAGATCTGTTTCCACTTCGGACGGCCCCTTCCACGTTTGCGAGGGGGTGCCTGCTTGCGACATGCTGGTGGTTGAGGTGTGCTCACTGGCTGTGGACGCAGGGGAACTGGACACTGCTGCTCCACCCTGCGCCCCGGCAGGTGGTGGCGGAGGGGAGCTGCTGTCCCTGGCTGTGACCTCACCGCCACCACCAGCTGTCCCATGAGGTCCACGATTTGGCCCATACGGGCGTCCATGGACCTCAGCACCCCCAGCACCTCACGCGTGTCTGAAGCAGACCGGACCCATTGTCCTTGGGCCTCTTCATAGGCCCCAAGGACTCTGGCCATTTGAGGCAGGGCATGGCTCCCAGGGGAGGCTGGCGTTTCCCTGACCCTGCTCCTCCTACCAGTCCTGCTGCCACCGGCCTGCCCACTAGCCACATTGCTCACCACGGTCCTCGCTGTGGCTCCCAGGGTGGATCCAGTCGGCCGGGCCACCACCTGCGCTGGGGCTGGTGCCAGCGAAGACGTGGCGGTGGTGGCGGCGGTGGTGGTCGGTGCGGCGATGGTGGCGGTTGCGGCAGTGGTAGTGGCCACAATGACCGTGGGTGTGGCCGCAACGACAGTGGCAGCAGGGGGCTGGGAATGTTCAGCAGCCCTGGATGATGGGTTGGTGGGTAGGAGGGGTCCTGGGGAGCGGCTGGGCCCTGCCACACCAGATGGGCCTGCTTGGTGGTCCGTGTCCGAAGAGGAGGACAGATCCTCCAGATCCGTGTGTCCTCGTTGGGGGCTTGTAGGCTGGCTGTGCTGGCTGCTGGCTCCATCCCCAGCATCCAGCAGTTCGTCACCTGTGGAGAGAATGAGATTTGTTATTGTGTTGCACCTGGCGAAGTATGTATTTGTCGTCTGACATTGACAGTTCGTGCAATCTCGTACATGGGTTTCCCGGAGGCGTGTGTGTGGCTGTAGCATCTGTAGTTGTGTGTGCTTGGCAATGGGACTGTGTGCTGTGCACATGTGGCATGGGACGGATTGGCCATGCCGATGGGTGTGTTGCTGTGCCCCTACTTATTGTGACTCTGGTGTATGCGGGCTCCTGGCCCATCCTGGGTCTGGTTTGTACTTTGCTTTTGGTGTTCAGATGGGACGCTTAGGAACGCATATGGCAACATGGGGGCCATGCCCCAGATTCGCATTTGGGAGGGGATATGCTTTTGGGGTTCAAATGGAACGCTTAGGAACGCATATGGCAACATGGGGGCCATGCCCCAGATTCGCATTTGGGAGGAATATGCTTTTGGGGTTCAAATGGAACGCTTAGGAACGCATATGGCAACATGGGGGCCATGCCCCAGATTCGCATTTGGGAGGGAATATGCTTTTGGGGTTCAAATGGAACGCTTAGGAACGCATATGGCAACATGGGGGCCATGCCCCAGATTCGCATTTGGGAGGGAATATGCTTTTGGGGTTCAAATGGAACGCTTAGGAACGCATATGGCAACATGGGGGCCATGCCCCAGATTCGCATTTGGGAGGGAATATGCTTTTGGGGTTCAAATGGAACGCTTAGGAACGCATATGGCAACATGGGGGCCATGCCCCAGATTCGCATTTGGGAGGGGATATGCTTTTGGGGTTCAAATGGAACGCTTAGGAACGCATATGGCAACATGGAGGCCATGCCCCAGATTCGCATTTGTGAGGGAATATGCTTTTGGGGTACATGCTGTGAGCCATGGGTGCCGAACGTGACATGTGTTGTGGCAGCATGACAGTGCATGGTTTGAGGTGTGTGCATGCTTGACATGGCCTGCATATTTGCTGTCTGTTGTGATTACTGGACATGGCATTGGACGCATCGTTATGAGTGAGTGATAGTTGTGTGCCAGCCAACGTATTGCAGTTGTCCCATCTCCTTGGTGTGCGTGCTGCCCTGTGCCATGTGCATCACTGCAGTGCTCGGGGGTGTGGCCCATGTTGTGTGTTGTTGCTCACAGTGTGTCGTGCGCTTAATTGACTTCTGGCACATGGTTGGTCATGGGCATGTATCTTAGCGTGACTGCTGTATGTGTGGCAGCTGTGCGGATGACATGCCTTTCATGAGACTGGGGCTGACGGATGGGATGGATGGTATGTTGTATGTGCATGGTGTGTCTGTGAGTTTGATGGGTTCAGTGGTGTTCGTGTGCATTTATGTTGTTCCGCTCTGTTGCGTCTAGTGTTGTTTGTCTTACATAGGCGTAGTTGTGGGGTGTGTGGTTGACAGGCAGTAGGGGCTACATGGACAGGACTTCAATGGTGTTTCGGTTGTGTGTGATGAGTTGCACAGTGGCTGCCGTGTGGGACTATATTCAGTGTGGCTTGTGCATGCAGACGTGGCTCCTTGGGTGTTGCTATGTCTGTGATGGGTCATGTGGGGTGTGAGTCTGTTGTTCATGTCCGTGTGCACATTGTTCACTTGTTCGTGACGGTGGGCGGTGCTGCGTGTTCGTCTGCTACGTGACATGTCCCATGTGTTGGTCGTGTTATGGTCCTCATGCCTCCAGTAATCCAGCCCTGTCCAGTTTCCCACCTGCAAGTTGTTCGTGCGTGCACTGTACTGGATGCCACATGGCTCTAAGCGGGGGTGCTCCATGTTGCAGGTCTGTGGGGGTGGGGGGGTGTTGTGGGTCGTGGGGTGGCTGGACACCCACTGACACCGATTGCTGTGGACCGTGATGTCTGCCTTTCGGCTGTCGTTGTGCACTGCGGTGGCTGACACGTGGCTGTGGGGTGTGGGGGATGCTCCTCCTTGCTGTGCTGTGGGACTGGGGCCTGGTGTGTGTTGTACTTGGGCTGTCCACCCTCCCACCACCTGCACTTTGTGTTCCTGCCACTTACCTGTTACTTGTCGGTTAGTGCAGCTGTGGCGGACACATGGGTGTGGTGGGTGCTCGTTGTGGCGCTTCTGGCATATTTGGGGACCTGTTGGTGGTTACGTGGCTGGCTGAGTGTACACATGTCCCCACGCATCTTACAGTTGTTCGGTTTGGGCTGTGTGTGGTGGTGTCTGTTGCATGTGTGTGTGATGTGTTGTGTATTGTGTGCTGGACATGGGGGTGTTTGTCCCTGGGAGCTGTGGCATGGTAGTTGCGCATGTGAGTACATAGCGGTGTGCTGGTATACATTAGTTTGTACTTACCAGCCTCCACTCCCCCTGCTAATCCGGCGAGGATCTCCGGATGTATTACGACTCGCACCTTCTCCTCCCACGCTTTGAAGGTCTTAAAGAGCGCGGGATTCCCTCCGCCAGTGACGGCAGCCAGCTCTCTGTTTTTGCCCTCCTTCTTCTTGACCAGGCTCTTTACGTCATTCCAACGTTTGTTAATTTCTACTCTGTTCCTGGGCAGGGTCCCGACTGCATTGACCTGGTCTACGATCCGGTTCCACATTCTGTTTCTGGTGGCTAGTGGTGTGTGCTGGACCATGTTCCCATAGATTTGTGGGTACACCTTGATGATCTCGTCGACCATGACCGTCAGCTCCATGGGCGTGAACTTGGGCATTCTTTGTGGTGCCATGGTGTTTGTGGTGCTGGTGCGGTGTGTGTTGTGTAATGTGCAGGGGGTTTGTGGTGCCGGTGTTTGGTGGTGGTGGTGGTGGTGGTGGTGTTTGGTGGTGGTGGTGGTTGTGATGTGTGCGTTTCTGTGGTGTGCTGCTGTCCTTGCTGTGTCACTGTGTCCTCTCCTCTCTGGTTTGCAATGTAGCAAGGGGTTGTGGTCTGTGGGAGTGCTGCTTTTGTACTCACCTATGTGGGTGTGTCCTCATGGTCTGTTGTTTTCAGGTGTGTTGTGTCTGGGGTTCTGGCCTTTGTATTTTTTGTTTGTCCGGGGGTGTTTTCGGGATGTGTACTGTGCTTGTGTATTTGTGCGTGCCTTGCTGTGTGGACTTGTTGGCCATGTTGTGTGCTATTGGTTTTGTGTGCGGATGGTTTCTGTGCAGGTACGTTGGCGCCATGGCTTCTGCCGTGTCGATTCTCATCGGCGTTGTTTGCGCTGGCGGGCGGTATATTTGTGGTTTTCCGCGCTCATGTCGGTGCGATCGTAATTTCACGTGCGGTGTGTCGGCCGTGAGGGCGGGCGGTTTTGTGTTGTCGTGCGTGTTTCCGTCCGTGGCGGGCGGTTTGACTCCGACTCGGACGTTGGCGGGCGGTATTTTGTGTGCTTTTTCCACCGATGGCGGTTTTCGGTTTGTGTAATCGTAATGGCGTGGTCGGTGTTCAGGCGGTGTGTGCGGGCGGATTTTTGCCGCTTCCATGCCTGGCGGATTTATTTACGCCGGGTATCGTAATGGGCCCCAAAGTATCCAGTTCGCACTCGATGTCTTATGATCATGTCACTATATGACTCATGTTTAAATTACAGAGAACTGTGCAATACTGTATTTCTGCTAATTATGCACTAGCACTTTATGTACCTTTTATGTGTTTTTAGCTTGTATGGTTTTATTATCTTGGAAGCCAGTTTCTTTTAACTTGTCTTTTAGATTTTAATGGCTCGGGTTTTAATATGTTTTGTCGCTGTATAAATAATGTCATCTATTTTGGCTTACAATTTCCATTATGAAAATCTTGTTCTAACTACCATACTTTTGTACGCCTATGCACTTTGATGGTCTTAACGACCGAATAAAGTTTGATGATGATGATATATGTATATATTTTTTTTTATATAATTTAAAAGTTTAGAAATTAAATAAAGATAATAGTTAATACATTATTTTAAAGTAAATATATGTATATCTATAAATGATTATGTTTGCGTGTTTATATTTTTTTAATTAAGTTTAATTTTTATATTTATTTAAAATGTATATTAAATTTAATTCATTTTGTTAAAGATAATATTAATATTTTATATAATTAATATATATTATTTTATTTTATTTATATTTTTTAATCAATATTTTTTACATCTATATTTTTTACATCTATATTTTTAACTTCGATATTTTTGATTCAATATTTTTGTACTTACCTGTTTAAGTATAGGGAGTCAATATTTTTACTATCTATATTTTTTTTCGATATTTTTACCATCGATGTTTTTACCATCGATATTCTATCAGTGAACCATATCCACCTTTGTGTCTGCATGTGCATGCAGTGGCCATCCTACCTTTTGTTTTACGAAAAAAATTATTCACTCATTGACAGATGCTTGTCACACATCTGTGTGCATAGACCACAGCAATCTTTGAATAATTTTTCATTAAATAAACAAGAAAAAACATTCGTAGATGGCCACCGTGCATGCACACACAGACATGGTGACCTTCTGGGGAAAAACAAGCAATGCAAAGCCAATTGCTCTCACAGACGAGATCTATTGGTTTGCCATTACTTTTTAGTATATTGGTTTGGGAATTTTATTTGTTACATTTCTTGAATTTAATGCTTTAATATTTTGGTTCTGCTAAAATACTTCACACACATATTCTTCGACGGAAGACTGTCTCTATAAGCCACAGCTTTGATGGGTAAACACCTGTCACCTCAATGAAACCTACTTTTAACTTCTTGCATACTGGTTTATTTACCTTTATGAGAGTTCATCCACTGCCCACGTACCTAATCAATATTCTAATTTCTCACACATGTTCTAGCCAGTTCCAATAAAAACAAATTGCATCTTTTTTTCCAAATTACTATTCAAAGTAAAATAGTACCTAGAGGTGACTGCTAAGCCCCAAGCCACCTCAAATTCATTATACCCCACACATTCATTTTCAGCTATCTGACATCAACATCACACCTCTCCGGTAACCCCATCCACAATTTCTCTGAAAGAGGTACAGTTCCTCCCTGTCATTTACATTTCTATGCCTTAAAAGAGAACCATCGTGGGGATCTATTAAGAAACCTTAAGTATATAGTTCTGGAATCTGATTCTGGCCCATGCTGCTTAATACATTGTTTTTACATCCTGCTGGGTCCTTTCCTCAGATGATGTGCCGGTGCTTTCTTCTAGAAATAAGTAGTTACTGCACTGTCACAAGGGCTTCCTACTCTCCCAAGGCCTGTTCAGTATCTATCATTGACAACTGATACACCTCTTGTAAAAATCTATTCTTTCAATTCTTTCTACATCGAAGACACTCAGGTCATAGTGATGGTGGAAGGTGTGTCTTAGAACCAAAGGGCCTTACTCTCTTATACCTCTGAGACATGGAGTAATGGATGAGACAAAGTTGCATACAGCTCTTTGGTGGGAAAACCAAGGTTATCTCTATTAGCATCAAGGCAAGAATTATAAAATATCCAGTTAGTAAGACCCAACTATGCCTATCTCTTCAGACAGTAGCTCCTAAAAACTAAAGTAAAGTTCATTGGATTTCTTCAGGATTAGACTGTTTCTAACAGTGCTTAGGTAAACTGGTTTGAAAACAGTCTTGTTTCATCGGCCTTGCCTAACTAAAGTGTCCGACCTGATTCTAAGAGACCTTTGAGGTATTTTAATGAGGTCTGTTCTTAACTCAAATATTAACTATGACAATGCCTCATATCTGGGGATATGAAAAAGCGTATCACTCTACTGCAATTAGCAGAGTACATGGATCTCTGCTTGAGGTTTGATCTGAAAAAAACACTACTAGCAGGTTGAGCCTAGGCTTCCTTTATTGGGTGTTACTTTTAAATGCAGACTTAAAACCTTATTTAGAGTTTGGCAGGTGGGATACTCCATCAAATCTCTGGCCATTGGGCCACACTGCCCGTCCCCTGCCCTCCATGGGTTGTGACCAAGTAATCCATTTGCAAAGTATAAATTAGGCCCCTGGTCTGTCCAGAGACACTTATAAGAGATCATAAAAGTCTACTTCATTATTAGAAACCTCAGATCCCGCTGGGAAAAATCTAGCTGGTTTAACCTGTACTTGATAGAGTATAGACACTCTTGATCTTTAGGAGCTACGTTTTGGAGTAACACCCCTAACAAATTGTGATTATCTCAAATGAAAATTGAAAACCAAGTTATTATAACAGTTACTCTTTTCAGTACTGCAAGGTATGCTGGTACCATTTAACATCCAGAGACAAGATAAAGACATTTGATACAGAAATGCTCTACCTGTCTGTTAGACCTGACAGCCTTAGGGTGGTCTTCCCTCAACTTTTTCCCATCCTCCCTCTATTTTTCTGAGCTTGTTTTTGCTGGCTTTAGGACTCTGAGCACTTTACCACTGCTAACTGATGCCAAAGTGCTTGTGCTCTCTCCCCGGAAGCCTGGTAACATTGACTCATACCCAATTGGCATATATTAATTTAGTTATAAGTCCCTAGTAAAGAGCACTACATGTGCCTAGGGCCTGCAAAGTAAATTGAACTAATGGGCATGCAGCACTGCGTGTGCCAGTCACACAAGTAGCACTCTAAACATGTCTCAAGCATGCCATTGCAGAGCTTGTGTGTGCAGTTTACTGCCACTTCGACTTGACATCTAAAAATTCTTGCCAAGCCTTAAACTAACCTTTTATTACTCATATGTCACCCCTAAGGTAGGGCCAAGGTAGCCCAGAGTGCTATGTAAGTAAAACCAGTGAAGCACAAATTCGTACAAGAGCTCGAAAAAAACCTTTCGCCTGAAGAATTTCAATTTGAAAAGGTGTCCTCATTGAAAACTGCTGTTGTTGTGGACTATATGTCACAATTGTGAATGGTCAAGATTTCATCTATGCAAAATTCGGCGAGGTCATTCAGACTGTTCTACAGATATCAAAGTTAGTGTGCACCTTGTAAGAAATGCACATTGTCTTTGACAGTTATCTTGAACTATCTGCCAAAGAATCTGAGAGAATCAGACGAATGTCTACAAGTGGAAAAATTGACCTTGCCTGCATCAAACATTCGACACCTATACCTGTGCAACTTGATAAATTCGGGTCATCAACATCGTACAAGATGAATTTGAAGATGTTAACTCACCAAAACATTGCTGATGCTTCAATGAACACTGAATTTCCAAATATGGCAAGCAGAATGATTGTCAATAAGGAGTTGGTGCCTGTAGAATTATATTAAAAAGAACCAGGCTATATTGTTCGAGAACTTAACAGCAAATTGGAGAAAGCTGACCTTCATGTTAGAGTGGGCTGTTTGAAATGGTTCCAATTGAGTCATTGTACAGTCAAATGACACAGATGTTATTATTGTGCTACTTAGATTTGTTGCAATGTTCATAGGTCAAGGTTTGTCAGAGTAATGGATACGTTATGGAACAGGCGAGAAAAGATACTTAATCCTGCTTCATATTCTGTGCAAGAAACTTGACCCAGATATGCACAGTGTTCTTATCAAGGCACATATTCTTACGAGTGATGACACTATGTTCAAAATTGTAACTTTTATGTACCTTATTGACCTTCAGATGAGGAGTGGGTGTTATGTACCCCAATCTAGGCCTGTCGTGTAGTTCCTATAGTACCCATGCAGGACCTGCGCGTTTGGATAACATAAACCGTGGGCTTGGTGGCAGACTGGCTATGTGCACCCCCACCGCGTATGTTAGCCTGATTTGCATTAGCTAGCTCACAGTGCCACTAGAATCTCCTCTTATCGGGGAGAGATTAGTTTCTGGCAACCTTAGACCATGACAACCCAAATTCCTCAGAATCGTGGAAACAATATACTACTTTTCGCTCAGTCACTCGTGCTTACTTATTCGGTTTGTCTCAGAGAGTTACACAGAATAAACAGTCTGGGCGTTTCAATAAGTATTTATTGAACAGATGTTATTCTAGTGTAAAATATATGTGCTGCGGCAACCAGCAGACAATAGCAGAGATATATTATCAGCAGTACGATAAAAGCAAAGGGATAGAACAGTTCTACCATATTGCAATAATCATGAATACATACATGAATACATACATGAATACATACATTATGAAAAGTGCGCGTACTCCTACGATGCCAACTAGATGTACCTGAGTGTACCTAGCATATGTGTAGGTCTAAAAGCCTAAGAGCCAAGAATCCTTCTAGGATTTAGTCGAACCCCCATACCTGAATAGAGAGAGTGTGGGACCCCGTCCTGGTCTCGAGTTGGACACCCCGCAAGGGCTGTGTCAGACTGCTGTCAGCTGGAGCGACTGCATGCAGGAGCTTCAGCGTCTTTGGTCAGTGTGTCAGCATGGAAGTCTCGGTTCCCTCTGTCTTACCGGGGTAAGATGTAGTATATTTATACCCTGAAGACTCTGGTTGCTTCGTATGGTTTGTATTGGCCCTTGTTAGACTTGAGGAAGACGTCAGGGGTGAACTTTGTACATACATATTATGCAGGTGGTGTATTCCTAGAGAGCCATGCATAATTGATGAGTACAGTGTGGGCCTGTGTTTCTGAAAAACCCTGCTGTATTCAAAACCACAGAATAGATAACGTTCAGCCCTCAGAGCATGTTGTGTACTAGCGAGGAGCAATGTAGGTGAAAGATCATGCCTATATAAGGAATCATGACTATAATGGGACATGTACAGTTATGACCGTAATAGGGCATATGCGGTTTTGACCATAATAGGGCAAGTACGAATATGACCGTATTAGGGAAATATGAATACGTCCATTTTAGGGCATGTATGAACGGGTCTACATTAGGGCCTCTATACGGGACATAACACCCACTCCTCTTCCGAACAGGATGACAATGACCATACTTAAAATCTGGACAATTTAAAAACATTTTAAAAGCAAGTAAAAACATGGTTTTAAAAGTGTTAAAAAAACTTCAAAAAATGTTACAATTCAGCTATTTCCAATTGCCACTAAAAAAAGAAATGTCTATTTTGTTTCTCTATATAAGTTGCTTCACTCAAAGCGGAAGAAGGCTATGCTTTTCTCAAGCGAAAGTGTCAATTTAGGAAATGTTCCAAATTTGCTCGCTTATTATGAAAACGAGTGGAGAAGCCGAATTCTTTCCCAGGACGCGATAAGCCAATTCGAGATTGTGGGGCCGATTCCGATTCGGGCCGGAAATCTCTCCGACCGAGCCGGACCCGGAGAGATTTCCGACCGAATCGGACCCGTGCAGCCCGACCGAACGAGTACGATGCATCCGTATGCTATCGTACTCGAGTCGGTCGGACTCCCATTGAAGTCAATGGGAGCCGGTCGTACAACGCGTACGCGGGCTCCCATTGCCTCAATGGGTGTGAGGCGAACAAGGGCGCCCCCTACAGCGTGTACGCGGTGAAGCGACTCGCGCCATAAACGCAGAGGTAGGGGGGACCCATGGGTCCCCCCTGTGTGCGACTCGTGCGGCTACGCGTACAGGGGGGTCCGACACGGACCCCCGAAGTACTGCTCCGACTGCTCTTTCGAGCCGGGCGGCGCGTGTCGGTCGGACTGCTCGTGGCGCGCATCGTACTTACCCGGCCGGGGAACGTCTCCATTGCGCGGTGCGAGTCGTGTCCGAGCGAGTCGGTCAGTGCGGTTCGACCCAGGAACGTGTCGGTCGGAGCGGTTGGGACGCCCGAACGAGCCGGTCGGCGATTTCGCATCGTACTCGCTCGTCCGGACGCACGTACGAATCGGTCGGAAAATAGGGCTCCGAATCGGATCCGGTTAAGCCGGATCCGATTCGGAGCCCTACCGGCCGAGATCGGAATCGGCCCCTAAGTGTCCTGGCTGGGAAGCACAACATTATCTCTGTGAGCTACTGCAGACGACAAATCCAACATCTCACAGAGAACGTCAATCGCACATAGATGGAATGTAGCACTGCCAACAGTCGATGCTGCAGCAGCTTGTGCGGCAGTTGTTACCTGGGTGCCTGTGGAGGAGTCACCTAACCCAGCAGGAGCAAACGGCACCTGTGGATTTTCCTGGAATGCATTCATCAGAATTGGAAGCCGCTGGGGACAACGCAGAGCATGGGCCTTTATGGGGTCCAGCATTGCATCCGTGTCCGGAGGCGCATCTGATGGAAATGTTTGACAAAGATCCAACGTGCATTCTTCTCCGCAAAACAGGCATCGAAGAACAGGTAAGATGCAGTCTACCCAGACTGGTCGAAATGTTAGAAACCAGGAGGCATTGAGTTCTCGCAGGCAAGAAATGCCCAGAGGTTGTACCATGCGTTCACGGTATTTCCGCTCCAGGAGCATGTTCGCCATTCCCTCTGGAATTGGGCCGTCCATTGCGTAGCAGTAGTATTATGAATAGGACCCCTGCAATCAGCAACAGGATAAGCGGGAGTCCTCCAAATACGCTTCCCAATACGGAGTGTATAAAATTTGGGATTACTCCGAGGACTGTCTGAAAGGTGCTTAACAGTCCTGACCCTATGGTCTTCAATAGGTGTATAATACCGCTCGTATCAGACATATTGAAGATACGTCCCACCATTTCTACGAAATGAAAGGGGCAGTTTGTACGTATAAGCGCCTGTATCTCAGTCGAGGTCCTTGCAACTTGAAGTTCAAAGATTTCTCGAGCGGAGGTTAAGGGCACGGGTTGCTGAAAAGAATGGCTTGCAGTCTGCTCAGAGTATCAAATTGTATGAAAGAAACGTTCAGTGAAGGCCATAGCAGCGCCTCCCTGACTGTGTTCAGTGGCGGAAACAATACTTACATACAGCAAGTAACCCTGGAGTTAACAGTGACCAGATAGGCGACGCCCGGAAGCATCCCACAGCAACCTTGATCATTGAGCATCAAGTAACTCCCATTCGAGAGCAGCTGGAAAACCAGTGTGATCATGGCCGCTGGGGTCCCTGTCATGTGACACGATAGGTTCGCTACTGAACCGCTACAGGCTCCGTGTAGTGAAATATCCTGACACATGAGAGAACCGCTTAAAGCGTTCTTGCAGTTTGTACCACTCAGATACACTTCTCGATCCCCATTCCGGCATCGGTATCTATATGGTAACTCCCAAGTTTCCTTAATGTAACCCTTACCCATTTTTTCATATTTGCCTGCCTGCCTGCCTGCCTTTGCTCAAGGCAATATTGAAACTGAAACGTAGTGACCGGCAGAGTGATTTGGCCATGAATTAGCCATTCAGTTGATGGTGATTCGGCTACAGTGAATGGTAACGTTTCCAGTTTCTCAATACGCAGCATTGTATATTTGGCTCCCCTTTGTGCCATTTCTTTCTGTTTATCAGTCAGATTGTATTCTGAAAACAGAGACGTGGTGTTTATAAAACGCCAGGGCACAAAGCCTGCGCGCAAAGATTGTAGCGTCCAGCTAAGCATCATAATAGAACGTAGCTGAGATTGCCCGTGTTGTAACAAGGCCAAATCTTGTTCTAATATGTCGATTGCCGAAGACACAATGTTGCCCAAGGAGTAAATCCTGGAGGTCCAAGTTGTTAACCCATTATCCACTACAGCTAATGCCTTTTCTAAGTTAATACGGTCTAGTTCCCGTATTCTTTCTGCGGCCTCTTGTTGGGATATTTTCCAGTTCTCATTATAATAGGCATAAATGACGGCATATATGAAACGTTTCTGACGTGTTTTCCTTGGGCCTAACAAGAAATCCCTAAGGTCCACATCAGGTGTGAGTAAGGTTAAGTGATGTTTTACTTCTGTGAGTGTTGAGGTCTCTAGCCAATCAAGGCACAACTTCCCAACACTATTCGATGTCACTACCCCTGGGTGTTGTCTTTGTACGTAGCGTGTATCTGGCCTATGGATACTAAACCCTTCGGTTGTATTCATAAATCTCTGTTGACAGGTGTTTGTGTCAATGGGCCAAATCAGCCATTTCATCCAATCAGGATCTGATCTGTTGTACTGGAGAATGTCATCTAATCCTACCCCTTGTGTAGTTGAATTCTGCCCCCCACCCATCTGTGATGGTGTAGGAAACCCGGGTGAGTTCAGTACCTTGTTCTTGGCTAGTCCAAGACAGGATGTCTGTTGCACAGTGTCATTTAGAAATAGCAGCTGCTGTTGAATGAGGCATGCTCTAAAAAGCGCTTCTGTTCCCTGGACTTGCCAGTCCCTAGAACCCCAGATTGATTTTAAATCTATAGTGTCCTTCCATAGGTCAAAACCCTGTGTAGACAACTGGGCCATAAAGGAAGCAGAGTAAATCTGTTTGGTGTTAGTCAACATAATTTTCTGTGCTGATGTTTCTGCCACTTTGTAATAAAATGACTTCGGGTCAGATGTATTAAACCCTGAAAAGTATGTGAATTTCTGTGCAAAGGTTCGTGAACTACCTTTTGGAGGTGTTGGGCAGTGTTCCCACTGGTGGTATTCAAATACATTTTGTAGTAATCCGTTAGTTAGGAAATGTTTATTCTGCTTAAAGCATTCTCTAGTTATATGTATATCTTATATTGTAATGTATCGGTCCCTTTAAGAATGTTCTCCTGCTGCTTAGTTACCTTGGAATGTACATAGGTATTCTTGAGTTGGTGTCTGTTGGAGCTGGCTGCTCCCAAGCCAGCTCCTCTTCCATGTAACCTTCAATAAATCTACTCAAGACATCCTGCAGTTTCCTGGTTCCTTACTACATTTGATTGGCGACGATCCTGGTTACATGGACCACCCAGCGTGCAAGTTTCTTCCTTTTTGAGAAGAATTCTACCACCACTTTCAAGACACCTCCAGCATCCAGCCTCCTACAACTGACAAGGACTCTGAGCTAGCTCACCACGTCTTACTCCACCCTCCCTGACCCGCCTGCTGGCCGACAACAGACTACTACTAATTCTACCCAGCCAACGGTAGGGAGTTTTTATTTCATTTACTACGTTTTTTATTCAACGACTCCGTGGTGTTTCCGTGGTGTTTCCGTGGTGTTTCTCCACCACTTGACTTTACTGCTCACGACTTTTCTTTACTGCTAAAGGCCTTGTCTCGAGCCCTGTGAGGTTTATTTTTGGTCTTTCTATCGCTGCTGCGCCATTGCGCGCTGCCTGCGCATCTTTCAAACTGTGCCTCGCTCCACCGTGCATTCCGTTACCTGGCATCCTCTGTGTTCTGTTCGTGGAGCGCTGCCATCCTTGCACGAGCTCTCTCCTCGTCCTTGTCACCACCAGCACGTCTTGATTGCGTCAGCACGTCTTGATTGCGTGAGTGCAGGGGCCTATGAGTGTGTGAAGACACTCTATCCGTCTGGCTCGATGCCTTGACGTCTTCGTCCACGTCTGCGCATGACTGCCAACACGCCTTTGTCCCTCCAAGCGTGTTCGGTTTCCTGGCAACCACGCAACCACACTACCCGATGTTGCGCACACATCGTAATCTTCAACGCTGATGCGCACAGCTTATCTCCACGCATTTGAACACATTTGTTGTTCACGCTTAATACTTACATCGCGCACAGACCGCAAATTTTCTACGCTGATGCGCACAGCTTGTCTCCTCACATATTAAAGATTATGGTTATTTCTTCATGATGTAGTTGACATCGCTGGTACACACAGCTCGTTCTCTTCACATTGTATGTTAGCGTATGATACACACACACCTTCTTTTTTATCCTGTGTGCATTCTACGGTGACACACACACCTGGCTTCTTTATTTGTGTATTTCACACGGTGATATACACACCTACTCAGCGCTTCAACGTTTCCACGCTTCAACGCAACTTCTATTCAGTGTGCATTTTATGGTGATTCTCACACATCTTTTTATGTACACTTGGTTTTAAAACCATAATTCTAGCTATTTCATAGCTTCCTCTTCGTTTTTTTTTACACTTACCATGTGTACCCTGCAGTCAGTCAATCCTCCTCCACCATTTTTCGACACTCCTGGAGAACCAGCAATCAGATGGGAGGTTTGGCATGACGCCTTTGAAACCTATTTAGGAGCCATAGGCGCATCCAGGTTCAGCGCAGATAGAAAGAAATGTTTACTCTTACATTCTCTAGGTTTTTAGGGGAGGTCTGTCTTCAAGCATTTACCAGATCTACCTCAAATTGAAGGCGCACCGAACGATGAATACAGTGAAACTGTACAAAAACTCAAACTTCGCTTTGACAAGCAGCCAAGCCTTATGGTTCTCAGGCATAAATTTTTTAAGAGGAAGCAATCCGAATGTGAAGATGTTGATTCATATATTTCTGTTTTGCGCAGGTTGGGAGCAGACTGTAGGTTTGAAAACTTTACAGACCAACTCATCAGAGACCAATTTGTGTGTCATTGTAGGGACAAAAATATTAGACAGAAATTACTTACCATGGGGGATCCGTCCTTAGATGATACTATTAAATTAGCCAAGAGTATAGAAATTTCTATGGTTTCTCTCAAAAAATTAGAGGAAAAAGTTGTAGAACCTATTAATGCCATTAACCTCAATTCATCTGGTAAGTCTGTCAAAAAAACTTTTAGAAGCAATTCAAACAGTTTCAACAAGTCTACTAAATCTGGTATATCAAGTAATATTGAGCCTACTGTATGCTTAAGATGTGGTAACCCACCTCATTCTAAGGGATCACGGTGTCCTGCTTCCAACGTCACCTGCAATTATTGTAAAAAAGTGGGGCATTTTGCAAAAGTCTGTTTAAAGTTAAAGGGACAAAAGAGTTATAAGAAACCTGCTGTGTGTATAGTTGACTCTGAGTCCTCCTCTGACTCTGAAGTAGTCTCTGTTGTTTCTGATTATACTGGAGGTAATGTCATTGAAGGTGATCCCAAATCCTGCGTTGACCCTGTTGTTGATATCACTGTAGGAAACAAGTGTATCAAACTCTTAGTTGTCTCTGGTGCCAAAATAACCATGATCACCCAAAAACTTTTTGATGAAACTTGGATAGGTACTCAAGCTCTTCTTCCCCCGGATCGCACACCTGTGTCATACGAAGGTCGCAAAATTGACCTTTTGGGTTTCTTTGAAGAAGAGTTGTGCTTTAAAGGTAGGAGAATAAAAGGGAAGATCTACGTAGCTGTTAAGGGGTTGAACATATTAGGGTGGTTCCACCAAGGACTCTTCGGAATGATCCTTAGACCTGGAACCAAAGAGCAAGTCCTTGTTGTTGGGTGTTCTGATGAGGTCCAAATACTTAAAGAGAAGTTTCCTTCTGTTTTCAGCTCTGAATTAGGTAAAATTAAGGGTTTTAAACACAGAATCATAGTTAAAGAGGGGTCTCTACCCGTGAAACACAAACTCAGGGGTGTTCCCTATAGTGTCAGAGATGACTTGGAGAAGGAGTTATTGCAACTGGTTGAGAAAGGTGTTATAGAGCCAACTGAGTCCTCCCTTTGGCTTTCACCTTTGGTCGTTGCTAGGAAGAGGTGTGGTCAACTCAGGGTGTGTGTTGACTTAAGGTCCCTTAATAAGGAGATCTGGGTTGACTCACATCCTCTTCCGAAAATCAATGATCTGTTTGCATCCACCAAAGGTGCAAAATTCTTCACCAAACTAGACCTGGCCAGCGCATATCACCAGGTTGAGTTGCATCCGGATTCCCGTCACCTCACTGCGTTTGTGTCCCCTCTAGGCACGTTTCAATATCGACGCATGCCGTTTGGCTTAGCATCGGCTGCATCAGTATTTCAGAGGGTGATGTCGAACATCCTTAGGGGAGTTGACGGAGTGCTAGTTTTTCAAGACGATGTACTGATCTTTGCCAAGGATGTTTCTTCACATGACCTCATTCTACACAATGTATTAGGTTTATTTCAGCAACATGGAGTTGTTTTAAAATTAGAAAAATGTAAATTCTTTTGTACCGAAGTAGAATACTTAGGTCATATTCTGACTCAAGATGGTGTTAAACCTAGACCTGGTCTCCTGGAGGCCATCACCAATGCCTCCACTCCCATTGATAAAACTGGAGTCAAATCCCTTTTGGGGCTTTGTGAATATTATTCAAGATTTATTCCCCACTATGCCACAATAGTCCGCCCCATCAGCAATCTTCTTAAAAAGGGGACAAGATTTGTGTGGAGTGATGAATGTGTGTCCGCATTTGAGGAAGTCAAAAATCTCTTAAGAAAAAGTGCTGTACTCAAACCTTTTGACCCCAGTTTACCTTGCTGTTTAACCGTTGATGCCAGTCAAGTAGGGTTAGGTGCCACCCTAACACAAGTGGAGGATGGAGTCGAGAAAACAATAGGATTTGCATCTAGAGTACTGAGGTCACCTGAATTGCAATACTCAGTCATTGAGAAAGAGTTGTTGGCCTGCTCATGGGCAATTGAGAAGTTTCGCCCATATGTGTGGGGAAAGCGTTTTTTACTTCAGACTGATCACAAGCCTCTTGTCAATATCTTGGGTGGAAGTCTGAGTAAATGCTGCACTCCCAGAATCATGCGAATGGTTACCAAGTTGTTGCAATATCAATTCGATATCAGACACATTTCTGGGGGTAAGAATGGGAGAGCAGACTTTCTCTCTCGTTTTCCTCCTACAGATCTTCAAGAGGATGAAGTTTTCTTTTCTGACCTCATTGAAGAGGATTGTGAGGATTGTCTGGTGGCAGGTGTGGACATTCCTGAGCTCAAGTTTTGTTCTGAGGATGAATGGAGAGTAGCATTTTCCAATGACTGTATACTCCAAGATGTGTGTAATCTTGTTAGGAGTGGGTGGCCAAGAGAAAAGGTTCTTCCTCCTTCACTTCAACCTTTTTCTAAGATTGAGGACGAGATTTCTTTGGAAGATGGTATTTTGTTGCGTAATGACAAACTCATTCCTCCGCACTCATTCAGGGGTAGAATTATTGTTAGAGCTCACGAAGGACATTTGGGTTCCTCGTTCACCAAGCGTCGCATTCGTGACACATTTTGGTGGCCAGGAATGGACTCAGATATTGACGAGTTTGTAAAGGATTGTTGTATTTGCAAATCCTCAGACAAGTCCCTTAAAACTTCTGTTCCCCCTCTTATACCTGTTGAGTGTCCTGACCGTCCTTGGGCCAAACTTGGTGTTGATGTTATGGGACCTTACATGACACTAAATGGGAATTCAAGATTTATTTTGGTGTTGGTGGACTATGCATCCAAGTGGCCTGAGTACAAACTGGTTAGAGAAGCTGACACTAGAAGCATTATTGATTTTTTAAGCGAGGTCTGGTCTAGAGAAGGTTTTCCTGAAGTAATTGTTTCAGACAATGGGAAACAGTTCGTCAGTAAGGATTTTGAATCGTTCTTGTCTGTTTCTGGTGTAAAACATATAAAAAGTTCCCTTTATCACCCTCAAGGAAATGGACTCGTGGAAAGGATGAATCGAGTGATTGGGGGGTGCGTGAAATGGGCTAAAGCCAGCAACCATGATATAGTCAAATCCCTTAAGAGCATGATATGGTTCTACAGAACCACGCCACATTCATCCACCAAAGTGTCTCCCTTTGAATTGATGAGGGGAAGGAAGCCTAATACTTTCTTTCGTCCTGGGTGGATGTCTAAATGAATTAATGCTGAGTCAAATGTACAAGAATTGATGTCGATTGTTAAAGGAAATGTTTCTCTCACGCAAGCCAAGCAGAAAGAATGTTTTGACACTAGGAAGGGTTCAAAGACCTCTATCCTCAAAGTTGGGGATATGGTTAAAATCAAGAAATCTATTCATGTTAATAAAGGTGAAAGCAAATTTGGCCCACCTGTCAAGGTTATTAAGATAGTGGGGAATGCTATTCAAGTTAAAGGCGGGTTTTGGTGGAACTTAAGCAAGGTTGCCAAAGTTCCATGTCCTGCTCAACAAGTATTCCCCAATCATGGTATTAGTTTTTCGCTCGGGACTGAACCTGTCCCAGGGAATGCCAGGAGGAGTTCCCGTAATGTTGTTAAACCTGTTAGGTATAGAGATTAAATTATTTTATTTATTTTTTTGTTAGAAGAAGGGAAGGTAATGTAGTAATCCGTTTAGTTAGGAAATGTTTATTCTGCTTAAAGCATTCTCTAGTTATATGTATATCTTATATTGTAATGTATCGGTCCCTTTAAGAATGTTCTCCTGCTGCTTAGTTACCTTGGAATGTACATAGGTATTCTTGAGTTGGTGTCTGTTGGAGCTGGCTGCTCCCAAGCCAGCTCCTCTTCCATGTAACCTTCAATAAATCTACTCAAGACATCCTGCAGTTTCCTGGTTCCTTACTACACATTTCTAGGTGTTATAGATTTGTGTAAGAAATGATGACCATACTGTTGGTAACAGTACAATGTATCATAGTCTGAAGTACCTACTAACATTTCATTGTTCGGAAATGCTGCAGTTTTTTCTAAATCAGACATCATATTGTTTACAGTTTCAGTGTCCCAATCATCAGAAAATGTACTGGTGGTAATGGTATCACTTAAAGAAATTTTAAATACATGTTTAAGCTTTAAAAGTTCAGTCGGACCGAATATATCATAATCAATCTTGTCCCATACTATACCGTCCGGTATAGGAACTGCTGTGATGTTCACTGAAGACAAGTACCTTGGTTCACGATGTGAAGACTGGTGTGGTTTTAAAATCAAATTGACTCTTTGGGCTGTAGAGCTTTGCTGGAGGTATTGTCCATTAATAAGCATACTAAAAGTTATAATTAAACCTAGCCAGAAAATAAAAAATAAAATCCCAGTGATATACCATAGTTCAATCCAAGGTGACACCAGGTAAGTCTTTCTAAAAAAGTTCAAAAAGTCAGTGAGTTTCTGTTTGTGTGATTCTTTTTGGCTGGCGTCGTTTCCGGCTCACTTGGATCCAGTGAAAACGTATCAAAGTTCATGAAATAGCCAGAAGCAATTCGATCAATTGTTGGAATTGCATCGGGATTTGTTGAAATCGGATTTTGCTCTTGACGAGGCATGTTGACGTAGACGTCTGTAGTCGGTCTTATTGCAACTTGGTTGTTAAGTTGATTTTCTTCTTGTTGAAGTGGAACGTGTTCCATAGCATTGTTGCTTAGTCCTTCATTCCGTACAGGTGGCTCTTCAAACGTGATGAGTCTTTCTGTTTGAACTTCTTGGATTGTAGCGAGAGGAGGGCGTCTGCTACTGTGGAGTCCACAAGGCCTACTGTTTAGTATCGGCCACATAGTGTGGTTTGATTAAGTCGATTGAGACAAATATTTTCTCCTTTTTTCCGGCAAGAGGCGGCAGAAGTACAATTCTTGTGCCTTGGATTGCTAGGACCGCTACATGCTTTCTGTAGGATGGCCCAAATTCTTTCTTATATATATCTAGGAAACAGTGGTTCAGGTGTGGCCTAAATGGTCCAAAGCGAGAAAGTGACCCAGCAGGGAACACTTGGTTCTAAGATTTTGAAATTAATTCATGAGGGAGCAAAGGAAAGATCAGAGGAAGGTCATGTAGGTCAGATAAATGATAGACATTTATTTTACAATTTTTTGTATAGTATTCAGGTGCTTACATACATTTAGGTGAAAGGAAGCGTGACATGCAGGGTGATAGTGAGGTTTAAAAAGGCATCGCATTGACAACAGTATAATGAGCTCCACAGTTATTTTACAAGGAGTAATAGGAGTTCCTGTTGTATGGTGGTCGACGGCGTTTCGAACCCAATAAGTGGGGTTCATCTTCAGGACAAGGGTGAGCAAGCTGAATTAGAAGAAAGGAAAATCATCCTTGGCCCAATCGTCTGTTAATGATGTGGGCAGCTGGTACTGATTTTTAAAATGGGCTGAAGGCGTGAATAAATGGCGCCAAAGAACTGAGTGGGAATGTCTGTCCAGGACTCGTGTTTGCTAATTGGAGGGAACCCGGGATGGAAAGGCAGCTGGCCGGGATGATTGGTTTTGTATTTTTTAGAAAACGAACTGCAGGGCCTTTAAATGGGAGCCTGGAGCTGTGCAGACGGGAGCGTCCTGCTTCTGCCTTTGCTGGCATCGATGCCTGCAGTTCGTTTTCTAAAAAATACAAAACCAATCATCCCGGCCAGCTGCCTTTCCATCCCGGGTTCCCTCCAATTAAGCAAACACGAGTCCTGGACAGACATTCCCACTCAGTTCTTTGGCGCCATTTATTCACGCCTTCAGCCCATTTTAAAAATCAGTACCAGCTGCCCACATCATTAACAGACGAATGGGCCAAGGATGATTTTCCTTTCTTCTAATTCAGCTTGCTCACCCTTGTCCTGAAGATGGACCCCACTTATTGGGTTCGAAACGCCGTCGACCACCATACAACATGAACTCCTATTACTCCTTGTAAAATAACTGTGGAGCTCATTATACTGTTGTCAATGCGATGCCTTTTAAACCTCACTATCACCCTGCATGTCACGCTTCCTTTCACCTAAATGTATGTGAGCACCTGAATACTATACAAAAAATTGTAAAATAAATGTCTATCATTTATCTGACCTACATGACCTTCCTCTGATCTTTCCTTTGCTCCCTCATGAATTAATTTCAAAATCTTAGAACCAAGTGTTCCCTGCTGGGTCACTTTCTCGCTTTGGACCATTTAGGCCACACCTGAACCACTGTTTCCTAGATATCTCGCCACCCCAGGTTCACATATTGGGGTACCCTTGTCTTCTCAAAAAACCCAAATTCTTTCTTGTCTGCAATCTTTTCTCTGACCAGATCTCCGATTTTTGGGATCCAGATAGGTCTTGCCGTTACTGCCTTGACTTCCTCAGTGGCGTTCTGTTTCTGGAGCACGTTACTTTGTTGTGTTCTGGATTTATTTAGATCCTGTAAAACAGCCAAACGATCATGGATATCAAATGGTTTTTCATCCGCCACTGTGCCTTCATAATCAAGATCGGGTACCCACATTCTTGTCCCAAATAGGTCCTCGTAATGAGTGACACCCCCTAGAGAGCTTCTTGGCTGATTGTTTATTGCTCGTTGTACCCCATAAAGGTGATCGACCCATCTACCGCCCTTGCCTAATACCCTAGCTGTTAAAGATTGCTTTAAGTCCCGGTTTTTCCTCTCCACAACGGAATTTCCCTCAGGATGGTACGGAGAGGAGTACCGCAATGCTACGCCCATTCCTTCCATGGCCTCTTTGTAAGCCCGAGAGCTAAACGCCGGGCCACGGTCGGAATGTAACGTGCCAACTGCGTATGTGCCGATAAAGACTCGGAAATCTTTTATAACAGTTTGAGTGTCAGCTGAGCGCTGAGCGCTGAGGCCAGACCCATAGGAATCTAGAGCAGGAATCCACTGCAACCATGATATATTTCTTGGCCACATCAGATTGTAGGGGTCCGCAGTGGTCCAAATATACACATGCGAGAGGTTTGTCTGATTTTAGCAATGGTGTCTGTGCTGGGCGTGTTACTGTGGAGCCTTTCATCTGCTGGCAGATATCGCACTTTAAGACATAGGGGCCGATTCCGATTCGGGCCGTAAATCTCACCGACCGACTCGGTATGGGAATATAGTCCGACCGACACGTACCGGCGTTGCCCGACCTGGGTAGTACGATGAAATGCATGTGAATCACGACCGACTCGTACGGAACACAAGCCGAACGACCGAACCGGACGGAAACAAGCTATCCGGCCGGGAAACCACGCGAATAGAACCGACCGACACGCACCAGGAATCAACCCGAACGAAACGTACCCGCGAACTCCGACCCGCGCAGTACGATGCAATGCGTGGAAAACCAGACCGAGTCGCACGGAGCTCAAGCCGAACGACCGACACGCATACAAAAGCCAGCCTCAGGAAGCCAATACTCGGCGACCGACGCGTACGCCGCACAAGAAACCTAGCAGAAACACAGCGTGAACGACTCGGAGAAGCTCGCATGAGACAACTGCAGCGTCCTACTCGGTCAGAAGAACGTCTCCTACATGCACAAAAAAAACAAAGGAAAAAATAAAAAAAAAAGGGCCAAACAAGCAATTACAAAGCCAATAAATACAGGGAAAAAAAACATGGAACAAGGACACACCCCCAACTCCACCTATATAAAGGTCACAAATCCCTACCATGATCCTTTGCAAATTCAACTGACCTGCCAGCACAGAACACCATCACACAGCAACCACAGACACACTCACAGCTCATCCATCACACAAGCCACACACCATTAGCACCTCAACAAATAGCACCCTCACATACACCCAGCAAAACCTACACTCACACACCCCTCACCTGCACACACACACACATCAATCCCCACCACCACCCATCACCATGCCCCCAAAGAAGAATCCAAAGTTCCTAGACAGTGAATTGGAAGTCCTGGTAGATGAGATCCTCAGGGTAGAGCCACAGTTGTTTGGTACATTGGTACAACAGACCCCCATGTCGCAGAAAACCAAGATGTGGCAGAGGATCGTCGACAGGGTCAACGCACAATCACCATGTTTGCGCACAAAGGAAGACATCCAGAACAGGTGGTATGATGTGCGCAGGAGGGTCAGGGACCTACTAAAGAAGGATTACATCGTGAGTCAGCGCACCGGCAGTGGCCCTCCTGCCAAACCACTATACCTCAGGCCCTGGGAGGAGAAGGTGCGGGCCATCCTACCACCAGTGAGCGTATATGGACTATCAAACATCCCAGAGCCTGGTGAGTACACAGCAAATATACACAATATTGTGTGACAATACACACACATCACTGTCAAGGGGATAGTCAAACCATGCACCCTTAGCAAATCCACAGCAATCAAAAGATAATCACCCCAAGATTTGTCTGTCAGTCAGATAAACACAATACATGCCATCTCATAGTGATATGTAACTGTGTCATGATATGTACAAACCTAAATACAAATACAGCAAGGCAGTGGCACAAATGTAACCAACAAACACAGTTAGACATTTTGCCACCACTAGAACACCACCTCACAGGGAAGCTCACTCAAAGGAAGGAATTCTGTGTATGCTGGTGAAGTCAGTGTAGCCGATAGCATGATGGGAGTTGTAGTCACAGATATTGGTCGCCCTCAAAATTGGCCCATCAACACCACTCTGAACCATGCTTGTTAGAAATGGGATCTCTGGTTGGCTAAGGCTTGCGCCAAAGCCAGGCAGAGACCACCACTCTAGTCAGGGCAAGGGAGTTACACGCCAAAGATAACCCCTGCTCACCCCCTTGGTAGCTTGGCACGAGCAGTCAGGCTTATCCCGGAGGCAATGTGTAAAGCGTTTGCGCACGCACACAGCAACAACATACCAGGCACACCACAAGAAGGAACTCCACACAAGGTTATATATAAAAATAGCCTTTGTATTATCATAAAACACATTAGAATAGTACTCACATAATATACATCGTGCCACCTGGCACGGGGTCATATTTACAAGGGAATTATTTACACCTGACAGGGCCAACTGGACCACTGTCAGCGCCAGCACTAAAGCGAACTTAGTAAATGTAAAACAGATCCTAAACGCACAACCAGTAATCACTGGTAACCACTGTACTCAGCATCATCCTGTAACATAAACCCCATTATGCACAGTATCACATTTAGGCGCGGAATACATTCTGCGCCTACCTCATAAGCCTAAACGCATTAGACCATACCCTCACCAGCATAAACATATTACGCATTAGTCCTCACCAGCATACACGCAGTATGCAATAATCTCATTAGCCTAAACATCATTAGACACATAAATCATATTAGGGCCTGGCGCCCTATTAACCTCATAGTCCCCCTGGCCAACTGGCCTTCTTGGAGGGCTCAAATGCCCTATGTCCACAATGTCAGGGCGCGCTGCCAACGCAGCGAAAGTCAAGGGTGCGCAACTGCGCAAACCTAAACGTAGCAGCTGCCCACTACTTGCTGGGCATCTGTGCAACTCACTGGCACTCACTGTGCCTCTGGTCCCTCTCAGGGACTCTCTCTCAATTGTGCCCAGTTCGTGGCACTTTGCATAAGGAGGGGGCCCGGCACCTCTGTGCCCTCTGGACCCTCCTAGTGGCATTAAATCACCTGCCCCCATCGTTGGGGCGGCCCGCTCTCTTGCGGGACCGCCCAGGCACCGACAATGTGCCTCGATATGCCCCCGGGCCTCTGTGGCCCTCAGGGGCTCTAAACACCAAGATGCCCTAACGTTGCAGCTGCCCACTAGCAAGCGGGGCAGCTGTAAAGAAAAATAGGGGCCCGGCACTACAACTGTGCCCAGAAATGCCCCAAGTCCCCCCAAGCACCGGCAACGTGCCTCGAAAGGCACCAACACCCAGCAGGCGGCGGCCACTCACCGGACTGCACGGGGACTCCTCCGGTCTCCTGGCGCGGGGCTTCCCTCACTCACGGGAGCCCCGCCGATCAGCTGGCTTCGCCCGGTCCCTCTTCTGGGACCGGGACTTCAAGGTGGAGCCCACTAGGCTCCAGGGTGCCTTCCGCTTCTTCTCCCCCAGCGCGGAGGGGCAGGCACCGACAATGTGCCTCGCACCCCCTCCGCACCAGCTCCACTCACCAGACTCCTCTTGCGGCGGCCTGCGGGGTCGCTGCTTGCTCCGGCCGCACTCCTTCCTTCACCCGGCCCCCTCCTGGGACCGGGACTTCGAGATGGAGCCCGCGAGGCTCCTTCACCTCCTTTCTCGGCCACGCTGCAATTGGTCAGCCGGCCGCTATGCCCCGCCCACAACAAGGCAAGGCTGCCTGGCTTCCTGGTCGCGGCACGGGCCGCGGCGGTGAAACGCGGGGTGGGCACCCGCTATCCAAAATAGCATGAGAGCGGGGTGGGCACCCGCTCTCCAACGTGAAATCACCCATATGCGGGGTGGGCACCCGCCAATTAGCTCAAAACGCGGGGTGGGCACCCGCAAACAATTACCAACACGGGGTGGGCTCCCGCTTCCAGCAGCATCACGGGGAGATCCCTCACGTCGGGATTCCCCCAAAAGGACGGGCAGCACAGCGCTGCGTAGCCCACGCTCTTCCTCTCTTTGGGGAAATTTCAAAGAAAGCGCACACGAGGCGCTAGAATTACCAAAAGTCCTTTCAGGCATCAAGGGGCAATGCAGGGCCCAGGGAGGCAAGCCCTCATGGCAGCCCCCTGGGCCCCAACAGCAGCACGCCCCGCAGGAACAGCAACCAAGGACTGAACATTTACCTGGGGTCACAGCCCCTTCTTTTATACACCCTTTTCCCTTTGTGTCACAGCACAGGGCTGGGGAAAAACCAGACGCAACTGGTTTGGGGGAGCTTTGGAGCACTTTGTTTTGCTCAGCTCCTCTCTCCTTTCACAGGACAGGCTAGGGACATCAGACGCACCACAGGGGGTGGAGCCAGCATTGTGGAGGGAAGGCACAGCCCTATTCAGGCCCCAGGTGCAACTCCTCCCTCCCATCTAGATGCAGATCTCTCTATTCACCACTGCGCTGACTCACCCTGCCCCTCCAGGAGCCACCCACACCTCCCAGCCCCTGTCACTCACAAGCCAGACATGCAATTCACATCAGGCAGGCAGACACAGAGCACACATAAATGCCAACTCCTAAAAGTGGCATTTCTACACCAGTCACAATAAATCTGCGCACACCATTGCGCAGCATTTATTCTCACGAGATTCGCACATACTAAACTCGCCCCTGCACTCCTCTCACACCCGGAATTACCATGGACACACATATCCCCCATGCATTCCTATGGGAGGGCAGGACAATCTCACCACACGCACTCAGCGCGCACGCACTTTACACTGGCCCACAGTGCTAAAGTGCCCAGAGACTTAAAACTACTGACACACAAGGCAAAAAGTTTAGGGGTGAACCGGCCAAAAAGGGCCAAGTCCAACAATGCTCACATCACAGGGAGTGGAAAACAACTGACAAGATGGCTGACACTGGGTACTGCTGTGGGGAGCACAAGGCCCTGCTGGGAACTGTGCACCAACCAACAGCAGGACACCACTGTCAGCCATCTTGCTTGCCATTGCTGTCACACTCACACACAGTGAAGTCCACTCAAAAGGAAGGAAGTATGGGCATGCTGGGAAGGGGGGTGTAGGCTATAGCATGATGGGAGTTGTAGTCACAGATATTGGTCACCCTCACAATTGGCCCATCAACACCACTCTGAACCATGCTCACATCACAGGGAGTGGAAAACAACTGACAAGATGGCTGACACTGGGTACTGCTGTGGGGAGCACAAGCCCCTGCTGGGAACTGGGCACCAACCAACAGCAGGACACCACTGTCAGCCATCTTGCTATTGCTGTCACACTCACACACAGTGAAGTCCACTCAAAAGGAAGGAAGTATGGGCATGCTGGGAAGGGGGGTGTAGGCTATAGCATGATGGGAGTTGTAGTCACAGATATTGGTCACCCTCACAATTGGCCCATCAACACCACTCTGAACCATGCTCACATCACAGGGAGTGGAAAACAACTGACAAGATGGCTGACACTGGGTACTGCTGTGGGGAGCACAAGCCCCTGCTGGGAACTGGGCACCAACCAACAGCAGGACACCACTGACTGACATCCTGAAAGCCAACTTGCACTCCCTGCAATGGAAGCAATGGTGGGATATCTGGCTGGGTGGGAAGGAGGACTGACAGCTCTGACCATAGTTACAAGCAGCTTTCCTCACACACCCCCTTAACACAAACTCCACACAACTCACCTGGGAGAATGCAATGCCTCACACTCCAATTAAATATCCCACAAAGAACCACCACCCTGGGTTATGCTGTGTGAAGCACAGGGACACTATTGGGACTTGTAGCCAAACAACCGCCAGGACAACACTGTCAGCCATCCTGTCAGCACAGGCACACTACCCCACAGGGAAGCAGAGTCAAAAGGAAGGAAGTATGGGCATGCTGGGAAGGGGGTGTAGGCAATAGCATGATGGGAGTGGTAGTCACAGCTCAACATCCCCCACCCACATGGCCCAGCAAGCTCACACTGAAGCATGCACACCTCACAGCCAGTGAAAAGCCACTTCAAAGATGTCTGACACTGGCCTCAGCTGTGGGGAGCACAAGGCCCTGCTGGGAACTGTGCAACAACCAACAGCAGGACACCACTGACTGACATCCTGAGAGTCAACCTGCACACACTGCAAGGGTGGCATGCTTCATGGTGGGATAACTGGGCTGGGGGAGAAGGAGGGCCGGATGTCCACCAAATACCACCAATGCTGGCCATGCACACACCTCAACATTCACATTGAAAAGCTTCAGGTTGGCAGGACAATGTGCTACACCAATATCAACCTCTGACTGTGACAACTTAGGACAATGCAATGTACAGGCCCGCATCCAGAGGTACAGTCACAACTGTCAGGTGTGTGAACCATTGATGCCCGTAGAAACATAACATACATTGTGTGTCTCTTCCAAAAACAGGTGATGATGGGGACACAGCAGCAGACGATGAGGAGTCCCTGTCCCAGGCTCCGGGGGACACTGAGCTCACTGGTGTGGAACAGCCTCTGCACTCCTCGGATGGCGAAGACCTACCTGGCCCCTCCGGTGCGAGTCATCATGCAGCACCAGCAGGACCAACATCTGCACCCCCTGCACCCACCCCTCCAACAACTGCCAACACACAGACCACCCCTGCCAACACGGACAGACCAAGGACCACCGATGACAACAGCACAGGGACCCCGGCCCAACGTGGAGCAACGGACAACGACCCCAGTAACAACCCCCAAGTGGGCCTACGGTCACCTGTGCGTGCCACCACAGGTCCCGCACGTGTCGCCAGGGCTGGTGGGAGGGGTGGTAGACATAGGTCGCTATTTGCAGAGGGGCCTGGACTGCATGATGACCCACAACTGGCACGCATTGCTGAGGCGTACCAGAATAGCACCGGAGAGGTCAGCCAGGTAGTGGGGATCCTCAAGGACATTCAACAGCAGCAGGCTGCCCATCATGCCCGCTTGGACTCACACATGTCCCGTGTGGAGACACACATGTCCCGTGTGGAGACACACATGTCTGGCATGGAGTCCAAGTGGGACACATTGGAAGAACTGACAGCGGTGCATAGGGACATATTGACATGCCTCCGCCAGATTAGCACCAACATGGCCACACCTCCCTGTGTGCCCACAACATCTGGTGCTGCAACAACTGCAACTGCCACAGGGAGGGAGGATGACTCCGGCGGAGAGTCCTCTGCACCGCAGCAGCCTGCACGAGAGGGTCCCCCCCGGAAGAAGAGGGGTCGTCCAAGGAAGGAAAACTGAGAGGCCGATGGCCATGTACATCCCCCAGGAACCCAACACCTGTTCTGGAAATTCTCCTTTGTGTGCAAACTGTTCACCCTGTTGAATGCAACACAACTCTCCCACATGACATGGGGAGCTTAAGTTGGCCCAATGTATCAGATGACTGTGGACTTTACTCAGGACATTTCTGCTACCAAGACTTCCAACTCATCTGGGAACTTTGGATTCCAATCCCAATGTACAGCACCCACCATCCTGTGCACTATCCTCACACATGTATGGAAATAAACTCACTAATACACCATACTTGCCTCTGTTGTGATTCCAACGTGGTTTCTGTCATGGAGATGGTGAGCTGCTAAATGACACTGTGCATGCTAACTGCTACAGCAAGTTCAACACCGTCATGTGAGTCATGGCGACGTGACACATATGAGGGAGACACACCACTAGGGCTACACAACACATAAATACCAGGGCCATCAGACTCATCGCCTACACTGATGTTGCCAGGAAATACAGTGGAATGCACAGACACCACACCTACTCACAGTCTGTGTTAACTAGCCCACAGGTGCAGTAAGCACATGTCAGTCAGATGTGTGACCACAGACAACGCACATCCCAAAGTGAAGCACAGGTTTATTACACATTTGCAACATGTTGTTTCCACTACAGATGCAAGGTAATCCTACGTGGCAGTGGCCACACAGTCAACAAGTGTAGAAGAAATAAAGTCCAGGGGTGTGTGGCACATCACCTGTAGGGAAACGACTGCTTCCACCCTGGAAGTTGAATCATGGTGTCGGGGGATCACAGTTCACCAAACAACTCTGAAAGTACCCTGTGAAGGACAGACATGACACAGTCAAAAGCACTGAAGAACAGGACAGAACTGCAATACTCATGGCCAATACATGTCACAAGATACTCACAGAAAACCAAGTTAGCATGTCAACACTGTTGGGGAGTACAGACTACCTGTAAGGACACATCGCTGCACGCTTCCAGTCAAGTAGCACATGGTCACACTCAAACAGCACCAGAGCACCACCAACACATATCATGCAAACTCACATCATTGACATGACATCTCTGGATACTCACATTCAGCTGAAGAAGTTGGTGATGAGCTGTGTGCGGACATCACCATCATCATCATCATCATCACTGGCATCGTGGCCCAGGCCAGGATCCTCCACAGGTGGCGGATGTTGGTCATCGTCATCCAGGATGAGAGGCAACTCCTTCCGCACTGCCAGGTTGTGTAGCATGCAGCAGACGATGACAATCTTGCACACCTTTGCTGGGGCATATGGGAGGGCCCCTCCTGTCTTGTCCAGGCAGCGGAAGCGGCTCTTCAGGAGACCAAATGTCCGCTCGATCACTCTCCTGGTCCGACCATGTGCCTCATTGTAGCGCATCTGGGCTGGTGTCACAGGGTTCCTGAGGGGTGTCAGCAACCACGGCATGTTGGGGTATCCGGAGTCACCTGCAGACAGACAATTGAACATTAGCTGAGTTGGAAAAGAGGGCGGAATACAACATAGCAGAACACACACAATGGTACAAAGTCAGTACACACCGACAAGCCAGGCACGCTGGTTCTGCATCTGTGACATCATCCTCGGGATGCGACTACTCCTCATCACGTAGGCATCGTGTGCCGAACCAGGGAAACGGGCACACACATGTGAGATGCTCATATCTGCAAGACATACCACCAGAGCATTGATCGAATGATAATGTTTCCTGTTCCTGCATGCCTGCTCATGTGCCTGTGGTGGTACCAAAGCCACATGTGTCCCATCAATGGAGCCAATGACATGTGGCATCCTCCCCAGGGCATAGAAGTCACTCTTGATGTCAGTGAGTTGTTGACGTGTAGGGAAATAGATGTACTGGTTCAGGCATCTCAACATTGCCTCCAAAACATTGCGTAGCACACGGCTGAACATAGTCTGTGACATCCCACCAGCAGTCGCCACAGTGTGTTGAAAGGTACCGGTGGCAAAGAAGTGTAGGGCTGCCATCACCTTCACCTTGGAGGTCAGCGCTGTAGGGTACGGCCGGCCAGGTTGCAAATGTGGGGCCAAGCACACTGCCAAATCCTCAATCAGCTGCCTGGTGAAGCGGTACCGTCAGATGCTGTCACGTTCCACCATCGTTGCTAGGTCAGGGAATGGTCTATGGACAGCTGGTGCCCTGCAGTGCATAGGTGAAGAAAGAAAGATTGTCAGTCACCCCACATATGTGCCATTCACCATACTCAATATCACATGATACATCATTACGAGACACAAGTACTTGATGTGTGTGCCGTTCTGTATGGACATATATGGCACCTACATGGCCATCATCTAACATCTCAGTTCAACATGTGTTGACAACAGGTTCCAGGTTGTGCTATGGGAAACCATTAGGCTGTGTCACAGTACCCATTTACTGCTGTCACGTTCCAAACACACACCACAGTGACATGTCTGGACAGATGTGCCACAGGCATCACAGCTCATTGACAGGTAGATTCCCAGGGACCCTGTCTTGCCACATGGACACTGGCATGACATGGCGTATCATGTACACGTCAGAAAAACAAACATGACTCCCACAGGTAGTGGCCCCTGTTGCCTCCGCAGGACAGACATGGACGTCTGTGACACACACACGCACAACATCAAAGTCCATGCACAAACAACGTGGATGTGGAGACTGTCTCCCATTGTGCACATGGAATCAGAGACATCGGAAACACAACATGCACACAGACTGTGGAGGGCCATCACTATTGTGGCAATGGGTCACCCTGTGACGTACATACCTTCCCACATGGGACTCTGGGGGTATGTGACATGTCATACACATACACAACCTGGAAATGTGACCATGCCACATGCTCCGAAATGAACAGTTGCACATCACAGTGGTCATGTGCACAACACACAAAGGATCCTGTCCCGATGAACACGTGCACAGCCTGGGAGTGGCTGCCCCCAAGTGCCACCCCAAAAACCACATGTTTACCCCCATACACAGAAAAGGTAATGCAGCCTTACATGCCTTAGGATACAGTGTGGACTGGGTGTGGTGTTGTAGGTGTGCCCCTGAGTCCCTGGTAAGTATATGTGGCTGGCATACGTTCACCAGTGACAAGCATGGTGACATATGCGAGTGACCTGTACAGGGACGAGTTGTACAGCAATGGACCGATCGGTGTGCACGCACTGGCCATTGCATCTGTTGTGAGCGGGTACGCGTTGTTTCCCGGAATACGCGTTGTACAGCAATGGACCGATCGGTGTGCACGCACCTGCCATTGAATCTGTTGTGAGCGGGTACGCGTTGTACAGCAATGGACCGATCGGTGTGCACGCACTGGCCATTGCATCTGTTGTGAGCGGGTACGCGTTGTACAGCAATGGACCGATCGGTGTGCACGCACTGGCCACTGCATCTGTTGTGAGCGGGTACGCGTTGTTTCCCGGAATACGCGTTGTACAGCAATGGACCGATCGGTGTGCACGCACTGGCCATTGAATCTCTTGTGAGCGGGTACGCGTTGTACAGCAATGGACCGATCGGTGTGCACGCACTAGCCATTGCATCTGTTGTGAGCGGGTACGCGTTGTTTCCCGGAATACGCGTTGTACAGCAATGGACCGATCGGTGTGCACGCACTGGCCATTGAATCTGTTGTGAGCGGGTACGCGGTGTACAGCAATGGACCGATCGGTGCGCACGCATTGGACATTGCATGTGATGTGAGCGTGTATGCGTTGTTTTTTGAAATACGCGTTGTACAGCAATGGTCCGGACGGTGCGCATGCATTGGCTAGGGCCTGGCATGGCAACGGACGCGTTTTTGAAGCTGTAACGAGTCTGATGCAGTGAATTCAGTTGGCCAGCCACAACAATGTTGCAAATACATGGGTGTCATAGAGTTTAACTTTTGAAGGATGCTGTGGGCGTGTATAAGTGGTGCTATTCCATGGATTGGCCAGATTCAGAAGATGCAAACGACTTGGACCTATCACTTTGGACACATGGGACAGTATCTGCCTCTGCAGCACACATATAATGCTGGCTGTTCCCCTGAGAGCTCACTTGCCTGCACTACATGCTCCAGGACGACATCTGCCACCAACACTGCTGCTGTCTCTGCATCCTCTGGCTACTGCAATGGCACGTACTGTGGAGAGAGCCCCAGCCTTCAGCCTTGAGGAGAACCAGGCCCTGCTGGACAGCCTCCTTCCACAGTACAGCAAGCTGTATGGGAAACCAGGGGAGCAGGTGAGTGTGCTGTCCACTGCCTTACTAATTGTGCATGTTGTCTGACTAGCAAGACTTACAGTGTGCACACCACTGGCTAGCATGCTCACTGAGTAGTTCTCACCCCCAAAGTGTGTAGTTACATGCACTGAACAGGTACAGTGCAGTAACAGTGCATTCCAACAAGGTTTACTTCCCATGACAATGATACCATGTAGTAACTTCTGGCAAACTGTTCATAGCCATCGTTGCACTGCCTGTGTACATCATAAGCCCCTGTGATTGAGACATGTATATCCAACTGTGTGATGCACGTATATGTTGCATGTGTAGTAATGGCATTTTCACTTTGTCATCCTCACAGGTTGATGCCCACCAGAAGCAGGAAATCTGGCTGACCATCGCCCGGGCAGTAAGATCCGTGGGGGTCTACAAGCGCCGGATCCGCAACTGCCAGAAGAGGTGGCAGGACCTTCGGGGCGGAACCCAGAGGATCGCAAGGGTCCAGCTGAAGCTGTCGCCTCCTCGCAGGAGGGGCGGACACCGGACCCTGACCCCCCACATGCTCAGGATCCTGGCGGTGGTCTTCCCTGACCTGGATGGGCAGCTGAAAGCCAGACAGCAGCAAGGAGGGGGTGAGTCCATGACTGCACTGAGCACTTTGTCTGACATGTATGTGCCCTCCTCTGGCTTTGTTAAACTTCCACAGTACATCAGTCGTGTGGTCCAGGACCCATGTCCCTCAATTGTGACATGCCCACTCCTCATCTGATACGCATATGTGTGGCCCTTACAGTCAGGAAATTGTGTCACTTGGGTACTGTGTCCTTGCATTTTGCTTCGCTCAAGGTGGGGGACAGCATTTGTTCCCGTGACTTTGTTGTGGGATTCATGGGTGGGTCAATTGCTTACACAATGCCTAAGTTCTGACATGTAATCTGGGTGTAACTTTGATATGTGGTCCACTTGCTGATCTGAATCACCACATGTCCCTGGGGTATTTGGCACACACCCATGCTGCGGGTGGGAACAATGTTTGGGCCTCAGGAGTATGTATATCAAGTGTGTCACACATGCTTAGCCACCTGCCTACTGTCCAGGGCTCATCCCTCTTTCAGGTGGAGCAGGACAGTCATGCCTACTCCAGGGCATACAATACACTCTGTACTCCCACTCCCGTGTATCAGCTGACATGTTGTGATCAGTGAAATGTTCCCTCAGGTGTCTGCCTCTGTGTCATTGTGCTGTGGCTTCGTTGTCAGGACTACTGGGATGTTTATCGTTTAGGGCTCAGCATGCCATCTGAGATGTGACCATGAGAGACGATACTTCTGTGACTCATAGGTGTTTGATCACTTGACTGTGCACACAGGTGTATGCGACTGTGAACTTCAGGCAGCTGTTTTACATTCACAGCAGACTGTGAGGTGCTCAGGTTCATAGAGTTGTGTTTCATGTCTCCCATATGTCCAATTGGCATGACGTGGCCAAATAAGAGTTCAGATGATGTGGTTTGTGGGGGATGGACATGTGCACTTGTCAGCTACATAACTTGCATTCCCCATTTCCTAGGATTGTGACACAGTGCAGACTGTTGTTGGCTGGCTGCCATGCCCATGTGACTGGAGACAGTGATGTATGACTTTGCAGGCATGCCTGTGCCATGGCATTTAACTTCCTAAGAGTGATCCTGCAGGGGAGTGACATGTGCAACATGCACCCCATTGTGGCATTGACTATCCGGACATGGGTGCATCATGGTGTCTGGTGCTGGTATGCATCACATGCATTTCTAATTAGACTCTGGCCATCCCTTTACCCGGACACCTGTACTAACTCAGTGGCAAGAGATGTGATGTGTGCATGTTCACATACTTCACCGTGTTCTCTGCAATGTCCAACAACTGTGTACATGGTGCATGTGTCCACACTGGGGTATTACCATCCAACAGGCACCAGACAGATGGGTGCAAGGGCAGGAGGGGTGTGAGTGCCATGGTTGACCATCAGACTGACAATTGGCTTCTCCTAATCTGTGTGAGGACTTTTGGCAATGTTCAACTGAGGATGCCAGGGCTTGCTCTGTAATGTGCTGTACTTACTGTGGTGTGTGCGGTCAGTGCAGGTGACTGATGTTTGTCTGTTTCCCTAATTGTTTGCAGATACAACCACGGCCACAGGAGGGGACAGCTCCACGGACCAGGAGGAGCTGCAGTGCCAGACTGGGTCAGCAGGCGATGAGTGGTCGGAGGGACCCAGTGGCACGGAGGGCGAGGGGAGCCACACCGAGGAGTCCTCAGCACCATCCACCTCAGCTGAGGACCACAGCAGCTCGGAGGATGACTCCCTTGTGGAGGCGGGTGTCAGCAGGCACCACACCCCAGCTAGAATGTCTGGCCCCGCCACCACCACCACCACCGCCCTCCCATTGGCTCCCATTCCAGAGGTCCGTGGAGGCTCCCGTGTTCGGGAGCGTGTCTCCTTCGTGCCAGGCACCACACCCCCTGCCCCTGTGTCCCCTGCTGCCCTGAGTGAGGAGTCTGTGTACCTACTTCGGCAGCTCCATGTAGGGCAGACAGCAATGCTGAGTGTCCTCCATGCACACACCACTCTGTTGACACAGCTGGTGTCGTTCATGGAGGGCATCTCGACTGGCATGTCTGCCCTACAGAGGAGCAATAGGTCCATGGACTCCTCCCTGACGGCAGCAGTGTCCCTCCTCCAACAGTCCATCACCCCTCCTACCTCTGCCCCATCCACACTTCCTGGCACCCTACCTGTCCCAAGCACATGCACACCTGCACAATCACCCAAACACACAGACACGAGCAGCACAGAAACACACAAAACAAGGGCAAAACGTGCACACAAGCATCCTCAGGGGACTGATACCACACCCACAGGGGATGGGGAACAGACACACACACAGGCATCCACAGTCACTCCGCAGTCTTCAAAATCCTCTCCCTCCAAGACCCCTTCCCTTGCCTCACCTGCAACCCCACCTACAAAGCAGCTCTTCCTCTGTGACCTCGGCCTCTTCCCCTCCGATCCCGCTGATCCAGCATACAGGGGGAAGAGGAAGTCCACCCACACAGAGGGGAGTGCCCCTCACCCCCGGACACCCTCCTCCAGGCGCAGACAGCCTGAGGCCCCCACCCGCAAGTCCCCCCGGTCCTGGAAGAGCAAGACCCCGCCACCGCCCTGCAGGTCAACCACACAGTCTTCTTCCTCCATCCCTCAGTCACCCACAACACAGGTTCCCCCACCACACCCTGTCCCAGGTTCCCCCACCCACAGATAAACCATCCCCAAAATGATGCAGCCTTCTCCACCTACCACTTGCTCTTCCAGCCCCACACCCCCCGCTGCACATGTTTGTGCCACTGGTGTGGAGACCATGTCCTCCCCCTCTGTCCTGCCCACCTTACCTGAACCCCATTCTACTCCCCCGGAGATGGGCACTGCAGTGGAGTCCACTACCACCCCGTCTGACTTGGGCACTGCAGTGGGGAACCTGTCCACTCCATCTGGCCAGCCCACTGGAGTTGTGCCGGCACCCACACCATCTGACTCATGCCCCCCAGTTGTGCTGGCACACACCATGTCAGACACCTCCACTGCAGTTGTCAGTGACTCTCCACCACCAGCCACCCCTTCCCTGCCTCCTTCTGGTGAGCCCTGATCCTGTCCCTGCGGTGCCTGGCCTGACCCCCCGTATGCCCCTCCGAGGGAAGTGTCCCTGGTTATTAGCAGTGCAGGAAAGCAAAGGGTGACATCTGCCACTGTCACCCTGTTTGGACTTCAGTCATGGACTGGCCAATGGCCTTTGGGTTTTGTCTGGACTTTCTTTTTTAATATGACATATGCTGAATAAAGCTCCTTTCAGTTCTCCAGTGGTTTTGCTTCAGATGTACATGATGTTGAGGATGCTAAACATGCCCTTGCTGCAGTGATGGTGATTTTTGCTATCAGGTAAATGAAGTGTTACTGTGCAGGACCCCATGTGGTCCAGGGTGAATGTGTCCTATCCTGGGGTGTAGCCATGTCATCCTTTGCAGCAATATGAGGGAGTCATGATTTTCATATTTGCCAATGGGATTCCCTACATGTTTTTGCAATATCACATCTGTGGCTTACACCCCTGCACATCAGATGTGCTTGCCATTGTTCAATTTGTCTATTTCCCTGACCGTGTGACCATCTCCACTGAACATGCAAGTTTGGGCATCAATGGGGAAGGACTCATCTGTGGTATCAGTGCAACTTGCTATACATGTGTATTTGATCGGTGCAGATGATTTTGGTGACACTGCCATGACCAGGCTGATGTGACGAGAGCCTTCATTTTGTGCTAATTGTTGACTGAGTGACCAAGTGTTCTGCTGACATGATTGAGCCCTGCAGAGACAACGTATGGCACAGCTTTCCTTACACAGGAGTGGAGTCCCCTCATGGCAGTGTGTAATTCCGTGACATTGCCTGAGCCCAAGGTGTGTGTTGTGTGAGCATGTCTGTTTGTGTTCACTTCCATTTTGCTATGCAGGCTGGGGTCCCTAGTGATGTTCCTGTTTGTGATGCTTGCTGAGTTGAGCAATGTTCCCCCCAAATCTTCGCCCTGGGTTCTCTGTGATGTGGGTGCATGGCACATTACTGGTGATCAGGGTGTCATCCATAGGTGTGTTTGCTGTCAGGGCTGAGTTTGTGGGCAAACGCAGATGAGACACAGTCAGGATTCCCCTTGGCACTTGTTAGTTACACAAGTCATGTAATTTACATTTTGTGTTAGCTTTCAGTGATTGTGACACGTTGTGTGTGTGACTGCTGCCACTCCTCTGGGTCAGAGCTGCAATGTTGGAAGTTGTCTATGTGTGTTCTTGGTGGGTGACCTTGGCTTCTTCATTGGTGTGTGACTGTGGCCGGGATCCCATTGGTTGGTGTGGATTTGACGTCATGCCCATGTACAGCGTACTGTGCAGTGTGTCAGATATTCACAAGTCTTGTTGACTGGCCATGTGTGATGGGTATCTCCACCTTAGTTCCCCACACCACCCCTGGGATTGTCATGGGTGCATGTGCAATGTCACCAATCCATGTGAGCTTCACTGCTGCACATTGGTGGAGGTCAAGGTGTGTGGTGTTGAGTGTGTGCAAATGAGAGTTGTTGCACGGCTAGACCCCTACCTCCATGTTGGCCTTGGCTGACAGGCCGTGCTGATTGATTTGTGCTTGTGTAGGTGTGATGGTAGTTAGTTGCTCAGGACACATGACTGTGGTTCACAGTGTGTACGACATCTACCTTTGTCATTACAGTGGGATTGTCATGCAGGCCAGTGTCACCACAATGTGGGGTCCCTGGGGGTAGTGCTGTGGTGGGTCTGTCTCTTGCTGTGTTAGTTGCTGTTCCTACAAGCTTGTGTGACATTTGTAATTTGGGCTCCCTCTCATCTAACAATGCCTGATTGGCCACATAGGGGAATCCGATCCATGAGTTACTTTTGTGTGGCACTGTATTGACATCTGTGTAATAGGGATTCAGGCCTCCTCATGTGTTGTGTGGTTGCCTGGGGACACTGGCACACCCCCATCACCTGTTGTGTTTGATATGCAGTGTGAGTCTGCCTGTTTGTGTTTGTGCATTTGCACCACTGCATTGGCATTTCTTTAGTGTGCCATTGGCTGTATGTTGTTTGGTGGGTTTCCCCTGCTGTCCCTGGGACTCCTAGGTCATCAGTCAGCACAATGATCATGGTTTGTATGTCCTATTGCTGCCATGGAATGGTATTTGTTCACCTGACATCTACAGTCTCCACAGGATATCTACATTTGTGTGTCCATTGGTGCTGATGTGTGGGTCTGCATTATGATGGTCACTTCTGTCATTGTGTTATTCGTGAATGTTGACAATGTGAGCCCCCATGGGTGATGTTTGTCTGCACATGGCCAAAGCGATGTTTCATTGGCACTGCACTGTTTGCCTCACCCAATCTATGTTGCTATGGGACACAAGCACTACTATGCCACTGATGTGTTTGTTGTTGTGTGACCAGGAATCATCCATGCAGTTTGGCATTTGCAGCTTTTCACATGACAACACTTACATTTTGGTCACTGTGGTGATGGGGCTTTAGACCCCATTGCCACAATGTTCAAAATGTGCTTCAGCTATGGACCCCACACTTACATTTTGGTCACTGTGGTGATGGGGCGTTAGACCCCATTGCCACAATGTTCAAAATGTGCTTCAGCTATGGACCCCACACTTACCTTTTGGTCACTGTGATGATGGGGTGTTAGACCCCATTGCCACAATGTTCAAAATGTGCTTCAGCTATGGACCCCACACTTACCTTTTGGTCACTGTGATGATGGGGTGTTAGACCCCATTGCCACACTGTTCAAAATGTGCTTCAGCTATGGACCCCACACTTACATTTTGGTCAATGTGGTGATGGGGTGTTAGACCCCATTGCCACAATGTTCAAAATGTGCTTCAGCTATGGACCCCACACTTACCTTTTGGTCACTGTGATGATGGGGTGTTAGACCCCATTGCCACAATGTTCAAAATGTGCTTCAGCTATGGACCCCACACTTACCTTTTGGTCACTGTGATGATGGGGTGTTAGACCCCATTGCCACACTGTTCAAAATGTGCTTCAGCTATGGACCCCACACTTACATTTTGGTCACTGTGGTGATGGGGTGTTAGACCCCATTGCCACAATGTTCAAAATGTGCTTCAGCTATGGACCCCACACTTACCTTTTGGTCACTGTGATGATGGGGTGTTAGACCCCATTGCCACACTGTTCAAAATGTGCTTCAGCTATGGACCCCACACTTACCTTTTGGTCACTGTGGTGATGGGGCTTTAGACCCCATTGCCACAGTGGTCATGGTCTGCTTGCATTGTGGAGGCCACACACATTTATGTGTGACACATTTGATTGGGGTTGAAAAGAAAAAGGTATGCAGTTCCTGTTGTGGGAAGGATAAGGAGGCAGGACAGGAGACTGGCAAGGTCCCTGACTACAAATTGGTAGTGTTAATGGGAAAGGGGGGGGACTGGGAAGTCCTTCCTTTCGGAATGAGGGCCCTCACACACCCAGCCTGCTGGGTGTCATGCTTCATCATCGGGCATGCTCCTCGTCGGGTCGGCGCTGCAATACCCGACGGACACCCTATGCAGGGGCTCTTTGGCGGAGATCTTTTATTCCTTGCCGTATGGTGCAGTGGGTGTAAGGAGCCTTGGAAGTGTAGGAATGCAAGTGTGTGAATTAAAACAGGGAAATGGAAGAGTCAGGTAAATTAGACTTTAATGATCCTGCCTTCCCCCTGATTAAAAATGGAGTTGGCGACTCACTGCAAAGATACTGCAGGGTGTTGTGCTCAATCTCGTGTGGTCGACATGTTTCTTGCCTGTTTAGTCAGGTGGATCTAGCGGCAATTCCTCAGGACCTAGTGAAAATAGTAACTCTACACTAAAATATGGTGAGACTGTGAAGTTCTAGCCTATTAATAACAAAAGTGGCACCAAGAGGTAAAGTACCTGTTGATGCAGCAGCCAATCTAAAACTATCTTACGATTGATCCCATCAAATCGCGGCAAGTGTTGGACACGGTAAGGTATTTGTGTCCAAATAACTGCGCCCAGGTGACGAGTGACCTACCCTGCACTGCCGGATTGGTGCCACTTTTGTTATTAATAGGCTAGAACATCACAGTCTCACCATATTTTAGTGTAGCGTTACTATTTTCACTAGGTCCTGAGGAATTGCCGCTAGATCCACCTGACTAAACAGGCAAGAAACATGTCGACCACACAGATTGAGCACAACACCCTGCAGTATCTTTGCAGTGAGTCGCAACTCCATTTTTAATCAGGGAAGGCAGGATCATTAAAGTCTAATTTACCTGACTCTTCCATTTCCTGTTTTAATTCACACACTTGCATTCCTACACTTCCAGGCTCCTTACACCCACTGCACCATACGACAAGGAATAAAAGATCTCCGCCAAGAGCCCTGCATAGGGTGTCCGTCGGGTGTTGCAGCGCCACGACCCTGGAGAGCATGCCCGATGATGAGCATGACACCCAGCAGGCTGGGTGTGTGAGGGCCCTCATTCGAAAGGAAGGACTTCCCAGTCCCCCTTCCCATTGGCACTAAAAATTTGTAGTCAGGGACCTTGCCAGTCCCTGTCTGCCTCCTTATCCTTCCCCAACAGGAACTGCATACCTTTTTCTTTTCAAGTTTAACTAGGGCACGCATGCTGGACCTCTCTAAAGCCCACAGTCCCCCTCTCTTGTTGGACATGTGATAGGGGGTCACATTGTATGTTCAATGTCATGTTCAGTGTCGTAGGCATTTGACACAGACTACACACGCTTGTCATGGTGTTGGGGGGGGATGTATTTTTCAGACATTCCTTATGTTGGAGTATGCTGGTTGTGTCATGCATTACCCGTCCTATAAGTAGGGGTTGTGTGGGTGGTAGGCATCCAGGCACCCATGAGTAGGGGTGTTGGTAGTGGTAGGCATCCATCCCCCTATGAGTTGGGATGGTAGTAGTGACAGGCATCCAGGCCCCCATGAGTAGGGGTGGTGTTAGTGGTAGGCATCCATCCCCCTATGAGTGGGGATGGTAGTAGTGACAGGCATCCAGGCCCCCATGAGTAGGGGTGGTGGTAGTGGTAGGCATCCATCCCCATATGAGTGGGGATGGTAGTAGTGGCAGGCATCCATCCCCCTATGAGTGGGAAGGGTAGTAGTGACAGGCATCCAGGCCCCCTGAGTAGGGGTGGTGGTAGTGGTAGGCATCCATCCCCCTATGAGTGGGGATGGTAGTAGTGACAGGCATCCAGGCCCCCATGAGTAGGGGTGGTGGTAGTGGTAGGCATCCATCCCCTATGAGTGGGGATGGTAGTAGTGGCAGGCATCCATCCCCCTATGAGTGGGGATGGTATTAGTGGTAGGCATCCATCCCCCTATGAGTGGGGAGGGTAGTAGTGACAGGCATCCAGGCCCCCATGAGTAGGGGTGGTGGTAGTGGTAGGCATCCATCCCCCTATGAGTGGGGATGGTATTAGTGGTAGGCATCCATCCCCCTATGAGTGGGGAGGGTAGTAGTGACAGGCATCCAGGCCCCCTGAGTAGGAGTGGTGGTAGTGGTAGGCATCCATCCCCCTATGAGTGGGGATGGTAGTAGTGACAGGCATCCAGGCCCCCATGAGTAGGGGTGGTGGTAGTGGTAGGCATCCATCCCCATATGAGTGGGGATGGTAGTAGTGGCAGGCATCCATCCCCCTATGAGTGGGGAGGGTAGTAGTGACAGGCATCCAGGCCCCCCTGAGTAGGGGTGGTGGATAGGGGGATGGTAGTAGTGACAGGCATCCAGGCCCCCATGAGTAGGGGTGGTGGTAGTGGTAGGCATCCATCCCCCTATGAGTGGGGATGGTAGTAGTGGCAGGCATCCATCCCCCTATGAGTGGGGATGGTATTAGTGGTAGGCATCCATCCCCCTATGAGTGGGGAGGGTAGTAGTGACAGGCATCCATGCCCCCATGAGTAGGGGTGGTGGTAGTGGTAGGCATCCATCCCCATATGAGTGGGGATGGTAGTAGTGGCAGGCATCCATCCCCCTATAAGTGGGGAGGGTAGTAGTGACAGGCATCCAGGCCCCCCTGAGTAGGGTTGGTGGTAGTGGTAGGCATCCATCCCCCTATGAGTGGGGATGGTAGTAGTGGCAGGCATCCATCCCCTATGAGTGGGGATGGTATTAGTGGTAGGCATCCATCCCCCTATGAGTGGGGAGGGTAGTAGTGATAGGCATCCAGGCCCCGATGAGTAGGGGTGGTGGTAGTGGTAGGCATCCATCCCCCTATGAGTGGGGATGGTATTAGTGGCAGGCATCCATCCCCCTATGAGTGGGGAGGGTAGTAGTGACAGGCATCCAGGCCCCCTGAGTAGGGGTGGTGGTAGTGGTAGGCATCCATCCCCCTATGAGTGGGGATGGTAGTAGTGGCAGGCATCCATCCCCCTATGGGTGGGGAGGGTAGTAGTGACAGGCATCCAGGCCCCCTGAGTAGGGGTGGTGATAGTGGTAGGCATCCATCCCCTATGGGTGTGTATGGCATTGGTGATAGCCATCCCGCCCCTATGGTTCTGCTGTTGCTAGTGTACGTCATTTGTGCATCCCTATGTGTGTGTGACATATTTCGGGTACGTGTCGTTTGTTTGTGTTGTGGGTGTTTGACTTACCGTCTGCGCCGTACGCATCCGTACCGGTCCCGGTAATAGATGTAGAGTATTGGTAGGACCTGCGCGATGGGATTCATGGTTGGGTCGTCTCGTTCGGGTTTCTCGTGGCTTCGACTCATACTCGTCGCTGGCTTGTCCGTCTCGTCGCCGTGGATCGTCTTGTGGTGCGAATCGGAGCTTATGTACAGCTCTCCCGGATGCTCAAACGTGCCGGACGTAGCGACGGGTTCAACGCGTACGGAAGGCGCATCGTACTAGTCCGGCCGGAAGGTGCTGTGTATTTGCTTCCGTGCGACTCGAATCGGCGTTTACGGATCCGGCTCGGGCGGGGAACAGGAGCTGAAATGGGTAAGTACGGCTCGCTCGGAATCTGGGCTGTTGTGCGCATCGTACTTGTTCGTTCGGACGAGTGTTCGAATCGGTCGGGAAACACGCGTTCGGCTTGTATTTTTTCCGGACGAATACTGTTAGGTGCGCTTCCGGCTGAGATCGGAATCGACCCCATAGTCTTTGGTCTGCTTTGTTAACCCTGGCCACCAGTAGCGCTGTTTCAATAAAGAAATAGTCGCTGTAACGCCTATATGCGCAGAACCCAAACCCTTGTGTGCTGCTAGAATTAAGCCTTGCCTATGATCCATATTTTGTATTACTCTATCCCCCACTCCAGGAATCTGAGCATATGGAATATTTTGTGCATCTAACTTGTAGGAGTACTTGAGTGGAAATTTTTTAGGTACTGCTGTGCTGCCTTTGCGTGAAGCATTGACAGCTACCATAATCTCGCCGTCTATTCTCGTTTTTGAACGAGTGATTGCAGCTACAGAAGCTGTGCAAACAGCCCCCTTTGCGGCTACATCTGCCAATGAATTCCCTTCAACGCGAACGCCATCACGCTGGTGACTCAGTGTATGTATCACATGAGCCCTTGGTAGTTCGTTTCTCAACTCCACTACCTGTTCCCATAGCATTTTATGCTTAATTGTGCCACCTTTTGCGTCTTTAAACCTGTTTTGTTCCCAATGATGTAAATATTCATTATACAATTGTACACAGTAAAAGGAATCACACACAATCAGTGTGGGGAATTCGTGTTCCGTATTTACAAGTGCCAGTATCAGTGCTTTTAACTCTGCCAAATGAGCCGTGCAGTCTCCTAGAGATTGCGTTTTAGTGCAACTCAGATGGAACTTTCCATCGTGCATGCGACCTTTAACAATCGCACACGCTGTGCTGTAAGCTTGCTTACTCCCTATGGCCGGTTGAGCAGATCCGTCAGTGTAAATAATGTATTCATACTGATCTAGAGGCAAAATCTCATTTGGAAGAGGATATTCTTGTTCGTATTGCAGAAATGGTTGTGTGTTGTTAAATTTGGATCAAATCTGTATTCAACATCCGTTGCAGTAAGAGAATTAGCCCATTTTATCCATCTGGGATATAAGGCTTTCGCATTTGGAATGCTAGCCTTTGTAACAGCTTCTAAGGCTGGTACTGGGGTCACGACAATTATGCGTTTACCCTGAGCCAGAGCTCTTTCTCTTGCTACAGCGGTCTGCACTGCTGTCAGGATGTTTTCTGTTGAAGTGAAACGCATCTCTGCGTTTGTGTACAGGTGTGATTTGTATGCGATTGGTACAGTTTCGCCTTCATTGAAAGTCAAATAAGTGTACCCGCATTGACCCGCTATTACTCAGATCATTAAGTTGCGTTCGTTTACACGTGTCTGTAAATGTCTAGAAGCTATCATGTCTTCCTGTAGGGAACGCAGGATATTTGTATGTTCCTGTGTCCATTGTCTGACTGAAAAATCAGGTTTTATTAAGTCGTAGAAAGGTTTTACTCTTTCTGCGTAATCCAAAATGTATGTTCGACCAAAATTTAGGAATCCCAGAATTGATTGTAAATTCTTTAAAGATTTTGGAGGTTGGAGCAGCGCATACTTTTCTAAAAAGTTAGCTGCTATCCACAGCTCGTATCCTAAAAATAGGACACTGAGGTGGGCAATTTTTGATTTCTTGAAATTAAATTTATAGCCCTCAGAGGCGAATCCCATAATAATGGTGCTCACCCTGGTCAAGTGCCTCGGTAAGTCATCGTCCATCAGATAAATATCATCCAAATAGGACAATGCTTCTTCATCCAAATTTTGGAGTAACTCTGTTACTCTTCCTGAAAATACACCGGGCTGTTTTTATACCCTTGGGCTAGTCGACAAAATTGTCGCTGGGACCCTAACGCACTGAATGCAGTCAGATACCTGCTTTCAGGCGCTATATTTTGGCAGAAAAATCCATTTGAGATATCTAGTGTTGTTTTGTATTTTTTGCGCACAATGTTATTCATTAATGCGGCACTATGTGCATTTTGAACTGCAAATGTCTTTGTGCAAGTGTTTAAATGTCTGTAATCCAAAACTAAACGATATGTGTTGTCAGGTTTCATTACGGGAAACAAAGGATTGTTCATAGGTGAAGTGCAATTTTCTATCATCCCCTGGTATTCTAGTTGATCTAGGATCTCCCTGACTGTTTTTTTAGCTTCCTGCTTTATAGGGTATTGCCTTTGAGCATTTGGGGAAACTTTTAACGGGAACACGTGGTGGGTTGAATCCTCATCCCAACCAACATGATTTTTATACAATGCTGGAGCTAGGGCAACCGCCCACTCCTGCGCATATGCATGTTTTAGGTGAATGGGAACGAGGTCGGAAAATGCTGGAAAAATTACAGTTTCTCCCCTAGGGCACTCCATGACGAATGCTGGCGGCCAGTCTTGTTCTGCTAATAGAATGTCATAACCAGATGACAGATTTTTCCAAAAGAGACCTTTAACTTTTCTGGGCTTGTCCCCCTCCATCCGGAGTGTTATCTCATGTACCTTATGTGGGACACTTACCCGAGTATCAGGTGTTTCCACCGTGATATACTCACTCAACTCCGCTGTCACCAGAAATTCCTTCAGGTTCTGGCGAGCTATCGTTACTTCTGCCGCACTGACTAGCATCGTCAGAGCCCATTCCCCGTTCAGAAGCTGTGTCCTCAGAATTCTGGGCATGTCTGATCTTGAGACCTGCTACCTTCTTCTTTTTGAACTGTGGTTTTGATTTTTGTTTATCTTCTTTTTTAGGTGCGTAGTCCGCAGAGCGTTGCGTGTCTCTGGACTTTGTACGCTCCTCTGACCGTCCTTCCCTCTCGGAGTTTTTTGATGAACCCTGAAAGGAACGAGAGGAACGAGTATCAGTATCCTGATACCTGTCAGGTTTTTTAATATTATCCATATTCCTGAGGTTATACCTCCTTTCAGAGGGCTCCTGTTGAGGAGACCTACCTCTGAATTGAGATCTGCTGTCTTTAGACTTTTGTTGTTTTTTATTTTCCCACTTCTTTTTAGAAGAAGTAGGTGTCTGCTTTGTAGTGTCCTTTTCAGGACTGCCCACCAGTTGTGGTTTTAATGCTTTCCCACCTAGACTGTCTCTGCCTAATTCTGCATATGCAGTTTCAATTATTTTGGGTAGTTCGTGTTGATGATCCTCTGGACTGAACTCCCTTAGGCGTTGGCGGATCGCCACTGAAGCTGCCTCCCCTTTAATATTAGCTAATATTATGGCTGATACCTGGTCAAAGTTATTTAGTAACTTCATCCCTAAGTTAAGGGCAGGCTCTGCTCCCTACTCATTTTGTATCTGTCTCAATACGTCAGGTACTACTGCTAATGACGGGATACCATGTGTTCTGGTATATATGGCAGTGAAGACTGAACCCCAAGAGGTGCAGTCCTCTACTTGTGGTGTGATCCCCATGGGCAAGCAGATTGTTAGAATTCTGTGTTTATCACAGGTGGTAGTATTCGGGAATACCGCCTCAAGCTGAGTTATTTTCTGAGCTATCCAGAATGGTATTTGTTCGCGTTTTGCTGGCATTTTGCCCATTACCGCGTGTAATGTTTGAGGAGTAATTTTATTTCCTGTACCCTGAGTCGGAGTACTGTTTGCTGCACCTGCTGGTGCAGGTTGGATTGTTAAAGTCCTCATGACAAATTGTGTCAGGTTTCTGTAGATTTTAATTAAATCTGTGTGTTGTACTAGTAAGTCTGGCTGTGGCATTGGGTTAATGTGTTAATGTCAGGATGCAGTGTGTAAGCCGCTAGTATTGGCCATGTGGCCCGTCTCCTCCGAGCGGGCCTAATCTTACTCTTTGTCGTACGTGGGGTAGGACGCCATTAAACCAGTAATGATGTTCTTGGTAAGTGAGTGGAGTCTCTATGTCCTCAAACGGACAATATTCCCGTGGTGCATCTCCTTCTATATAGTAGTGAAATGTATTTGTTGTTGCATTTGCTGCTGGGAGTGTAACCCATGAATAGAATACCTCTGTTTTTTTTGATTCGTGTGCCTCAATCACGAAAACAACAAGGCCACCCTTGGCTTGTACACCATTTTCTAATAGTCTTAGGGTGACTGTCCTTCTGAATTTTGGTGCAATCTGTATTGCATCCTTAGGATCTTCTACTCCCAGGTCAACTCTCTCATCCCCTGAACCAGGCATGTTTAGAGGAAGAAGTCTTTAAAGGGAACGAAGATGAGGTGTTATGCACAATTTAGGAACTAAATGTCCTTCAAGCTTGATTAACCAACAGCCAATAAATAGTATTTTCATACTACTCAGCTGCGGCGGATTTTGTGCCCACCCACACCAGACGTCTCTTGGGTTTTGTGAGTAGGTTCTCTGAGAATAGCACGACTGAACTACTCAGATTCTACTGTTAAATAAGTACCAAACCAACGTTGGGGCGCCATGTCGTGTAGTTCCTATAGTACCCATGCAGGACCTGCGCGTTTGGATAACATAAACCGTGGGCTTGGTGGCAGACTGGCTCTGTGCACCCCCACCGCGTATGTTAGCCTGATTTGCATTAGCTAGCTCACAGTGCCACTAGAATCTCCTCTTATCGGGGAGAGATTAGTTTCTGGCAACCTTAGACCATGACAACCCAAAATTCCTCAGAATCGTGGAAACAATATACTACTTTTCGCTCAGTCACTCGTGCTTACTTATTCGGTTTGTCTCAGAAAGTTACACAGAATAAACAGTCTGGGCGTTTCAATAAGTATTTATTGAACAGTTGTTATTCTAGTGTAAAATATATGTGCTGCGGCAACCAGCAGACAATAGCAGAGATATATAATCAGCAGTACGATAAAAGCAAAGGGATAGAACAGCTCTACCATATTGCAATAATCATGAATACATACATGAATATAAAAAGCATTATGAAAAGTGCGCGTACTCCTACGATGCCTAACTAGATGTACCTGGGTGTAACTAGCATATGTGTAGGTCTAAAAGCCTAAGAGCCAAGAATCCTTCTAGGATTTAGTCGAACCCCCATGCCTGAATAGAGAGAGTGTGGGACCCCATCCTGGTCTCGAGTTGGACACCCCGCAAGGGCTGTGTCAGACCGCTGTCAGCTGGAGAGACTGCATGCAGGAGCCTCGGCGTCTCTGGTCAGTGTGTCAGCATGGAAGTCTCGGTTCCCTCTGTCTTGCCGGGGTAAGATGTGGTGTATTTATACCCTGAAGACTCTGGTTGCTTCGTATGGTTTGTATTGGCCCTTGTTAGACTTGAGGAAGACGTCAGGGGTGAACTTTGTACATACATATTATGCAGGTGGTGTATTCCTAGAGAGCCATGCATAATTGATGAGTACAGTGTGGGCCTGTGTTTGGGAAAAACCCTGCTGTATTCAAAACCACAGAATAGATAACGTTCAGCCCTCAGAGCACGTTGTGTACTAGCGAGGACCAATGTAGGTGAAAGATCATGCCTATATAAGGAATCATGACTATAATGGGACATGTACAGTTATGACCGTAATAGGGCATTTGCGGCTTTAACCATAATAGGGCAAGTACGAATATGACCGTATTAGGGCAAATATGAATACGTCCATTTTAGGGCATGTATGAACGGGTCTACATTAGGGCCTCTATACGGGACATAACAGGCCTAAATAGGTAAATGACCTTTCACCTAAAGTTGTCCGACCTTGCTCTGCATAACGGTTCTAGCACTGATCTTTTACCCAGATATGTGCTGAATAAATGTTGATCGGTTTCCTTGAAACTAGCCTCATCTATTATGCATGAGGATTCTTAGAAAAGTCCCTTGCACATGACATACATAACAGGATTAACATACTCTGTATAAAAGTCATGGTCATCTTCATCCTAGGGCCAAAGAACTACTTTGCATAATTGCAAGTATTGATTTAGGCTCATTTGCAAAATCGTACTCAAAATATATTGATTGTGTTTGGAACCCGAGGATATCTTTATGGTATAAAAGAACCATACCTACACTAGATAGACAGAGGAGAAGCTTCCACGCTGACACAAGACACTGAGGTCCCAGCCTGCAGAAGCTTCAGCATGCAGTGGTCTGACATCCCTTGCGGCGTGTCCAACTCAAGACCAAGACGGGGCCTTTGTTCTCTCCCATCAGGTAATGGGGTTGGCTCTTTTCTACGGGATTCTTGGCTTTACACCCACATACATGCTAGGTACACTTAGGTACACTTAGGTAGGCTTGCATCGTAGGAGTACGCTTGATTACTGTCATTTATATATGCCTGCATATACTCACTGTTTTAGCACCATGGTTGAATTCTACCTTTTATTTACTCTGTTGGTGCTTATAATCTTATACATTTGCTTCTGTCTAATGATTGTCGCAGCAAACATGTTTTTATACTAGAATGATGCAGGTTCAATAAATGCTTTTTGAAAACATCCCCATTGTTTATTCTGTGTATCTCTCTGAGACTTAGGGGCCTATTAGGATGGCGGGCAGACCTGAGTCCGCCCGCCATCCTCGCGGTGTTGGGACCGGCCGCCAGATGTGCGGCGGTCCCTCACCGCTAACAAGGATGCGGCCGCAACCCTGGCGGTCGCATTCCGCATTCATGACATTGCGGCGGGTGCTGCTTACAGCAGCACCCGCCGCAATGCCAAAGTGCCATGGTGTGCATTTGCATGCACAATGTGGCAGGCCCCGCACGGGGCCTGCCACCTTGTGCATGCAAATGGTACCCCCAAGTGCAGCCCCCCACCCCCCCACTCCCCCGGGGGCCCACAATGGGCCCCCAAAGCACATCCCCGCAAGCCTTTCCATGGCGGCATCGCCGCCATGGAAAGGTCAGTTTACCCACACATCCTAATATGGATGGTGGTGCCTGGTAGGCACCGCCACCATATTATGGCCCAGCTCTGCCCGGCCGGCAATCGGAACGATTGCCGACCGGCGGAAAAGCGGCGGACGCACTTTGCGTCCGCCGCGCTACCCCCGCCATTATAATGTGGCGGGGGTAAATCGGGTGGCGATGGCGGGCGGATCGCCAGCGCCTGGCCGGCGATGGCGATCCGCCCACCATCCTAATCACCCCCTAAGTGAGCACGATTGACTGAGCGAAAAGTACTGCACTGTTCCCACTATCCCTGAAGGATCAAGGGTTGTCATGTTCGATAGTTGCCAGAAACTATTTGCTCCTTGGTAAGGTTAGGGGGCTTATGGTGGCACTGTGAGCTAGCTGGTCTAAAGGATAACATATCCTTTGGGGGTGTCCGGAATCAGTCTAGACACCAATCCCTTAGTTTATGTTATCTAAACGTGCAGGTCCTATGTATTTTTAGGAACTACATGACATGGTGCCCAGCGTTGGCTTGGTTCTTATTTAGCTGTCAAATCTGAGTAGTTCAGTCGTGCTGTCTCAGAGACCCCTACTCACATTTAACCAGAGACATCTGGAGTGGGAAGGGAAAATCCGCCACAGCTGAGTAGGTATATCCTATGTATTGGCTGTAGGTTTGTTCAAGCTTGAAGGATTAGAGTTCCCCACAATGCGCAAAATCTTATCTATTTTCCTTACCAATTCCTTCCACAATGTCTGTCCAAGACGACGCTGCGAATGCAGGGGAGGACGAGCTTAAAAGTGCTCTTAATATTATAGAAAATTTCAGACATGCTGTTACTTTGAATTAGTGGAATACGGCCTCCCAGCAATGAGTGGTAGTGTTACCTTTATGATTGAGGCACACGAGGCATTCAGGACAGAGGTATTCTATTATTGGGTCAAATTCCCACCTGCAGATGCATGCTCAAAGTTGTTTCACACTTACATTGAAGATGAGATACCGGAAGAATACTCTCCATACGTGGACGTAAAAGTCCCGTTAACTTACCAAGAACATATTCATTTGTTTAAAGGCGCCCTCCCCCACACCACAGAAAATGTGAGACTCGGTCCACTCAGCAGAAAAAGGAGCGACCTGGCCTGTCCTAGCTGCACATGGATTCATGCTCTAGATTCCTGTGGGTTTGGCCTCAGCGCTCGGCTGACGCCCAAACTGTTATAAAGGATTTGCGTGTTTTCATAGGGACATACGCAATTGGCATTACATTCTGACCGTGGCCCTGCGTTTATCTCACGAGCTTACAAACAAGCCATGGGAAGTTTGGTTATAGCATTGCGGTACTCCTCTCTGTTTCATCCCAAGGGAAATTCGATAGTGAAGAGGAAGAACCAGGACTTAAAGCAATGCTAAACAACTAGGCTATTAGGCTCAGGTGGCAGTTGGGTCAATCACCTATATGGGGTCCAGAGGGCACTAAACAACATGCCAAGAAGTTCCCTGGGGGGCCGTACTCCATATGAAGTCCTGTTCGGGATTAGAATGTGGGTACCTGACCTCGACTGTGGCAGCACAGTGGCAGATGAAAAACCATTTGACATCAATGATCGTTTGGCTGTTTTACAGGAACTCAATGAATTCCAGGCATTACAAAGCAATGCCCAAGTAAAACGCACAGCCACTGGAGAAGTGAAAGCTGTACTGGCAAGACCTGCCTGGGTCTCGAAGATTGGGAACCTGGTCAGAGAAAAGATAGTGGGCCAAAAAGAATTTGGGCCATCTTACAGAGCACCTGTACCTGTCCTGGCTGTCGAAGGAACAAGAACAGTACTTCTTCCGCCCCATGCCGGCAAGAAAGAAAAGAGATTTGTCTCAATTAATCTGATCAAACCACACTATGTGGCCAATACTCAATAGTAGGCCGATGTGGGCTCCTGGGTAGCCACCGATATCCTCTTGCTACCATACAGGAATTTCACATGGAAAGATTAATTACGTTTGAAGATTCTACTCCGAGAAGTGAAGGAGTTACCAACAATGGAATGCAACTTTTACCTGTTGAAATTGACCAACTTCAATCTACAAATGAAACACAGATCTCAATTCGGCCTAACACCGACATCTATGTGAATATGTCTCAAACGGAGGCATCTGCCAGTTCCCCAAAACCTGCTGAGCTACCAAAGATAGATCTTACTGCGTCTGGCTACTTCATCGATTTTGATACTTTCTCACTGGATCCAAGTGAACCCAAGTTACCGCCACCGTCTGTTTCCCACAAACAACAAATTTGTGATTTCTACCTTTGGCTGAAAAAGACTTACTTTGTTTTTCCCTGGCCACAACTCTGGATTGCTATTGGTCTACTGTTCCTAGTCCTTTGGATTGGTATAGTGACTGTCTTTTTGTTGCTCCTGAATGGACATTATCTCCCAGAACACTCTGCAGTACAACATGTGAACTTGGTCCTGAAACTGCATGCATCATCACACCGTGAACAGAGGGACCTGTCCTTAGTGAACATTACAGCAGTACCAGTTCCTGAAGGAATAGTATGGGACTGAGTTTCTTATGATGTGTATGGTCCTACTGAACTTTTGAAAATACCACACTTATTTAAAATTTCTCTTAGTGATATCATCAACTCTAGTACTCTCTCTGATGATTGGGACATACTATGCAATATTGATTTAGAACAATCTGCTGCATTTTCAAATGATGAATTGTATGATGGTACATCTCATTTTGACACCATGTTTTGCTGCCAACACTATGGTCACCATTTTTTACACAAAGCAAGTATCCCACATAATGTTTTCTCTTACCATCAATGGGAACATTGCCCAAAACCGCCGAAAGGTAGTTCAACAACATTTGCACAAAACTTTGCTTATTTTTCTGTGTTTAACGCTTCAGACCCAACCTCTTATTACTATAGGCTTGCACCTACACCTGCAAAGAAAAATATTCTCACTAACACCAAGCTGATATACTCTGCTTCCTTTGTTACCCAGCTGGCTGTACTTTTGGAAAGACACTATAGACACAAAATCTGTCTGGGGGATTAAAGATTGGCAAGTTCAGGGAACTGAGGCCTTATTTAGAGCATGCCTCATACCACATCAGATGATCTTCCTGAACGACACAGTGCAACAGACTTCCTGTCTTGGGCTAGCCAAGATCAAGGAGTTGCACACACGGGGCGTGGCTTGGCGCCGATGTAGACAGCAGCGGACCTCGGGGCTCCTCCGTGGCCTACCTCCACTGCAAGTAATCCTGGCACTCTGAAGTAGCCCCCAGTGCCGCATATTGTGGCGGAATACTTGGGGCTCCCCTGGCTGCAATTTCGGGGCGCCTGGGTGTCTGAGTGCGGAGAAAACTGCGATTTTCCCTTTGCAGTGCGCTCCGACTCGGCCGCGATCAAAATGGCGGCTGCGCTCTGAGAAAGACACTCCCGCTACTGAAGACGGCTGTTAAGCCGGGAGTAACTTTTGATCGGCGGATTGAAGTCTGGGGCCTGAACGTAGACGGGAATTCACCCGTATGACAGCCTGACGGTGTGGCCAATGTGCGTAAGCGCTGCGGAACGCCCAGCGCGAGCCCAACAGCGAAGAAGACGCCTGACTTTAAAATGGCGGCGCGGGGGTCCCGGGAGCGCTGCGGAGACGCCGATAACGGCTGGGATGCTCACCTGCGGGGGCCCATTGTAAAGTGCCCTGAGGACCTCCTTATACAAGACTGCAATCGGGGAGCTCGCAAGGACACTAGGAAATCGGAGCACGTTATGCGCCTTAACTGCTGTGGCAGCTGGAAATCAGGAGATCCGGAGGCCCGCAACCAGACGAGAGAGGAAGAGCCCAGAGTTTGGAGCTGAGGGAACGGTGATTCTCCTGGTTGGGGTGAGGAGCTGCTCGTAACTCGGACACTCTGCGCTTGGAAGCACCGGAGGGAAGTCCTGAACGGTGTGGGGCACGTGGTGTGTACCGCTCTAGAAGCACGAGAGTACCAACTAGCTTGCACGGACCCTCCAAGTGAATGAGAGACGCCGGGTCCAGACCCTGATGTTGGGAGGTGATGCAGAAGTAACGCTATGCTACTGCCTGTTTGTTGACCCTCTGCATGGCGCTGGGCCTACGCTCCTGTTGGGATCATTCCTGCACTACTGGGATCCCTGAGGCGCCCACCCAGAATCCCTGCATACTGAAATTCACCGGCCCGCGCACAGGGGACATTTCTGTCGCCCACTGGACGGAGGTACCCCCTGAGAAGGCCCACGAGGGCTGGAGATCTGACGATATTGCGCCCGTTGGTGTGTGCTCAAATAACACCTGACCGGGGAGTGTGGGACTTACGAAAACTACACCAGCAGCTTACTACTTTCGCCAACGGCTTACATGATGGGAAGGGTGTCCAGGAAAAAGGGGTATGAGGTCCTGCGGGTGGACGAACTGGAGCAACACACTGACGACGACGAGAGCGCGTCTGGAGGACGAGGGGGGAGACCACCCGGTGACCCCACCCTGGCCGACATCATGCAAGCCATCACCTCCTTGCGAGAGGCGCTGGAGGTGAAGATGGATGCTATAGGGACGGATCTCACCCTGTTGAAAGACGAGCACCGAAAACTTAAAGAGAGAGTGGTGACAAATGAGACTGCCATGAAGGACATACCGGACACGGTCGCCACCCTGCAAGATGCCCTGAAAGAAGTGGAAAACAGGATCAAAGTACTGGAGGTGCGGGCTGAGGACAGCAAAGGGCGCTCCAGAAGAAATAATCTCCATATAGTAGGAGTCCCGGAACGAGAGGAGGGGACTGATGCGGTCCAGTACCTGGAAACTTGGCTGAAAACGGAGGTGGCCCCGGAGGGTCTCTCCCCCTTCTATGCCTTGGAGCGTGCCCACAGGGTCCCGGCTAGGCCGCCTAAACCTGGAGCCCCACCCCGTCCACTGGTAGCACGATTATTACATTATCGGGATTTTATCTTACAACGAGCCCGTGAGAAGCAGAATCTGCAGATCGGCAACAGCAGGGTGATGATATTCCCAGACTACACTAGGGAGGTGCAGAGACAGAGATCTTCCTTCCTGGCTGTGAAGCGAAGGTTGCGCCAGCTTCATCTCCCTTACGCCATGCTGTTCCCAGCCCGCCTTACGGTAACTGCAGATGCGGAAACACACTTTTTTCTTACCCCGCATGAAGCTTGGGACTGGCTAGAAGGTCGACGTGGCAACGAAACACGCTCTCCACATCTGAACTCACCCCGGCGGCGGTCGGTCTCCTCTTCACCGCCACAGAAAGCCCCCTCACCTGCTGGCCGGCGACATGAACGAGATAGAGCAGTACAAGCAGTAGCAGACATTAGCCATGGAGATGCCAGTCCGACCAGCAACGTCACGGACCCCGAGAGAGACAGATCTGAGAGCTCAAGATCGAGCATTGCCCATGGGCTCTCTGACACTGAACTTCCAGATGTTACCCCACAGACGGCGGATGGAGTGTTCGGCTAATCAGACCACAGGTTATATGGGCAGAGGATGACTGGTTGACCAAGATTGGCTCTAGGCCCTAGAGACCCAGTTTGGGCATTGCGGGAGGGCCTGTTTGTACCATGGGACCTACTGAGAGATCTATGCATGGGGGAGTGGGGTCGGGGGGGTTCTGGGTCCGCTGGCAGCGGAGCACGCACCACCACTTTTATGATTTGTTGCTTGAATGACTTTGTTTGGATGGGGACCTGTTCTTGTGCGCCTGTCCTGGGGAGTGGGAGTTGGGTCATTTGTATTGTTGGGGACAATCGGTTTGGGGTCAGGCATGTCGCTATGTGAGAATTACACTGTCAGAGATTGGAGATTGTATTATGGGTACCTCCGTAGGCATCAAATGTATGACCTGGAATGTTAGGGGGATGCACACCATGAACCGACGGCACAAAATACATGCTTACCTGACACGCAGAGGGGTGCAAATTGCATTACTACAAGAAACCCACCTAACGAAGACAGAAGGAGCAGGGCTACAGCGCCGCTGGAGGGGGCAGGTGTTCTACACTACGTACTCAGCCTTTGCGAGGGGGACTCTAATATGGGTGCGGGCGGGGGTCCCCTTTCAATGTATCCGACAGATAATAGACCCTGAATGCAGATTCGTGGTGGTTCTGGGGCGCCTTGATAGCCGAGACATTACTATAGGAAGTATATATGCCCCTAACGTCGATCAGCCTGCATTCTTCGCACAGCTCTCTCAGACACTGGCACAGGTTCTGACCGGATCCGTGCTCTTGGGGGGAGATTACAATTGCATTACTGATGTCACCCTGGACCAATCCCATCCACCACTCCCCGACGCTCTTACACACAGGGTGGCAGAAGCCCCACGAGACTGGCAACGTCACTGGGGGCTGACGGACACTTGGAGAGTCCATCATCCGGGGGAAAGGGACTACTCTTATTTTTCGGCTCTACATGAGCTGCATGTTCGATTGGACTCTATTCTCTGCTCCCCGGATGTACATGTAGGGATTACATTGAGCGAGTATTTAGCCAGGATGATATCTGACCACAATCCCCTTCTGGTATCCCTGAACTGGGTGCGAGTTAAGTCCACGATCTCTAGTTGGCGTCTCCGACCAGAGATATTGGAAGACCAGGTATTTAGAACCACAATAGGCACTGATATAGAGGAGTACTTCCAGAATAATACTAATACGACCACCAGCCCCCACATCGAATGGGATGCTTTCAAGGTAGTGATGAGGGGCCGCTGTATTGGGGAAGCGGTGGGGGTATGCAGGACCCTTCTAAACGATATACAGAAAGCAGAACAGCAGCTCAGAGATGTGGAAAGGAATAGACCAGAAAAGGAGGACAGACAGGCAGAACTTCTGAGAGTCAGGGAAGAGCTAGCGGTCCAAGTAGAACGATTGAGATGCTTTGATCACAGGGCGTGCGCGGCTCGAGCCCATGCTGAAAGGGACAAATCTGGGGCGCTGCTGGCTTGGCTGGCCAATCCAGCGCGCAGAGGGACACCGATCTTAGAATTACGAGGGAGAGATGGAATAACTCATTACGGGCAGCAAGCTATTAATGCACAGTTTCTGGAATACTATACTACCTTGTATCAAAGCCAACTGGACCCACTGGTGCTGGAGAGGGAGGGATTCTTGGATATAGAACTTCCCCAAATTGAGGCAGACGACACGGAGTCCTTGGGTCGGGATATAGAACTGGGTGAGATCAGGGGGGCCATAAAACACATGGCCAGAAACAAAACCGCTGGCACGGATGGGCTTCCGATTGAGTTTTATTCTACATACGTAGATATTTTGGCTCCCCGCTTGCTAGCCCTCTATAATAGATGGAAGGAGGATGGCTGCTTGCCTGTATCGACCAGGGAAGCGATAATCATACCACTCCTCAAACCGGATAAGCCGGCGTGGGATCGCACCGCCTACCGCCCCCTCGCTATGCTCAACCTCGATTACAAGATATTAAGCTGCATCCTGGCTAGCCGTCTGATGACACATATGACAACACTTGTGCATGTAGACCAAGCGGGTTTATTCCCTCCCGAAACACGGCCATGAATATACGCCGACTGCTCCGACTGCTGAATGGTCCCACTCGCGACAGGGATGAGGCGTGCATCCTGTCGATTGACATCGAGAAGGCCTTCGACAGTCTCGAATGGTCATATCTTTTTAGGGTTCTGCGAGCTTTCGGACTGGGTGAGGGATTCGTGGCCTGGACGGCAATATTGTACAGGAACTCCACTGCCAGGTTGCGCACGGGGGGCGTGATATCAGTGGCCTGCACTGTGGGCAGAGGAACGAGACAAGGATGTCCGCTGTCTCCCCTCCTGTTTGCACTGGCAGTGGAGCCTCTGGCTATCCATGCGAGATCGGGGCGATATTACCGGGGCCTAGACTTGATGGGTCAGTCCCACTTTATTGCCTTATACGCGGACGATCTCCTAATGTTCCTCGCCAACTCTGCAGATGAGTTGCGGGGCGCTAGGGAACTACTGGCCAAATTGGGACGAGTGGCGGGCCTCAAAGTCAACTGGAATAAGAAATGCCTTTTTCCTGTTCAAAGTGGAAGAGGTGATCCACCGGACGCGCTGGATATGGTATGGGAAAGTAACTGCCTGACTTACCAAGGAATGCGTATTTACCACGCACCCTCTGACTTACTGGTAGGTAATGTTGGACGAGCACTACGAACCACCAGGAGCAACTTTGAATTTTGGGGAACCCTCCCACTGTCAGTGGCAGGAAGGGTGGCGCTGCTAAAGATGATCACCCTACCACGGCTACTTTACTATTTTTGCTCACTACCACTATGGATACCGCAAAAATTCTTTACCCAACTTAACACCATGATTACGGGATTTTTATGGGGCTCTGGGAGGCGCAGAGTGGCGCTCGCCACCATGTTGAGACCTAGGCGGGAGGGGGGATTTGCAGTCCCTGACTTCGAGGCCTATTACCATGCAGCTCAACTACAATGGTTTACAAAATGGATGGCGGGGAGACTTCGTACTGAGGAGGCCCATGGGGGCATGGATCCGGACCTAAGACAGCTTTCTCGAGTGCTTCTCCAGCTCCCCTTAAGCGAGCGGGAGGCTCCAAGAGATCTGTGGGTGATGAGGCAATGTTGGAATCAGGCCAGTAAAAGAGCCAAATTGAGACCCCCGTATGCCCCTGAGATTCCGCTGCTGGTTTGCGAGGCCTTGCCGCATGGGGGGGACTGGCAGAGATTACGGGACTGGGAAGAGGCGGGGATCTCCACTATCGGAGACCTTTATGAGGACAACACCCTCCTACCCTTTAATGATCTATTAGAAAGGTATGAACTGCCCCGACATGACTTCCTCTTACATGCCACATTGACGGCAGCCATCCATAAGCATTGGAAGAGGGGGATGGCGGAACCGCCGACCTCTCTCCCATGCCAGTATGTGGTATCAGCGGCTGGGAAGATCAAGGCGGTTACCTGCCTGTACAGGCGGATTACCCAGGAGGTCAGGCGCCCCTTAGAGAACCTGCGTGTCAAATGGGAAACAGACCTTGGGATCCGTGGGAAGTACTGGTAGAAAGAGCGTGGAAGTGCTCTAGAAACGCACAATTTCAGCTAATCCAGTTCTATGTCCTCCACAGAGCGTATCATACCCCGCACAAAATTAACGAATTTTTTGGGACCCGAACAACCTGCCCGCGGTGTAACCTAGAAAACACCAAATTCTTGCACATGTTCTGGGAGTGTCCATTATTAGAAGAGTTCTGGAGAGCAGTAACGACTAAACTGGGTGAAATAACGGATAGAGACAGCACTTTGACCCCAGGATTTTGCCTATTACACTGGTTCCCTCATACTGCCCGCAATAAAGTTACCAGCAAATTCATTGACCTGGGGTTAGTCTTAGCTAAGCGGGAAATTACCAGTCATTGGAAGGCGACCACTGCGCCTAACATCTCAAGGTGGCTGCGAGAATTCACAAAATGGGCCGACTGTGAAGGGATTTTTAGATTACAAATGGCCCAGAGAACCAGTAATGAAAAAATGTTAGACACGGCGAGAGCATGGGTGGCGTTAGTGGACTTACTCAAGTGCCCGACTGATGATACCGAACCAACCCCTGAGTGAGGAGAATTGTATATAGGGATTGAAACATAGCCCTCCCTGAGCAGATAGCTTGGGAGTTGGCGAGCATGTCCTATATAGTGGCTCCCCCCTACGTGGATACCTTTTTACTTGAAGTATGGAGCCAGATGCCCTACACGATTAAATACTACTCTCCACTAAGTGCTAGATGATGGAGCAACATGCCTGGGGGGGGAAGAGGGGTGGGTAGGGCTCGGGGGAAGGAGGGGAGGGGGAACTTTGTTATTTAGTTGATTGTTGTGATAGATATGAGTAGGGACGGATACGGACACTTGTGAAGTTGTTTCCAGGAATAGGGATATAGAGCACGATTCTCCTGAGAATCCTGATAAGATAGATGAATACAGTTGCTCTTGAGAAGCAGGACACAGTTGGCGAGAAAAACATGTATAGCAATGTATATTCATTAACATGATTGTCGATGACTACTATTAGAAGCACGTTGGAACTCTTTCACCCATTTGTATAGTTCCTACTTGATGTGATGTAACTGAATAAAATCTGTTTACAAAAAAAAAGGAGTTGCACACACCTCGGATTCCCTCGCTTACACACTTTGAGGGTTGGCAAAACTATACACTACACAGTGAGGATACATTAGATACCATATTACATAATGGTTCTTACAATTCATCAGACCCCAATTGGAAGGGATGCTTGGGTTTTGGCCTATCGACACAAATAGGTGTCAGTCAAGTTTCAAGGGTACCACCGAAGGGTTTAATATCCATAGGCCTGACCAGTGCTACGTACAATCAGAACACACGGGGTGGGGACATCATACAGTGTTGGGAAGTTATGCCTGGAGTGACTAAAGACCTCGACACTGTCCCAAGTGAAACAACACTTATCTCCTCTCAGATGACATGGATCTTAGGGTTTTTTTGTCAGGTCCCAAGAAGCCACGTCAAAAGCGCTTCTTGTATGCTACTTACAACGAGCTATGGAAAATCTCTCAACAGGAGGCTGCTGAGAGACTGCGTGAGATTGATAGGGTTAACCTAGAAAAGGCTTTGGCTGTGGTCTACAATGGTATGACCACACTATCATCCAGGATTTATTCACTGGGCAACATTGTCTTCTGAAATAGATATAATGGAACAGGATTTGTCTATTCTACAACACGGACAATCGCAATTACGATCCATTCTATTATTAAGCTGGACGCTACAATCATTACGTTCTGGCTACGTGGCCTGGCGTTATATTAACAGTACGGCTCTGTTCTCTGTATACAATCTAACAGAGAGATAGATGGTAATGGCACATAGGGATGCAAAATATACCATGTTGCACATTGAAAAATTGGACCAATTACCTTTCACCGTGGATGAGTCACCTTCCACAGAATGGTTAATCCATGGCTATATTACACTGCCAGTCACGACTTTCCAATTCCAATTCTGTCTACAGTATCACCAGGTAGGCAGATATGAAACGCTGGGAGACGGATACATACATGAGTACAGGGAGTTACCGTACAGATTTAGATGCAGGAATGGGGACTCTGAAGTTTTTCTCATCGGTTCCAACTGTGAAAGTGCTTTAAGTGGATCTCTAGTTTGCAACGACATTTCACTTCACGGAGTCTGTAATGCTTTGGTTTCTAACTTGTCCGTCCACTTGAAGGGTTTCCCGGCTGCCGTGATTCATTCGGTGTTCAAACTGCTCTCGAATGGGAGCTATTTGATGCTGAATGATCAAGGCTGTTGTGGGATGGTACCAGGCATCGCATATCTAGTCACATTAAGTTCCAGGATTACTTGTTGTATGCAAGTATTGTTTCCACCGACCCACACAGTTAGGGAGGCAACACTATGGCCTTCATTGAATGTTAATAACAAAGAAGACGTCCTCTGGGATTTGTTAAAAGACTTGTGCACACCTAATCACACTTAACCAATCCAGTTACATCCACACCACAATTATTCATAAAGGACACCGCCAACCTGGTGGCTACAGTAAATTGGCACAGATATTCATACAAGGTCAAAAGTATTTGCAATTTACTAAGATCATTTATTGCAGTTAATATTAAGAAACAAAAAAAAACATAATTAAAAACATTTATATTAAACAATAATCACACAATTAATTCCAAATTTAAAAATAATTAATCACAAAAATCACAGTTAAAATCATTAAACCCAAAAAGAAAAAAACACGAGCGATAACCCAGACAGTTATCTTTGTCTTTAGTGGCCACACCCCAGAATTATAATCATGTGCACACGCCCTGATATCTTGAAACCATCAATATCTAGGGTGCTTGTCCGTCCAGCTGGGTATATGGCAACAACAAGAGTGCGTCGACGCGTTTCGAAGGCTTTGTCTTATTCCACCTTCTTTATCAAGACAGAAATTAAAAACCTCTCGTTTCTTGTAAATATTTCGGTGGGTGATCGTTAAAACCCTCTCTAGCCACAAATATCGTGCTCCAAGGGCGTTGTCACCGATAAAATAAATGAATTTTTTTTGCACACTTATGAAGAAGGATGATGTTTGTGGTTCTCGAATGTCCCCACTACTCCCTTTGGCACTCCATTGGTCTATCCTTAAAGTTTCAATTTCTTATTCAAAAGGATGCAGACTCCTAGTTTCTGTTTTTAATTTCAATGCCAGGATATTTTACCTAGAGGGAATCTTGTGCCTTCATTAGATTCCTCCCACTTCTACACGTATTAGAGCATCATCCAATTCAACTTTATTGTTCTTTATACCTGCGGTCCCTCGATCCGTCCATGTCTGTTTGTATTCCACAAACAGACCAGGACGGATCGAGGGACCGCCGGTATAAAGAACAATAAAGTTGAATTGGATGATGCTCTAATACGTGTAGAAGTGGGAGGAATCTAATGAAGGCACAAGATTCCCTCTAGGTAAAATATATTGGCATTGAAATTAAAAACAGAAAGTAGGAGTCTGCATCCTTTTGAATAAGAAATTGAAACTTTAAGGATAGACCAATGGAGTGCCAAAGGGAATAGTGGGGACATTCGAGAACCACAAACATCATCCTTCTTCATAAGTGTGCAAAAAATTCATTTATTTTATCGGTGACAACCCCTTAGAGCACGATATTTGTGGCTAGAGAGGGTTTTAACGATCACCCACCGAAATATTTACAAGAAACGAGAGGTTTTAATTTCTGTCTTGATAAAGAAGGTGGAATAAGACAAAGCCTTCGAAACAGCGTCGACGCACTCTTGTTGTTGCCATATACCCAGCTGTACGGACAAGCACCCTAGATATTGATGGTTTCAAGATATCAGGGCGTGTGCACATGATTATAATTCTGGGGTGTGGCCACTAAAGACAAAGATAACTGTCTGGGTTATCTCTCGTGTTTTTTCTTTTGGGTTTAATGATTTTAACTGTGATTTTTGTGATTAATTATTTTTAAATTTGGAATTAATTGTGTGATTATTGTTTAATATTAATGTTTTTAATTATGTTTTTTTTGTTTCTTAATATTAACTGCAATAAATGATCTTAGTAAATTGCAAATACTTTTGACCTTGTATGAATATCTGTGCCAATTTACTGTAGCCACCAGGTTGGCGGTGTCCTTTATGAATAATTGTGGTGTGGATGTAACTGGATTGGTTAAGTGTGATTAGGTGTGCACAAGTCTTTTAACAAATCCCAGAGGACGTCTTCTTTGTTATTTACAATTTTACCCTAGTCCTTTGGGCGATTAAGGGTTCCTCTCCCTTTCTGAAATAATCTTCATTGAATGTTTCCTTTATACGGTTTGATTCTCTGAGCAGAATGAAAGCCATGCTTTTACAGAAAGATGTGGCCTTAGCCTCAGCCCGAGAGACTTTTGATCTCCAGGTTGCAAGGTCTTCATCTGAGATACAGGCATAAGTCCGTACGAACTTCCCGCTCCATTTCGGGGAAATGGTTCATCATGTCTTTAATATGTCTGATACGAGGGGGATCGTGCACCTATTTAAAAGCATAGGTTCTGGCCTATTGAGCACTTTTCAGACAATCTTCGGAGTTATACCGGCTTTCATGCACTCCGTATTGGGAAGCATTTTTGGAGGGCTTCTGCTCGTCGTACTACTTGTAGTGGGTATCCTGGTTTTAATTTTCCTGCTTCGCAATGGACGGCCCAGTTCGAGAGATGGAAAAGGCACTTCTGGTGCGACATTGCTGTGAACGCATGGTACTCCATCTGGGCACACCTCGGCTTCGGGACCTGAGCGAGCATTGGTTCCTATCATTCAGATCAGTCTGGATTGATTGCATCTTGCCTGTGCTCCGCTGCCTATTCTGCGGATACAAATGCGTGTTGGACATATGTCTAATTTTTCCATTGTTGCGCCATCGGACATAGACGTACTACTGGACCCCCTAAAGGCGCACGTCTTACAGTGTCCTCAGCATATTCCCATGTTGATGGCAGCATTCTTAGAGCCTCCACAGGATGCTTCAGCTCCTGTCGGAACAGACAACGGCTCTACAAGAGGCATACAGGTATCAAATGCTTCCTCAGCGGCTGCTGTGGGAACAGAAGACAATCATCTTTACTCCAATGACCTGATACAAGAGGTGTTACAGGGACCGTTGTCTGCGAATGCGAGCGACAGTGATGTTGCGTCTCCTACACAGGTCACATAAACATTTGGCTCTCCGTGTGATGGGAACAATTCGGCCCTCTTTCCAAAACAAGCCAATTTGAAATGCGAAACAACGCTTTTTTTTATTTTTTTCTGCTCTCACTGAGCACCGTGGCTTTCGGCATGCTCAGTCAGTCTGATCATATATTGACTCCTTTTTAGTGGACTTATAGAGCTTTTTTAAATTTTAATAGCATCATTTTTACATATACCATGTTTTTAGATGTTTTTATACACTGGTTTTATGATAATGTTTTTATCAGGCATATTTTAGCATTAGTTGACATTATAGACCTTCGGATGAGGAGTGGGTGTTATGTACCCCAATCTAGGCCTAAATAGCTAAATGACTTTTAACCTACATTTGTCCTACCTTGCTCTGCATAACGGTTCTAACAGTGACCTTTCACCCAGATATGTGCTGAATAAATGTCGATCGTTTTCCTTGAAACTAGCCTAATTTATTATGCATGAGGATTCTTAGAAAAGTCCCCTGCACATGACGTACATAACAGGATTAACATACTCTGTATAAAAGTCATGGTCATCTTCATCCTAGGGCCAAAGAACTACTTTGCATAATTGCAGGTATTGATTTAGGCTCATTTGCATAATCGTACTCACAACATATCGATTATGTTAGGAACCCGAGGCTATCTTTCTGGTATAAAAGAACCATACCTACACTAGACAGACAAAGGAGAAGCTTCCACGCTGACACAAGACACTGAGGTCTCAGCCTGCAGAAGCTCCAGCACGCAGTGGTCTGACATCCCTGGCGGGGTGTCCATCTCGAGACCAAGACGGGGTCCTTCGTTCTCTCCCATCAGGTAATGGGGTTGGCTCTTTCCTAGGGGATTCTAGGCCTTACACCCACATACATGCTAGGTACACTTAGGTACACTTAGGTAGGGTTGCATCATAGGAGTACGCTTGATTACTGTCATATATATATATGCCTGCATATATTCACTGTTTTAGCAGCATGGTAGAATTCTACCTTTTATTTATTCTGTTGGTGCTTGTAATCTTATACATTTTCCTCTGTCTAATGATTGTTGCAGCAAACATGTTTTATACTAGACTGACACAGGTTCAATAAATGCCTATTGAAAACATCCCGATTGTTTATTCTGTGTATCTCTCTGAGACTAAGTGAGCATGATTGACTGAGCGAAAAGTACTGCACTGTTTCCACGATCCCTGAAGGATCAAGGGTTGTCATGTTCGATAGTTGCTAGAAACTATTCGCTCCTTGGTAAGGTTAGGGGGCTTATGGTGGCACTGTGAGCTAGCTGGTCTAAAGGCTAACATATCCTTTGGGGGTGTCCGGAATCAGTCTAGACACCAATCCCTTAGTTTATGTTCCTACGTAATTTTAGGAACTACACGACAGAACAAAGCTTGGAGCTTTAACTGCTGAACCTGTGAAATTTCTTAAAGGATTTGCTGAAACAGAAGAAAAAATGTGATTTAAAGATGTAGAAAAATACCTTGTGCGTTTGTAGAAAACAAGTTGTGACTGTCACACATTTGACAATCATCAATACAGTGAGTTCAAGAGATCAGTCCTGCTAAGTGACCTGCCACCGATGTCATATTCTGTGCCTGTACACATTAAAAGTACGTTCTACTTGATCAGAAGATGTGTAAATATTTTGGATCATGCTTATGTAGAGAAAGATCAGTCTGAATTTGGTTGGGAAAATATTGATGGAGAGCTAAAACCTACAAAACTTCTAAAGCCTCCACCCACAGAACTTACACGTACATTTACTTGCAAATCCTGTGCTACAAAAAGATGTCCCTGTCGATATATTCTCTTCCCAAATATTCCATATTCTGCAAATGTACCACAAGCGATTGTCGAAACAAATAAATAGAGTGAACTATGAAACTGTGTCTAAAACAGGAATGATAAACATTCTTTTTTTTAAATATTCAGATCATTATTGGTGTATACATAAAAGGATAAAAAAACATTATTATTTGTTTCATTGCTATAAATATTTCTTCTTCCTATATTGGAAAGTGTTGCTCTGAGGAGTTATTTTCTGTCTCTATAAGACTACTTGGCCCCCCAAAACCAATGTTTTGACCCCAAAATGAAGTATATAGGCCTCATGGTTTCTGAAATATTACATAATCACTGCAACACATCCGCCATTTTTAAAAATGTCCAGAAAAATTTGGCCCGGATTAGCAATGTCTACTCAATCTAAATTACATCTCTAATGATAAAAAAACACAAATCAAAAATGAAAATCTCTGTACAACAATTTTTTTATGGAGGTATTCTAAGGGGCCAGGGCTATATTTCAGGATGGCTTGACCTTTGTCCCAAAAACCGGGACTTGTATTTCAAATTAAGGAAAGCGTCTGGACATTGGGACAGCCCTTTGTGGAAATCCGGGACGTCTGATCACACTGTACCACTGTACTGTCTTACATTTGCTTTAGTCACACCACTTTACTGTGTTCCCCATGCGAGCTTAACTTCAAGCTAATAAAACGTGAATTAATGAAACACAGATCTGTCAACCTATGACGTTCCCCACGAGCAAGTCTGAAATAAATTAGCTGCAAAATTGGAAAACGTTGCAATAAATTAGCGGCTAGATTGAAACTATCCCCCTGAAACACATTTTAATATTTGGCGTTGTAGTTGTGACACACCTACATGCATTCATTGAATATGAAAGTGATTCCGTCTGAACCACTGGCGAGTTTGCCAGGTAAATAGTGAATCTTGTGCATAGTGGGACTGGGGGAGGGGTAATTTGCGGAGAGGGGGGGGGGTGTTTAGGCCCACAAAAATAATACAATTTATCGCATTCAATGTGACAACACAAGAATTGAGTTCACAGTTAAGAATGCTAAGGGGAGCTCGCCTGCTCTGTATCTGAATACATTTACTTTGCGTGCCTGACACGCCATAGAGACCTCTGCTAATTTTCCATGAAACATAATTCTGGCAGGCATATTTTGTCTTTCACAGTACAACGCGCTTATTAAAACATCACATCCTGTAGAGGAATAACCTGTGATGTATTGCAGGATTGAACACCTGAATTGGGATACATAATTACTTCCTTAATCACCAATTAAGCGGCTCACGCTGTCGCCTTTAATCAAATATTTTGTCTTTTTTTTTTTTTTACTTGCAGGCGAGGGGCGGGGAGTCCCAATTTACACACGGAAGTGGACAAACAGGAAGCAAACATAGCTGCATAGCAACGGCTCAGTATTGAGCTGTCTGCCACTTTTTTCCTGCTGTACACCTCTGCCAATCTGTCATACGCTGCGTCTGTCTATCTTCCATCGCATCGGAGAGACGCCAACAGGCTTGGTTGCAGATTCAGAACGCATCCTCCAGTCAGACATGACAGGCAGGAGTCTCGCCTGTCAAAAGGGAAGCACAGAAGATGCCCTGATTTGAGAGGCTGTCTTCAATGGTTCTCACAACCTGAAAGAAGTGCGAAGAAGCTGCAGATTGGTTTGACAAGGGATTCAAACACGGAAGTCGAGAGAAGGCACGAGGTGCGCTCTGCACCTGAAAGGCACAACCGGATGTAACAGGTTGACAAGGCTTGTCAGAAAGCAGTGCCCTCCTCGTGGTCCCGCGCTTTTGGGAAAAGGAGCTGAGCCGTGAGCAGGCCTGTACAAAGAGAACGGGGTCGAATGGTGCCTCCGCAGACACGAATAAATATGTATGAGGATAATAAACAGTGTGTCGTCTAACCCTTCAGCACCATATGGTCCTCGGAGATTTAGCGCGGCGGTTAAAGCAGGCGATGCAAGTGCTTCGCCAGTAGCGCAGTGTGATGCGTGTTTCGGAAACATATATCATTTTTTGTGAGCCGCTGAAAGCCCGCGCGAAAAAGACCGAAATGCAGCAGGACTCTGCTTGAGCTGACAGTTTGCCCTGAAGCTTGTACTATTCCACTGGCAAATCTTGGACATCAATCTCACAGAAGGAAACATTGCAAACTGTAGTTCTACTCGTTGAGGAATTGGATGGAATGAAGTTGCACACAGCAATGAACAAATTAAAGGGCTGTTTTTTGAGAAACCACAGCACCATCAAATGATACTGTCCTAGCCGAGTCCTAACATCCCCTGCCTGACTGCCCGTACACATTTCGAACCCACATTCCAGATGACATCGCCATATTCAAAGCAACAAGGGCAAGACTAAGAAAGAATTCCAGGATATGGTGATAAAGGGGACAACTAAAAGTGCAAGTCATAAAACATAACTTTCCACGCAATTTCTTATGACAGTAGCAGGTGCTGAAGTCTTCTAAAATGATATGAACAAATGGAAAGAACATACAGCAAAAATGCATTGGCAATCTCTTTCAATGGTGAAAGTTGGCAAATACTATTATGTAGTAAAGACATGGAAAGAGCATGGCTTAAAAAAACACTATCTGTCTGTTATGTATGGCTCTCATAGAGAGCCTCTATCGTTTATTTCAGTTTCTGAAAGTCATAACTCCTTGCTATGACGTCATAACAGTTGATAAAACTGGTTATCTACTGTTGTGATGTCATAAAGGCCTTCTAGGCCAGGAGACGGGGCTCTATGAGAGCCCGTCAGCGCAGCTCTGCTTGTCTGCTTTGACAGAAAGCACAGCTGCCGGAGGGGTAAGGGAGACGGGGAAGGTTGTGGGTTTTGGTTAAGGACAGCAGGTAAGATATTCCAGGGTGCTCTGGTTGGGCTCTGTGAGAGCCTGTCAGAACAGAAAGGGAAGGCACGGAGAGTGGTAGGGGTGGGTGACAGAAGTCAGGTTTTTTCTTAATTCGGACAGGGAGAAGAGGCCATGTTATGTATGGCTCCCCATTACTCCTCTATCTATCTATCTATCCATCCATCCAGGCACATACACACACACACACACACACAGACACACAATAGGAACTAGTATACCAAAATATAAAACACAAACGTTAACCACAATCAAAATCTCTCCACCAACATGGTCTCTTCTTTACACAGATAAAAGTCCTTTTGGCTGTTTCTGAACCCACCACCACCATCTTCCAACCTGCATGCACTTTACTAGACATGCTCCAGACCTCTCCATTATCCAACACATTCCTTCTCATTTCCACAACTTTCTTTGGCTCTGTAAACTGAGATTGCCCTTCCCAAATTACTCAGGGCTTCTTAACACATACTGAATCACTATCCTTCCACCGCTCCATCTTGGTACACTTATTCTTGTCATACCATTGCTTAGTCTCCATTTGATAGGCCTCAATTTTCCTCCCAATCTTTGACAGAGTGCCATGATTCTTCACACGCTATTTTAATCATAGTAGAGATGACATAGAACTCAGCACACTCCAGTTAAAACATTCAAACAGTGATTTTCCCAATACAGCATTTGTGTAATGCGGTGGGCCCTTAACATCTCAGAAAATCCAGGTCTGACATAAACCCCCCATCGCTAATACCACTTGCCCACTCAACTCATACATTAATTCCAACTAACCATTGCCCTGGGCAGAATACACTGCTGTTCTATGATGTACTACAATACTAACCTAAGTTATCACATATGTTGAAAGAAATTAAGTTATTACTTGAGCGGGGTGGAATGCCAAACCAATTTAGAAAAATAGAGTACATTTCTATAAATAAAATGACACCAATATGAACAAAATCCAATTAGTAGAACCAGATATATTAACTTTTAAAGATTTAAGTAAAAAATATAGCACCAACAAGCAGAAAGTGCTACTCGCGGTTATCTGGTCATGCTGGGGAGAGCGAAGTCACAAGTTCAGGTCGAATGCAATGGAGCGTGGGTCGGATACAGGGACGAGGTTAGGCCCACTGAAGAGTTACCATCTCAAGTACAGTGTGAAGAGTTCCGTTCACTTTGGAAGCACAAGGGAGGAGAAAGCTTTCAGCGAGAAGACCGGGTTGAGTGTCGCAGACAGTCATTCCTGTAAAGCGAAGAGCTGATTGGCACTAGAGCTTCAACTTGATTAAACAATGCAGACAGCCGCTGTAGGTACAAAGTGCAGGTCTCACATTGACGATTGTCGCGGACGGTCACTGTCGGCGTGCCGAGCAGACGGGCGGCTGATTCTCGTTGCGAAGAGGTCACTTCATGGTAGCAAGGAGCCCAAACTTCAGGATTTTTACCTTTTTTTGAGAAGGTGTTCTCACTGATGACAGTTAAGAGTCTAGGACCTTGGGGGCACCTCTTGGGGATCAACTCAGTCCATCAGAGGCCAGCAACAGGGCTCAGGCAGGTCCAGTTGGTGCTAGTCAGGAGGGCAGTTGCAGAAAGGCCTCTGTTGTGTCCATGTAGCTCACACAGGAGGGCAGCAAACTGACCCTTGGAGGCACTCTGGGTAGCCTGAGATCAAGGCAAGTATGTTCAGTCTTCCTTCTTCAGACAGCAAGGCACTACTTCTGGCAGCAAGGCAGCCCTTCTTCTGAATTTTCCTCAGGTCCAGGAGTGTTAGGTTCTTAAGGTCCTATTTTTATACCTGGATCCAGCTTGTGTGCAGGGGAATTCCCTGACCTACCCTCAAAACTGTTTTTTCCCCTGCTTCTGGTTCTGACCTTTCTGTCTCCATTGGGCAAAGTGTTGTTGCTGCCACCATTTCTTTTTTGTGTTGTAATTCTTTATTAACATTTTTAACATTTTGTAAGAGATTACATCTTGAAAGCAATAGCATCGGCAACACACTCACAATGGCCGGATAAACATTTTAACAAGAAACTTGTGTGACTTGTGCCTCTTAGGGACTGAAAGAAGTATTCATTCATTGGTGTGAGTCGGGGGGGATAAGGAATCCCGTGGCCTGATAGGCATGCCGGTGGTAGTGAATCCAGTGTTGGCCGGATGCGTGGAGCCCTAGGGGTGAAGGTTCCATTCATCGGGTTGGGGTCCATGTGTGTGCCTGGTGCTGTCTATGAATCTGGCGCATCTGCTTGTGACTCTGGGGGGGAGGCTCTTACTGCTCCTGGGTGCTGCTACTGTGCCTGGTGGGGGGGCCAGGGCTCGGAAGGGGGGGTACAATTCACCTCCTACTGTGGGCTCTCTTCTCGGCGTCTGTGCAGAGCGCGGGTGTGGTACGTCCGTTTTGCTGCTCCGGTGCCGGGGGATGAGGGATGGGGGGAGTGAGGGCAGGGGGGATGTTAGGTGAGCGGGGGGAAGGGAGGTGACCAAAGCATTTAGGGGATGAGAAAGATCAATGGGATACGTGTCTGAGGACGCAAGTTAGCTCGGGATGCCGAGGATGCAGAGTGTGTGACAACTTTCTTCCTAATGCTTATCCTCCATATACACCCCCCTCATCCTCAGGGCACTCCCCTCCTACTCTACTGTTGCAACTTCCATCCTGCGGACCTCCTGAAAGGCTCTGAGGGCTATTTGGAAGTCCACGTTTGTGGCCCTCTTCCACACAGTCAGCCTTCTCTCCTTGCAGAGTTTATTCAGTGAGGGTATCAATGCTGCAGAACATAACCCATCTTTGCAAGCAAGAGACACAGGTGCACAAATGAGGCAGGAATTAAGTTTGGGAAAAGGATAAAATAGTGTGGCCAATCAAGGAGAATTTAAAAAGACGTCAATTCTCATGGCAGATTAGTAATAGGGATTTTCAGTTTTACACAGATCACTAAGTAGCTGCACACGCACACACACAAGTACTGTATCCCACCACGACTGAACACCAGTGTAAGAATTGGGTTATTAGTTGAGAGGAGTGGATCCCCCACTCAAGTAATATACACAGTCCTTTTCAGGATGAACCACAAAAGTAGGGGTGGGTGAAGAATTTTGCCCCGCCAGTGTAGTTCGCGGAGTTTTGCCCACTCTGCGCGGAGTTCCAAAGAACTCAGCGAAGTGACGCGGAGCTGAGTTTGTTCTCTAGAGCGTCTCTCAAACTTTAAGTTGGCGAGCACTCACGAGAAAAGATCGCATGCTAGACTTACTCCGAGCAAGATTTCTCAACGCGGGCAGTCGCAGCAGGTTGAGAAATCTGCTGCTCACATTGAGGAAGCTGCTGCTCGAGTAGAATGTCTACTCAAGTGGCAGAAAGCAGCAGCACCTTCTGGCGCGACACATTGTGCCGTTTGCGCTGATTTTACAGCATGGGACACACTTTCGGCGCTAAAAATCAGTGCGAGCAGATCGACTTGACAGACTCCGCCGCTGGCGGAACTCCGCAGAGCACAGCAGATTTTTTTCTGGCAATTTGCGGAGTTCCGCGGACTAAACCTCAGCGAACTCTGCCCAGGCCTACACAAAAGTCACTAAATTTTCTGTGCTTAACCCTCTAGTAGCTTGGTACAAAAGCAGTCAGGCTTTACTTGTGTAAAGTATTTATGCCGCACACAAACAGTGATAAAGTGAAGACACAATGGTAAAAATTGAACCAAGAAGCTAAAAGCACCACTCACGGTTGTTTGGTTGCCCTGGAAAAGTAATAAATTCAGGATGGCCGCAATGAAGCGTGCGTCAGATACAGGGACCTTGTTAGTCCTGCTGAAGTGCTACCTTCTTAAGTCTGGCACGAAGAGTGCAGTTCGTATGGGAGGCCCCCATGAGGAGGAGGCTATTGGTCCAAAGAGCAGGCTGAGCGCCGCTGTTGGCCGTTGCTGTAGGACGAAGAGACGATCGCCGCTGGAGCATTCCATTGGTTGGCCATCGCTGATGCTCGTCGGTGAGAAGTGCAGGTCTTGCATTACCAGTCATCCTGGACGGTCGCTGTGAAGAGCAGGTGCAGCTGGAGTGTCATGTTGGACATTGTCACAGGCGGTCGATTCTCAGACTGAAGAGTTCACTTCACTGTTGCAAGGAGCTCAGAGTTCAGGATTTTCACATTTTATTTAGGAGTAGTTCTCACTGCTTGCCAGCCAAGGGCCCAGGACTTGGGAGGCACTTCTTGGGGAACAGGACTCACTTCATCAGAAGCCAGTAGCAGGGAGCAGGCAGGTCCTGCTGGTGATGGTCAGCTGGACCGCCTGCGCCGACGACCTCGCACCACTAAAAAACCCTCCCAGCAGACCCGGAAGCAAGAAAACCCCTTGGTTCACCAACGAACTCAAGGAATCCAAGAAGAACTGCCGCACTCTCGAGAAAACCTGGCGACTCGACCAGACCACAGACAACAGGACCGCCCTCAAGCACGCCACCCGCAAACACCACCAGCTGATCCGTGCCACCAAGAAGTCGGCACTCAAAGAACGACTGGACAACAACGCCCATGACAGCAAGGAACTTTTCAGCATCGTCAAAGAGTTCTCCAACCCCAGCGCCGGAAACAACGACATCACCCCCTCGCAAGACCTCTGCAACTCACTCTCCGCGTTCTTCCACCGCAAGATCACCGACATACACAACAGCTTCGACGCACAAACAACGCACCCTACCGCCGAACCAATGCCCGCCACCACCACCCTCTGCAACTGGACCCCGATCAACACCGAAGACACCACCCGCACGATGAACTCCATCCACTCCGGATCACCAACCGACCCCTGCCCACACCACGTCTTCAACAAAGCCGACGCCACCATCGCACCCCATCTCCGGGACATCATCAACTCCTCCTTCCGCACCGCCACCTTCCCGGAGAGCTGGAAGCACGCCGAGCTTACCGCCCTCCTGAAGAAACCAACGGCGGACCCCACCGACCTCAAGAACTACCGCCCCATCTCGCTCCTTCCGTTTCCGGCCAAAGTCATCGAGAAGACCGTCAACAGACAGCTTGCCGCCTTCCTCGAGACGAATGGATCCTCGACCCCTCGCAGTCCGGGTTTCGGGCCAACCACAGCACCGAGACCGCCCTTATCGCAGCCACCGACGACATCAGAACCCTAACCGACAACGGGGAAACAGCTGCCCTCATCCTCCTGGACCTCTCCGCGGCGTTCGACACCGTCTGCCACCGCACCCTAGTGAAGCGCCTCAGCAACATCGGAATCCGAGAGAAAGCACTGGAATGGATCATCTCGTTCCTCGCCGGAAGAACCCAGAGAGTCCGCCTCTCCCCGTTCAGATCCGAAGCCACCGAAGTCATCTGCGGCGTTCCACAAGGATCCTCACTCAGCCCGACCCTCTTCAACGTCTACATGAGCCCCCTCGCAGCCATCGCACGCCGACACAACCTCAACATCATCTCCTACGCCGACGACACCCAGCTGATCCTCTCCCTCACCAACGACCCCACTACCGCCAGAGCCAACCTGCACGACGGGATGAGAGACGTCGCCGACTGGATGAGGAACAGCCGCCTTAAACTGAACTCAGACAAGACGGAAGTCCTCATCCTGGGCTCATCACCCTCCGCCTGGGACGACTCCTGGTGGCCCCCGGCCCTGGGCACCGCACCCAAGCCAACGGACCACGCACGCAACCTGGGCTTCATCCTGGACTCCTCCCTATCAATGACCAAACAAGTCAACGCCGTCTCATCTTCATGCTTCAACACCCTGCGCATGCTCCGCAAGATCTTCAGATGGATCCCCACTGAAACCAGGAAGACCGTCACCCAGGCACTCGTCACCAGCCGACTGGACTATGGGAACACCCTCTACGCCGGAACCACAGCCAAACTTCAAAAGAGACTCCAGCGCATCCAGAACGCCTCCGCACGACTCATCCTGGACATCCCCCGACACAGCCACATCACCGTACACCTGAAAGACCTGCACTGGCTCCCCGTCAGCAAGAGAATCACGTTCAGACTCCTCACCCACGCACACAAGGCCCTCCACGACCTGGGCCCAAAGTACCTCAACGACCGCATGTCCTTCTACACGCCCACACGCCAGCTACGATCAACCAGCCACGCCCTCGCCACCGTACCACGCATCCGCAGAACCACCGCCGGAGGAAGATCCTTCTCCTACCTGGCGGCCAAGACCTGGAACTCCCTCCCCACTCACCTTCGGCGAACCCAGGACCATCTCGCCTTCAGGAAGCAGCTCAAGACCTGGCTGTTCGAGCAGTAACTTACCCCCTCCCCCAGCGCCTTGAGACCCTCCCGGGTGAGTAGCGCGCTCTATAAATGCCGTGATTGATTGATTGATTGATTGACAGTTGCAGGTTGGCCTCTGGAAGCTTGTTGTGTCCCTGTAGCTCACACAGGAGATCAGCCAACTGACCCTTGGAGTCATTGTGGGTAGCCTGGGGCCAAGACAATCATATTCTTGTCTTCTTTTTTTCAGACAACAAGACCATCCTTCTGGCAGCAGGATTCTTTCTGGCAGCAGGGTAGTCCTTCTTCTGAAACTTCCACAGGTCCAGGAGTGTTCTTATGAGAGGTTCTGAAGGTCCCATTTTTATACCTGATGCCAGCCTTTGTGTGGGGGAATTCCCCGACCTACTCTCAAAACTGGTTCTGCATAGTTTTTCCCCCTTCCTGCGGTCCTGGTTGCAAACTGTCTAGGGTGAAAGAGGCAAGCTGACCCTTATCAGTTCCTGCCCAAGTCTTTTTAATTTCCCTTTTAATTGCAGCTTCAGCTGACGCCAAACCCAAAAGGTATCCTCGCAAGTCTGAATGCTCCCAGCTTTGCAGCAAAATATGTGAAAGGCCTAGAGTTCTTTTTCACCCTCAACTGATGATAGGTCAATGAAAAATTCATAACATTAAATACTCCTGCATCTCACAGGGCCCCATCTCCTCAGAGATACTTGGGAGGAGATGGAGATGACAGTTAATCCAAATCTTCTTGTTCAAGTCTCTGAGATGAACACACATCTGAATTACTCTACTGCCTGCTTTAGTTGTTAGAACAATTAGATCCAACCACTCTGATGTCTCTATCTCTTCTATCATTTATACTTTAACCAATCTCTCCAGCTCCTCTTTCAATGTCTCCCTTATCAAGTCTGGTACTTGCCTCACTTTATGTACCACAGATGTAGCCCCTTCTTTGATATGATGCTGTGTTCAAAACACTTAGGCAAACTTATATCTTTGTCAAACTATATGGGAAATCACTTTACCTTATACTCTTCCTTTAATGGTTCTAGAAACTAACATCACCTGTTCCCTGGTGTTAGATTTAAGCATAATCTTAAATTTGGTGCCTCCAGCCTATAAATTATATCCTCTCTTTACTAAATACACCTTGATACAGTCCTCCTTCCTATGAACTCAATTTCCATACATTCCTTACCAATCAAATCTATTTTATTTTAACCATACTCTCCTGGATTGATATTGCCCTCTTCCAAATCTTCCATACGTTCTTAAACATTTTTTGAAGTTCCTTAGCACTCACCAATATTTAAGGTGACCTTGAGTCTGAGAATATTTTAATGACCCCCATCCAACTTTGGTTCAAGCTCCGGCATTTCATTGTGATATTTTGCCACCTCCATCATGCTGTTTACTTATATCACATTCTTTTCTCCTCTATTCCACACTCCACCTTTTGCATTTTACTCACCTTTATAGTATCCTTTTCCACACAATTATCACACACATCATTCTTAACAAAACACACCATGCTGTTGCAAGTGTTTCCCAGATTGCCACACTTAAAACCTTTATCTTGATCTCTCCAGCTATATCTCTTGAAAAAATCCATTGTGATCAGACTTTACCTGCAGATTCCTTCAACACCTCTTTCTTTCCTCTCAAAGTTTTCATACATGCTTTACTTCTGATCTCTTTCTCAAACAGATTGTCCGCTTCATTCCTCCAACAATGTCAATGGCCTCTTTAAGATCTCAGTTTTTGCCAACAGGTTTTCAAGCACCTTCAAGTTGCTCACACATTGCACCACCTGGTCACAATTTCTGCGTAAACAATCTGTTAGCTCACCCAAATTGCACTCAAGAAATGAGTTTTTGAATCCTGCAATATAATTGCTGATGCAACCATTCCCTCGTACACTCATGAAAAAAATAATGATGTTCCAAAATTGCAGCCAATCGAGGCCGAAACTGCGTGTCCAGCATTTTCACTGTTATTTGATCAACATCCCATGCTTCTTTTTCTCCCCCACTGCCACCTCAGAAATGCCCCCCACCCCCCATTTTTATAAGATAGGAATCAAATGTCTTCTTTCACTGCTTCCACTGAAGTAATGGTTCTCCACTGGAGTTCTTTCTTGCTCGCTGCCCCCATATTTGCTGTCAAACACAACAGAATACCAATAAATAATAAAGCAAGTAAAATCCATAAAAACATTTTGTCCACATGTTCTATAATGTCTATCAAACAGAAAATCTGACTACTGAACATAGGGCCAGATGCATCAAGCATTTTTCTGCTCGCAAATGGGCCGATTCGCAGAATCGGCCCGTTTGCGATCGCAAAAAATGGTTTTGCGATGCATCAAACCCAATTTTACGATTTGGTAACCTGCTACCGAATTGCAAAATGGGTTTGCGATTTGCTATTAGGAAGGGGCGTGTTCAGGGCGTCCCTTCCTAATACCGAATCGCATCGGTATGCATGAATGTTTTGCGACCGAAATGCGGTCGCAAAACATTCGCATTTTACCACCTACTTCAATGAGAAGGGGTCCCCAAGGGACCCCTTCCCCTTTGTGAATGTCAGCAAATGCATTTTCTCAGAGCAGGCAGTGGTCCCACGGACCACTGCCTGCTCTTAGAAAATGAAAGGAAAAGTTTTCATTTTCTCTTCTGTAAAGCATCCCGTTTTCATTTAAGGAAAACTGACTGCTTTACAAAAAAAAACATTGCTTTATTAAAAAGCAATCACAGACATGGTGGTCTGCTGACCCCAGCAGGCCACCATCCTCGTGATTTTTGCGATTCCTAGGGGGTCGCAAATTGTGACCTACCTCATTAATATTCATGAGGTAGGTCATTTGCGACCCCTTAGGAATCGCAGAAAGTGTTAAACACACTTTCATGCATTCCGTTTGGCGATTCCCTAATTGTGAATCGCAAAGATTCGCAATTAGAGAATCGCAAAATATTTTTTTGATGCATCTGGCCCATAGTCTCATGGGGAATCAAAGCATAGCTGGAGTTCTAACACATATCTTCACTTCCAATTTATCTGCAGTATGTAACATCCACAGTACCTTAGCAAACTAGCCTGCACCAAAGTTAAATTATGTTTAAAGTTCATTTCAAATAGAATTTGCACTTAACCCGAACTTTTTTTTTTATTAAACTGTTTTTATTGATAAACACCACAAACAGCACAGCAATGCCTTCAAGGCTCGGCATATCGTCAGCTATACAATCAATACGAGTGAATAATCGACACATAGACAACATACTGACTCGTTATTATGACAATTCTTCTACAGCGGTTATTGTTTCATGCATTTCGACCCCGCTACGTCGCAACTCCACTGTTGGAGACAGGCAAATCTCCCCTCTATACGTATTCCATGCTGCCCACTTACGATCCCACTTTTTGGGGCACCCTCTGTATTTGAATACATCTTTTTCGGCTATCATGGCTCTATCCATGTCAACCTTCCAGTCCCTAATTCGTGGCACCTCCCCCGACCCCCATTTCTGTGCGATGTTGCGTTTGGCAATGGCCCACCCGAGGGAGAACCATGTTTTCTCGGTCTGATTAAAGTCAGTGGCGTCCCATACATTTAGCAGGCATAGTTGCAGGGTAGCTGTTAGTGTCTTCCATCCCAGCCCTCTCAAGTTGCTCGGCAATTCCGTTCCAGTATGGCTGGATGACTGGACACGCCCAGATCGTATGAAAGAAGGTCCCCTCTTGTTGACATTGTCGAAGGCAAAGGGGATCAGCACGGCTGCCCATCCTGACCAGGATTCCTGCTGTCAGGTAGACACGATGCAGGACTTTGAGCTGGACTAACCGCAATCTCATGGGGATGGCCACCTCTCTGAGGGAGGCCAAGGCGTCTCGCCAATCTTCCTCCTTGAGCTCACCCAGGTCCGTTTCCCAATATTGCTGCAGACGTGTTAAAGAATCTGGGCGGTTATTAATCAACTTTTTATATGTAAGGGATATGGCCTTTTTAAGCATGGGGTCTAATATCAATCTATCCTCGAGTGGGGAAGCCTCAGGAAGTGGGTCGCCCCCTGGTATTACTGCTTTGAGAGAATGACTGATCTGCAAATATCGGAATGTTTCAGCTTGTTTGTGCTTTTTTTGGAGGTCAGCAAAGGTAGCCAGCCCCTTAGAGGTCCACATGTCCCCAACCGTAGAAATGCCAATGAGATCCCACTTATCGAACCTGGGGCAGTTGCACAATCGACCCAGTTGCTCAGGTTCCCAAAGTGGGGTCGCACGTGTGACTCTATTATACCAACCCTTCTGTTTGTTGACCTTGTGCTAGACTTCTACGGTGCGTGCTAACGGTCCAGTGAGGCCTAATTTTTTGGGGTTTGTATAGAGTGCTCTATTGTACCCTCCTCGTCCCATAAGCCACCAGTCAGTGCGAAAACCCGGGTCGCCCCACTCCCTGTGTGCCCAACGGTTAATTGCAACTAACTGAGATGCTTGGTAGTATGACCTGATATCGGGTAATGCAATCCCCCCATCGTACCATCCAGCCAAAAGCTTTTGTTTTGCAATTCGTGGCGCCCGACCATCCCATAGCAATGTGCGCACAGCACAATCAATACTGGAAAAATAAGCGTCAGGAACCCGACCTGGGGTATTTTGCAAGACATAGAGAAAACGTGGCAGCGCCAGCATCTTAAAAAGGGCTGCCCGACCCAGTAGGGTCAGGGGGAGAGAACGCCAGTGTTTGATGTCTGCACGAAAGCGTGTCAGGGGCCCAAGTAGGTTTTCTTCATAAAATCGAGCTGAGTCTGTAGTGATAAAAATGCCTATATACCAGAAACCCCTCGATGTTACAGGGATCTCATATGCCCGCGGCCTACGCGGTGGAGGGCCCTGCAACGAGAATATTTGTGATTTAGACCAATTTATTGTATAGCCTGAGTGGTCGCCAAATATTCGGAAAATGTGGAGGATACAGTGGAGGGAAGAGGTCGGAGAGGCCATGTATAACAAGATGTCATCTGCGTATAGCTTAGATTCTGTCTTCATGGTGCTCTGTCCATTTAAGACCGCGGATCAAGGGGTCTCCCCTCACCCAGATAGCCAGGGGCTCCAACACCAGGGCAAATATTAAGGGCGATAGGGGGCAACCTTGCCGGGTTCCCCTTTCTAGTTGAAACTGTCTGGAAGTATGCCGGTTCACAACCACTTGGGCCATCGGGTTGGAATATAGCAGTTTAATCCAGTTTATAAAGTTGGGCCCGAATCCCGTTCTTTCCAAGACAGCAAACATGTAGGTCCATTCGACGGTGTCAAAAGCCATTTTGGTGTTGAGCGACAAAAGGGCTACGTCTTCCTTGATTGTAAGTTGTCTACCCAGCACCCCATGCAGGCGCCGCAGGTTCAGGGCGCTGTTCCGGCCTGGCATGAAGCCTGACTGGTCCGGATGTACCAGTCCGGTAATCAATGGGATAAGTCTATTCGCGAGTAGTTTTGTGAGTATTTTGGCTTCAACTGTGAGCAAAGAGATCGGTCTATACGTCTTGCAATCATTGGCTGGTTTGCCTTGCTTGTGAATGACCACAATGGAGGCTAGTCGGATAGTTTCCAGCAACATTCCGGTTTCGGAACTTTTTAAATACATCTGACGAATGTGAGGTGCTAATTTGGAAGCCATGGGTTTGAAGAACTCAATCGGGAGCCCGTTCGGTCCCATAGCCTTACCCGATCGGATATCTCGGATGGCTAGTTGAATTTCCACATCTGAGGGTTCACCCTCGAGGGAATCTCTATCTTCTGTTGACAGACAGGGCACCTTGATAGTTGAAAGAAGTTCCCTTGCTGCGTCAGGCAAGACTGCTACGGCAGACCTATAGACCGATTCGAAGTAGGTAGCCATTGTTTCTGCAATCTGCTGGGGGTCAGTGATTTCTTCCCATTTAGGTCCCAGTAATTGATGCACCCACCGCGACGCCCGCTCCCTTTTTTCCAGCCAGGCTAGAAGCTTACACGTTCTCTCCCCATGCTCATACATTTTATGGCAAACCGATTTCTGTTTTGCCTTAGCAGCCTCTGTCAGAAGCTGCTTGTAATCTAATGTCTTGACTGCTAGCCGCCGCTGCGCTTCATGATCTGGGGTCTGTGCCAGTTCCCTTTCCCCCTGTAGGATTTCTTCCTCGAGTTGGTCAATTTGTTTTGTTAGCTCCCTTTTATGGCCCACCATTAAAGAAAGGGCCCTCCCCTTGACCACCGCTCCGAATGCACCTTAGAGGATCTGGGCTGAAGTGACTGAGCCAACGTTTTCTTTAAAATATAGCTCGGTATCCTTTATTAGTGCTGCTCTGATGTGCAGTATTTTGAGCGCCCATGGATTTATGGTCAGAGTAGTCCGCCTGGTTGGTGGCCCCACTGTCATCTTGACAAGAATAGGAGAATGGTCCGAGATTCCCCGCGCCAGGCAGTGGGCCTCACTAAATTCGGAAAGATCTTGTGTGTGCGTGAACATGTGGTCTATTCGTGACTGGCTATTGTGTGCCCCAGAATGAAATGTGAATTGTGTAGTCATGGGGTTAAGTTGTCTCCAAATGTCCGCCAGGCCTAGAGCCGATAGAAATTCAGCGAGTTTTGACCCAGAAGCGGGGTCCCTACGCGGGGGTAAACGGTCCAATGCGCCATCTATCGTGAGGTTAAAATCCCCCCCAACTACCAACGTGCCAAGTGGTAACTCAAGGATAAGCTGACTAAGATCGTGGAGTGTGGTGTGCTGCATCGCGGGGGAACATAAACCGAGAGTACATTGATTATTCTGCCTTCCCAGGAACCGGACACTGCAGCAAATCTGCCTTGACCATCGGTCCAGGTTTTCTGAACTATATAAGGGCAGTTTTTCCGCTGGAGCACCCCTGTCCCGCAGGAGCCTGAAGTGAACCCAGCATGCGCGACCAGTTGATACCCCCATCTACCAAGTGCCTTACAATTGTTACCTATCAGATGGGTTTCCTGCAAGAAGGCCAGGTCTGGCGTCTGTCTCTTAAGGTATTGAAGGACTATTCCACGCTTGAGTTTATCCCCCAACCCATTCACGTTCCATGTTAGGAACTTAAGTTCTGCATTTGATCCCATTAGTGTCTAGACCTCCATGAATCGTGTGTGTCAGCATAGGGATTATACGTGATTGTATGGCCTTCAATAGGTGGTACAGCCCTACGGTACGAGAGTCATGCGGCAGGAGCGGTCTCATGCTACTGTGGCATTGCTGTGTGGTATTAGAACTACAAACTAAACTGTCCCCCCCTCCCACAACTCCCACCAACCCCCTCCCTGCATAACGGAATCTGGCGACCCGCTTCCCCAACCTTGCAGAGTGCTCGTCGCCCTCCCAACCCTGAACTGGGGAAACGTAGGCACGACCCGCTCCACCCATCCCCTTCTTCGGAAACATACAGACTAACGAAAATTACTACAGGAACCATTAGATATAATAAAGTATACTCATCGCAGTCCCAGAGAGCGAGTTCCCAGATCTGAACTGGAGTCCAATTCCATCTCTAGCCGTTACAGGGTCTCAGCGAATTTCGGCTTAATGGCTGGGCCATGCCAAATACCCGGCCCGTCCCTCCCGCCATGTATTATCACAGCCCTATTGAACCATCCAATGAATGTCTGATGGATGAGTCTGGTTAAAGGCCTCTTGGCTGCTTGAGGGTATTATCACGCCTTCGAAGACTTCCCCTCCACGAGTGTGGCCCCGTCCAGGTTCGTAGTGCTATCTCTCATCGCTGCTTTCGCTCAGATCGTCCATTCTCTCCCACTTTAGTCCATCCGTCGAGCCAATCCATCGCCGCCGCAGGATCTGTGAAAAACCAGTTCTTACCCTCTGCCTCAACACGTAGCTTCGCAGGGAACAACATGGCGTACTTCATTTCTCTGTCCCTGAGCGCCTTTTTCACCTCCAAGAAGGAACACCTCTGTTTTTGGACTTTGGCCGTGAAATCAGGGAAGAAGGTGATCGTACTGTTCTCGAACTTGAGAGGGGGGGCACATCGAGCTGTTTGGAGTATCTGATCTCGATCACGAAAGTTGAACACTCTCGCCAGTATGGGTCGCGGGGGCGCCCCCGGCTTGGGTCGACCCCCCGGTACACGGTGAGCCCTCTCAATGGAGAAATAGTTGGATAGGTGCTTTGGTTGCAGGTGCTTGATCACCAAGTTCTCCACGAAGAGGTCCGCCGCCGGCCCCTCGGCTCTCTCCGGCACCCCCAGGATGCGGACGTTATTGCGCCGAGACCTCCCTTCATAGTCGTCGATTTGTGCCACCAGGAGCTCCGTCTTGTGTTGTAGTTCTGTGACTTGTTTTCCCAGGGTGCTAACATCAGTGACGAGTTCCTGAGTAACATCCTCCACTTCTTTCACCCGGTCATCCATCTTGCGTAGGTCTGCTCTGAGGAGGGAGATATCCGTCGCCACTCAATTCAGCCCTTGAGTGAAGTGCGGGCTCCCTGTATGGCGGCCAATACATCTTGGAGCGAGGGTGGTTCTCGTGCTCCCTCCTTCTGTTGGGGTTCGGGATCCGAGTTCGTTATTGGTTGTCCCACCTCTTGTGACTTGAGTGAGGCAAAATTATCGATCTTTTGCTGGTGGATTATTCTGTTCCCCTTGGCCGTAGCCATTTTGCAGTTTCGGCCACGGAAACCACGCTCAGAGGGTACTCACCGCCGCCTACCGTAGGGAGTACTACGTGGCCTGTTGTGTTTCCCCTCTTTGCGGCACCACAGCCGTTGGCTAGGAGGTTTATGTTGTTGGAGGGGGTTTATACTGCTAGCTCGGTGCGTTTCTGTTTTCTTGCCAGAGTACTAATCGGAGGTGGAAGCCACGTGTAGTTCCGGACACAGGGCCCCAGAAGTGTTGCCTGTGAGGTTCCACTGCAGATTACTAGGCTCCCACCCCTGGACGATGCAGGCTCAGAACCAGCGCTGGTTATCCAAGTGTTCTTTCCCACTATTGATTAGGATAGTGCGCGGTTGCTTGATAGACTCCCGTCTTGCTCTGGGGCGCCCATTCCACCCCTTCGGCCTCGTGGGGGGAGCAAGGCTCCTCGCTGCAGCCTGCCGCCACAATTTGCTGCTGCCAAGGTCTATTGTGCGCAATCACCTATGCGGTTGTGCGCTCGGGCCCCGTATTGACCGGGGGCCGCCCTCTCCTTCAGCCGGCAATCGCGCTATGCGCTAGCCCAGACCCACCTTCTCGCTTCTGGGCACGTCATCACGCCAGATCGCGGCTGCACTGCACCACAGGGCCGCTTCAGCGCCGGCTGCCACAATTTACTGCTGCCAAGGTCTATTAGGTGCAATCCGCTACTATGCGGTTGTGTGCTCATGGCCCCGTCTTGACCGGGGGCTGACCGCTCCTTCCGCCGGCCCTCACTCAATGCCCTAGCCCAGACCCAGCTTCACACGTCTCGGCCCGTCGTTACGCAAGATCGCGGCTGCACCGCACCACAGGGCCGTGTCAGCGCCGGCTGCGCTTCTTGGCGGTAATCATGCCCAGGACGGGCCGTGCGACACCCAGCCTCGTTTGCAAGCTCGCTCACCGGGGTTCGTGTTCCGTAGTCGGATAATTGACAGGATATTAGGGGGTTAGTGTCGAGGGTGTCGGAGCCGCGTTAACAAGCAGCCATCTCCCTCGGCTGCAGGCCACGCCCCCGCACTTAACCCAATCTTGAACATTTCTTCATATCTCCTTCTCACAGGGCTTTTTTTTTGCAGAGGAGTAGTGGTGTAATGACACTCAGATTTACTCACATCAGGGCAATCCAAAATGTTCACACTTTACATGCCCTCAGTGTGACCCAGAAGATATTACTAGTTGCAGGTGAGCATGCTCCAAGTAAAGTCACTTGTTGTCAGCATTCTAAGGTGCGATGCATGAACAGGAGGTTCCAGTGCCAAATCTTTTACTCCCAGACAACTGCACAAGCAGGAAGTTCTCACTCATTCCAGCACTGATGTTCTTCACATGCAGGCTAATATTCTACAGGCCTTAAATTTCCAAGGTCCTACTACTACCCAGTTCCACTTTACATACAATCTTAAGGAACAATGCCGTCACTCCTAACGTTGCCACCATCATCAAATATTGTAGTCTTCTCAGTTCATCTGGTATTGGTCAGAACTCTCAAAAGTATTTTCAAAGCTTCAGTGGTTCATGGCACACAGCTGGTCCTGCACAGTTATCCATGCTCTAGGCTGTCATCACCACTGTTGCAATGAAGTTACTAACACAAATGTTGGGACAGAAAAGTCCCCTGCATGGTTACAAATGTGCACCTTAGCCCGAAGTGCCCAGCTGCATGTGCATCTGGAAACCTGGTTATGAAATTGGTCATGCAACATACATGGATCATGCCTGCGTTATGTGACCTAGGCCTACCTTGAGGGGCTGTGGTCTACCGTAGACTGGGAGGGTGCCAAAAGGTGTCATAGGAATGGAGCCCACTGGCCTACCTGTTTGAAGTTCTGAAGCAGTATTCGTAACTCACTTGGCCTACTTATGAGAAATGTAGTGCTGCGAGGCGAGAGCATGTTCGTTTGTGCTAAAGACTACATGTATGTGTGTCTGCAAGAGTTCATAACATGGAAGCCTGTGGGTTCCATTTTAGGAAGCCCAGGGCCTAGGAAATGCTAAGAAGGTATCTCTTCCTGCACAAAAACAATCCGGAGAGTCATATTCCTATTTCTATGTATGGTGCAGAATGCAGAACACATAGAAAGAGGAAGTAACGAGGAGAAATAAAAATGTGTCTCCTCGTTACACCTCTTCAGGGGAGAGGTATCTTTGTGGCACATTCCCAGGTTTACAAGGTTTTGAAAATCTGGAAATGTGTCAAAAACCATTCGAGTTGCATGGGAACACCCACGCAATGCCCATGGAATGCCTTTCCAGGGCATTACAGGGCAGAGTAATGCAACACACCGATTTGCACTGCGTTACTCCATATTTTTGGAGCCACGCAAAGTGGCTTTGTGTGCTTTCAAAAATCAGACTGAAGGTTTGCATCAATCTTGCACCACGTTATGTCATTAATATGGCCCCCAGAGTAGAATTTGCTACAAACAGTCAATTTGCCTTTGAAATAAAAATATATTTTAGCACTAGCCTATACCCCTGTCACTGATATAGCTAACCACTACAATTTACTAATAGAAAGCCCTTTTTACCAACAGAAGGAACACAAACTAAGCCCCCTAATGGATTATTTCAATGATACTTGGGTTGGCAGACTACATCGCTCTGGACACGCATGCTAACCCAAATACCAAATACCATGGTGGAAGGTCTATGTATGCAAGTGGAGTGCAGTTCCTAAAAGAATCAGAAAGGGAAACAGAAAATGCAGTAGGTCAGGAGGGGTCAGAGCAAGCAGATCAGGGGGATCTGATTGCTCAGAAGCAAGAGCCCTCACACATCCAAATGGGTGTCATGCTTCGTCATCGGGCAGCTCGTCATTGGACCGGTGCTGCAATGCCCAACCGACCCCTCGAAGGGCTCTTTGCCGGAGGTCTTTTAAAATAGGAGACGGTGATGAAGTGTAAGTGGAGGTGCTGTGTGTGTGGACTGGTGTAAGTGTGGTATAAAAATAATTAAGAGTGACCCTGACATTTTCAATATGTGGGACCTCTTGTCTTGTTATAACTAAAAACAAAGGGTGACTGTGTTGGAGACAATGATCCAGTACATCTCACAGGATAGTGAGAATGTCGGTCTACATGTTTTGTGTCATGTAAAGTCCCTGAGGATCTGGGCATTTCATGAGGACCATGCAACCTAATCTACCAATGATTGGGATTATAGTAGTGGTAATAAGCAACAGTACCTGATCTCAAAAGTCACTCTCAAAGTTTAGGGTATACCTTATGATATCTAAAATCCGACCCAATTGAGTTAGTAAATGGCCCCTTAAGTGATGGTAGAGACTGGACTAGCTGTGGAGTGAAAGCTGTCCAGCATGTTAGGCAGAAGCCAAACTACGCTCTATAAATTTATAGAAGCACTAGAAAAACAGCAAAGCTACCAACAACTATGAATGGGGCAATCTGTAACCCAAATTGCACCTATCTTAGCAAACAAACCAAAAGGATGTAGTACATGCTACAATTTAAAGTCAAACTCTTCATAAACAAAAGGAGTAGATTACTTAGGGACTTATTACGAGTTTGGCGGTCCCGTGGACCGCTGTATTGGTAGTGGCGGTCCGAGCGCGGTGAGCTCGGTGAGCTCGGCGGTCCGACGGCCATAACACGAGTTGGGTGGATCGGCTTTGTGAAGACTGCCGCTGGACTTCTGAGACCGCCAGCAGACCGCTGGGTTCGCAGTCAGGAAAAGGCAGCCACCATAGGGTGGTACAGGGGAGCAGGAATAAGGTGGGTACGCACCCCAAATCCATCGTCACCGCCACCTTGCAGCAGGCAGTTGGACCGCAGCGGTCAGCTTGTGGGAAAGGCAACTCGTAATGTGGATGGCAGTGCAGCTCCCCTGTACTGCCCTATTGTGCCTGCCTTTCCCTGACCACGAACTCGGCAGTTGGCAGTCTGCTGGCGGTATCAGCTGTTCAGTCGCAGTCTTCGCAAAGTCTATCTGCCAAATTTGCAATACAGCGGGTGAACTGGCAACCTCTCCACGTTCGGACAGCCGGCACGGCGGTCCATAGAACCTCCAAACTTGCAATAAGGCCCTTATTCATCATAAAGCAAGCAACAAAACACAATATAACATAACATATCGATTCATTACTAAAACGGTGCACGAAAACCCAAACCTACACATTAGTGAAAAACACTACAATTACTACAACTAAATGTACAGAAAACCCACAAACAACACTATAACTAATCTCTAGATCCTTCACTACACACCCCCTACCTTCAAAACCCTAAACAAAACCTTTAGAAAGGACTTACATGTTCCGACAAACATCAGCACCTTACCGCAACCTGGATCTCCGAAAGTAGACTAAAAATGGCTAAAAAATATTAGGTAGTGGTAAAATAAAACTTAAAAACAGACTACCTCCCCATTGAAATGAATGGGAAACTAAGTAAAAAATGTCGAATACATGTGTTAAAAAATGTAAAAAATTATAAAAAATGTAAAACGTGAAATAATGTTAATAAATTGTAAAGTAGAAATTACATAAAGTATAAAAAAGATATACAATTATTTAATATATACTGAAAAACTTATGTTAAAATGATGTTAAAATATGTCTATGAAACAATTAAATAAATATTAACATATGTTAAACAATAGAAAAAAAACCTGGAAAAAGTACAACATACCATACTATTTAAATATGATTTACATTGTTTATTTAATAATAGAACTGTATTAACAATTGTTTTATTTATCAATACATAAATGTTTTTTAACTGGAAATATCTAAGATTAAAAAGTAAAAATATACTTTAAAAAATTGAAAAATGCGTTACATGTCTTTATTCTATGAAAATATGTAAATAATAATGGGCTTAATTACGATGCAGGTCAGTCGGACAATCAACAGCCATCGCAGCAGAAATGAGACCACCTGAAAAGGAGCCAGCAGTCCCACCCGCCATATTACGATAAGACAGCCATGTAGGCGGTTGGAAACTGCCTTTTTCTACTGTGGCTTGTGCTCCGTCCCAGGAAAAGGGTTGCAGCATAAGCCGCAGTAGAAAAAGGCAGTTTGTGCACATTCATGAACCGTGTGCCAGGCACCATGTGATCTGCAAAATAAAATAAAAATTACTGAAAAGAACAATAACCCAAACTGAAAGCCTATATATTTATAATTAAACATTATCATATAAAAACAGATTATACCTATTAATATTTAATATATTTTTGTTAATATTTAGTAATATTCATAAAGTTTGAAACATAACATTTAAAAATCATACTCCAAAAATGAAAATTATAAAAGTAAAAGAAACGAAACTAATTTTCAACTTAAATATTACAAATATTTTTTACATTAAAACTAATACATTTTATAAAATATATTCCAAAAGACGGAGCTTATTCCAATAATTAATATATTAAAAATGTAATTATTAAAATTATGTTTAAAACATTTTTCATAAACAAACCTTAAACATATAAATATACAACAAAATATAAATCATACATAATATATATTTTTTCTATTTACATAATTTAATAGACAACATTTCAAAAATGTGTAAAATAAATGTAAATATTAAAATGTAAACAAATCCAACAATTTATTTACAATGACACTATAATTTTCAACATTTAAAAGAAATCCCGGTAAATATTGTAAAATTGAGTAGAAATGTGAATTAAAAAATATTAAATACAATATTTTGAAAAAATTAATGTATACATATTTGACATGATTACATTTATTTTTGATTTATTTCAAATATTACCAAATGTTCTATCATTTAAATAATTATTTTAATATTTACAATGAAATAATGTATTTTTACATTTAATATAATTTGTATATACATTCATAATAATTAAAAATGATTATTTAGAAAATGTATTAGTTTAAGAAAATGAATTCATACATTTTACAATATTAATTTGCATACCATTAACCTCTTCGATGCTTATGACGAGCTGGACTCGTCATGGCACACAGTGGTCGTGTGCTCATGACGAGTCCAGCTCGTCATAAGACCACCCACGGGGAAGCGCTGGCGCTCCCCCGTGGGAATCCGATCGTTAGTTTTTTTGGGGGAGGCAGGGGAAGGGCTTCCCCTGCCTCCCCATCAATGACGTCAGCGCGCGAGGCGCGCTGACGTCATTGAGGGTTTCCCTTTCTTCCCCGACACGCTGGAAGCCATTTGCTTCCAGCGCGTCGGGGAAATCAGGTGAGTTTTGGCTCGGGGAGGGGGTTTGAAAGAAAGAGGCATCGAGGGAAAGGAAAACCCTTTCCTTTCCCTCGATGCCTCTTTGTGCATTCCTGCTGCACGATCATGCGATCGTGCAGCAGGAATGCCCACTAGACACCAGGGAATTTCAGTTTAAAAAAAAAAAAAATGTGTGAATACTGTTTCGGGGAGCGGCCCCTTGGGCAAGGGTCGCTCCCCTTTTGGGGGACACATATATTTGGTGCTCTGTCCCCCCTGGGGGGGGCAGTTTTTAAAATAAATCGGGAGAATCGGGCATCGAGGGAAAGGAAAGGGTTTTACTTTCCCTCGATGCCTCTTTTGTGCATTCCTGCTGCACGATCATGCGATCGTGCAGCAGGAATGCCCACTAGACACCAGGGAATTTCTTTTTTTTTTTGTTTAAATGTGTGAATACTGTTTCGGGGAGTGGCCCCTTGGGCAAGGGTCGCTCCCCCTTTGGGGGCCACATATATTTGGTGCTCTGCCCCCCCTGGGCAGTTTTTTCAAATAAATCGGGAGAATCGGGCATACACCACCCCCGTGTGAAACAAAAGAGGCATCGAGGGAAAGGAAAGGGTTTTCCTTTCCCTCGATGCCTCTTTGTGCATTCCTGCTGCACGATCATCCGATCGTGCAGCAGGAATGCCCACTAGATACCAGGGAATTTCTTTTTTTTTTTTAAATGTGTGAATACTGTTTCGGGGAGCTGCCCCTTGGGCAAGGGTCGCTCCCCTTTCGGGGGCCATATGTTTTTGGTGCTCTGCCCCCCCTGGGCAGTTTTTTATTTAATAAATGGGGCCTTGAATTGGGCAAGTGTTGTGCACTGGCCTGGCAGGTTGCTGGCAGTGCATACACCACCCCCCGTGTGTGGCAGCCCGGGCTGAAACAGCTTCCGGGCACACACACATGTGCATGATATAGAGGTATACTGCAATAAGTGGCACTCAGAACACAATGAAGAGTGAACTAGAGGGGGCTGAGAGTGAAAGTATAGTGTCTTTGGAAGAGAAGAGATTTGAGGTCAGCTTTGAAGATCCGGGTAGAGGAGGTGGCATGGAGCAATGGGGGAAGCGATTCTCACTGGATTGCGCCATCGATCTTTCCCTTTTGAAGAGGGGGGGTGGGGTGCGCAAGCAGAAGCTTTTCCGCATTGCGAGCCACCGGACAATTTAAATTTATTCGCCAGGTAATGAGGGGAGGACGTGTGTAAGGCTTTGTGTGTGATGCAGGCAGTTTTGTAAATAGATCTTGCCTCGATCGGAAGCCATCGAAGAGAGGACAGGATAGGAGTGACGTGGTCGCTTCGTTTAGACCCTGAAATGAAGCGAGCTGCTGAATGGAGGATGGATTTGAGAGGGGAGAGGTGGGATTTGGGTAGGCCCGTCAGAAGAGAATTGCAATAATCCAGTCTTGAGAGAACCAGAGATTGTACCATGGTTTTTAAGTCTTTCTCCGGGAAGAACCGACGGATCCCCCATAGAAGGCGCAACTGGTAACGTGCGTTCTTAGCAATAGAGTTGATGTGGGAGATTAGGTTGAGTCTTTTGTCAAGAATGACACTTAGGGATTTAGCGCTGTCGACAATGATGGGTTTGTTGTTGAGTAGGTTCAGCTGATCCATCCAAGATTGAACAGGAGGAGGTGAGAGAGAGGTAGAGAGGAGGAGGAATTCAGTTTTGGCGGGATTCAGAATGAGTTGGTGAGCTAACATCCAGTTGTGAATAGAGTTGAGAGTAGAGTTGAGTAGTGAGAGATCGTGTGCGGAAGATAAAGGTATCTTCCCACTAGTCCACCAGGCATTTATTTGTGGAGAGTGACCCCTTGGGTGGCAGAATAGCAGTATGTTTTTAGGCCCATCTGCCCCCAAGGAGGGCAGAAGCCACTAGACACCAGGGTTTTTTAATTTTTGTGTTGGGGAGTGGCCAAAAGGGCAAGGGTTGCTCCCCTTTACGGGGGTGAATATTTTATTTATACTCTTTGGCCCACCTACCCCTTAGCTTGGCTGGTGGATTGTGTGTGGACTGGTGCATTATTTGCATATGTGATTGTAATGTTTTTTTCTCCTTTTTATTCTAGTGTAAAGCTTTTGATTCCTGTTTGCGGTTTCGACAGTGGTTGTTCTGCAGTTTTGCGTAATTGCATTTATTTGGTAAGAAAAATATTTTTGTTGTGTGTACTCCAAATGAGTATTATTGTCATGCATGAATGAATTTTTTGTAAGTGGTGTCATAATGGCAGCATATTTGTTAGTGTTCAGAGCATGAAATTCTTTGCGATGTTTTGCATTGTCTTATGTGTAATTTTTTTCTTCTTTTTAGTGGGATATTGTTGATCCTTACTGTGTCTGTGCAGAGTAGGTGGTGGTGAGTCTAGCTGCTTCTGTCACGTGAGTGGTATAGTGTTGGAGTATATAGGTCTTTGTGATAAAGCTACATTTTGTTTATTTCTTTTTTTACAAAGGGTTTGTTGTTGTTGACTTGTTTGACAAGTAACCTTTATTAGTAAGCATTATGGCTAGCCGTAGAATTACTGCTCAGCAGGTGGTTGGTTTGCTTCTTGAATCTTCCTCTGAGCAGGATTATGAGACTGACAGTGCGTCTGAGGGAGAGGAGGGAGGGGAAGATTCAGGCAGTGAGTTTTCTCTCCACATGGAATCATCGGATGATGAAGGTACTCTCAGTGCAGATGAAGTGCCTGATTTAGAAGAGGATACTACTGTGCCGATGGTGCAAGAGGCATCTGGATTGCAGCCTGGGGCTGCTAGGCTTCCTACTGGAAGTGCTGGACTCTGGGTTGATCCAAACATGGTGCAGCCAGTGTTGCCTGCCTTTATTGGTTATGCAGGGTGTAGAGTGGATTGTGAACATTATTTGCCTATACAGTATTTTCAGTTGTTTATGGATGATGTATTTTTGGGTGAGATTGTTGAGCAGACTAATTTGTATGCTGAACAGTTTTTGAGGGACAACAGTGCCAGACTTAGGCCCCATTCTAGAGCTACCCGGTGGAGTCCCACAAATCTGGAAGAGATGAAGAAGTTTTTGGGTTTGACTTTTTGATGGGTTTGATAAGGAAGCCGTCCATGGGTTCATATTGGTCTACCAGTCCCTTGATGGTAACGGCCATATTTCCTGCAGTTATGACTCGTGATCGGTATTTACTTTTGCTTCGGATGCTGCATTTTGTTGATAATGGTTTGGCGTTGCCACGAGATCACCCTGAATGTGACCGTCTTTTTAAGATTCGGCCTGTTCTTGATCACTTTGTAGATCGATTTTCAGAGATCTATACTCCAGGGAAAGAAATATCTATTGATGAGTCTTTGGTCCTGTTCAAGGGCCGTTTGGTTTTTAGGCAGTACATTCCTAGCAAGAGGGCACGCTATGGAATTAAGCTGTATATGTTGTCCGAGAGTAGGACAGGATATGTTTTTAATTTGCGTGTGAACACTGGTAGGGATTCCACTATTGACCCCCCTGGTTGTCCGTCCACTTTTGGAGTTTCAGAGAAAATTGTGTGGGATCTTGCTAGAGGACTGTTTAACAGAGGCCACCATTTGTACCTTGATAACTTCTACACTGCTGTGCAATTGTTTAAGGAATTGTTCAAAGTGGACACTTTTGCTTGTGGCACAATCTGCTCTAACCGTAAAGGTTATCCAAAAGAGCTTGTTTGCAAAAAACTTCAGAGGGGACAGTGCAGTGCCTTGCGTAGTGAGGAACTGCTAGCTGTGAAATTTGTGGACAGGAGGGATGTGTACATGCTGACTACCATCCATGATGAGAGTACTTCACCTGTGGCTGTTTGGGTCAGATTGCTGAAGTGCGCAAACCTGTGTGCATTTTAGACTACAATAAGCACATGGGTGGTGTTGATAGAGTTGGAACCTTACACTGCTATTCGTAAGTCTTACATTTGGTATAAGAAGTTGGCCATCCATCTCTTCAATTTAGCAACTTTCAATGCTTTTGTTGTGTTCAAGGAGTGTTCTCCTGCGTCAAAGTTGACTTTTGTTCAGTTTCAGCAGTCTGTCATAGGCAGCCTTGTTGTTGTGGAACAGGCAAGTGTTCCTAGAGTTGGAGTGGTGGAGGATGTGGCTCGATTGAAAGATCGCCACTTTCCTGATCACATTCCTCCTACACCCTCAAAAGACTTTCCCACTAGGAGATGTAGAGTCTGTTGGCGAAGAGGTACGCGGAAGGAGACTCGTATGTACTGCCCTGAGTGTCCTTCTAACCCTGGGCTGTGTGTGCCTGCTTGTTATAGAGCGTACCACAAGCAAAAGAATTATTGGGAGCAACCATGAGTGGTAAAGTGAACTGCCTGGTCTGTAATGTTTAAGAATTGTTGTTCTGTTTCAAGGTTGGCATTAGTGCAATGTATTTAGTTTCTGATTTTGTGTTAGTAGATTTGTATCTATTTGCAATTTGTTTGTGTTTTCTTTTTTGTATAAAAAAATCCTAAATGTGATGGTGGTGTGTGTAGGCTGGTACTTGGCTGGCGGTGTGCGTGGAGTGGCTCTTGGCTGGCGGTGTGCGTGGAGTGGCTCTTGGCTGGTGGTGTGCGTGGAGTGGCGCTTGGCTGGCGGTGTGCGTGGAGTGGCTCTTGGCTGGCGGTGTGCGTGGAGTGGCGCTTGGCTGGCGGTGTGCCTGGAGTGGCGCTTGGCTGGCGGTGTGCGTGGAGTGGCGCTAGGCTGGCGGTGTGCGTGGAGTGGCGCTAGGCTGGCGGTGTGCGTGGAGTGGCGCTAGGCTGGCGGTGTGCGTGGTGTGGCGCTTGTCTGGCGGTGTGCGTGGAGTGGCGCTTGGCTGGCGGTGTGCGTGGAGTGATGCTTGGCTGGCGGTGTGCGTGGAGTGGCGCTTGGCTGGCGGTGTGCGTGGACTGGCGCTCGGCTGGCAGTGTGTGAGTAGTGACTTGCTGCTGGTCACTACACACACTGCTAGCCGAGCGACACTCCACGTAATCCATCAGCTTGTGTGGTTGCTGTGTTAGGAATGTGGGCGTGTGAAAGTGATGGGCCCTTGAATGGCGCTGTCTGCTGGTGTGAGTGTTGTAATGTGATGGGCCCGCGGCTGGTGGTGTGAATGGTTTTGTATTTGTCACACGTATGAAAGGTGTATGAATGGCCTGTAAAGAGGTTGGTGCCTTGTCGTGGCTTTACAGCTCACGAGCTGTGAGTCAATGGTTCAGTTTCTCGTCCTTTCAATTATTAACAGTGCATTTCATTTTTGTGAAATCACTTGTTAATACAATTGTATATACTGAACCATCACTCACCCTCGTGCCAAATCCAACCAGTATGTGTGTGTGTGCTTGAGGATTAGATGGCTGTGCAGTAATATTTTTTTTGTCTTTCTCAAGCAGGGTGTATCTTGTCCCTTTTTGTGAATGTTGTAATGTGTTTGTTTCGTGCTTGGTGGTGTGAATGGTCTTGTGTGTATCACGTATGAAAGGTGTGTGAATGGCCTGTAAAGCGGTTGGGGCCTTGACGTGGCTTTACAGCTCACGAGCTGCGAGTCACTGGTTCCGTTTTTTGTCCTTTCAATTATTGACAGTGCATTTCATTTTTGTGAAATCTCTTGTTAATAAAATTGTATATACTGAACCATCACTTGCCCTCGTGCCAAATCCAACCAGTATGTGTGTGTGCTTGAGGAATAGATGGCTGTGCAGTAATCTTTGTCTTTTTAGTCTGTCTGCCAAGGTGTACATTCCGTCTAAGAATAACCTACCAACTGTAGATATTGTCGTAAACGAAACACCCATGGGAGTACATGGTGATATCTCTCTTGTGGATCCCAACAAGTTATGGTACCCAGAATGTCCTGCAAACCTCAAAATGTCTGTCACATTTTCCTTGCAATATTGTGCCAAAATTTTCACGCTGCAGAAATAAACACATTATTTCAAAATGACCTGGTTTTGCAAGGGGGGTCACCTGGGTCTTAGGCCCGGGGCTCGGCGGCCAGATAGGGAAACCTACCAAACCCACACATTTCTGAAAAGTAGACACCCGGGAGCTTCCAGGGAGGTATGGCTTGCGTGGATCCCCCAACGTTTCCTTACCCAAAATCCCCTGCAAACCTCAATTTTAGCTGAAAAAATCACTTTTTCACACATTTTTGTGTGGGAAAGTGTGGCATCACTGGCCTCACACAAATTTCCTACCACCCAGCGTTCCCCCAGGTCTCCCGATAAAAATGGTGCCTCACTTGTGTGGGAGACCCAAGTACCCACGACAGGCAAGGGCCCACAACGTATTGAGGCGACCTCAAAATGGCCTTTCACAAAACGACCTGGTTTTGCAAGGGGGTCATATGGGTTTTGGCCCTGTGCTCGGCGGCCATCTAGGAAACCTAGCAAACCCACACATTTCTGAAAAGTAGACACCCGGGGGCTTCCAGGGAGGTATGGCTTGCGTGGATCCCCCAACGTTTCCTACCCAGAATCCCCTGCAAACCTTAATTTTAGCTGAAAGAATCACTTTTTCACACATTTTTGTGTGGGAAAGTGTGGCATCACTGGCCTCACACAAATTTCCTACCACCCAGCGTTCCCCAGGTCTCCCGATAAAAATGGTGCCTCACTTGTGTGGGAGGCCCAAGTACCGCGACAGGCAAGGGCCCACAATGTATTGAGGCGACCTCAAAATGGCCTTTCACAAAACGACCTGGCTTTGCAAGGGGTGTCACCTGGGTTTTGGCCCTGTGCTCGGCGGCCATCTAGGGAAACCTACCAAACCCACACATTTCTGAAAAGTAGACACCCGGGGCTTCCAGGGAGGTATGGCTTGCGTGGATCCCCCAACGTTTCCTTACCCAGAATCCCCTGCAAACCTCAATTTTAGCTGAATAAATCACTTTTTTCACACATTTTTGTGTGGGAAAGTGTGGCATCACTGGCCTCACACAAATTTCCTACCACCCAGCGTTCCCCAGGTCTCCCGATAAAAATGGTGCCTCACTTGTGTGGGAGGCCCAAGTACCCGCGACAGGCAAGGGCCCACAACGTATTGAGGCGACCTCAAAATGGCCTTTCACAAAACGACCTGGTTTTGCAAGGGGGTCACCTGGGTTTTGGCCCTGTGCTCGGCGGCCATCTAGGGAAACCTACCAAACCCACACATTTCTGAAAAGTAGACACCCGGGGCTTCCAGGGAGGTATGGCTTGCGTGGATCCCCCAACGTTTCCTTACCCAGAATCCCCTGCAAACCTCAATTTTAGCTGAAAAAATCACTTTTTCACACATTTTTGTGTGGGAAAGTGTGGCATCACTGGCCTCACACAAATTTCCTATCACCCAGCGTTCCCCCAGGTCTCCCGATAAAAATGGTGCCTCACTTGTGTGGGAGGCCCAAGTACCCGCTACAGGCAAGGGCCCACAATGTATTGAGGCGACCTCAAAATGGCCTTTCACAAAACGACCTGGTTTTGCAAGGGGGGTCACCTGGGTTTTTGGCCCTGTGCTCGGCGGCCATCTAGGGAAACCTACCAAACCCACACATGTCTGAAAAGTAGACACCTGGGGGCTTCCAGGGAGGTATAGCTTGCGTGGATCTCCCAACGTTTCCTTACCAGAATCCCCTGCAAACCTCAATTTTAGCTGAACAAATCACTTTTTTCACACATTTTTGTGTGGGAAAGTGTGGCATCACTGGCCTCACACAAATTTCCTACCACCCAGCGTTCCCCAGGTCTCCCGATAAAAATGGTGCCTCACTTGTGTGGGAGGCCCAAGTACCCGCGACAGGCAAGGGCCCAAAACATTTTTTGATAGGCAATGTTGATGTTACCTCAAAACGTTTTGTGTCCTTGCATGTGAGGCACCATTTTTATCGGGAGACCTGGGGGAACGCTGGGTGGTAGGAAATTTGTGTGAGGCCAATGATGCCACACTTTCCCACACAAAAATGTGTGAAAAAAGTGATTTTTTTCAGCTAAAATTGAGGTTTGCAGGGGATTCTGGGTAAGGAAACGTTGGGGGATCCACGCGAGCCATACCTCCCTGGAAGCCCCCGGGTGTCTACTTTTCAGAAATGTGGGGGTTTGGTAGGTTTCCCTAGATGGCCGCCGAGCACAGGGCCAAAAACCCAGGTGACCCCCCTTGCAAAACCAGGTCGTTTTGTGAAAGGCCATTTTGAGGTCGCCTCAAAACGTTTTGTGTCCTTGCATGTCGCGGGTACTTGGGCCTCCCACACAAGTGAGGCACCATTTTTATCGGGAGACCTGGGGGAACGCTGGGTGGTAGGAAATTTGTGTGAGGCCAATGATGCCACACTTTCCCACACAAAAATGTGTGAAAAAGGTGATTTTTTCAGCTAAAATTGAGGTTTGCAGGGATTCTGGGTAAGGAAACGTTGGGGGATCCACGCAAGCCATACCTCCCTGGAAGCCCCCGGGTGTCTACTTTTCAGAAATGTGGGGGTTTGGTAGGTTTCCTAGATGGCCGCCGAGCACAGGGCCAAAACCCAGGTGACCCCTCTTGCAAAACCAGGTCATTTTGTGAAAGGCCATTTTGAGGTCGCCTCACTACGTTGTGGGCCCTTGCCTGTCGCGGGTACTTGGGCCTCCCACACAAGTGAGGCACCATTTTTATCAGGAGACCTGGGGGAACGCTGGGTGGTAGGAAATTTGTGTGAGGCCAATGATGCCACACTTTCCCACACAAAAATGTGTGAAAAATAGTGATTTTTTCAGCTAAAATTGAGGTTTGCAGGGGATTCTGGGTAAGGAAACGTTGGGGGATCCACACAAGCCATACTTCCCTGGAAGCCCCCGGGTGTCTACTTTTCAGAAATGTGGGGGTTTGGTAGGTTTCCCTAGATGGCCGCCGAGCACAGGGCCAAAAACCCAGGTGACCCCTCTTGCAAAACCAGGTCATTTTGTGAAAGGCCATTTTGAGGTCGCCTCACTACGTTGTGGGCCCTTGCCTGTCGCGGGTACTTGGGCCTCCCACACAAGTGAGGCACCATTTTTATCGGGAGACCTGGGGGAACGCTGGGTGGTAGGAAATTTGTGTGAGGCCAATGATGCCACACTTTCCCACACAAAAATGTGTGAAAAAAGTGATTTTTTCAGCTAAAATTGAGGTTTGCAGGGATTCTGGGTAAGGAAACGTTGGGGGATCCACGCAAGCCATACCTCCCTGGAAGCCCCCGGGTGTCTACTTTTCAGAAATGTGGGGGTTTGGTAGGTTTCCCTAGATGGCCGCCGAGCACAGGGCCAAAAACCCAGGTGACCCCCTTGCAAAACCAGGTCGTTTTGTGAAAGGCCATTTTGAGGTCGCCTCACTACGTTGTGGGCCCTTGCCTGTCGCGGTACTTGGGCCTCCCACACAAGTGAGGCACCATTTTTATCGGGAGACCTGGGGGAACGCTGGGTGGTAGGAAATTTGTGTGAGGCCAATGATGCCACACTTTCCCACACAAAAATGTGTGAAAAAAGTGATTTTTTCAGCTAAAATTGAGGTTTGCAGGGGATTCTGGGTAAGGAAACGTTGGGGATCCATGCAAGCCATACCTCCCTGGAAGCCCCGGGTGTCTACTTTTCAGAAATGTGTGGGTTTGGTAGGTTTCCCTAGATGGCCGCCGAGCACGGGGCCAAAGACCCAGGTGACTCCCCTTGCAAAACCAGGTGGTTTTGAGATAGGCAATTTTGATGTCGCCTCACTACGTTTTGGGCCCTTGCCTGTCGCGGGTACTTGGGCCTCCCACACAATTGAGGCACCATTTTTATCGGGAGACCTGGGGGAACGCTGGGTGGTAGGAAATTTGTGTGAGGCCAATGATGCCACACTTTCCCACACAAAAATGTGTGAAAAAAGTGATTTTTTTCAGCTAAAATTGAGGTTTGCAGGGGATTCTGGTTAAGGAAACGTTGGGGGATCCACGCAAGCCATACCTCCCTGGAAGCCCCCGGGTGTCTACTTTTCAGAAATGTGTGGGTTTGGTAGGTTTCCCTAGGTGCCGGCAGAGCTAGGGTTCACAAACTACAGCTAGGCACTTTGCCAAAAAAGGGTCATTTTTCACTGCGAAATTGAGGTGTGACCACGTTGCGTTTTGCGCCGTTTCCTGTCGCAGGCACTAGGCCGACCCACACAAGTGAGGTACCATTTTTCTCGTAAGACTTTGGGGAACGCGGGGTGGGTGGAAATTTGTGGATCCACGCAGATTCCAGAACTTTCCACCACAGAAATGTGGGGAAAATGTGGTTTTTTTGACAATTTTTTTGTTTGCGAGGGATTCTGGGTAACAGAACCTGGTGGGAGGCAGTCAAGTCACCCCATCCTGGATTCCCCTGGGTGTCTAGTTTTCAAAAATGTATAGGTTTGCTAGGTTTCCCTAGGTGCCGGCAGAGCTAGGGTTCAAAAACTACAGCTAGGCACTTTGCCAAAAAGGGTCATTTTTCACTGCGAAATTGAGGTGTGACCACGTTGCGTTTTGCGCCATTTCCTGTCGCAGGCACTAGGCCGACCCACACAAGTGAGGTACCATTTTCTCGTAAGACTTTGGGGAACGCGGGGTGGGTGGAAATTTGTGGATCCACGCAGATTCCAGAACTTTCCACCACAGAAATGTGGGGAAAATGTGGTTTTTTTGACAATTTTTTATGTTTGCAAGGGATTCTGGGTAACAGAACCTGGTGGGAGGCAGTCAAGTCACCCCATCCTGGATTCCCCTGGGTGTCTAGTTTTCAAAAATGTATAGGTTTGCTAGGTTTCCCTAGGTGCCGGCAGAGCTAGGGTTCAAAAACTACAGCTAGGCACTTTGCCAAAAAAGGGTCATTTTTCACTGCGAAATTGAGGTGTGACCACGTTGCGTTTTGCGCCATTTCCTGTCGCAGGCACTAGGCCGACCCACACAAGTGAGGTACCATTTTTCTCGTAAGACTTTGGGGAACGCGGGGTGGGTGGAAATTTGTGGATCCACGCAGATTCCAGAACTTTCCACCACAGAAATGTGGGGAAAATGTGTTTTTTGGACAATTTTTTATGTTTGCAAGGGATTCTGGGTAACAGAACCTGGTGGGAGGCAGTCAAGTCACCCCATCCTGGATTCCCCTGGGTGTCTAGTTTTCAAAAATGTATAGGTTTGCTAGGTTTCCCTAGGTGCCGGCAGAGCTAGGGTTCAAAAACTACAGCTAGGCACTTTGCCAAAAAGGGTCATTTTTCACTGCGAAATTGAGGTGTGACCACGTTGCGTTTTGCGCCGTTTCCTGTCGCAGGAACTAGGCCGACCCACACAAGTGAGGTACCATTTTTCTCGTAAGACTTTGGGGAATGCGGGGTGGGTGGAAATTTGTGGATCCATGCAGATTCCAGAACTTTCCACCACAGAAATGTGGGGAAAATGTGGTTTTTTTGACAATTTTTTAGGTTTGCAAGGGATTCTGGGTAACAGAACCTGGTGGGAGGCAGTCAAGTCACCCCATCCTGGATTCCCCTGGGTGTCTAGTTTTCAAAAATGTATAGGTTTGCTAGGTTTCCCTAGGTGCCGGCAGAGCTAGGGTTCAGAAACTACAGCTAGGCACTTTGCCAAAAAAGGGTCATTTTGCACTGCGAAATTGAGGTGTGACCACGTTGAGTTTTGCGCCGTTTCCTGTCGCAGGCACTAGGCCGACCCACACAAGTGAGGTACCATTTTTCTTGTAAGACTTTGGGGAACACGGGGTGGGTGGAAATGTGTGGATCCACGCAGATTCCAGAACTTTCCACCACAGAAATGTGGGGAAAATGTGTTTTTTTTGACAATTTTGTAGGTTTGCAAGGGATTCTGGGTAACAGAACCTGGTGGGAGGCAGTCAAGTCACCCCATCCTGGATTCCCCTGGGTATCTAGTTTTCAAAAATGTATAGGTTTGCTAGGTTTCCCTAGGTGCCGGCAGAGGTAGGGTTAAAAAACTACAGCTAGGCACTTTGCCAAAAAGGGTCATTTTTCACTGAGAAATTGAGGTGTGACCACGTTGTGTTTTGCGCCGTTTCCTGTCGCAGGCACTAGGCCTACCCACACAAGTGAGGTACCATTTTTCTCATAAGACTTTAGGGAACGCGGGGTGGGCAGAAATTTGTGGATCCACGCAGATTCCAGAACTTTCCACCACAGAAATGTGGGGAAAATGTGGTTTTTTTGACAATTATTTAGGTTTGCAAGGGATTCTGGGTAACAGAACCTGGTGGGAGGCAGTCAGGTCACCCCATCCTGGATTCCCCTGGGTGTCTAGTTTTCAAATATGTATAGGTTTGCTAGGTTTCCCTAGGTGCCGGCAGAGCTAGGGTTCAAAAACTACACCTAGGCACTTTGCAAAAAAAGGGTAATTTTTCATTGTGAAAATGTGGTACGTCCACGTTGCATTTTGAGCCATTTCCTGTTGTGGGCACAAGGGCTACCCACACAAGTGAGGTACCATTTTTATCGGGAGACTTAGGGTAACACAGAATTGTAGAGCAACTGTTATTACCTATTGACTTTCGATGCATTTCTGCCTTCCAAATGAAAGACAATGTGTGAAAAGTAAGTCATTTTGAAAAATGACCTATAATTCTCATGCTAGTATGGGGACTCCCAATTTCGGAAATGTGCAAATATCTACTGTTTCTAAAATCTACATTTTGTTCCCATTTCAGAAATACATAGGTGTCTTTCATAACAATTTTTCCATGTATACATTTTCCCAAAATAATTGCTATATACCCGGTACATAATAAAAAACCATTGCAAGATGCTGCTCAGTTATTGGCTCTGGGTTCGTCGGGTTCTTGGTGAACCTACAAGTCCTATATATCCCCACAACCAGAAAGGTCCAGTGGATATAACGGTATATTGCTTTCAAATAGCTGTCATAATTAGAAGAAGTTACAGGTGAAAACGTTGACACAAATGGCTGTTTTTTTCAACTAATTTTCAATTTTTCCTTCATTTAACTGTTAGTTTCTATAAGGAAAACTTTAAGGATCTACACAAATGACCCCTTGCTGAATTCAGAATTTTGTCTACTTTTCATAAATGTATGGCTTTTCAGGATCCATTATTGGTTTCATACCCATTTCTACCATTAACTGGAAGGAGGTTGAAAGCACAAAAAATAGCAAAAATAGGCTATGTCCCAGAAAAATGCCAAAACTGTGTAAAAAAGTTGGTTTTCTGACAAAAGTCTGCTTGTCCCTGAAAGCTGGGAAGATGGTGATTTCAGCACCACAACCCCTTTTTGATGCCATTTGCAGGGAAAAAACAAGACGCTTTCATCTGTAGCCCTTTTTCGCATTTTTCCCCAAAAAACAAAATTTTGCTGTATTTTGGCTAATTTCTGGGTCCCCTCCAGGGGAATCCACAAACCCTGGGTACCTTTACAATCCCCATGATGTTAGAAAAAAAGGACGCAAATTTGGCATGGATACCTTATGTGGTCAAAAAGTTACAGGGGCCTAAGCCCGCACTACCCCAAATAGCCCAAAAAAGGCTTAGCACAGGGGGGGAAAAGGCCTAGCAGCGAAGGGGTTAAAATAATGAACATTAACAAATACAAATATTCACCTTTTAAAAATCTCGCCACCTTTATCCCCTTAATAACCAACATCCCAATGCTATAAAAACTATATATACAATATTTTTACATATTAATACAACAAAAAACAAATTTCAAACAATTCATAAGTAATAAATTATCTAACTAAACACACAAATAAAAATAATGTAAAATATGAAATCAAACACACTACAAGAAAATACATACAAAATAACACCAACTATATCATACATATTTTCTAAATGTATAATTTTTGCAATAATATTAAAAATAACACTGAAAAAATATTCTTATCCTTGATATTACTGTCGATTATATTTTTGACATCCGAATATTCTTGAGGCGATATTTTTGTATCACAATATTTTTTGTATTCATTATTTTGCTCTAACACCGTGCAAAGGTGTTTGAAACATGTCTAGCACTGATTTTGTAATGGGAAGGTAAAATTCCAGTAGGAAATGCAATGCTTAGACTAACTTTCTAACTTTTCCCATTTTGCATGTGTGCTTTACTGTGCCGCACACATGCACAATGAGAAAAGTTAGGAGAAATAAAAGCATGTCACCAGCTTCAAAGAGGCAATATTTTTGGGTGCTAATTCCTGTCTTCTATTGTTAGTAGATAGGGCTTTTCATCCAAAAATATAGGTGGTTGCAAAGGAACACCGATGTACCACTCATGGAACAACCCCTTGACGCAAAGTAATGCAAAACAGCACAAAGCATTGCTTTGCCTTGCTTTCAGACTACTTTCCAGAGCAAAACAAGTTTAGCGCTCCAAATTAAATAAAAAATAAACATTTTGCACAGGTTTGCATCACTTTGGTGATACAATCCCAGTGCAAAATGTTTGTAAACTGTCCCCAAGGTTAACAAAAAAGACCAGTGCAGAACCTATAGTCAGAAGACCTTAGGTGGCAGCCCTACATGTCTCCAAACTGCATCACTTCACAGACAAAAAACATGAGGGGGCCAACACATCTCCAGGCACACGACTGGACCACTTACCATTCAGGTCAGAAATACATTCCATCCCAACCATTGAAACACAGGCTTAAGGGAAGGCAAGGAAACTCTGCACACCCACTTATCATGATCCCACCCTTGTCAATAGCCCCTCTCACTACAATACTCACCATGGGCCAGGAACTCAATCTGACGTAGTAGAAAATAACATAACCAATCCTGCCAATGTTGCAATTCTACATACATAGCAACAGCTCATTCAGAGTGATAGAGCTCCTCTTTATACCCTCCTGGAGGAGGGACCTGAGATGGAGTTCAGGAGGCAGCTTTGGGTAGGTCATTTGGTGCCTGAGCCAGATGAACACTCCACATTTAAGTAAGAACTGGTGTGGATTGAGGAAGTAATGAAGGCTTTCCAAGCTACTTTGCAGCAGCCTCAGTGTGCTTAGGGGTAGGGAAACCTACTTCAGTAAGTTAAGAACTACACTTGTGTTATGACCATCCAATCAGTACAGAAGATGAAGGCTAGAATGTACCTGTATGAGCTCTCCTCCATGTGCAGCAACATTGCAAAGCATTTCAGGCCAAAGATAAAATGACAGTTTGCCATCTTTATGCTCTTTATGGACGTATGTATGTGGTATTTCTGTAGTGTAAACCTAGCCAAAAGGCAGCAGAGTCAAAGGCAAATATATAGTCAAAAGGTGATAAGAGGTGTTGCTGGGCAATTAGCAACAGAGGCATATTGGAGACCATTTGATACAATCTTGTGTCTGAGGGCCTGATTGTGATGACGGGTGGACCGCCACCGACAGGCCTTCAGTGGCGTCCCACCCGTCCAACAGGCCCTCGGTCCGACCACCGGATTACAAGACCAGTGGTCGGACCCACAGCGGACGGGGGAAGACCGCCCCATCTGCTAAGATTAGTAATGCTGACGTGGCGGCGGTCGGATTCGTAGTCCTGAATGGCAGCAGTGCCAAGGCAGGCACCGCCGTTGGGATTATGATATCCCTTTCCAACAGCCTTTTCATGGCACAAAACCGCCATAAAAAGGCTGTCGGAAACAGAATTTGGGGGCCCCAAACAGGGCCCCCGTCCGTCGTGTGGGAACAAGTAGTGTCCTACGCTCCTCCATGCACTGTGTTCCATGCACCACATGGTGCATGGCACATGGTCCATGGACGAGCAGTATGTGCTCCTTTTCATGGCGGTTTGTGCTGCAGCCCTTTTCCTGGGCCGCAGCACAAGCCGCCATGAAAAAGAGCACTTTGCAACCACCAGCCTGGTGGTCGCATCGTAATGTGGCAGTCGGACCACCGCCTGCTTGTTGGGCGGTCTCCTGACCACAGCGATAGTAGGTGGCGGTCCGACTGCCCGCTATCGTAATCAGGCTGTTAGTGTGGGGGAGCCATGAGGCATCTGCCTATAGTGGACCTAATATAGAACTGGCCCTATCCATTTGTGGGAATAATCGATCTTAAAGCCTTGGAGTGGATGAACCACAGTGCTTGTGGGACTGGAAACTACATAACAGAGTAGTCTGGGCTAATAACAGTAAACATGAGGCATGCAGTATATACCTATTTACTTCTCTTCTTAATTGCTATTTTGAGCAACTCCATAACTGGAGACAAAAGGAATCTAGATGTTACCTGCATGTGAGCAAGCCCAAAGATTTTTAACTGATCTAGAACACATTTTGTCTGACATACACCTATTCATGGCATCTTTCTGTATGCAAACAAAAAGCAGGGGAGGAGCAAGAGGTGCTTTAAAGTGATAGTACACCTGTCTTAATAAGCAAAATATACCCACAGGATTGTGTCACGTAAAGGCATTGAGAGATTTTCTCTAATGCAGTGCATGAGCTCCTGAAAAATCATCTGAGCTGACTTACATAAAATAGGATACTGACCCAGTAACCATGCGTCCACTCCTTAGCGGCAACAAATCTTATTGCTAGGCGGGCTCACCAAGAGCTCCTTCAGTAAGTGGTTGCACATAAGTGGAAAAATCACTTGATGCCTTAAAGTGGCACAGTCCTGTGGTCATAATTTTTCTGTTAATGCCTGTGAGCATCAAATCTATAACTAGTGTGCGAGTAATAATAGAAGTTTGTGTTGCCTAGGATCACAACACAGGGTGATGGCAGGAATGGAATTGATTGAATGCTCTCTGGTATTCTCCCACGCTCAGGTTTCTGATAGGCTAGCTTTCCAATGGATGGTTGTTTCAATTCCATTCCATTGACTTGTCGTGCAAGGTTGTTTGTTCATGCCACTGGAATCAACTGTGAGCTCTCCAAATCAGTTCTGTAGATGTCCAAAAACGAGAAACCATATGTAGTAAAAATACACGTGTCCAAGGTCAAGTGGCATTTCCACTATAGACCTGTTGTTTCAATCTCAGAAGAGTAAAAGACTAAGGGCCTTATTTCAAGTTTGGCGGTCCGACCACCGTAGAACCGCGTCCGCAGCCACCAGCAGCCCATGGACAGGGTGATCCAAGGACCGTCCTATTATGAGTTGACCACTGGGCCAGCAGTGTGGAGGCGGGGATCTTGCAGCGGTGGTGAGTATTTTTCGCAAATATATCGGTGCCTTTGTGTGCATTTCGACTGCAGATATGTTGGATGCACATATATGCATGATATATGTGGAAAAATACCATATACCCATTACCGAAGTGCTGCCCATATGTGGGCAGTCATTGCAATAGGTATATGGTTCGAAAAGGAGTCACCTGTAAATCGCCTCAAACAGGGTTGTAATCCTCGATGTGAAGATCCTGCTGTGAAGGGGGGATCTTGAGAAAGGGATCCACGTCGGAATCTACCTGGAAGAAGAAGAAAGGGTGAGTATGCACCCCAAATCCTTTGTCACCGCCACCTTGAAGCAGGCGGTCGGGCCGCCGCAGTCGCTCGCGGAACAGGCAACTCATAAAACGGACAGTGATGCAACTCCCCTATACTGCCCTATGATGGCTGCATTTCCCCAGCCGCGAACTCAGCAGGCAGTGGTCTGCTGGCTGTCTCAGCAGTCCAGCGGCGGTCTTCGCAAAGCCGATTCACCCAACTTATAATACGGCAGTCGGACTGCCGAGCTCACCACGCTCAGACCGCCCCTGCCGATACAGCAGTCCAAGGAACCACCAAACTTGTATTAAGGCCCTAAGTAAGTCCTGCAGAGATAAATATTTTAAGCAGGTCACAGCTGTGAAAATATAATATCCCAAGCTGTCATACTGGCTGGACATATTTTGGATGAGGCTGGATGCTTAAGCATGGCCTATTCAGAAAGTGGCCAATGATTGTTTTCAACTTCCCACTCATAGTTAAAGAGGGAAACAAGACTCTGCAATCTTAACCAACACAGAGCTGCACAAACTGGGGTTGTCACTTGCAGAATGTTTATAGTTCAAAATTTTGATTATTTAGAGAAATATCTTCTCTCAACAGCCATCATCATCTTCCTCATAGTTGACCATTTTAAAGTTGCTATTCCTGCGGAACCAGCACACAACCTCATTTGTTCTTCCTCTGGTGCTTTAGTAAAATAACTAAACATTGAGTACTTAATAGATCCGTTTGATAACAGTAATAATAATAATAATAATAATAATAAATAAGCAACATTATTATTATTGATATTATTATCCTTTTAAGTGTGGGTGTCGGTCAATTGCAGACACCCCCACTACCTCCCCAGTGCGTGTGTTGTCCCCTGGCCGCCGCTGGGTAGGTAAAGACCCCTTTGGTTCCTGAGCTGCCTGAATTGTTTTTTTTTTGTTGCTGCAATGACGATTGGTGCACAGGGCTTGCAGACCTAATTGCAGTAAAAGTGAAAGTAAAACGAGCCGATGTGCTAATTTTACTTTCACTGAATCAGTGCTCGGGGCAAATCTCAGCACCCCGATTGTCATGGGAGAGAATCTCCCCTTTCCAAAGGTACTTCTGCCCAGTGGAACCCTGCTTGGGGATCGCCACAGGGGAGCGATCCTCAAGCACGGGTCCACCCACTAGCCACCGGGATAGTGGGAGCCACCGCACCCTTGGGCAAGGGCTTGTGCTCCCCCTTGCCAATTTTTATATTGCAGTCTTTCTGCCCCCCCGGGGAAACAGATGGGGAAATTACCCCCGATCTGTCCTTCCAGGGGGTCAGAAAGCAAAGTGGACACCAGGGTTTTTTAATATTATATAGGAATATAGAGGTGGGGGCTGCCCGGCATGGACATGGCCATGCCCTCACCCCAAGTAAATGAGGAAACAGTCTTTCTCCACCCTTGGGGGGCAAATGAGGTAATTACACCCAATCTGCCCCAGCCCACGAGGCACAAGGGAAATTAAAAAAAATATATATATATGGGCTGGGGCTGCCCAATATGGGCATGGCCATGCCCCCACCCCAACTAAACAGGGCAACAGTCTGGTTTCCCGTCTTGGGGGCCAGATTGGGGTAATTACCCCTGATCTGACCCCCTGGGGCAGAAAGTTCACTAGATACCAGGGAATATTTTTTTAACATGGGGTGGGGGCTGTCCAGCATGGGCATGGGTATGCCCCCACCACAAGTAAATGGGGAAACAGTCTTTCTACCCCCCGGGGCAAATGGGTGCAATTACCCTGAACTGCCCCTTCAAGGGGGGCAGAAAGTTAAAGCCCACTAGAAGGCAGGGAATGAAAAATATATACAGGGGGCTGCACAGCATGGGCATGACTATGCGCCCACACCAAGTAAATGGGGGAACAGTCTTTCTGCCCCCAAGGGGCAGATGGGATAATTACCGCTGATATGCCCCCCATGGAGGACAGACAGCCCACTAGTCTCCAGGGAAAGGTTTTTTTCTTAAATATATGGGTGGGGGCTGCCCACCATGGGTATGGTTATGTCCCTACCCCAACTAAACAAGGCAACAGTCTGTCTGCCCTCCAGGGGGGCAGATTGGCATAATTACCTCCAATCTGCCCCCTGGGCGGGTCAGAAAGCCCACTAGAAGCCAGGGGATTGTTTTTTAAATATAGGAGTGGGGGCTCCCCAGCATGGACATGGCTATGTCCCCACCCCAAGTAAATGGGAAAACAGTCTTTCTGCCCCCGGGGGAGAGATGGGGGTAATTACACCAGATCTGCCCCTCGGGTGGGCAGAAAGCCCACTTGACACAAGCAATTTTTTTTAAAACAAATATAGGGGTGGGGATGCCCACCATGGGCGTGGCCATGCCCCCATCCCAAATAAATGGGGCAACAATCTTTCTGCCCCCCCCTTGGCGGTCAGATTGTGGTAATTTCATCCAATCTGCCCTCCTCCGAGGGGCAGAAAAGCCACTAGAAGCCAGTGTTTTTTTAAAATATAGGGGTGGGGTCTGCCCACCATGGACATGGTTATGCCCCCACCCCAACTAAGGTGGGCCACAGTCTCTAGATTTGGGTAATAGACCCTGATCTGCCCTTCCAGGGGAGAGAAAGTCCTCTAGATTCCAGGGATTTAAAAAAAAAAAATAGGAGTGGGGGCTACCCGGCATGGGCATGGCCATGCCACCCCCAAGTAAATGGGGCAACAGTCTTTCTGCCCCCTGGGAGCATAATGTGGGCAATTAGCCCCAATCTGCCCCCAGGGAGGGCAGAAAACCCACTGTATGGCGTGGGTCTTTTCCATCCTAATATCAGGCCCTATCCTCACTCCTAAAACCTCAACTGTTTTTCTGCTCCCCTGTGGACTAAAGTATCCCATCCCAATGGCAATCAAGAGGACATTTGATTCTTTTGGTTGTTGTTTTTACATATGAGCCAGGAGAGTGTGGCTAACTCCCAATATCGCCCCAGGGTAGTGTGCTTCACTTGCATCCCACACCATTTTCTTACCCACAATGCCCTGCAAACCTCAAACATTGACTAAAAACACACAGTTTTATCATATCTCTGTGAAGAAAGCTTCTGAAATCTGCGGGGAGCTACAAATTTCCTACCACACAACATTCCCCCAAGTCTCCCGATAAAAATGGTATCCCGCTTGTGTGTGTGGGCGGAGAGACCAAGAGATCAAACCGAGGTCAATAGGAGTCCCCACACAAGGGCACCCATTGAACGTGGTATGATCTGCTCCTGTCACGAGCACTAGGCCCAGCTACACAAAAAGAGCAGCGTTCTTATCGGCACAAGTGAGGTAATGGTGTGTGGTAGGAACTTTGTGGATTTCTGTGGTTTCCGGACATTTCAGTCACAGAAATGTAAGGAAAATGTGTGATTTCAGGCAAGGTTTGAGATTCGCCTGGCATTGTGGGTAAAAAAAACCTCAAGGGATCCACACAAGGCACACCACCCTGGAATTCCCTAGTTGTCTAGGTTTTTAAAAATGTTCAGGTTTGCTAGATTTCGCTAGGTGCTACCTGAATTAGGGCCCAAAATCCACAGCTACCCACCTTGCAAAAAACGGGTCAGCTTCTGGAGGAAAAATGTGATGTATCCATGTTGCATTGGGCAGTTTCCTGTCGCGGGCACTAGGCCTACCCACACAAGTGAGGTGCCATTTTTATTGGAAGACTTAGGATAAATGCTTGGTGGATGGAAGCTTGTGGCTTCCCACAGATTCCAGAACTTTCCATCACAGAAATGTGAGGAAAATGTGTTTTTTTTGTCAAAGTTTGGAGTTATCAAGGGATTCTGGGTAAAACAGCCTGGGGTGAGGGCCACGCAAGTCACCCCAACCTGATTTCCTCCAGGTGTCTAGTTTTTAAAAATGTGCACGTTTTCTAGGTTTCCGTAGATGCCCTCTGAGTTAGGCAAAATCCACAGCTGTCCACTTTGTAAAAAACAGTTTTGTGTGGAAATATGTGATGTATCCATGTTCCATTTTGGGACGTTTCCTGTCACGGGCACTTAGCCTACCCACACAAGTGAGGTACCATTTTTATTGGAAAGCTTACGGGAATGCTGGGTGGAAGGAAGTTTGTGACTCCTCACAGATTCCACAGCTTGCCATCACAGAAATGTGAGGAAAGGGTATTTTTTAGTCAAAGTTTGAGGTTTGCAAGGGATTCTGGGTAAAAGAACCTGGTGAGAGCCATGCAAGTCACCCCATCCTAGATACCCCAACGTATCTAGTTTTAAAAAATGTACAGGTTTGCTGGGTTTCCCTAGGTGTCGGCTGAGCTAATGCCCAAAATCCACAGTTACCCACTTTGCAAAAAACTGGTCCGTTTTTAGAAGAAAATGTGTTGTATCCATGTTGTCTTTTGGGGCATTTCCTGTCGCAGGCACTAGACCTACCTGCACAAGTGAGGTGCCATTTTTATCAGAAGACATGTGGGAACATTGAATAGCTGGATATCTGTTATTACCAATTGGATTTTGCTGCGTTTGTGCCACCCAAATTTAAGCAAGTGTGTGTAAGAAAGAAGACATTTTGAAAAATACCCTCTAAATCATATGCTCATCCGGGTACCCACAAATTCAAAGATGTACAAATAACCACTGCTCCTAAACTCCATATCTTGTGCCCATTTCATAAATACATAGGTTACCTTGATACCTATGTTTCACTCTACATATTTCACCATATGAATTGGTCTATACTCAGTGCACAATGAAAAACCATTGTATGGTGCAGATCAGTTGTTGGCTTTGGGTACCTTGGGTTCTTGTAGAACATACAAACCCTATAAATCCCCACAACCAAATGGGTCTAGAAAGCTTAATGGGACATTGCTTTTGTAAATCGGCCATCGTGAAAAATGAAAACATTGTCACAAATGGTTATTTCAACAATTAGTTTCTTTGGGAAAATCTTTAATGATCTACACATATGACCCCTTGCTGAATTTGGAAGTGTGTCTACTTTTCAGAAATATATAGCTTTCCTGGATCACCCATGGGTATCACACTGGTTTCCACCACAAACTGAAAGTCGGTTGAAAGCACAAAGAACAGAAAAAATGGGCTACCTCTTTGAAAAATGCCCAAACTGTGGTAATTTATTTTTGATTCAGCTCTGCATGTTTCTGAAAGCTGGGAAGATGGTGACTTTAGCACATCAAACCATTTGTTGATGCCATTTTTATTAAAAAAACTGCCTTTATCTGGGAGAGGATGTGGCTTAACGGCTACAACAGCTGACTTTGAAGCTGGGGAACCAGGTTCGAGCTGGGCGGGAGGCTCAAACATCCTGTGATTCTGGGCAAATCACTTAACCTCCTTGTGCCTAAAAAAACAAATAACATGTCCATCTGTCATAGAACTGTTGCTCATGTAAAGTGCTCTGATACCTTCGGGTCGAGTTTGTGCTATATAAAACTGAAAAAAAAAAAATAATATTAATAATCCATAGAACTTTTTTTCCTATTTTCAGCAAAAACTCAAAATGTAGCTATATTTTGGCTATTTTCTCAGTCCCCTTCAGGGGAATCCATAAACCCTGGGTACCTTTAGAATCCCCAGACTTTAGTGTGGATACCTTAGGTGGACAAAAAGTTATGGAGGCCAGAGCACAAACTACCCCAAATAGCCTAAAACAGAGCTCAGCACTGGGGGAGAAAAGGTCCAGCAGTTAAGGAGTTATTATTATTATTATTACTTATGATAAGAAGAAGGAGAAGAAGAAAAGGAATAATAATAATATTAATAAGAAGAAGAAGAAGAAAAAGAAGAAGTAAAAGAAGAAGAAAAAGAAAATGAATAATAATAATAATAAAAAGAAGAAGAAGAAGGAGAAAAATGATCTGCAAAATGTACTAGATATATTAAAGTCTGGACTAATGCACTCGAGTCACACATGCATTCTCATTTCTTTTCAAATCTGGACCAAAAATAAGACCATTACTATCAATAATAATTATAATAATAATAATAATACATTATTAAAATCTTACTATTGCCACTAATAATATCAGTTTGTGTTACCATAGCTATAATTAGAAAAGAGTAGTAATACAATTACTACTAATAATAACTTTTATTATTACTATTACTGTTATTATTATAATTGAATTAGTGACGAATAATCATAATAATTATGATAACATTGATTATAATTATAATGACTTTCAATTCAGAGCACTATTGCTCATGTGATATGATGTCATTTAAAAGTATAGATAGTGCGTCAAATGACTGCCACAGCCTCCTGGGCCACATTGTCCATAGTCCACATGCTCCAGAAGGGGTGGGGGCACAAAGTATGCACTTTAAATCGCACCAGCAAGCCTGTAGCGCAGAACGCCGAGCCAACAGTGGGCCTGCCTGCGCCTGTTACAGCCTGAAGGAGGCCAGGCCAGATCACCCTTCTTTTATCCCCCGGGAAGAACAATGGGTAAGCATAAGACTATTGGGGTAATCCAGAGAGAAGTTAAAAATAAGACCCTGGGTGGTTTTTAGCACACCTGTTGGGGTAATCTTAAAGGAGAAAGAATTGGCAGAAAGCCATCTTTCTTTAACTATGATCTTCCTTCCCTCTACCAGTGCTTAGTGCTGAGGCCCAGATCCATGGTTTTGCCCCCGACTCAATTATAGAAAGTGTTAACCCTTCACCTTCTGTCGGCCCTGCTGCAAACTCTGCCGTTTCTCCACCGGCCTTGGAGCCTGCTTCAAATCGTAAGAAGAACACCATAAAAAATCCTAAAGCATGTCATAATGAGGAGTCTGCCAAGTCCTGAAGAAGTCAAGACGACTGAGTGGCTTTGGGTCCCACAGACGTGCATGAACATACTGAATTGATGTGCCAAAAGTTTGTAATTCTTTTGGATGAATTCATTAGTCTATTGTGTACCTGCCTAGGCGTGATCAGAATCCAGCTAGCCAAGATTAGGGAGGGGAGGCTAGGGCCCACATCCATCTTGAGCAGAGCAGGCATTGATGGTATCATCAGCATATGCCACCAGCTTAATATGAAAGTAGGGGGAGGCAAACCACTGAGACTATTAAAGCTTCTAGTGGGAGCAGAGGCTTTCAAACGTCTTGTTGAGGAGGGGTCAAACCACTGAGTGCACCTGTGGTAGATCCTGGTCTTGGGAATGAAGATCCTGTGCAAAATCCACCGGCCTCAACTGCCATGAACTTATTACCTATTGCTTGTCCATTTTTGTTAGTTCTGGTCAACATCCTCTGTTCAAAATCAGACTCCGATGAATCTGCGACACAATTTTTATTTTCTTTCTTTCTTTATTTATTCAAAGTGTTTATAATGCGCAAACATGATCCAAAGGTATCAGAGTGTTGTACAAAGAAAAGGCAATTGCCTGTACGTACATAAGCAAAAATGGAATATAACAACATTATTGGAGTAGTACTGTGAAACTGCCACTCCCCCTTGATCCCAATGCATTATGTAGATAGAGATAACTTTATCCAGCCACACAGTATAGGATATATGTGTATCAACTTTTATCAGCTTTTTGCCCGCATACTCTGTTCATGGGTCATCTGTGATGTCACTACTGGTTGTAATGTCGAGCGAGAGTACCATGTGATGTGTGGTTTCAGTGCCGAACCAGGGTCTGCTCAGTCAGAGAGGAATCTGTCAAATGCAATGCTTTTGACCTCTGCTTTGAAAGCAATGGGTTCAGCCAAGTCTCCAGTGTAATATTTCCATATTTTGGGGGCTGAGCCAGAGAAAGTGCGGGCATGGGCCAGTGATTTCCTGAATCTCGCTGGTTCTAGTAGGAAGGAGCTCGCACTTCTAAGAAAGCGATTAACAACTGATAGAGTTAGATTAGGGGCTAGGTGCTCAGGTGTACCATAGTACAAGGCTTTGTGAGTCAACTAGGCTATCGTAAGGAGGATTCTTGCTTCGATTGAGATCAATTGTAGAGATTTGAGTGAGGTTGTGATGTTGTCAAAATACCTCAATCCCATTGTCAGTCTTGCTGCATCTTTGAGGGTTGCCTTTAGTGGTGCTAATCATGTTTTGGGTAGTCCCGTTGGAGTTGCATTTCCCTAGTCAGGTCTGGAAATGGCTAGGGATTGTACTGCTATTTTGAGATCGGTTGTCAGGATGTATGGTTTCACCATCTTTAGGAGTATAAGTTGGAGGAGTGCACCACATGTGGATGCTCTAGGGTGGTCTTGAATGTTGAAATTTCTGTTGAGTGTTATACCAAGAGATTTTGTTAATTCGATGATTGTGGGTTTGCAGTCAATAGCATCCAGGTGATTGAGTAATTCTTGTAGAGGAGGGGAGCTGTGGGAAGGAGAGGTGAGTAGGAATTCAGTCTTTAGAGAATTAAGTTTGAGGTGGTCAGGTTGGTGAAGCCACAGTGTATCGTTGAGACGGAAAATGTCTTCCAGGAATGATTTCTTTAGGTAAATTTGAGTATCATCTGCATACATATGGTAGTTAAGGTTAGCTTGTTTCAGGATCTCCATCAGCGGTTCCATGTAGAGGTCGAAAAGCACTGAAGAGATTGTGAAACCTTGGGGGACTCCCAGTTGAAGAGGAGACGTGTTGGAGAGTGAGCCACCCAATTTGATAAGTTGTGAATAATTTTGTAGATAGGAGGTGAACCATTTTGGAATGTTTCCTGACAGCTCCATTCTTCTTTCAAGCGTATCTAGGAGGCTGCTGTTGTTGACCATGTCGAATGCAGAGGAAAGATCTAGACAGAGGAGCAGGCATGAATTGTTTTGGTCCAGGATTTTGAGTCGGTCATCCAGGATATGTGTGATGGCTGTTTCGGTGCTATGTCCTGGTCTAAAATCCGATTTGAACTTGTCCAGTAGCTTGAAGTTACTATTGTGCCGGCACAGTTGGTTGTGTTAACATTTCTCCATTCGTTTTGCTACAAACAGGATGTTTGAGACTGGACAAAAATTATTCAGATCTGTCGGTACCGCGCCTGTGTTTTTTCAGCAGGGGTATTACTTGTCTGATCTTCAGGCAGCCTGGGGCATTGCTTTAGGTTAATGATGAGTTTACGATCATTGTCCAGAGAGGGGCGAAAAGATGACTGAGATCCTTTGTGATTGTTCACGATATGGAATCATTGAAATACGAAGTTGGTTTCATTGCTGCTATAACCTGTATGATCTCAAAGTCACTAAAAGTTTTGAATTCCCACCAATTGACCTCATTTTTGGTCATTTTTGGATGGGTGTTCATTTGAACACTGTTGGTAATTGCAAGTTTTCACTGGGGAGCTGCAAATCTGAGCCTCTTCCCTGAATCGTTGTTGAGTCGACAGCGATTGTCCTTTCACTTTTTCCTATTTTCTCTTCAAAAAAGGTTGAGAATGCTTCCCAGTCCTCCCGAGAGAAGTTGCTGATGGTTATGGTGTTATCAGAGCCAGTCTGTTTCGCAATTTCAGAGTTTGCCTGGTAATTTCTTTTTGCGTTATCGAGTTGCAATCTGAAGTATGATGTGTTAGCGTTCAATATTATCTTCTTATAATTGTTTTTTCCCTGCCGTAGCTGTCTTAGATGTGTTGTGGAAGGTTCTCGTCTCCATAGCCATTCTGCTAATCTGAGGTTTCTCCTTTTATCATCTAGGGTTTAGTTGCAAAATGGGTGGGACACTTCCATTTTATCTAACATTGTCCGCCTATAGTGACCAGTTAGTTTATTCATGTCACATACTTCATGTGAGCAGATGGGGCTCATTTAAAGACGAGGTTATGCATTGGCTAAGCCATAATACCATAATACCAGATTTAGCCATGGGAACTCAGACGATATCCTGATGCTGTGCAGGATGCCATGTATAGGTCCCCCTGATTAAATTGTTTGAAGGGGATTGTGTTGTTGTTCTTCAGGTATCCATCTTTGGCGGGATGGATTTTTAATGACACTATGAGGTCCTCCAGCCAGATAAGTCTTTCCTGGTAGTTGTTTTTTATAGGTATCTGAGTGGGAGGTGGTCCCAGTCATCAGCAGAACGCCATAGCTAAGGTTTCTATCTCTTACAGGTTCTCCGCACTCTCAGATTTGTGTGCTAACAATTGACTGGATGATCTCGATACAGGCACCATACTGTAATCTGGTAAGAGAAAGATGAGAGTAATAGTGAGAAAAATCACTCACCTTATGCCCTTGAACATCAAGTTTGTAAGCTGGAACGTCGCAGGTATATCATCTAAATGAAGTGATGAAACTGGTTAGAATGTATTCGTAAATGTAATATTGAACTGATTCAGGAAACGTGGGCTACTAATGACCTCTATTGCAATGACTATGTGTGTTTGAATCTGCAACCCAGTCCCCATCTGGCAGGACAAAATCTGGGTTGACCTGTTGGGTTAGAACAACTTTATCGCGTTCGATAACCATATTACCTATTAATTAGTCGTCTTATGCAAGCCTTTCTCCTTAAATGGGCTTGCAGTTCTAACAATATTATGATAAATATTTATAATTATGTTTTTACAGGAAAAGATCATTTAAATTTCTACAGACTATTCAATTTTAATGATGATTTATCCAATTGATTTCCAGATTTAGGAAAGGGTTATATCCTTTTTTTCCTTTTTTGGGGGGCGACTTTAATGCAAAGCTGGGTGGCAGACCATTGCACCCAAATGACAATCCTTTTGTATGTTTGGACTCACAAGAAGGGACATATGTGCAAGATTCTAAAGGAGCAATGCTATATAACAATCTAGTGGAACATGATCTATGTAATGCCTTAGAATTCTCAGGTTCAGAAACCTTACAGTTTCCTATGTATGTGGCACATGATACCAGCTCAACCATAGACCACATCTTTGTCTAAAGAGCTTTGAGCCAGGGTATTATTATCGCAGATGTTTGCACCAGCATTTATCGTGATCATAATCTGCTGTGTATCACCATGATTACCCCAAAGGGTAAATCCTTTGCGAAAACAGGGGCTTTATTAGGTTGGCGACAGATGAAAATGCTACAAGGATAGTGAAGATAAGTACAGACATTGGTACCCTACTTCATAAGGTGATTAGGGACAATACAGCACTAGTATTTCTCTGTCTATCACCGGCTATTATTCCAACAGGGGTGATGGAGGTTCTTGGTTTATCATTAACTTTGCCTGTAAAATAGAGCTTCCTTTGTCTTGCGGTTCAGCAATTATATCTATAAAAAGGACAGGTGTGACTACCCCTATTATTACCATCCAGTTTCATTGTTGGACTCTGTTGTTAAAGTAATTGGGAGAGTTGTTTTAGATAGGTTAATGGCTGGAGCCAAAGAGTGTACTATCCTCTCAAAGCTGCAGTACAGACTTCGGACTGGGGTAGGGACCATAGAGCAATACTTACATTTACATTTGCTAATCAGCAAATACACCATAGCTAAGTCTTGTCCCATATACCTGTTCTTTACAGACCTGTTGTGGGCCTTTGATAGCATTAATAGATCAAAGCTGTGGTCAATGCTACTCACCAGAGAATTAGATAAGAAACTGGTAGATTTCCTTCAAGGTTAGCATCATGACTTGTCCAATTCCATTAGATTTGTGAAAAATGGTGAGCGCTCAAGCTCCTTTGATCTACCCCGAAGTTTGTGGCAAGGGTGCATTCTTGCCCCAATCCTATTTTTAATATATAGTAATGACCTGGAGCTATGGCTTATTGAGAAGGGGCAGGATATGCCCATTGTTAAGAATAGGCTCATTCCTGTACTCCTCTATGCAAATGATGCAGTTTTAGTGCTAGAATCCTTAACAGCTTAAAAATACTAATTGATGCTTTTGTTAATTTTATGAATGAGCTGAACCTTGAAACCAAACTCACCAAAACTTTTTTCATGGCCACAAACCGATTGTTGCACTTATGGAAGGTTTAAGCAGAAGTTTGTCCCAGTGTCGTGCTATGGATCCAGCATCTGGGCATATAGGGATGTAAGCAGTCTCCAGGCTGAAGAGAATCACTCCTTCTGCCGTCTTTTAGGGGTACCTCCTAGCACCTCAAACTATGTTATTCATGAGAAGTTAGGTGGAGGATATGCGGAGGAGCAAATCAGGTATTGTGGTGTTCTATCTGGTGCAAATCACATTCTTCATTGAATAATGACATAATACATGATTGTTTTTCATGAAATCTAGATCTCAAGATCTTGTGAATTTTCGTACATGAGGCGTCGCCTCGAATCATTGGGCTGGGTTTCCTCTTCAGTTAGCCTCAGGAAACTTTTAGTTCTGATGGATCATGGGTTAAACAAACCTTTATGGATGCTACATTCAGAGAGAGAAGCTTGCAGGAGCTTAAAAAGTATTCCAAAAAGGAATATTCAGTGATCAAGACAACTTTTGGAATAGAACCGTATCTAGAACTAGTAACCATCTCCTGGGAACAATTGACTCTTGCCAGGTTTAGAATGGGCTGTATCCGCTGGCAATTGAATGGGTTCTATCCGCTTGCAATTAAGCTTCCTCTTGAACCAATGTGAATCAGGATCGATCTCTCTATGCCTGTGTGATAAAATTTCCCCACAAATCTTTCTTCTTTTTCTTTTTTTTTAGTAGGTTTTATGGAGTGTTTAGAAAAATGTTTTAACTCAGATTTTAAAAGAGATGGGCTTTACAAGAAGTAAAACGGTCTTAATATTTCTTTAACTGCTCTTTTCACCTGTTAGGTGTAATCATGTTTTTCATTTTCTAAAATCTGCTATTTTTTCTCGTAGGTCATTAATGTTCTAATCAACCAAGGTCTAACGGGCTGGCTCAGTTTGTATAAATCTTAAACCACTTTTATTAATGAGTATTATTAATTTTATTTTCTGTAGCCCTAATACTCAATATTTTTTATTGTTTTATGGGTTTTTATGTACTTTTTGATTATTAAACAATAATTGTAAAAAGTTTTTTGATTGATTGAGATAGTACATGCCATCTGACATAGGGCCTCATTACGATGTGAAGGAAGTGACCCGATTAGGGCCACCCGGGTCACTCGCGACCTCCTCTTAGCCTTCCAAGAAATGAAGAGTCGGTGACGCAGTAGAGAATACAAACCAAGTTATTTTATTGTAAATACCCTGCAACGGGGTCCAGTCTGACTAGCCTCCTTAGATGCTACCGAGGGGACTGACTTCCAAACATTTGGTAACACAAAATAAGTCTTCCAACACCTCTCAAAACCCCGCCCCTGATGGAAAAATACTGCTTGGGAAGAAAGACTGAACAAAGGAGGCACTGAGGGATGAGCTACCACCTGCAGAATGGGTACACGTTATCAGGCTCCCAAGGCCATCTTACTCGGTCTCAGCTCTCTCTGGTGTGGGAGCATAGCTATGTCCAAGGATAGGAATGCAGAGCTGAATAAACTATTCTCTTCGTGCATCTGGGCTCCAACCTTGGATGAGATATGGAAATTTTCTGAACAGCAGCTTCTGCTGATTCAGGCAGAGAGCGGGGGGCACAGAGGCCGGGGATTGCTCACAGCGTAACATGGCGACTACAGCAGTAAAATGGCATCTCAGATGCTAACTTAAGCCTGCACAACTTTAGAAAAGCTGGATACTCACACGCATCTGCAATCGCGATTAATATGATATAGCTACATGAATGCTAACACAACACAGTATACATCATGAGGACGGGGCAATGGGGCATTAGATTCTAACAGATGTCGGGGGGAAAGCCTCTGACCAGCAGTCAGAGGCTTTTGCCCGACATGGTAGGTGTACAGTCCGACCGCCGTATTAGGATGACGGTGGTCGGAGTTGAACCTGCGGGGGGATTCCAACGTGGTCCTGTCGGTGCGTCGGAAAGGCAGCATAATCCCTTAATGACTGTGGTTCTGCCGTCTGGAATATGATGTCGGTTTCAGATAGCCATTACATGTCGGCCTTTCCAACATGGAGAGGCTGTCGGAAAGCGACATTGGGGGCCTCTAGCAGGGCCCCCTTCCCCCTGGGCCTCCGCAGTGAGGCCTGGGGGGCACCATCCCTGAACCGTGTGGCAGGCACCGCATGGTGCTTGTCACATGGTGCAGGGATGTTCACAAACATCCATTTTTCAATGGAAGCTTGTGCTGCGGGCCTTTATTGCCCGCCACACAAGCTTCCATTGGAAAATTAATGTTTACGACCGCCCTGTGGGCGGTTGCATCGTAATCATGCGGTCGGAACTGCCGACCTAAGGTCGGGTGGTTCCAAACCGCAACGGTGTTGGGCAGACAAAAGTCCGCCTGACATTGTAATCAGTACAAAAGATAGACGGTCCCAGTGGGACAATTTGAAAGAACACAAATATTTAAGCAACAGCATCCATTAAATCACTTGTACTGTAAAATTCTGCTCAATATTATTTATTCATATTGAACATCAATCTGAATGCTCAAAATCCAGCAATACATCTGGAACACATGTATACAAAAGTGCCCCGAATGTGTAGAAGGGAGAAAGGAAGGACTCGTGTGCAAAGTGAGGGTTAAATGAGGGCGGAAAGGGAGTGACAATATATACATCAACACAAAAGAAATGGTTTGTCCTACATGACAATTATATACAAGTAAATTAATTAGCAGCCATGATGTCGCTGAAAAGGCACAATGAAAACAGCACTGTTGCCCACATGTATACATGTGTTCTAGATGTATTGCTGGATTTTGAGCATTCAGATTGATGTTCAAAATGAATAAATAATATTGAGCAGAATTTTACAGTACAAGTGATTTAATGGATGCTGTTGCTTAAATATTTGTGTTCTTTGAAATTGTCCCACTGGAACCGTCTATCTTTTGTACTGTCAATTACCCAGGTCCCGGTGGCATAGCTGGGTCATACCCTTTTTTGTAACTGACATTGTAATCAGGCCCATAGTGTTTTTGCTATTAATATGACAAACATAAAACACGCCCACCATTATAAAGTATTTAAAGATTGGTGCCATTCGTTCTGCTTTAAATCCCCAAAGTTTAAGCCCATTCACGTTTTTCCCTACCAATATAGATTTTAAAAACCTTTCCCTCTTTTTCCCATTAGGATAGGTTCATTGTTACAGTTAGAACTGGGATTCCTGGTTCGCTGAGGTATGCACACAGGCGAGGAAGGAGCTAACACTCTAGTCAGGGTAAACTAGATACATACTAATGGATAACCTGTGCTCACCCTCTGGTAGCTTGGCACATAGAAGTCAGGCTTATCTAAAGAGGCAAGTGTAAAGTATTTGTGCAACACACTCAGACAGTAACACAATGAATACACCACAAAAAAGACTCCACACAGGTTTAGAAAAATTGATTCTTATATTCTGAACAAAACAAGATCAAAACAAAAAACAAAAATTCAATGTATAGAAGTTGAGATATTGAATTTTAAAGGAATGAATGCAGTAAAGAGCTTAGAAGCAAGTAGCACTAAAAAGGTTACTTTAGGTCACGCTGGACCGGGGCAAAGTCAATGTTCTGGCCGACCGCGATGGAGCCCGAATGAACAAAGTACCTTTCCTGGCCGCAAACAGTGAGATGTGTCGATGTTGAGGCCTGCAGGATGTGTCGATCTTCTCCACACAGTGAAAGTGATGCATCAGTGTCAAAGATGGGTGCCGGAGTCGAGAGGTGTGAGCGAAGCACCAGATTCTGCCACCCAGTTGAGGGGATGCATCGATCTCACCAAGCTGCAGTGGCAGCATTATGCTGGCCTATGCAGCGATCTCTGGAGGCAAATTGTTGGTTCCAAGGTGATGCGCCGATTTTACTCCCGCAATCTGGGTCAATGTGCTGGTTCTTCTACACGCAGACTGGAGATGCGTCGAAATCTGTGTCGCAAGTATCTGGGACACATCCAGTGAGCCAGGCGCAGGAGCAGGGGTAGAGACTTTGATATCCCTGAGTCTCAAGCAACAAAAGGCAAGCCAACAAGCCCTTGGAGATCACTTGGAGTGAAGGCAGAGTCCAGCTCTCCTTCAGCAGAGTCAGAGAGCAGCAGGCAGCAGGGAAACAAACAGATAAGCAGACCTTCCAGATCAACAGTCCAGTTGAGTCCTTTAAGCAGCACAGCAGTTCTTCTGGCAGAGATTCAGTTACCTGTCCAGTAGTGTCTGATTTTAGGAGGTGAGAGATCCAGTACTTATACCCAAAAGTGCCTTTGATGTGGGAAGTGACTTCAAAGCAGCTCTCAGATGTGCACAGGTTCCCCTTTCAGCCCAGTTCTGTCTGCCAGGCTATCTGTGGGGGTAATCAGTCCTTTGTGTGGGGACAGGACACTGCCTATTCAAGTGAAGTGTTAGCCCCTCCCTTCCATCCTGCCCAGCCAAGGCCATCAGAATGCAGATGTATGTAGATGGCACATGTAGATGTATGTAGATGGCACACCTATCCTTCCTGTATTGTGGCTGTCTAGGGAGAATGCACAAAGTGTAGCTGTCACCCTCCCCATACATGTATTGGAGACAGGCTGTTCGGCACAGAGCAGTAAGTGCAGAGAAATGTCCACTTTCTAAAAGTGAGAAAAAAGGGGGGGGGTGCCCTAGCCGTCACATTCAAATGCTGCTAAACCAATTTAACAGACTAAAGGCCATCAATTCAATTGATATGGGCTTTAAGCATTTATTTGCTACTTCGTTCTGTACACTTTACTCCACATTTAATCATGGGTCAGGTAAGTGCGGATACGTTTCAGTCAAGAGCAAATTAAAGCAAATTATACATATTAAGGCAACAAATAAAACAATGACATACAGACTTTGTGATGAAGTAATGTGATGTAACAAACAATACATGAAGCATGATACATAACAACAATTATCTGAACATTATATCACCAGTCTTAGTTCACAAACGGAGCAGCTACTAGGACAACCTGTATGTATTTGCTTTATTTGTTGCCTTAATGTGTATAATTTGCACCAAAAAAACGTAATGATGAAAAAAACATGAAAAATGCAAAGATAGGTTCAGGGATCAGTAGTTATGAATTGTGAAGCAACCATAGAATAATTTTGAGGCCAAAATCAAATGTAAGTCAAAAGAGCATGGTGGATAAAGAGCTCAAAGTACTTCCTAGGAACAAGATTGGATGCCAAACTGGAATCCACTAGGTTTGACATTTTCTTTTCGTGGGCCTGCAAAAGCCTAAGTCTTTGTGGTCAAAAGTTGTTTTGCATTTGGGTTCTGCCCAATCAGTACACCAAGATTTTTTGGTTTTTAGATCACCCAGTTTTTGACTTTTTACTGTGGGTGAGTCACACTAAAAGTGACAGTAATCACATGACAAACAGACTGCACGTGTTTACCACCAGTGTCCGCCTTTTAAGATAAGGCTGCTGCGACACGGCATGGGTAAGGGGCACTTGGTTGGTTACACATGAACACATGTGCACATGCGTGTGCACATGTGTGCGGGCTGTGCGTGGGAGACTACTGTCATGCACAGCCTGGTAACAACGCACAGGTAGCCTGACGCATTGAGGACGCTGCAGGATTAGGTAATCACCTGGGATAGGCCCTATCAGGGTAGGGTACATTAATAGGGAAAGTCAGTGTGCTTTACAGTTTTGCCTGTAGTGGCACAACATTATACACATACTGAGAGAACTGCCTTATAGTGTAGGTTTACTCATCCTTGGCCTTCAGGGACCATTGGCGTCTTGAACTGGAGTGTAACCTGTGCAAGAAAACCAAATATGTAACTTCCAAAATGATATCTGTGCATCTGGGTCATTCAGAGTTTCCATATTTCCATGGCTCAGCTCAGGATCAGGGCCCAGGCATTTTGTCATCCTGCTGTGCTCAGTTTATTACTTTTTCAACTGCAGCAGGAACAAAGGCTGCCACACAAAAAAGGAACAATTAGCAGTACTTCTCCAAGCTCATTAGGAGGAAAGGGGTGGGGCGGAATTATCTGTATCAATCAACCAGTTTTCACACTGTACCAGGGATGGGCCTGCCCAAGCTCACTGAACAAAGGAGAGTGCCCAGACAACTGGATCCAATCCACAGGGGGGCTCTTTTTGAAATTCCAGTGTGCAGGTCCCTGACAGTGATGTCAGCGAGGGGTGGAACTGAGACCCCAGGAGCTGACCTGACCATTGGCTCCTGGATGACACCATTTTGGACTGTCCCAGCATGCTGTGCAGGATAGTTGGGACAGGGGTCTAGTGGTGATGTGGCTCCCTAGGATTGGCCACGGGTGCCTGTCTTCTGGAACCTTCCTTTCCCCTTTAAAAACTCTTGCACAAGGAGGAGACTCTCTTCTTGCCTGTGGAATCTTCTATGCTTTGCTGCTGTGTCCCAGGACCACCATGGAGACCTGGAGGAGGAACCCTCTGACCCCCACTCAGGACCAAGGACTCTGCCTAGTTGACCCCAGGACTAGTGGGTCTCCCCAAGTGCCAGTGAGGCTGGTCCCTCTTATACCCCCTGAGGACCAGTTGAGAGAAAGCCCTGGATTTTTCTGCACCCAGAAACAAAGATCAAGAGGAGAACGTTTGCAGGGAGCCAGGGAGACCAGTTTTTTAAGGACTGCATCACTCTGGAGGTGAGGAGGGTTGCTGCAAGTTATGTCATTTTAAAGGTTGGCAACCTTTGACTCCTTCCTGCCACTGAGTGCATGGGGCTCCACAGCAGGGCCAATGAAATTTCCCCAGGGTGGGCCGGGGCCCGGGAGTGGCGCAAGGAAACTGCAGATGTTATTAAGACGTAGAGGGCGTGCGTAGGGCCCCCTCCCCATTTTTTCATTAGGGTCGGGCACCCCAGCCTTTGGGTGGATCATCTTCCAAGGGCCAGGACCCCATTCCCGGCCCCCAAGTGCCCATTGATGCGCGGAAGGGCTGTTGTGGTTCCCCGAAGCTACAACACTGCGGGAAGTGCTGTCACACTTATCCGTGACAAAATCGGGAGGGCCTTAGGACCCCATACCTGGGGCCTGTCAAAGAAGTAGAGGAGGGGGAGCGCTGCTGTGCTCTCCCACGTGGCTGGCTCAGGCCGCTCCCTGTGCCTGTTACTGGGGGAACGAGAAGGCCAGCCACCCTGTGCCCATCTGCCCATAGGAGCGGGCAGATAGGAATAAAGCTGCCGGCACCTGTGACAGCACACGGGAGAGCTGCCGGCGCCAGAGCCAGCGGGGGCAGCCGGGGGTGGGCTCCCCGAGCTGTCCTTCAACGAGGAGGCCATTCATGGGGTGCCCGAGTGGGAAGGGGCACCCCTCCTGTTGAATTAAAAAGAAAACACAAAGGAAACCTGAAACAGCTCTCCCCAGCCCAGTGAGATAGCCAATGCTACAATATTCACGATCCCTGCCCACAATGCCTTGCAGGTCCTGGTTGTTTTGCTCACATTTTGGCCCATATCTCCCTTTGTGGTGGCCCCAGGATGATGGGACCACCATCAACAAGTTCAGCAGGATCCCACCTTTCCACTTCATGGATCTCCCGAGTCCTCACCCTAAGCTGGGGGGACCCCAAAATGATCACCTCCTCTGGATTTCCTTCACATTTTTAAGTACTCCAATGCTTGGAGCTTTTGCTCTGTAGCCAGGAGTGTAATGCTCTCTAGAGGTCATGTGTATAGTGACATTCCGGAGGTCATGAAAGGTCTGAAAATGCATAAAAGTAATGTTGATGTTATTGTGCTCTCTAGGGGATGACTGTATGGTTGCAATGCTATCTCAATGTGATGCTCTTTAGGGGCTGTCTGTATAATTGCAGCGTGGTATCAAATGCCTGAGAAATGCACAAACACAGGGTTTATTCCTCATAAATGCTTTACTGGTTCACCATAATGATTGCACATATCGAATTGGTTCCCTGTAATGATTCGTAATGCTTTGTTGATCACTGCCATTATGACAATGATTCCTGCTAAATGTTTTTAAATGTGTTTTATTACAAAACAAAGTGATTAAACTCACTTGATATGTTTGGGTGCCCCTCTAGAGGGTCACCAGTGATTACACAATGTCATCTATGGTATTTTCCATCTGCCAATGTACATATTTGTAAATTATTGGGTAGTATTTAGTAGTGTGTGTGTAACAAATGTACTTCTCTTTTTTCTAAAGAACAAGTACTGACTGGACAGTCATTTATTGAGTGTTATTAGTGCGTGCCAGTGAACGGTGATTACTAGCCCCCACCACCTCCCTAGAGTAGGCCTGGGAGTGCTCCGCCCGCTACCCGGTGAGAGTCAAGCGCTACAATGGGGTGTTTGGTTACCAATAAGGACAATTGTGGGCCTATTACATGTGCAGGCCACACAACTAATAACCCAATTTCCTGCAAGCTCCAAGGGAGAAAAACCTGGAAAAAGAGGCTACCAAAATGAGACCTTTTCCATGATGTCTTGGCACCTTGTTCCAGTTCTGTGGAAGTCAAAAAAATGTACGTTTCAACGTAACCAAAAATGTAATATTTTCTTTTTGGATGTTCCAATTGTTCCCAAACAGGAACACCTCACATGGTATGAGACTATAAGTTATACTAATGGACAGGATTATCAACAACTGTTTTCAGGACCACAGCCAAAAGTTCAGTTCCAACTGGCCCTGCTAGTTTTCTATAAGGTAGGGCAGCACACTATTTCTGGGGCTCTCTTTCTTCTTCCCAGCCCTATGAAGACACAGCAGTGACTCTCCTGGGTCAGTCTTTGGTCCACCAATTTAGCAGCACCTGCAATAACTCCAACACCAGCAGCAGCACCTGCAGCACAAGTAGAACCAGCAGCTTTTTCAGTACCTCTATCATAACTAGCATCAGGGGCACCAGCATCAAGTGCCTCAGCAGAAGAATGAACAATAACACCATCCACACCACCAGCAGCAGCATCTCCACATCCACCACTGCCAGGAGTACCATTAAAAAGCTGTGATGACATATCATCATTGACCAATCAGAACTTCCTCATCAGAGACAAACTGTGTGGGTGTAAGTAAAAGAGGGTGGAATCATACACCATGATTTCCCTTTGGACAACGATGATGGTGCCTTCCTCCAGCATTATCCCAAGATAACAAAGCTCGTCGTAGCTACCTCAGCTGCCACCACCATCAGTACTGCCACCATGACCACTTCCAACACAGCCACCATGAGCCAGGAGATGGGAAGTGCATTAGCTTCCTCACATTAGCTTTTCTGCTGGTCTACAACTAATTCTGGGAACTACACCAGTGAGATTGTCTCATCTGGTTATAGGCCCTCCGATAATGGGCTGCAGTACCCCTGTTCTAGCACCAACAGCTTTCATGCATTTCTTCCTAACTGAAGTCATATTGTGTCAGATTGATAGATTAGTCCTCCAATGTGGAGATACACTGATTATACTTTTACAAAGATAATGATGGGCCCTCCAAGATAACAACATCAAGGGTATTGTCTGTTCTGCCATGAGCCAACTGAAGAGGCGGTACCAGATAGAGCATGAGGCATGCATGGCAACAGCAACCACTAGGATCTGATCCTCAAAGGTTAATGATTATGATGAGAGCAAGTACGGAGCTAGATATGGCATTGAATGAGCCTGCCATAGTATGTGATACCATAGCGCACTTTTTATTTGATACTTGCTGTGTTTCGCTTTTGTTAACTCTACTCTTTTGTCTTTCCCTCCCAGAGTTGTTTTTGGATGTATAGAAAGGTAATGGTGGTGGAAGACATCAAAGTGGAGCAAGTGCAGGCAATGGAGTTCCACTCAAGAAGAGACTGCAACAGAGGGAGTAGGGCTAATGCATGTTAAGACTCCACTCAAGGATGCAAATAATTGGAAATAAAGTTTCTCCCTGACACTTGTTTTTTCCTTTTCATGAGCTTCAACAGATGTGAACACCAATGTAGAGTGAGGGGATGGCATGCACTATCCTGTTTGTTCCCATTCCCATCATAAGTGAGCTAGCCCAGCTGCCTTGTGCTGGATTTAGAAAAGGCATTTGATTCCCTAGAATGGGCCTTCCTATTCACAGTCTACCCCCGTTATGGCCTGGGCCTCAGATTCCTCCGACTGGTGAAACTAGTCTATACCTACCTTTTAGCAAAAGTCAAAACGAGGGCCCTGATCTCTGAGTCCATCATGATGCATAGAGGAAACCGGCAGATGCCCATTGTCTGCCCTACTCTTCTCCCTTGCCATTGAACCGCGAGCAGCCGCTCCCCACATGCACCGGCAGGCCTGGGGGATCCTACTAGGAGATGGTCTGCACTCAGTCTCCATCTATGCTGAGCACTTGCTTCTATACCTACAAGATATGCACTCAATTCTAGCGGGCATAGCACCCATATTTGATAGGTTTGCAACAATCTAAGGACTCAGAGTTAACTGGGCAAAGTCATACCTTTACTCCTTTGACGCTCCAACCCCGGACCCTGCCTACCACCTTGGTGGCACCCGACTGACCTGGCAACCTGTGACGTTGCATTACTTAGGTATTCACATCTGTCACAAACCTGCTGACTTGTTCAATGGCAACCTTACCCGAACAGTGTGCTCATTACGGGCGCAGATGACATTTTAGAAACCGCTTCCACTTTCCATTGCGGGCGGATAGCCCTTGCCAAGATGGTAATGCTACCCCGTTTACTGTATTATTTCACCAATGTCCCCCTTTACATCCCTAAATCTTTTTTCAAACAGTTGAGAAACTCATGCGGGAACTCCTCTGGCACAAAACACACTGCAGGGTGGTACTCCAAAAACTATGTGGCCTCTTAGCTACAATGGCTAGCCTGATGTCTTACAGGACTTCAACTAGAAGACACTGCCACGATGGACCCTGGATGGAGCCTGCACCGCATATTACACCTTTTCCACCTCTGCACTAAAATGACATCCCCGACTCCTGCACTGCGACGCGTAGCACACCGGTGTTATAAACGGAGTCTTTTAATCATCAAGGCTACCCAGCCATATGCCCCAGCACTCCTGCTACTGGGCACCCCTGGGGGAGACTGGCCCACCTCTGCAGGGAAGCTTGCTACCTAGCACGAAATAGGTTTACACACATTGGGGAATCTTTACTGCAAAGTATCCCTCATACCCTTTGATACTCTAGTGGCAGATGAGGGAGTCCCACCTGGTAATTTTCTATTACACAATTCCATACTCTGGGCACTTGATGCATGCTGGGGCGGCAGGAACATCTAATACACCTCACTGTCCAATATCTTCATGTCATGGGCACGAGCCGCCATTTGACACGGTGGCTTGCGAAATCACTGCGCACACACACTGCACTCCCGCTGACTCCTCTACGCCAGTGATGAGAAACAGACCTGGGCCACCCTTGCACAGATAAGGAGTGGAGGGAAATTATACCCTGCACCTGTCCCAAGCAATGAGCGATCCCTTCTCATACAATACTACATACTACACCGGGCTTATCTTACCCCCGATAAGATAAATCGCTATTACCATCGTACAGATGCTGTCTGCCCCCGCTGCACCCGGCCTGGTGCTGTCTGGGTACACATGCTATGGGAATGTCACTCCCTTCACCAATACTGGCTGGGTGTGACCTCTAGTCTGGCAAACTGCACGGAGCGGCCCGTACCTCACACTTGGGAGGTCTGCTTGTTAGGACTTAACCGTAGAGACAAGAAACACAGAGTCACCACCCGGTTTGTTATGTTTCATATAGAGGCCCTAATATAGACGCGTTCATATATGCCGTATATGGTCATATTTGCATATGCCCTATTATGGTCATGATCGTATATGACCTATTTTGGTCATAATCGTCTATGCCCTATTATAGTCATGGTCTCCTATGTCCTAATATAGGCATGATCTTTCACCTACATTAGTTCCCTACAGTACACAACGAGCTCTGAGGGTTGAGCGTTATCTAGTCTGTGGTTAAAACACTGCAGGGTTTTTCCCGAACACAGGCCTACAATGTACTCATAAATTATGCATGAGCATTCACCAGCTACATCTCCCGCATAATATGAATGTACAAAGTTCACCCCTGACGTCTTCCTCATGTCTAACAAAGACCAATACAAACCATACTGAGGGACGAGATACTTTAGGGTATAAATACACCACATCTTGCCACGGTAAGATAGAGAGAACCGAGACTTCCATGCTGACACACTGACCAGAGACGCTGAGGCTCCCGCATGCAGTCGCTCCAGCTGACAGCGGTCTAACACAGCCCTTGCAGGGTGTCCAACTCGAGACCAGGACGGGGTCCCACACTCTCTCTATTCAGGTATGGGGGTTCAACTAAATCCTAGAAGGATTCTTGGCTCCTAGGCTTTTAGATCTACACATATGCTAGGTACACTCAGGTACATCTAGTTAGGCATCGTAGGAGTACGCGCACTTTCATAATGCTTTTTATATTCATGTATGTATTCATGATTATTGCAATATGGTAGAACTGTTCCACCCCTTCACTTTTATCGTACTGCTGATAATATATCTCTGCTATTGTCTGCTGGTTGCTGCAGCACATATATTTTACACTAGAATAACAACTGTTCAATAAATACTTATTGAAACGCCCAGACTGTTTGTTCTGTGTAACTCTCTGAGACAAACCGAATAAGTAAGCATGAGTGACTGAGCGAAAAGTAGTCATTGTTTCCACGATTCTGAGGAACCAGGTTTGTCATGGTCTAAGGTTGCCAGAAACTAATCTCTCCCCGATAAGAGGAGATTCTAGTGGCACTGTGAGCTAGCTAATGCAAATCCGGCTAACATACGTGGTGAGGGTGCACAGAATCAGTCTGCCACCAAGCCCACAGTTAATGTTATCCAAACGCGCAGATCTTGCAGGGGTACTATAGGAACTACACGACAGGTTCATAGTCCGATTGATCACCCGTAGATGGAGGTCACCAGCGCCTCCTGCGATCACCAGCTAGGAACTCTCCATGCAGGCCTGGGCCTGAGATGAGGGCACTGCACTACAAAGAGAAGGCACAAAGGGCCTGCATAGATACCCCTTGGCAGCCAGTTTGGATGGCATCCTAGTTGATTTTCAGACCACTTTGATGACTGTTGATGAAACACCTGGGTAGGCCTCGACTCCAGCGAGTTCGGACACCCCTCTGCCCCGGCCACCAGCCCATCACCGAATTCACCTGCTGCTCTCCCCTGTCCATGTTCCCCTCCCACATAACAATTGCTGTTTCTTATCTCTTGCCCAATGTTTCTCTGTAATGATGCTGACTTACTTTTTCCCTCCAGCAATAATGTGGCACAGACCTGATGTATGCATTTTCTGTTCCAGTTTTTATTTCTGTTTCATATATTTTTTTATTGAATCTCCCGACTGATACTCACTGCTGCTAATGCTGAATATACTATATGTCACGCAGCTGTTACATATGATTGTAATATGTACCACTTGTAAAACAAAAATGCAACAAAAAGATTCAAGCAAAAAAACAAGTGAGCTAGCCCAGGTGTGTCGTGGTTATCATATAGTTTATGTTCTGTGCATTTGTCCACATGTCAGTGGTCAAGGGAACTTTGTTTCTCTCTGAATCATTTCAGTGCTTGGTATAGTAGAACCAGTACCTGCTGATGAGGTTCTAGCAATGCTGTTGTATAGAAACAGAGACGGTTTGGTATCTTCCACGGTGGAACAAAGTTCTCAGAAGGCTAAGTACTCGCCAAAACAATATATCAACAGGGAGCATTCAATATCTCAGCGGTCAATGTATTAAGGTGCTTTGCTGAAGGTTTACCCCAGCCATATGATTTGTGCTACTCATAAATCTTGGTAATGTTTGACTGTTTTCGGTTTTTGTTTCTAGAAATGCTTCAGTAGCACCACATTAGGCATTTACCAGTAGTGGGATGTGCGGGGAGGGGACCTTCAGGATGGATCAGAGCACAGGTGTCCAAAACGCCAAAATTACTTTGATGTTGACTTCAGAATAGTGCTGAATGCGATGGGAGTGGAAAATTGTCATTTCGATTTCCTTCATTTTATTCATTTCCAGGGCGTAGCTTTGGGGGGTGGGGTTGGAGTGTTAAACCCACTAATAATTGATCTTTCAGGTAAATAGTTGTGTACAGGTGCTTTCAGTCAGGTATGGTGAGGTGTCTTTCGGATTTCACAAGGAATTTTTACATAAACGCTGACAAAAAAGCACATACACTCTCTCCCTCTTTGTCTTTAAAGTCTTCAAAAATGTTGGTTATTTTGTAAAATATTGTGTTTTCTCTCATTTACTACCCCTATCAGTCTGCATTCTTCTCCCTTTTCCCTGCCCCTTTATCCTCTCTCGTGCGCCCTGCTTGTTCTATTATGTATTTTGACATTATATGCCGGCGTGATTGTCGGAAAATCTGAAGCTCACACCCCCAATCTAGTTGACCAACCTACGGCCCTGTTCATTTCCAGCAGCATCCTCATCTTCTGTATTCCTAATTCCATTAATACCGTTGGCTACAAAGCCTGTGCTTCCATACAGTAGATGGCATTGCTTCTTGTTGCAGTGCTTCTTGTTTTGCATACTGCACAGGATCAGAGTCTAGGATGCCAATCAAAGTGAGGGCAATACCCACTTAGTTACCGTTGACGCAGGGGGTGGTCTTAGACCACAGAGTGTAAAGAAATGATCTTGTGAAATATAAACAAATATTGTGTCAGTAAGCATCATTGCAAGACCACTACTACCCTATTGTCAATAATGGTCAAGAAATTTTAAACTTAACAAGTGCCAGTGAAGTTACTCTCACCCAAACAAACACATCAATTGAGCAACACATAAATTAAACACCATATAAGATCAGCCCTCCTACAGTACACCAAAACAAACCCTAATGTCAAGAAAACAATACATTGTAAATCAAGAAGAATATAATATAATTCAGTCTGAATATTCCTCGGGCCATACTACCAATTTCATCTGCAAATTCAATATCATCATAGAATCATAGCCTTGAAGGTTATGAAATTTAGAAATCCAGTAATACCATACCTCAAAAAACAGAACAGGCATTCAAACCAACTCACCAGATGTCACTTGAGTCACACTAGCCGTCCTGTCTGGCCTATCCTGACCTATGTACTCATCTAGAACAACAGTGGCCTTCCTGTACTCTGTATCCTTGAATGTCTTCCTGCCTGGTCAGAGACAAGACACTGTGGGCCAACTCACCCACAAGCAACACTTCAAGGACAACTGGGCAGTAGGAAACCTATCCCACCCAACCCAGTTTCCATGTGGAAGTGCGTCCCTTGCAGCATTTTGCACTCAGACAAACAACCAAGCGAGTCAAAAATACAAAAATTGTATGGAACTGCAAATCTTAATGGAACACATTTTATCATGAACACGGCAAAATATTGATTTGTCCTCATTATACATTTCAGTGAAAAAATTTGGATCAGTCTTACTTAAGGAAAATCCAGCATTTTTTTAAAGGTGTGCTAAACTGAGACCAGAATCTACTCTTGGAATTACCTTCCCTGTAAGGACACTGCACTAGTGAATTCTCCTCTGGGTTTAGCATTTCCTCCACATATCAAAGGATTATCTAATACTCCCCAATCCTACACTGCACCCAAAGTATTCTTAGAAATGCTAATTAGCATTTCTAACACCTACTTTATGTCATTCTGTAAATAAAGTGTGAACCCCGAGCCATACGAGCCTGGTATTATTAACAAGAGAAAAGCAATCGCGTCACAATGGCAATACTGTTTGGCTCAGATTAACTGAGTTCACACAAGTAGGGCAGCAGACAAAGTTGCTGCTCTGCGTGAACTGGAGAGAGCAGAAGTGCACCATACCTAGAAAGAAATGGCACAGTTCTGGTCTCCATTCGGTGGTGCACTTTGTGCAGCTGTGCACAAACGTGTGCAGCTTTGCGGCGTAGTGCAAGGGTGTCTGCGTTGTGATCTGCATAGTTTTTGTGCAGTAAGGGGTCCCTTTCCTGCATGAAAACTATGCTCTAAAGCCATTTCACCTACGCATGTGTGCTGCTGAATTCATCACTCACGCCAAGAGGAAAAAACAAGGAGAAATTAAGATATTTCTCCTTGTTATGTCAACGTCAGGTAAACCTAAGATTTTGGTGTAAATCAATTCTATGAGTCTTTGTAGATATGGATCTGCATCAAAATCCATGGGTAATGAATGGAATGCCCATGCACCAACCATGAGACATCTACCTGATTCAAGGTATCGCAAGGCAGCAAATTGTTTTTTTTGGTTTTCTTTTTACAAAACAACGCTACTCAGAATTTGCACTGGTTTGTAAATCCCAAACAGGATTTTGCAGCTAGTCTGTATTAAAAAAAAAACAATGCAAACATCTGTAGATCCGGGCCCATGTTTTTTCCGAGATTCTGGCCTAGGAAAATCCATGCCTTGTTTTCCTGAGAGAAGCAGTTTTTCATTAATATTTTCATCACAATAACATGCGCACATTTTGTAGAAACACTCTCAACACGGCACTTCATCATCATGTTGTCGCAGTAGTTTTTGCATCTATATTTTGATTACAGCAACAAGAAAAGCACATCCTAGGCAGCCAGAGAGCAGAAACATTGCCATCTCAACGGCTCATTATTATGTTGTCATTGTTTTCCCAGTTGTAGACGACAAAGACATGAACCAACAAGAACACATTTTTGTGGCTTTTCCATCTTCAGGGCCATTGGTTTCCCAGTAGCCAAATTGCATTAAAAATCTGTATTGAGTCTCGAAGCCTTTTACAGAGAGGAAAATCAGTCTGGCAGCAGCAGCCAGACACATGGCTGTAAATCCCATCTCGTTGCTAACCCAGAGGCTGAACACATTTGTGAAATGCCAGGTGTTTGGCAGAAGCCTCTATATCTATTAGCACATCAGCTGGTCTGATCCTTTTGTTTATAATGTTGTGATTCAGTCACACCAAACAAAAGTAAAACAGAGCTAGGCAGTAATCATCCCTATGATAAATGCACCCCAAAGGTAAACGTAGCTAGTACATTTAGCATGAAATGTTCTTGTGATTCCATTTTTACGTATTATCTAGATATCATACAGCATTTTTTTAATTACGTGCTGCCTTTTTTTTAGTAGCCCTTGCTGTTTTCACGTGCATCCTCGAGGCGTGGGTGGAGCAGTCGCTCAGAACGGTGCTCATCACCTGAAAGGTAGCAATTTTTTTAGATATATATAACTGTGAAATATTTCCCGTAATTCATAGTGCTGATTTCATGTGCAGGATATTTATCTTCCCTAAACATATATATAAAAGTTAAACACAGCATTACATCCTTCTTTCAGTGCTTGTAAAACAAGCATTGCAAAGCCAATAGGTGTTGCCTACAAGAGCTAATGGCTTTGCCAAGGTGTTTTGACCCTGTTGTAAATCAGTGTTGCTGCTGCTTAGCATGGCTAAACGTCAGTGACATAGAAGAGAGTGGCGTGGAGTGGAGTGCTGTGGAGTGGAGTACTGTTGAGTGGAGTAGCATAGAGTGGAGTAGAGTCTGTACAGTGAAGTGGCATACACTGGAATAGAGTGTTGTTGAGTGGAGCAGAGTATGTAAAGTGGAGCTGTGTAGAGTGGAGTATGCATGATGTGGTAGCACACTACCATCACAGCACACACATTTTCAACTAAAATGACTATCACATTTGCACAAACATATAGGGTTACTGATAAAACTATAAAGCGACAAACGATAATGTGTGGAAATCAGCATCACCTACTGCATTGATTACTTTGATCATATTAAAATATTTGTTTTTACCACACTTCAGAATTTCAAAACAAATTCTCCATTTGTGCTTTCCTAATTCTGAAAAGTTTGTACAGTTCATTAACAGGCATTTATATTTTGCTGTGTGCTAGAACAAAATAACATCCTACAGCCGTTTACATTCCGATACCCAGCAACATTTTCATGTAAGTCCCCTTACTTTGCAGTGGAGAAAGAATAGTAAACAGCAAGCTCCCTGGCCGACAGAGTCTAACATTTGACCTCCGTATTTCAATGCACAATAAATGTGACATGATGAAAACAGAATTTAAAGACCTGTTAATTCTCATTCTCTGAACTCCAGCATGGTTATTTTGGAGGTGTTTCAGCACCTCCCCACCCTCCTACCACCAATGGCTATGGTATGGGCGCGAAATTGAGGAAAAGGATTGGTTAAGTTAAGCTATTAGTAAAGAGCACTGACCAAAATAAACAAGCTTGAGGATAGACCATTGTTCCTCACAGGCATCTGGTAGTAGCAGAGATAAGTAAAATCAGTAAAGCAGAATTATAGGAGGCAGGAAACCTTTTCAAATAAATACAGCAATTAACTGCTGAGAGCTAGCATACAGAGACATCAGCAAACACATGTATTTTGCTCAACTGCCTCATGAAAAAGAAAAAAAGAGTTCCCAGAAAGTGGGCGCTCATAGAAGAATACAAGGAGTCAGTCAGAGAGGTGGTAAACAAGCTATGCGCCATGTGAGGGACAAAGACATGCTGGACAGCCGGAAACAAATAAAGCCAGCAAATAGAAAGCACAGGAACAGAACCAACAGACTGAGGGGGCAGAGCTACACATGCACAGTCTGCTTTGTGGGTGTAGCATCACATGCGGACATTCAGTGGGATTGATGGAGGACGATGCAATGCTAACATGGTGTGAAAGTGGCAGGGTGCAAGGTTGACAGCCATTGGTGGAGTGGCAAGGGAGTCTGTCAGGCACTCTGAATTGGTTATGAACAGCTGATGGGAGGAGACTTCATGGCAGTAACATCCGAAGGTGCTTTCAGCCAGAACTAAAACCACTGACAATACTTCTCTGCCTACGCCCTTGATAATCAGACTGTCTACCTCGTCACAAACTTTGGGAATAGCACTTTAAAAACAGTAATTTCTTAATATTGCTTGAACCTTCCCGCCAACTGCTGTGTACAAATTGAAAAAAAACTTTACATCAGAAGATTGATTTACTTCACATTCAGTGTATAGGATATAATTCTGATGCAAGGAACTTGTTAATATAAATTGATCAATTTGTCTGATGAACCAGAGAAATAGCACAGGTTTCACTTGTCCATTGGCCTCTTTCAGTGGGACTGTCGTTCAGAGGGGTGATTCCATAAATGTCAATTTACCAGCATGGCAAAAGTAGCAGATGTGAAATCATGTACCCTTCCTCTCTCATGGCATCACAGCGTTGACCTCTTATTGCACCTTTATACACTCAACCAAGGGCTTGAAGAAGGGACAAAGATTGGAATCTACAAACCGTTAAGGGACCATTGATCACTTTTGCCTTCTTATCCGGCTGCTGCTTTCCAGACACTTGAGGTCATTGCTAGTAGACGCAGAGCTGGGGTAACAAAGGACAAACCTGAAGGAACAGCTGCATTACCTGGTTACATCTGGAACAGCTGCATTACCTTGTTATCGCCAGAACAGCTGCATCACCTGGTTATCACCGATTCAAATCCATGAGTCGTTGTTCAGCATCTTTCTTCCACAATAATACTGGGCACAGTGAGAATTTGTGCTCAATATGTGCTCCAAGCAGTACTTGATGTCAGCCGGGGGTTGCAGGCAGGGCTGGACTTTAGAGCAATCAGGCAGTGCCCAAAGGGCTGGTCTGACAGTTCTCAGTGTGTGTCATGTTTTTTGGCTTTTTGTGGGTCTGTTTTATGGTCTAGTGAGCCTAATTTTACTGTTGGTTTCCCTGACATTATCACAAATATTGCCTGTAGCAAGCTCAAATCCATGCAGTCCGCTGTACCTTGCAAAACCCCTACACAGCATGTCTTCCCAAGTTGAAAACTACCCCGATTTGCAAACAGGGGCCACTTTTTTAGCTCTCTAATTCACTAATATGGCCACTTATATTTTAATGCCTGGGCCTATTTTCTGTTCCTGTCTGACCTGGTTGCAGGTGGGGCCCACTGGCACTCATTTTTGGGGTCTGGCTCTTGTTTTTCCTCAGCAGACTTTGATCTAGAGCAAATGCGAGAAAAACACAAAGGTGAGAAAGGAAGATAAAGATGGAACAAAAGTGACAAATGGACAAAGCAGGGATGAAATTAAACCTGTAAGAGTGAAATAAAGAGGGAGGAAGTGTGTGGTGTTAAATTCAAGAGGCATGAGATGAAAACATGGCTAAGTAGCCATGGCATTTGACTCTCCCCTTTGATAGCAGGGGCCATGGGCTCCTGAGGTGGGCTCGGCTTTACTTCTTTTACAAAAGAATCAGTGCCCTCAACTATTGGCCATGTATTAATTTGGTGATACAGGGAAGGCCCTCAGCACCATCCTCTTACTGAAGAAATGGCTAGGTATATTTGGCGCACTCTACCACTTTCCAAAAAGAAGTACAGAAAATGAAACATATGGTTTGATAAATTGTCAAACTGGTGCTTCAGGAGAAGAGGAAGCCAACCATCCCTCTCAACATGGACCGAGTCCCGAGATAATCGAACTATTTCTCCAAGCACACAGAATTTGAAGCTGAGGTCGCGGTTTCAGACGTCTTTTATTCCAACGTCTTTATAGGTGCCCATGTGCCAACACGTGTTTTGTCTATAGCTGTTTCAGTTACAGGCAGACTTCATCAGGGCAATACATCTAAAACACAAACATTTCACTTGATCAGGAGGAGGAGTCTTTAATGTTTGTATAGTCACCATCACCCGGGTCATTCGACCATTGTAATTCACCCGAAATGTGTCGTTGAGGTTATAGACAGATTCCATACTTCCAATAGGTGATTTTTAAAATAATCAAAGTGCAATTGAAAGTCTAGTGTATCCAGACCTCACCATACCCAACAGTATGTGCTTATTTGTGAGAACTGAAGGCGTGCAGTGCTATATAATTATTATAAGTCGTGAGCGGTGGGAAAATAGCAGACTTGTACTCACTATGTCCGTTAAAGTAAATTACTATTCGGGTCCCAAGTGTCAAATGATTGCATAATAATAAGAAGAGTCTGCAAGAGTTAACATCTATTAGTAGGTTTCATACCCATAAATTAACTATAATAAATAGTGATACACAGGGTCTGAGGGCCAACTCTTTACCTTTTATTCCTCATTCAATATCTCAAATCCAAAAGTTGAGAAATCTAAAAATAAAGTAAAATTCTCATCAAAATACTTAGGGCTACCAACAATAGAGAAGTGTTTACAAACGAATCACATGGTCCAATGTCCATCATACCAGAAAGATATAATCAAATACACTATTCAAGTACTCTATTGTGCATACTTTTAGTATTGTGCACTAGCATTTCGTAAAGATTATGCCTATTAAATGGCCGAACGTGTAACTAACATGGTTTTAATTCTTAAGCAAACCGTTGCCTCCACGGCTTAAATTATCCACTAACGTCCACATTACTCTCGGTGTCACCTTGACGTTAGACAAACCATTGGTGTATGGCTGACTTTACATTTAACGTCATTACATTTATGTTGGTAAAGCCTAATTTACACTTTAAATAATAGCGAAATAAGTAACCAAAAAGCGCATGCCGCTCGGGTTGTCAGAGAAAAGCTATATGCTGTTCTGTTTGTATCTGCTCATAATAGCATAACCGTGTACCCATGCCACTCAGATTCTGTAAGGAAAGCGGCGGTAAAGCCCAATTTATACTATAGATAATAGCAAAACAAGTAACCAAAAAGCGCATGCCACTCGGGTTGTCAGGGGAAAGCTATATGCTATTCTGTTTGTATCTGCTCGTAATAGCATAACCCTGCACCCATGCCACTCAGATTCTGTAAGGAAAGCGCCGTCACTTAGATTCTATTAGAAAAGCGGCCAACTATTCTACACGTGTCAGATCGTAACAAATAATAATCTTATAATATTACTCACTATTTGTTCCAATGGTAAAAGCGTTGATAATTCGGTCGTCCGCTGAGTACGCAAGGACGATTTTTGGCGTGGACGATAAGCACCATTATTCAATACCTTAAATAGTCTCAAAATAAACGATGTTCCTCACGTCACAAGGATCATCCAGGCAGGTAGAACTACGATGGCCATCTTTGAATAACAAATTAATTTGCGGTCGATAAAATAAAACCGCAGGGGCCATCTTAAAGTGTCCACACTCAAGTGGAAAAGTGAGGAAACATTCCTCTTAAGTCTTATATCAAAATACCGGTGACTATGCGCAAAATACGATTACATACTCTATATAGCAACAATATTCTAATGTTGTAACTAACAATTCTTTAGGCCAGCAGGTCCCTAAGGACTGCATGAGTTATCAAAGATCTTGCCTGATAGTGACCCTGAGCTGAACTGGGCACATTGGTAAAAACAAGCATTTGCAATGCAATAGGTCTCGCATTTGCAAGAGTTTAAGCTATTGGCATTGTAAATGACAATGCCTTTTATTTATGTGCTTTTAAAACCAACACATATATAAAAGGCATTGTCATTTCGAATGCCAATAGCTCAAACTGTCGTAAATGCGAGACCAATTTCATAGTGGCTGTGCCCCTTTCTTTAGATGCTGCTCGCTGTATTCAGATTACAGCAAGCTGCGTCTAAAGAAAGGGGCGTGGCCACCAATAAAGTGAAAGCACGTCTTGTGGCGCTTTTACCAAAAAAAAAAACACTTGTTCACAAACAAATGGTTTTTTTGGGGTAAAAGCGACCCGTGCCGTGCTTTCACTTTAATGGTGTGCATGCCCCTTTCTGTAGATGCGGCTCACTTTAACCTGAATACGGCAGCACCGTCTAAAGAAAGGTGTGCGGCCACTATGTAAGTGAAAGCATGGGGGCTTTCACTGAAAAAATTATGTTTTGTAGCGCGGATGCTAAAGTTAAAGCGGACCATGCTGCCAAATTAAATAAATAAATAAGCGCTGCCACTATACATAAAGCGGACCGCGCTGCTAAAGTAAAGAAAGAATGAAACGCAGCCACTATAGTTAAAGCGGACCGCCATTAGTAATTAAAATAAAAGCGGGCAGCATGCTGCTTGTAGGAAAGCACGCAGTGGGTGGAATAGGGGCAAATCATTGAAGAAAATAGCGCTCACAGCCTAGATGAAGCAGACCGCATAACAACACAAGTAAAAAGTCCAGTCCTCATGGGAGGTCACAAATGCAGACAAGGCGGTACCAAGGAGGGACTACTAGGCCTATTCATGAATGAAAAGCAACAATTTAAAAAGGACAGTTACAGGAGCCAATTGGGCAGGAAATGGGCAGAGCTTCAAGTCCCTACCTGAATACAGCATGCCTCGCAGAGCAGCGCATGCGCTGCCCAGGCACGACCTAATAAAGAACAGACAACATTTGTGTTTTCTTGGAAGCCTGCGTTTGAAATCATATTTCACGCACTACTCCGGAATAGTGCTGTGAAGGATTAAGTCCAATATTGAACTCTTGCAAAATTTATTACAAAAAGCATGGGTCAAATGAATAAAAACAATATCTGAGAATTCACATTGATTTTGTTTGTTTTTTAAAGTAATTTAAATTTCATCACAACTACGCATCCCCGTAATTTAATACTAGGCCATTATTCTGGTTAACTATCAAAGGCGCCTTGATTGAGATCCAGTGCTTTTGTTATTCGCAGTATTTGTATTTGCTACCAACACTCCCTTGCCTCTCACTGTCAGACACATTACTCGTCTGAAAGCAGAGACATAAAATCGCTTCTGTCTGGAACGTAGGAATTAATAGCACCGAGCCTCACGCAGTAGTCTTGAAAAGTAGAACATCAGGACACATTGCCTATTTTCAGCATAGTTTACCGTATGAAGCCATCCAGGAACTTGTCTGCTCACAACAAAGCTGTGGCATCTTCCGATGGGAGCTTCACGTTACTGTATGGCACAAAACATATCACATTTTGTCATTGTTGCAAAATGTGAATTGGAACACTCTATCTGGACTTGCAACATTGTCTAAATCCTTGCTAGTGAGTTGAAGATATGTGGATGCATGTGCACCTGGTCTCTCCTGGCAATACTTTTTGTATCAATTCCTTATTTTTGTTTTGGGTATTAGTTTACGCGCCCAAACAGCACATTATTTGTTGAAACAATTTAAGCTACTTAGGTCTCTGCCTGAGCAAATGTTAATATAAGGCACTCCCTAGGGTTGTACATTCAGCTTTTCAGTGCTTTGCATTGCGATGCTCAGGGACAAAGTTTGACGTTATTATAAAGGGAAAATGAAAAAATACATATTCAACATGAACACTGTCCATCACTCAAGTGGGCTCAGTGCTATTACTACAGCCACTCAGGAGGCACTTCCTCTTAAAAAGAAGACATAAGTGCCTGCTTCAACTTCTCTATTTGTTTCTTCTTAAGTAGATTTCAATGGTAAAGATATATTGCCTTTGCAGAGTCAGATGCATGCACAAAAGGGCTACAATTGTGCTTTTCTGTGCATAGGCCCGATAGCCATTTTATACAACTAATTTGTATTGCAGCTGCAATGTATTACAACGCCCAGAAAATACATCACACTCTGCTTTGGTTGTTTGAATCTGATTTGTGACAGAAACAGAGGTGATTACTGATGGAAAGTGGTGGTTCATCTTGCCGCTAAATCTATAAAATAACATTTGCCACATTGGCTGAACTGAAACTCGGGTGAGGATTGGGTAATTATGTTATGTTATGTTATGTTATCTTATGTTATGTTGATAAGTATGGCGCACTAATCACTCGAGAGGGTATCCAGGCGCTTGGGCAGGTGTGCAGGGAAGGTGCTTATACAAAAAACTAGGGGGCATATGTATCAAATACTGTTTTTGCGATTCTCAAATAGCGATTTTTAGAGAATCACTATTTGAGATTCGCAAAACGAGATGTAATTAAAAATTCACAAATATTTTGCGATTCCCAGACATTCCTTAATTGCGACTCGCAAATTGTGAGTCGCAATTAAGGAATACCTTCCCATTCATTCCTATGGGCCTAGAGGCCCATAGGAATGAATGGGAAGACATTCGCAATTTGCGAGTACCCATTAGGTACTCGCAAATTGCGAATGCAATTTCAAGGGTGCAAGGGTGTCAAAAGGACCCCTGAAATGTGCATGTGTGCACATGTGGCACACATACATGCCATAAGGGCATGTATGTGCGCCACATGGCACTTTGAAAAATGCAAAAAAGTGCATTTTTCAAAGAAATCGCAAATTACCACCAACTTGAAGTTGGTGGTAATTTGCGATTCCTTAAGGCCAAATCGCACTTTTTTTGTGCTTCTTACATTGCATTTAAGGAATCGCAATTTGCGATTCCTTAAATGCATTCGCAAAATAGGGAATTGCAAATTTTGCGATTCCTTATTTGGCGAGTGGGTTTTTGTGTGATACATTGCACACTGCTAAATTGCTATCGCAAACGCGATCACAATTTAGCTTGATACATATGGCCCTAGGTCTTCAGCTTCTTGCAGAACTCAAAATGTTAGGAGGAGGCTCTGATGTGTTGAGAGAGGTCGTTCCATGTCTTGGGTGCGATGTAGGAGAATGAGCAACCTCTAGTTTTGCTTTTGCGGATGCGAGGAGAGTGTGCAAGTGAGGCAGAGTGTAGGTGTCTGGTGGATTGATGAAAGTGTATGTGGCTGTTCAGGTATTCTGGTCCTGTGTTGTGTAGGGCTTTGCATGTGTGTGTGACAACTTTGAATTTACTGCACTTGTGAATGGGGAGCTAGGGAAGCTTCCTGGGGTGTGGTGCAATGTGGGTGCAGCATGGGAGGTCAAGTATGAGTCTTGCGGCGGTGTTCTGAATGGTCTGGAGTCTCTGTAGGAGTTGTTCGGAGATTTTGAGGTAGAGAGTGTTGCCGTAGTCCAGCCTGCTGGTGATGAGTGCTTGTGTGATGGTCCATCTAGTGTTTTGAGGCAACCATTTGAAGATCTTTCGCAGCATGCGTAGGATGTGGAAGCAGGAGGTGCATACTGCTTTGACTTGAGCCGTCATGTTGTACTTGTTGTCTAGGATGTTCCCTAGATTTCTTGCATGATCTGTGGGTGTGGGTGTTGGTCCTAGCTCCGACAGCCACGAGGTGTCCATGGGGAGGTCTTCTTGCAGAAAACCAGTACTTCTGTATTGTCGAAGTTGAGCTTCAGGCAGTTGGTTCGCATCCAGTTTGCTACATGGTCATGCAGTTGGTGAAGTTGTTTCTGGTGGTGGTTGTATTGGCAGTCAGGGAGAGGATGAATTGGGTGTCATTGGAGATGACGGTGATGTCTTGTGATTGGAGATGTTGGCAAGCGGTATCCTGTATATGTTGAAAAGGTGAGGCTGGGGGACGATCCCTGTGGGACTCTGCATATCATTTTCTGTGTCTCTGATGTGAAGGGTGGCAGCCTGACTCTTTGTGTTCTTTCCGTGAGGAAGGAGCAGATCCATTTGAGAGCAGATCCTTGTATTCCAAACTCGTGGAATTTTCTGCTAAGGGTGTTGTGGGAGTCAGGGTAAAGGACTCGGAGAGGTCGCGCCGGATGAGTTCCGCAGTTTTCTATCCTCAGTCCAGGATGATTTGAATGTCATTGATAGCCGCAATTAGTGTTTTTTCAGTGCTGTGGCTCTTTATGAATCCTGATTGAGTGCTGTCCAGAAGATAGTGAAGTTCAACGTGGGTTGTCAGCTGCTTGTTGATGGCCTTTCCAATCACTTTGGCTGGATAGGGGAGAAGGGAGATGGGTCGGATGTTGCTCAGTTGATATAGGTCGGTTGTGGGCTTCTTGAGAAGAGCATTGATTTCTGCAAATTTCCATTCATCCAGGAAATTAGCAGACGTGATAGAGGTGTTGATGATGTGGGTCAGGGTGGTGCTGATTGGTGATGTTTCCAGGTTGTCTATGTGGTGGAGGCATGTGTCCATTGGGGTCCCTGAGTAGATGGTCTGCGTGATTGTCGCTGTGTCATTTCTGATGAGGGTTGTCCATTCGGTCAGGTGACTGTCTTGGTTTGTGGTGGGTAGGTTGTTGATGATTTCTCTGGGGCTGGGTTGGTGTGTGAAGTTGCTGTAGGTGTTTGCAATTTTGCTGTGGAAGAAGTTAGATAGGTTTTCACAGAGTTGTTGGGAGGCAGCGATATTGTTGACAGTGGCTGAGGGCGAGGTAAAATCCTTGATCATCGAGAAGATCTCCTTGCAGCTGTTGGATCTTCCTTCAATGTGGTCCACTAGTGCGTTTTTTCTTGGTGTCTCTTATTTGCTGGTGAAAGCGTCTGAGTGCAACCTTGTAGGTAGTTCTATCAGTGGTTTTGTAGCTAGCTTTCCATTTCCTTTCTAGCTGCTTACAGTGTTGTTTGGTGTCTCTGAGGTCTTCTGTGTACCAGCTGACCTGCTTGTTTGATCTACTATGATTGTTGGGTTTGATGGGTGCAACGGAGTCCGCGCAGTTTTTGCTCCAGTTGTGTCCTTGTCGAGGTTTGTCTGTCGGGCTAGGTTAATCCATGCTGAGGGCTCACTGAGTCAGTCTGCTTTTGCTGAACCTGGTAGGTTTTTCGATGGTGAGCGAAGCAACAAAGTCGGTGATGATGTTGGTAAAGGTGGCTAGTGGTCTGGGTGGTTGGTATGCGAGGGTTCCATTCAGGGTGAAGTTTTTGGGGATTTGCAGCTTGAAGTGCAGGTGTTCCATTTATTGGGTTGTGTTCTCTGTGAATGATGTATATTTGATGGATTCCTTGTAGATGATAGCGTGTACTCCTCCTGGCTGGTGAAGGCAGTCCTGTTGAGTGATCTTGTAGCCCACTGGGAATGTCGTGGCGATGTCGAGAGCTGACGAGGGGTTGAGACAGATCTCTATTATGAAGAGGATGTCAGGTGATCATGCGTTGAGATTAGAAGTATGCACGAGAGTGGGTGTTGATGTGCGGGTTTGCTGTGGAGTGTGGTGTATGCTGAGGGTGTAGGTGTTGTTGGTGCTTGTGTGGCATATTTGTTGGGAGGGGGTGTTGAGGGCATTTTTAGTATTTGCATTTGCTGCTGGAGAACTGGCAGTGGGTGCAGGTGAAAGCTCATACCGTGATGTGAGGCACGGTAGCAGTTGGGGCAATGACGTCTGGAGTCTAGCTACCTAAAGAGTATGGCTGGGCGATGATCTGACCAAGGTTCCTAGTGCTGCGCGTGGTCCAGGCGTAAAGGGGCACAAGAGGGCATACCTTCGGCGCTCCTTTGGTGTGCCAGCGGCGCACCTACTGCGCGCGTCCGCTGCATGTGTCTGTGTTGCAGCTGTCATTAAGTTTTCCTCCTCAGATTTTTAACCAGAGCAAGAGAGAGAAAAACACAAAAATGGGAAAGAAAAAGGAAGAAAAAAATGGAAAAACAGTGATAATGGGAGAGGGCAGGATTAAAAAAGAATCTGCAAGATTGAGATAAAGGAACAGGGAGTGTCTGGCAGTGGATAAACAAGGCATGAGGAGGAATCCAGATTTACCAGTCTTGGTTTTTTGCACCTCCGATATTCATAGTGCCGTCTGCGGGCTTCTATCCAAAACTTTGCGCCCGGCACTCATTGTTTCACAAATAAAGCGCTGTGTATGGCATCAAGAACGCTCACCCACATTGCTACGTTTGGCAATTTCAATCAGAATTAATCAATTTTCACTTCCATTTCTCTTTCAACTTAAGCCTTTCAGAAATGTAATGGTCTTTCCACAAATACTTTGCCTGCCTTAGCTGTTCCATTTATTTCTATAACAGAAAGTAGGGGGACCAACCTCACAGTGATTAGAAACTCAAACATTCACAATTCACAATAAATATTTTCTACTTTCCTGATAAAATCTATGTCTACATTAAACATGCACTTTTACTAAATCCATTGTGTCAAACTGGTAGGAGAAGACCCTTACCATATTTCAGGGATGATACATTTTTGTACATGAAGGAACCTTGGCCTGAATTCGACATTGACAGAGGTTGATTTTCTTTAAAAAAAACTTGATAAAGAAAATGATAGATGATATTTCAGGTCTAGTACAAAAAGGATTAAATCTCTTACGCATAGCAAAGTTTCAAAGCAGATGGTAAAATCCAAGTTCAGAAGACAATTGACCCCCATTAATGTCCTGAGTAAACCTCTTCAGAAAAGTCCAGCTTACCAAAGAGCCAATACTATGGGGCACAAAATGTAACAAGCATTGGCAAAGCCAGCAGGTCTGCCTGCCTTTTGACTTTGTTCAAATTTGTTTTGCCCTGAGTTTTTCAAAACGTTATTGTTGTGGAAGCTGCCAGACCCTCATCAAGCTAAAAAAATATTGACTAAACACAAAAATATTCATTTGGTCACAAAAAGCTGAGAACCTCTTTGCGTGTGGATGTGCTCCTTGTGAAAGGTCAGAACTCTGTTACTCATAGGGACGTTAGCTAAAGGTTGAGGTGGGATGACCCATGGCCCCATGCTGTATTCCGTAGTGGGCAGATACAAAATGTGAATTACACAATAACAGAACAATGTATGAATAGTGCTGGCTGAAAGCCCTTTTATGTATATATATTGTAGATAATATTTTAGTAAAATCACAAGGTCTTGCAAATGCGAGACCTAAAAAGGGACTAGGGTTTAGCAGCTCCTAAATTCCTTTCACTTTGGCTCTGTGTCAGAGAAAGAGAGATGGTGAGTGTTTTTATCAAAACCTATGCAAACCGTATGGATGAAAAATGCAACCCAGATCAGCCAACTCTTGAAGAAACTCGAAAACATTTCCTGGATTAGTAGAATAGATTCAGGTGGATCATGGCAAAGAGGGCCAATTTAGTTATCGCACTCTAGACAGAGATGCCAAATGCAGATCATATTCAGGGGCATATTTACAAGTAAGTGACGGAGCGTGGGTTAGCTCCAAAATTGCTAACGCCGTGCTCCGTCACTTTAGAAATGCAGGGATGCACCGTATTTACAATAATACAGTGCACCCCTGTGTTTCTCCCTGCGCAGGCACTAAAATCAGCTGCCTTATTCCAATGCATCAACGGGTACATGTGCCTACAAGGGATTCTTTTCTCTACTTAATCTAATATTTTTAAGCAAATATTGGTCAGAAGCTCAATATAGTAGCTTACATCAAGTTATTTCAGAAGTTGAATTTACTTATTTCAACATGAACAAATCTGCCAAAAATTATTTCAAATGGGTGTAGGCTTTTTGAAACACAAATTTATGATGAAAACATATTGAAGGGTACAGAAAATTATTACATATATGAACATACATCAACACATAGTAAGTAAGATTCAAGAATTATTTGTTATAAGCATCTCATTGTCACTAATGTGGACACCCATTTCAAACAATATGTACAAAAGGAAATTGTGACTGATTAAGCAGAAAACAAATCCTTTAGTGAAACAATTCACAAAGAAAATAGCTGTAATTGTCGACGTTTCGGTCTAGGTAGTGAAGCCATCTGTTAGACCATCTTCAGCATGGTAAATTCATATGTTCAATGACCCTTAGAGGACTACATAGGTGACTTTAGAATTGTGGATGTAGTCTAGTTCGTTAAAATCGTGTCGCCGTCAAAATAACAGCTAATGAATAGCTGGCGATAATCCAAAAAGGTCCAAAAAATGTGAAGCACAAGGGTGCTTTCAATCCTCCAGCGGTCCAAACGGACGAACTATTTCAAGTGCCAGCATGGCTGATCACTTAGTATAATATCCAAGAACGGGCACTGCTCCGTATAACGATCCGCTGTCTCCACAGTCGGCATTCATTAGCTGTTATTTTGACGTCGAGTACACGATTTTAACGAACTAGACTACTGATCGGCTGGTTTCACTTCTGACCGCTTATATTGTAATTAGGCGATCGAAGTGAAACTGACGATCTCGGTCGGAAAGCGCTTTCCGACCGAGATCGTAATTGGCCCCTAAGTGTAGCGTGAAAGGGGGCCTTATTTACAAGGTGGCATTAAGCCACTTAACCTGGCTTACTTAAAGCCACCTTGTAAATAAGCCAAATCCCCTCTCACCACAGGAAAGTCTTTAAAAGTAACGTTCCTGTGGCGATAGGGGCTTGTAAATATGCCCATCAGTGCCTTAAACAGGGTTCTGTGAAGAATGTTGGGGCTGGTTAGTGTATTTTGATGTTGTGGGATCATCAAAGTCCCACTTGGTCAGAAATCCCTGGACTCAAAATGAAAAGTCCCACCCCCACTTCAACAAACTGAGGCTTAAGGAGGGAATTCCTCTTAGGCATCTGTGAAATTTCAACCACATCCATTGAACTAACATGTCAAAAAAGAAGACTTTGATGTGACTTAAGGCAGCTGGATAGAACATGCCTGTGTTAAATTGATCTTTATTTTATGCACTTACAGTGAACTCAGTTATTGAAAAAAATCATAAGGTCTGCAATCTTGTCAGGAAATCCCACATCAAAACCTAACAACAACAGTGGGACTTCATTTTTGGGTGCGGGCATCCTGCCAAGTTCATGGACTTAATAGAAATCTCAAAAGCAAAGGGATGCTCTTATTGGTGAAAGCTTTATATATTAGTCCACTACTGAAAATATTTCCAGATTCTTCAAAACAAGATCCTGCCCTTGTGCATTTTCTTCATTCTGTGATGACTGCTCAGTAGTGTAAACATCCTCATACTTAACACCAGCAGAAATACACTACTGCCAGTGTTGACCATAAGGCCTTTATTTATATGAGTCTCCAAAGCCTCAAAAGGAAACTATAATCTTTTTGGAGAACAGGAAAACTGGCAGATGTCTCTCACCCTTCCCCTACTGAGTTATTATCGAGTAGTTGGGAGTAATTGGAATCAGACAAACCTGTCAGAGAATCTTTTATCAGCAAGTGGCCAAGTATAGACCCCCCCCTTTGATAGCTCAAAATCAGTATGAACACACAAAGTATGGTATTTTATGCTACATAGTTATTTATTGTACACTATTCCTCTACAAATCATGTGCATTGGAATGATTGGGAATATTATTTACTCAGAAAGTTTTACACTACTACTAGGTCAAAGGTTAGACAAGCCCCAACCATATTTCATCACACACCACTATCCAGTTAGTCTAAAACCAACCTAAATTATGACCAGCTGTCAATCAACACGGATGTATTGGTTTACCACTACATGCCAATATGCATACCTTATTGTGCCATTATTCCGGATGTTGGTACTTCGTATTCCACCATCCCTTCTGGCAATATGTCTGTGTGTTTCACTCCATCCCAACACCAATATCTAAAGTAACTTTCTTTTGTATGGTGTTTTCTGGAGCAGGGAGAGGTGAGCTTATGCTCAACTCCTGTTTTGTTACAAAGAATATTGATTACTTGTTCATTTTTTAAATTTAATTGTCCATGGAAGCTTACTGCTAATTTTGTTTCTTTTGTCAGAACGCATTTTGGGAGGTATGGCTTACACTTTAGACTCGGCGGGCATGAGGGAGCAATACTCCAAACCCCCTTGCACTGAGGCCACCTCAGGGAAAGGAAGACTAGCAGTCCACCCAGAGTGTTTGGCCCTGTCATGAGAGATGCTTCACACATGTGCACAAAGCAATATGCAACAGTACCCGAAAGACAAATTACATTTCCCAGGACACCATGAACTCTTACTCAGTTTGGCGTCACAACGCCCATCTTAGATACCTGAGTCTAGCTTCGCTCATGGCCCTTTGCATCTTTTCTGCAACCAGGACCTTTACTACGACAATGTAGGATTTCCTTTGCAAAGAACAATTGCTTCCTTTGGAGTTCTTAGGCAGACATTGGGTATACAGAGACATCATCTCAAGTCGTGTTGCGAGAATGAACGTTGAACTTTTAGAAACATTTGACTAAAAAATGCCTGCATAATGTAGGATTATCACATTTTACTTGAGGTTTATCCTGTGATAGAACTCAAGGGAGTCTTAAGTCAGGACTAATTTGCACATGCAAAGTATACATGACTATGCATAAGGTATTCAGTTACTGTAATGCTTATAAGAGTTTCTACAGTAGAAATCACAGGATATTTATATTTGCTGATCATCTTGCAGTGATACAAGTGTCAAGTAGAAACTGTAACTCATCTTCCACTCAGAGTGCATAGTGACAATTTAGGGTAGTTATTCTACTCATAGAGAGAAGTGTAATAAACTGATATTTAAGATACTCATCCCTTGTACGTTTAATTTCAAGAATAACTAATTTCACATCAGAGTGCAGAGAGATGGTTACACAGAGATATCATATTGGTTCACTGTTACAGTTAGATGCAGCACTTTCATGGCAGGTTGCTTACGATATTGTATTGTATTGTATTGTATTGTATTGTAATTGCATTTATATAGCGCTTACTACCCCTGACGAGGCGTTGAAGTGATTTTTCCAAGAGTAGCATGCTACTCTGGAACCCATAAAGGATTAGTGGTGAATTAGTATAGTGAAATATGAAAGTAATTTGAGTAGTGGATATGTTAGTCAGTTATTTGGATTCAGAAGGATGGTGGAGGGATGGAAGAGATAAGAAGGTTTGTATTTATATAGCGCTTGTTACCCCTGATAGGGTGTTGAATCGCTTTTTTGGCGAGTAGCATGCTACTCCGGAATCCATAAAGGATTAGTGGTGAATTAGTATAGTGAAATATGAAAGTAATTTGAGTGGTGGATATTAGTCAGTTATTTGGATTGAGAAGGATAGCGGAGGGATAGAAGAGGGAAATTGGTTTGCATTTATATAGTGCTTGCTACCCCTGATGGGGTTTTGAAGCGTTTTTTCCAGTGATAGCACACTACTCCGGAACCCATAAAGGACTAGTGGTGAATTAGTATAGTGAAATATGAAAGTAATTTGAGTGGTGGATATGTTAGTAGGTTATTTGGATTGAGAAGGATAATGGAGGGATAGAATAGGGAGAAAGGTTTGCATTTATATAGTGCTTGCTACCCCTGATGAGGTGTTGAAGTGCTTTTTCGGTGAGTAGCACGCTACTCTGTAACCCATAAAGGATTAGTGGTGAATTAGTATAGTGAAATATGAAATTAATTTGAGAGGTGGACATGTTAGTCTGTTATTTGGATTGAAAAGGAAAGTGGGGTGATAGAAGAGGGAAGAATTTAGACTTTTTTTTGCTTTCGAGGTCATAGCAGTAGGAGGAGGCTTGGGATGAGTAATAGGGATGTGGAGGGGAAGAGTTAGAGGGAAGGGTTTAGAAAGGCTTGTTTTGGGGGATCGGTATAGAAAAAGAGGTATGAGATGATGCAAGGAGGGGTAGAGTAGGGAAGAGTCTAGAAAGGGTTATTTCTGGGATCATAGTATTGGTATGGGGTTTGGGGTGAATGAGAGAGTGGAGGTAGAGGATATATTGATAGAGGTATAGGGTGAGAAATAGGGTAGTACATTTGAAAGAGTAGTAGAAAGAGGTTTGAGATGAGTCAGAGAGTTGAGGTAGAGGCTATATTGAGAGAGGTATATGGTGAGAAATAAGGTAGTGCATTGGATATGCTGAATTAGAAGAAAAGTAATAAATATATAGATACATAAGTACATGGAAGGTATATAGATGTATAAAGGAAGTAAGTATATGTAGATTAAAGATGCATTAAATAAACTCCAGATTTCATGTGTTGTTGTACTTAAAATGTCTTTTATTTATTTGTTTTAAAACATAATTATTCTATACATTTATACAAAGCAATACACATATCTAGGTACGTATCTATAGTACAAATAAATGCTTATATACAGAGGGATATGCTGTATATTTCTGTCTGCGTATGGTGCTTATGTGGGGAAGAGCCAATTCTTGAGTAGTTTTCTGAAGATAAGGTGGTTATCCGTGGATCTTATGTCGGGGGGGTAAAGAGTTCCATAGTTTGGCTGCTTGAACAGAGAAGGATGTGCCACCCATGGTTTTTTTCTTGTATCTTGGGATTTTGAGATGAGGTGCCACTCTAGAACTGAGGTTCCTTTGTTGAATGTGTTTGGTGATTTTATTCCTGATGAAGAGTTCCATGTATCGCTTTGTGGGTGATACAAAGCAGCTTGAACATGTATCTTCTGGCAACCGGTAACCAATGCAGGGCTTTCAAGGCAGGGAAGATGTGGTCTCGCAGTTTTATATGTAAGAGTATTCTGGCAGCTGAGTTCTGAATCCGTTGTAGTCTTTTCATGGTCATTAAAGGTGATCCGTGGTAGAGGCTATTGGCGTAATCTAGTTTGGACAGAACAAGGGAGATGGTAGCTTGGACCTTGTGTGCAAATCCCAAATGGGGGAAGATTTGTCGCAGAGTTTATCTCTTTTTTTTGCAGTTTTATATAGCATGAACTCGACCCGAAGGTTTTGGAGCACTTTACAGCAAAAGTTACATTAGACAGGGACAAATAAATTTTTTATTTTTATTTTTTTGGCAAGGAGAGATTAAATAATTGTCCCAGAATCACAGAATATTGAGCAGATGCAGAGACTCAAACCTGATTCCTCAGTTCCAAAGTCGGCACCTCGGGCCACCTTAGGCACCAAAGTGAAAGGGCAGGACTGCACCGTATTTAAGCAATACAGTTCATTCCTGTCATTTTTGCCTGAGCTGGCGCCGTTTTGGCAGCCTAGCGCCAACATAGGCACCCGCCTCAGTTGAAGGCAGGATGTTTTTGCACAGGAATGGGCACCTTCCTGCACAAAACAATCCTACAAGGCATTTTCCTCTTTCCATGTGTGCTGCATTCTGCAGCACACATGGAAAGAGGAAAAAACTAGGAGAAATAAACATACATATTTCTCCTCGTTGCACCTCACCTTAGGAGGCATATGGATTTGATGCTTCCCCAGGTTTACATCACTTTGTAAATCTGGGGCACCGTCAAATTCCATGGGCGTTGAATGGGAAAGTCCACCGCAACGCCCATGGAACACCTCCCGGGCTCAAAGTAACGCGATGCAGAGATTTGCACTGCATCTCCTTACTCATGATTTGTGAGGCCACTCAAAGCTAAGCAGAGCGGCTTTGCATGGCTTCATAAATCTTTATGAGAGTCCTGTGTCACGCATGTACCACTTTACATGGTGGAAAACACAGGCCTCTCATGAATAAGCCCCACAGTGGAGATGTGACAAGTCAGTGTTACTGCCTGCATTCTCTCTTATCCCATTACGCTTTCCCCCATTCCACCACTGGCACTCATGTTCTTGTGGCTGTGGTCATTGGTGGAGAGAGCAAGACACGGAAGAGTGTATCACTCCAGTTGAATGCAACCTACAAGGTTAATGCCTACTGCCTCTTTATACACAACATAAAACCTCATCTCTCCTTCGAGACCTAGTTCTGCTGTTTCACTCTCTCACAGTGCATGCACCAGAGAACGGAAATGTTCCTTCTCTGCCTTGTTACCAAGAGTTAAAATAAAAATAGTAGTTGCGCACACATTTATCATTTGCTCTCTTGCATCACACACTCTATCATTTTAAATGCACAAAGAGGGGTCATGTTACATGCTGCCAGGCCGGTATTCTACGTAACTTTAAAAAAACATATGAAAGCTACACAGAAACTTTTTCACAACAATCAAGAGGGCTGGGTCACCCTTCACAGGCTACGGGGATGATAGACATTGTGTGGGAATTTTTTATTCACTCCCCAAAGGCAAAACAATTAAACACCTCAAAGGGGATTTCCAAGAAATACAAAGAGGTGTTGAGCAATGGACACAAGGGCTTGTATTCTTTGGCACAGCAATAATTAGGCGGCATCTGAAAGCGAAACATGAGAAGGAGTTTTTAACATGTGGACGTGAAGAATGGAGGTGAGAAAGGTTAAAATAATTTGTGAACAACTTGTGTATCTCATACGGCCATTTGCTTTTTAATTTCACTGCATAAATATTTCCTAATACTGTGAATCACTTTTGAAATACCGTGTTCCTTCCTTTCTCGTATGTTTCTGTTATTCTGCCTCCAGCGCTTTTTTTATGCCATTGCTTTTGCCTCTACTGGTGACACATTCCTGTTCCAATCTGCAATATCATTGTGTCTATGCTAAAATTCTCAGTTTATTCAGTCCCAGTGTAAATTAGATGAATCTATTGTGCCACAGAATCCATTGTTCTCTTTCACTGTAGTATTTACCCAGGTTCACTCTTTGAGTTACTGTGTTTGCCTTTGCAATTTTCTTGATGCAAACAGCTGAGATCATATGTGTTACAAATATGTTGGTGGATCCTACAACACCTGGAAACATCAGCCTGAATACCTCTGTTGTTTAGAAGATATAGCCATGCTTTCATGAACTTGACAATGTGTAGACTACTGTGCCAGCAAACACACACAGATTCCTCTTCCATCCATGAGGGCTTTTTTCATGGTGAATTCTCCATTTTGAACATATAACTGTTGCCCAGTTCAAGGCTCCCTCCTTGCTACATTGAATTATGTGCTTGTGCTGTTCCAACCACCCACAGCACCAGGTAATAGGTGCTATACTGTATGTTTTGGTGTGTTTTGCCACTTTGTCATCTTTAACAGTTTCCATCGTGCTTATAATGGTGAGGACAGCATTGCTGAAACAGTGTACAAACCATGTTCTTCATTCCTTGGCCTCTGCTTTGAAGCCTACTTGTAAGTTTCCCCTTAGTGTTACCTTGAGTCCGTCTTGTGAAAGTATATCTGTGCTCACTTTGTTGGTTCATTCCAGCTTCTATTTGTGCTCGAATGTGTTCCTCATTAGGGCTTATGCCACAGCCTCGTCTCCTTCTGTTGTTTAGTTGTATGTCAATGGTGCTAATCACATGCCGTATCCTTTGCATTCTTTGTATGAGTCATTATATGTCTAGTAGTCATATTTGATAGTATTTGATTATTATCTGTTCCACGGTTCTGCTGTGACGAAGTAAAGGATTATGGGGCATATTTACAAGCCCATTGCGCTGCTCACTTTTTTGACGCACCGGTGGCCAGTGTGGTGCTCCATATTTACAAGGCCACGTAAAGCCACCCTGCGTTGCTTTTTGTGTCCTTGTAAATACGGCCCCTTTTCACACAGCACTTTGCATGAAAGGGGCGTTCCATGGGTGTTGCTGAGGGTGCTCCCAGGCAACACCCATGGATTCTGTCGCATTCCCAGATTTACAACGCTTTGTAAATCTGGGAATGCGTCAGAATCCTACGCCTCCCCAGGGGAAATCCGTATTTGTATTTGTGAAGCGCGAACTACTCACCCTTAAGGGTCTCAAGGCGCTGGGGGCCGTCGTGGAAATTAAGTGAGCTATTGCCCAGAGTCACATGGTGCTGAGCTGCCGCCGGAGCCGGGGATCGAACCGTGAGCCTTGTGCTCCGAAGTCAGCTGCCCTGGTCGCTGCACCACACCTCTCCACCTCCAGGGGAGGCATAAGGAGGCGCAACGAGGAGAAATACTTTTATTTCTCCTCATTTTTCCTCTTTCTATGCATGCTGCATTCTGTAGCACACATAGAAAAAGGAAAACACCTCTCCTGATTGGTTTGTGCTGAAAGGTGTCCCTTCGTGCACAAAAACAATCATCCCCGCAACGCAGGCACCCTTGCACTATGGTGCAAGGGTGCCTGCTTTGGCGCATGGCATCCAATTGTGCGCCAGCACAGGGGAGAGCTCAGGGATACGTCATATTGTTGTAAATATGATGCATCCCTTTGCTTTGAAAGTAGTGCGGTGTAGCCAAATGGCTTGCAGCACAGCACTGCGTTACTTTCTTGTAAATAAGCCCCCATGTATGAGTGCGTTACTTGTACGGTGCAAACCTAGTGAAAACGGCAGCAGAGCCCTATGCAGGTAGTTTGCCAGCTTTGCTCCTTTTTTGCATGGTATTGAGGTGTGACATCAAGCCGTATGTAATTGACTAAGGTAACTATCTCCACACTTGTCAAGTCTAGTGTTTTAGGATAAAATCAAATTACTAAACAGTAATTCACATATTCAAATATCACAAACGTAACCCAAGTTTGATATATGCAAACTACTGTAAACAAACAGCAAAAGACACTTGATAATCAACACCCAAGAAAGAACGGAAGGATATTCACAGTAAGAAACATTAATAGCAACAGCAGCAATAAAACTTCTAGAAGGTACTGTTCCAGAATATCATGGACTAAAGACTGTCTAACAAAAATATTGCATCCTAAATATTGATTACGCAGATACCGCCTCAGTGGAGTTAATACTCTAAAATGTACACCAAATGAGATATTTAAGTAAACAATTTTTAGGACAGAATATTTATGTCAAACAATATTTTTGTCAATGATATTCGTAAATACCACTAACCCAAAAACTATTCACTCCTCCGAGGATTCAGCTCAAAGAATATGGAATACAACCACTATTCCCTACTCAGGGCTACCCTCACACTCACACACCAGCCTCCATTATTAACTCAAAAGGCGCTGCCTGCACTAACATTTTCAAGAAGCGTCTTGGCCACATCAATATCAGTGAAAGAATACCCTTCCCCACAGTATTCCACCCTCAACCTCCCTAGGTAGGCGCAGGAGGCTCAAGCATTTAACCAAGCCAGTTTAGTCTTTATGGCCAGTGCACCTCCCTTCGCTCCAGTGTCTCAGGAGACTGAAGCCCTGTTCAGAAGGAAACAGGGGCCATCACATTGAACAGTCATCTGCTTTAACTACTGTCATCAAAATTGCATCTTTTAAAACCACCATCACACAATGACTGCAGCATCTCCACCTCGTCCTGTAGTCTGCCCTTAGTCATTGTGGTGCCATACTAAGAATCCTCAACACTGCTTCTCACCTCAGATACACCAACATCTCCATTTTGGGCTTCATCGTCATCGCACTTCTGGCCGGACATCTGTGAAAAGTCTTGATTTCACCAGCAGCAGAGCAAAGATCAGCCACTTTCTGTTCTAGTGAGGAAAGCATCACACTGGTGTTTTCATAGGCTGCCCCAATCTCCTCAACTTTTTAGGAAGCCATGCACCTTTGTTTCCAGAGTCTTCACTGCTGCAAACATAACCATCATTTTGACCCAAGGAGTGATTACTCTGACCATAGAATTGTGATCTCATTCATCTCCATCTGCAAATGTGGTAGTGCCCTGTGACTTTATGTCCCACACTGTCCAAGGCCTAAAGAATTCTTCACAGAGGACCTTCATCTGTGTTTCCTTGTCAGCCATTGTCATCTACATATATTTCAGTCCAATATGGCCACTAGCATAGAAAAACTACCACAGGCTGAGCTAATAAAGTGCAGGTGAATGCTCATTAATCCTGCCGATGTGAAGGGTACTCAAAGACCACAATGACAATACAGGGCCTTCAAATGGTGGATTTCACTTACCCCCACAGGGCAGTGAGATGCCATCTCACCGCAGTCTTGCCACTGACCCTTGCTCAGTGTCTCCTCCCTCTCCGGGTGTCTTGCCTTCCAGCTAGTGATCTTTTCTTGAGGGTCTGGCTCAACAGTATGCAACAATGAAGCACCTTGGATACCTAAGCTACTGGGTTTTGCTAACCCTGCCAGGCTGCGTCATCTCCATTCCATTCAACAGGACATGGGAGAAGGCATATCATGGCTGCATGTGTCCAACATTGCGGAACACATTGGAGACATCGAAACACCCCCATTCACCAGAATGAGCTCTTCAGTATCCTTCTGGCTGTCAGAAACATCTTCGAGCGATAAGACTGAGCTGACAAAGGTAGCTGTTCCAAACTAGCTATCTTGGTACCGGCCACGTCTACTCTAGAGGTCTGGCCTTTTTTAGAAATATGCACCAGCTTCTTTAACTGTTCCTTTTTGCCCACTAGTGGTTGTTGATGGACACTATAAGCGGTGCTGATCCACAACAGTGATAGTTCTAATGCTGGTGCCCAATCATAACATCTCTGTCCTGCTATGTCACCTCCTGGTGTGTGTTTAGTGGCCTGATGCTGGGTGATGTTGAAGGAGATTTTAGTGTGCCACTGCCCCTGCTCCATTTTTGTTGAAGTAGGTTTCTTATTTCTGTATGTTCTTCAATTCTGTGTATGATTGCATCATCTCTCCATACCTGATGTACAATTGTGCTTCCTTGCACATTTGACATGTATGCTGTTAGTCATAACCAGGCATTATGCTCTCTTACTAAATTGATTCGTCCAGGGAGAGGACCTTGTGAAGAACTGTATGGGATTTCCATGTATTTTCAAGGCCAGCTTTAGGGGTGGTGAGACTGGTGCAGCCGCACCTGACGCTGACCTTGAGGGGCGCAGTGTGTAAAAATAACTTATGCATTTATAAGCACCTGCTGCACAGTTCATGTGTATTCAGCAGTTTTCAGGCAACAGTAAAATGTCAAGATAACTCTGGTGATTAATGTTCCTACTGGGTTCTATCTAGTGGCAGTTTTGACCCATCATAAGGTAGTGCAGAGGGTTAATATGCCTGGTGCAAAGAACACGCACCATGTAGCCCACAGAATTGTATTTTATGTGGATTGCTCAGTGGGTTACTGGTTTTGTCACAGACATCTTTTGTTACTTGAAGTTCATAAGTTACAATCCTAATATAGAACAGTGACCTGTGAACTGTTATCAAAGAGCTGCATGCAAACTGCATGGTATAGGTAGGAAAGTTTGTTTTTTTCCTCAGTCTTTCATTATTCTAATGTTGCTAAAAAGGGTTTGTTTGGGTAGAAATACATTCCTATTAGTAAAACCAACTACTGTGTTACGTTTTAAATAGTGAATTTATTCTTCTCCAGACCAAACACACACGTTTAAAAGATACTGTCTACTAGTATGGATGGCATGTGATTTCTACATTTTGTATCCTACACCTTGTATCCTCTGGTCATTGTGCCACTCCCCCTGCCTAGCTCCACAAGACTGGGATGTTGTTCTCCGCCCCACAACTTCCGGTTCAATCCTGCTGTAGGAGGACCACGTATCCAGCCGGACTGCCGTGTCTACCCTCCCCACTGCCTTCCTGGTAATCGTAATTGTTAACAGTTTTGTAGTGATTACCTGTTATTGCTTCCCCTTGGGTACTTTATTGTATTTCGCTTGGCACATTTTGTTTCACTTTATTTTGGTCATTTGTGTTATGTTTTTTGCCCGCTGTTTTTCCAGCTACCGCTATTTTCCCGCTCCCCGCCCTCCCGCCTCCCTGACTGCCCCTCCCTCAACCCAGGACTACTTATGGAGGCTGCTGCACAGCCGTGCTGCTGGTGCTCCAATAACATGCCAAAGGCAAGCTGGTCTGCGTCCATATGTGCCTGGACTGCGCCCACCAGGACCCTTTGTCCTTCCACCTTCTACAGCTACACCTCCAAGGAGCTCCTGGCCCTGGATTGTGGGCACCACAACAACAACTATTTTGCGTCCTCCCTAAGTTCAACCAAAGGACCATTCACCTGCCACCACTGCTGCTTCCACTACCACATAGGACACCCTGTCCACCCTGGACCCCGCACCGCTCCAGATCAGAAGACTACGAACAACCCAGAACCGCTCCAGTGCATCCTGCAAAATGCATGCTCTCTCTGCAAACACGCCACAGAAATCTGAGACACCATCACAAGCTCTCTCTGGGGACGTCGCCTTCATCATCGAAATGTGGATCAACCCCTCCTCGAACCCGACATCGCCACTACCACTCCAGACGGCTACAAGATGATGCACGAAGACTGCACCAACAGACACGGTGGGGGCATCGTCATCATCTTCAGGGAAACAATCTGGTGCACTGTCACCAACGACGACCCTCTGTTGACAGATCGATGCTAAGACCACGGTAAGAGGCACTCTCGCCTACAGGCTACCAGGACCCCAACCAGCTTTCTACTATGCCATCTCTAGCCTCAGTGCCCCCCTAGCCCTCAACTCCCACCACTACATCCTACTCGGTGACCTCAATTTCCATGTCGATGACGCCAATGATGCCAGCTTCATCACCCTGAGAACCCAAGCAACAATGGCCTCACCTAACTGGTCACCGATCCCATGCACAAAGCCAGACACACACTTGACTCCATCTTCACCTCCAGCGACAAAGTCAAGTTCACCCACGTCGCCGACCTCACCTGGACCGACCATGGCATTGTCCACTTCACCAGCCCCGACCCCAGCACACCGCCACCAAGCATTACTACCCCACCAACCGCAGCTGGGACAAAGTTACAGAGACTCAGTGGACACAGACTCTCAGCATCAGACAACCTGAAATGTCAGCAGACCTTGACCAGGCTGCCAAAAACTTCTCCACTTAGATCACCAAATGCGCCAACAGAGTAGCCCTGTTGAAACCGGCAAAACCAATAAAACCTCAAAACAAGCCGGCTGGTACACCCCAGAGCTCAGAACCACCAAGTGCAGCTGCTGCCGACTCGAGAAGAGGTGGCACGCCACGGAAAACCCCTCCGACAGAGCCGCTCACAAAGCAGCCCTCAGCAACTACCATCTGCGACTCAAGGAATCCAAGAGAGCAGCCATCACTACACACAACGATACTGCTGCCAACCACATGAAGGAGCTTTTCAAAATAGTCAAGGAACTCTCGAAACCAACAGCCACAGAGAACACCATCCACCCTTCCTAAGAACTCTGAGACACCCTCTCAAACTACTTCCACAGCAAAATCGACACCATCTACAACAACTTCGGCCTTTAACCCACCTCTCTCAGCCTTTACAACCTCAACCCACTAGTGAACACCAGCCAAATGCTCACCACCTGGTCTCCACTCACCACTTTTGCGTTTTTTTAGTTCCATAATGGGTTGTGGGTTTATATGGGAATAGGGTGGGAAGTAATTTATTTATAATAAATTAATGATTATGTTGCATTTATTAATATTTATTCAATTGAGATTTTATAGTGTTAATTGTGGGAAGTAATTTATTTGTAATTAATTATTAATTGGTTATTAATTTATATTAATTAGTTGATTGAAAATTAATTATGGAAATTGTGTAATTAATTTTAGGTGCGGGTCGTGGGGTTGATAGGAGTAAAGGGTGGATAGTAATTTATGTTTAATTAATTAATAATTAGTTGTTAGTTTATATTAATTAATTGATTGTAAATTAATCATGGAAATTGTGTTATTATTTTAGGTGCAGGTCTTGGGGTTTATAGGGGTAAAGGGTGGGAAGTAATTTATTTGTACTTAATTATTAATTAGTTGTTAATTAATATTAATTAATTAATTGAAAATTAAATATGCAAATTGTGTAATTAATTTTAGGTGTGGGATGTCGGATTTATAGGGGTAAAGGGTGAGAAGTAAAGCATGTTAAATTAATTAATAATTAGTTGATCACTAATATTAATTAAGTAATTGATATTTAACTAGGGTATTTGTTTATATTTTCTGTGTGTGGGTTTTACTTTTATAGGTGTAAAGGGTGGGGAGTAAATTAATTTTACTTACTCTATAAATACTTGCTAAATACTATTAGTATTTTAATTGAAAATAAGTTTTAATTGTATAATTAATTTTTTTACAGTTTAATTTTAGCTGTGGGTTGTGGGGATTATAGGGGTAAAGTGTGGGAAGTTAATGAATTTTTATGAGTTTTAATTTGTTTTTTAATTAATAATATTTCTTTAATTGGTAATTAATTATGTTAATTATAGAAGTACATTGTTTTAAAAAATGTAGATGTAGTTTGTGAATTGTGTGGTGTTATAGGGTAGGAAATAAAAAAGTTAATTTACGTAATAATTAATGTTTTTGTTTCTAAATAATTTGTCATTAAAAATATTGATTTGTTTGAAAATTATTTTTTATTTAATTTAATATAATATTTGTAGGTATTTGTCATATGTATTTAACATTATAATATGTGTTTTTATTCTAATATTAAATATATTTGTATTTTAATTTTTAACATGTTTATATATTTTTTATGTCTTTATTTTTTTAATATTTTTGTTGTCAATATTTTGTTTGTTTTTAATTTTGAACTGACTGTAGTGAGAATATTAATTGTTACCCCTCCACAACCCAACACTTTCCCTACTGTTGCACTCATTGGAGTGGAAATAGTAAGTTTTATCCTGCCACTATCCAACACTTTCCCTACTGTTGCACTCACTGCAGTGGGAATAGTAATTTTTACCCCTCTGCTATCCAACACTTTACCTACTGTTGCACTCATTTGAGTGGGAATAGTAATTTTTACCCCTCCGCTATCCAACACTTTCCCTACTGTTACAATTATTGGAGTGGGAATAGTAATTTTTACCCTTCTGCAATCCAACAATTTCCCTACTGTTGCACTGACTGGAGTGGGAATATACATTTTTACCCCTCCGCAATCCAACACTTTCCCTATTGTTGCACTCATTGGAGAGGGAAAAGTACATTTTATCCTGCCACTATCCAACACTTTCCCTACTGTTGCACTCACTGGAGTGGGAATAGTAATTTTTACCCCTGCCCTATCCAACACTTTCCCTACTGTTACACTCATTGGAGTGGGAATAGAAATTTTACCCTTACGCTATCCAACACTTTCCCTACAGTTACAATTATTGCAGCGGGAATTGTAATTTTTACCCCTCCACAATCCAACAATTTCCTTACTGTTGCTTTGACTGGAGTGGGAATATTAATTTTTACCCCTCCCCTACCCAACACTTTCCCTACTGTTGCACTGATTGGAGTGGGAATAGTAAATTTTATCCTGCCACTATCCAACACTTTCCCTACTGTTGCACTCACTGGAGTGGGAATAGTAATTTTTACCCCTCTGCTATCCAACACTTTCCCTACTGCTAGACTCACTGGAGTGGGAATAGTAATTTTAACCTCTCCACTTTCCAACACTTTCCCTACTGTTACACTCACTGGAGTGGGAATAGTAATTTTTACCCCTCCGATATCCAACACTTTCCCTACTGTTGCACTGACTGGAGTGGGAAATTTTAGTTGAAAGATTTTTAAATAGTTTAATGTTTTAATTTATAATAGAATGTTTATTTTTTATTAGATTTTATGTTATTGGTACATATACATATATATATATATGAGAATGTGATCCTCCTCTATTCTGAAAGATTCCAAGAATGGAAAGAACGAAACTTATTGAGCTGAGACGAGTACAAATTCATAAAGCAAGAGAACCTGGTAACCCCTGTATTTTACATGATACCTAAGGTCCACAAGGATATTTTAAACCCACCTGGCAGACCGATTATCTCCTCCTGTAACAGCATGTTTGAGAATACCTCTAAATATATTGATTTTTTCCTCAATCCTATTGTGAAGTCGTTCCCATCTTACTTAAGAGACTCGGCTGATTTTCTTAAACATATTTATGACGTAAGATGGGATGTCAGTATGGTACTGGTAACTCTAGACATTTCAACACTCTACACAAGTATAAGACATTCGGATGGCTTGAGAGCTGCCCAGTATTTTTTTAAAACAAGACCAATAAGGTGTGCTGCACAGAATGACATGTTGATCGAAATGATGGAATGGTGCCTCACTAGGAACATCTTTATGTTCGAGAATGAGTTGTTCCAACAGGAGCAGGGGACGGCGATGTGCACCTGCTTCGCCCCCAGTTATGCTAATTTACATCTTGGCTGGTGGGAGGAGCGGGTGCTCGGAGGGCCGGAATTGGAACACTGGGCAGAGAATATCCTAGTTTGGCTACGATTTATCGATGATGTGTTTGTGCTGTGGCAGGGCACAGAAGCAGATATCGAGCTATTCATTGAGGATTTAAATAAGAATATGCTTAACTTGAATTTTGTGGGGCACTATAGTAAAAATACCATCGATTTTCTAGATGTCAGAGTGATGGTAAGGGGAGATAGGTTGGAAACAACGGTTTTTAGAAAGCCAACGGCTGGTAATACAATACTTCATGCGGCCAGCTCACATCCAGCCCCCCTCATTAGAAGCATTCCATTTGGTAAATTCTATAGGGCACGACGAACGTGTAGCACCATGGAAGATTATTTAAGTGTGGAGAAAGAAATGATGACCAGGTTTTTACAGAGAGGTTATACAATTAAAATCTTGGAGAATGCCTCTCAAAAAGCTAGGATGCTAACTAGAGAAAAACTTTTATTTGAACCATCAAAAACTGCTGTGAAGATGAGTACACTAAGTCAGGAAGAGAACACTCACAGGTTTATAACAATGTATAATACGAAACATGAGGAAATTAGGTTAATTTTAAAAAAGCACTGGCACTTTATAAAATGTGATCCTGTAATAGGAACACGAGTTAAAAAGTATCCAGAAATAACCTATAGAAAATCTAAATCCTTGAGAGACAATATGGTGACTAGTGAATATAGGGAAATTACTGGTAGACAAACTTGGCTACAGCAAAGAGAAGGTTTTAAAAAATGTCTAAAATGTAAAGCTTGCCAGAATGGGGAAAATCTTTCTATTTTTAAAACAGTTTTTAATAAAACTATAAGAATACGGGGCGTGGCTAACCGCCGATGGGAATGGCCGCTCGGTAGCTCGGCTCCGGAGCGCCACTCCCGCATTATCCGGATAATCCAGGGTCCCGCCGATCTGATCTACACCCTACAGCCTTCTCCTATGTCTGGTGGCGCCTAGCGACATTGTGTGTGAGTTTGGTCCTGATTGGTGGCTGCACCGGTGACGAGCTCCACGGACCGGGTCTTCCCTGGCGTCCCCGCTGGAGGGGGTGCACCTCGGCTGGGGCGCGTGGCTACGCGAGACCGCGGCTGCGGCCTACTACCCCGGAGACTGACGGAACCGCCGAGCCGGAACAACTGGCACTTCACCCTGGGCCCAGCGGGAGCCAGCGGGGACAGATCGGAGGCCTGAGAGAGGGTGGAACCGGAGAGTGAACACCGACGGGCCCGTCCGTGTGAGTAGCGCCATCAGCGGCCTAGCGGCCTCTAACCCCAGGACTAAGTGGGCCCGGCCACAAATAACACAAGTCCCCGCCAGTGACTCGGAAAATCACCGCGGACCTGAGACAGCAGTGGCGTGGTCCCGCACTCGAGAGGGCCTGACACAGAGGCCCATTAACCCTGGTCCCGCACTCTTTGCTGCTCCGCCCGAGGGGATACATTCGGGACAGCACGGGGCCCATACAACGACCCAGAAGCTGGTGGGGTATCTGACGCCTCCGGTGTGGGATGCAACGGTGGTCGGGCGAGGCACGGCGTAGGAGCCCGCTACTCCTTCCCCCCCGCGGTGTGATAGAGGCCGGGAGTAGGAAACAGATGGGGCCCCAGACGACCTGGAGCAAGGGTGCTCCCTAGAACAACAGGGGAAAATCTCACACCAGGACTAGTGAGATTGGACACTGCGGCGAGTATCTGCTGTGTTCCGTTGGCCCCGCTGGGACCGCCTCGGCGGCCGGGGTACCACGCCATAGTTGAAAAGACGACGTGAAAACGGAGGAGTTAGAGGCCTACACCAACCCAGACCCTCTCTTGTTGAATTTGGAGTTTAGTGGGGCGCCACGAGAACTCATTTGACATTCCACTCCCTGTGGGGTGCTCCCCGGATTGGAGTGCGCTCCGCGAAAGCCGACAGGTTGGGTGGGGGGCCCCGCTGCAGGCGGCGGTGAGTGGCGCCGGGTGGGGCCGGCGAAGCAGTGACCATGGCGACCGGACGTAGCAACAGAGCAGCTACACAGACCAAGCTAGATAAATTCGCCTGGCAAAAACAACAGAGCGGGGAGCGAGACGCGGCGATGGCCTCAGGGGACATGACAGAACCCACGAATAAAGATCTCCTTGAAGCGATCACTGCCATTAAAACATCCCTCGAGGCGAAAATCGACACAGTGGCCACCGATGTGGGGCTGATCAGGGAAAACATGAAAAAAGTCGCTGAACGCGTGGGAACGGTGGAGAGCACGACTAAAGAATTGAGCAATGACACCAGCTTTCTCAAGCGAGAAGTTACTGAACTGCGCGCCTCCCACGATGCAATGGCTCAACAGCTGGATGATTATGAAGGCAGAATGCGCCGGAACAATGTTCGCATTATAGGTGTCCCGGAACACGCAGAGGGGCAAGCAGCGGACCTTTTCATCGAGGACCTGGTCCTCAAACGTCTTCAGCCTCGAGGACTTTCTAAATGTTTTTCGATCGAAAGAGCTCATCGGGTGCCGGGGGTCGGCCCAGGCCTGGGGCGCCCCCAAGACCACTTCTTGCCCGCGTGTTCAATTTCCGAGACCGGGATCTCATTCTCCAAACGGCGCGGGTGGCCCCGCCGCTAACCATTGACAACAGTAAAATCATGTTCTTTCCCGATTTCACACTGCGTGTCCAGAAACAGCGGCATAGCTTCCTGGAGGTGAAACGAGCTCTCCGAGCTCAAGAAGTTAAATACGCAATGTTGTTTCCTGCCAAGCTAAGAGTGGAAGCCAAAGGGAAGTCATGGTTCTTTACTCGCCCGGAGGAAGCATGGGACTGGCTCGAGGGATGGCGCACAGTGGGGAAAAATGCGAATAAGGGACTCTCGGCGGCGGATGCGGCCGAAGACTGGCGCCAGCAGAAACGTGCTTCTCCACACCCAGACTCTGACTCCCAGGACCACACGGGGGGACACTAACCTTGGATGCTGGTAAAACTGGGTGTGATAGCTCTTGATCCCCGAGGGTTCCCCAATGGGCTCCTGATTGTGGACTCGAGTGCCTAGACCCTCTGAGGGCGAGAGTAGCAGGTACGGGGCTGATCGGGCGGAGGGAGGGAACTACCCTTGCTGGCGAAGCGGCACTCCTTGTCACTGCTGAGGGGGCTGACTCAGTGTTTGAAAGCCTATTGTCAAATGTTATCGCTGTGTTTTTTACCTGGTGGTGTCCGTTTCTGGGTCTGAGACCAGGGACATATAGAATCTTGGGCCGAGACACCGATTGGAGATGGTCAATTATCCGGGTTGAGCCCAGAGTTCTAAATAGTGCTGGGGGTGGGGTCGGGTTGGGGGACAAGGAACAAATTGATTGTCTGCAACTGTGATGGGAGTGGGGTAGCTCACGTTCCCTAGAATTGTTTATGGGTGGGCGACAGGCACTCTGCATGTTGGGGGTGGCGGGCGGTTTTAGTCCCGTAATGCAGGGAGGCAGGGAGGGGGTGAGTTACTACATATTTGGGCTTGTTTGGGTCTGTTTTGTTGGGGGGATGTTTTTTATTGTTTTAATGCAGCAATACGAAATGACATTTCATACCAGTGCACCACAGATGGTATTGATATTCATGTCACTGAGCCCACACCTAATGGAGCCATGGGGCGTGATGACACAACAGGAGCAACACAGACAAATACCGTTATGGGTTACAACCAATTGACACACCCCTTTCACATCATTGTATCGATATTGGTGTTTGATGGCAAGAGGTCAGGGACTTAGACTCATGACATGGAATGTCAACGGACTGGGGGACAAAATCAAGCGTGGAATAGTGCTACACTACATTCACCGTCTGGGGCTGGATATGGTGTTGTTCCAAGAAACACATTTAATAGGTAACTCCTGTAAGGCCCTGGATAGAAAGGGCTATCACATGGCTGCACACTCTGGCTTTACATCCGGGTCTAGAGGGGTAGGGATCCTCCTTCGAAAGGGCTGCCCCTATATGATACAAGATACGTGGACTGACCCGCTGGGTAGATATGTGGCTTGCTCGGGCATCTGGGAAGGCAGAGTCCTCAACGTTATCTCCGTGTACGCCCCACCGGGCCTCCAACGCCTGACACTGGCAGATATTGGTGTGCTATTATTGAACTTACCTGTAGGTACACTGGTGATGGGAGGTGACTTTAACCTGACAATGAATGGCCAAATAGACCGATTCCCGCCCAGACGTGACTCCGCACACAGCACACAATTACATGATTTCACTAATGCCCTGGGGATGGTAGATATCTGGAGATGGTCACACCTGCACGACACACACTTTACGTTCCAATCCGGTGTACACGGCAGCCAATCACGACTAGACTACCTGTTCACCCACGCACAAAACATACAAGACTTCACAGATTCCGCCTGTCTTGCGAGGGGAGTGTCGGATCATTCTCCTGTCACAACAGTTTTTGGAGCTCGCCGTGTGGTGCAGCCTGGCCCTATCATGATCCAACCTTGGGCGCTGAAGATCCCACACATTCGGGAAAATCTACGGAAAGATACAGACTACTATTTTGAGGAAAACACAGGGTCTGTGAAATCAGCTATTACACTTTGGGGCGCCTACGGGGCAGTGATAAAGGGAGAGCCTTGGCAATGATGGTGGGCCACAGGGCTGAGCGCAACCGGCGAGTGAGTGAATTGGAATCGGAGATATCGGACCTCGAACGCGCCATGGCGCAAAACGCGGATCAAGACGTTCATCATAACCTCAACGTTAAGAGACAAGATTATAGACAACTGCTTTTAGAGGACGCCAATAGATGTGCTCTGGCCACCCGTCATAAAATATACGAGCAGGGAGAACGTACCGGTAAATTATTGGCATGGCTGGAACGTAAGGAACAGTCAGCAAGATGGGTGCGCGCGCTCAAAGGGCCCGGTGATGTCCTGACCACCGATCCTCAAACCATTGCAGAAACGTTCGCAAAATATTATGAGCACATATACACCCCGCCGCAGAACTCACAGTCGGCATGGGCGGCAGATCTCCTTGCTACTATTGAGGTCACGTGTATCTCCCAAACAGATAAAGAGGCCTTAGAAGCGGATATCTCAGTTGAAGAGATTCAGAAAGCCATTCAAGATATCCGGGCGGGTAAGGCCATGGGCCCGAATGGGCTTCCGATTGAACTAATGAAACCCATGGCTATGAAACTCGCTCCTCATTTACTAAACCTCTACAACGAATGTTATGAAGCTGGCCTTCTCCCAGCAGATATCCGCGCGGCCACTATTGTAGTCATCCGCAAACCCGGTAAACCAGCGGAGGAGTGTACATCGTACCGACCCATTTCCCTGATTACCGTAGAGGCCAAAATCTTGGCTAAACTGTTGGCTAACCGCCTACTCCCATATCTCACTGATTTGATCCACCCCGACCAATCGGGATTTATGCCGGGGCGCAATACAGCCCGTAACCTACGCCGCGTCCATGGCGCGTTGGGTCGTGTGACAACGATGGAGGAAGAGGCTGTCTTGCTCGCGCTTGATGCCAAAATGGCATTTGACACCGTGGCATGGGACTATCTGTTCGCGGTTCTGAATCGCATTGGGCTCGGGCCCAAGTTGATTGGGTGGATCAGACTGTTATACACCCTTCCTACCGCCCATGTCTCAGTAAACAACCATCGTTCAGGCTCTTTCCCTCTGGGCCGTGGTACAAGGCAGGGCTGCCCACTATCGCCCATCCTCTTTGCCCTGGTCTTGGAGCCGTTAGCAGTCTGGGTCAGGGGAGACCCCGGTATCAGAGGCTTTAAGTGGGCAGACGGCCACGAAGACCGCATATCGCTATATGCGGACGATATTTTACTTTATCTTACCTCACCGGCACGCTCACTCCGCCGAGTTCTTCATATCTTCCATATATTTGGGGCCCACTCTGGTTACCAGATAAACTGGGCCAAATCCCAGATGTATTCCCTCTGGGGTAATCCACCCCAGAGTCCGCGAGGTTACACCATTCCTGTGGCGACCCAGGGTTTCCAATACCTCGGCATTTTTATCACAACTGATGTAACAGTGTTCTATGAACAGAATCTGAGGGGACCGCTGCAGAGGTTTAAATCGGATGTCATCCATTGGAAGACACTACCCCTTACCCTTCTGGGGCGGGCATCATTAGTTAAGATGCTAGCCCTACCACGTTTTCTCTACGCCCTGCAGAATACCCCCATCCCGATCCCCGGAACCTATTTTTCGCAGATTGAGGCAGCAATTAGAGATTTACTATGGGATAATAGACCGCCCCGGATAGCCACAAATAAGCTCACGATGGAATGGTACGATGGAGGCATTGGGTTGCCGGATATGCGCCTTTATTATCAGGCGTCACAACTAATCGCCATCAACAGTTGGGTGTTTGGGTCTCATACTGACCCCAGTTTCCGCACCGATCTGTGGCTGATGGGGAAGGGAAGCTACAATAGAGCGCTATACTCCAACCCCCGAAAACAAGGTCTGACTGGCCCAACGGCCCGTACGGTAGAAGTGTGGCACGGGATTCAGCGGCGGATGGGATGGCAAGGGCGTCTGACAAAGGCTACCCCCTCTGGGAACCCGACATCCTGGGACGACTGAGTGTCTGTGCAGGATTTGACAAGTGGGACACGATTGGCATTTCCACGGTGGGAGATATGTGGATCAAGGGCAAGAGGGCTTCATTTGCAGATCTCCAACTCAAATACCAACTAGCACCGTCAGAACACTTCCGATATCTTCAGATAAGCCACGCCATAGATTCTGCCCTCCCTACAGACACCCCCCTCCCTGATTCCTCCCCTCTGGAGGATAGGTTGTTACTGGACCCAATGGCCCGCAAGGCTATCTCCTTAACCTACAAAAAACTGATCAATAACCGAGCTGACCCAACTCGGAAATTGCGCTCTAACTGGGAGGCGGACCTGGGGGCAATACCTGACGAAGACTGGACTGAAGCACGGGCTTCGCCTCGGGAGGTGGCAATCCCGATGCGACTCCGGCTCGTCCAGCTTAAGATTTTCCATCGTGTGTACTTTGATGCCAAATTGTTATTTAAATTAGGACGACGGCCAGATACACTTTGTCTTCGACACTGTAATCAATTGAGTACGTTCATACACACTCTGTGGGAATGCCCCCCATACAACAATACTGGAAAGACGTCACCCGACAAATGGCAAGGACCACTAATAAAACCATACATCCATCACCCCAGATGTGCCTTCTTAATATCTGGGAGACAACAGACCTCACCCAAGCAGAACAAGCGTGGGCCACTCTGGGGTGGAGCATAGCGAAAAGGAACTTCGCCCAGAAGTGGGGGGTGGACACTATACCACAATTGCGAGATTGGGCTAAGGACATGGACCATGCCATGGTAGCTGAGAAAACTGTATATAAAGATAGAGGTTGTCCACGTAAATGGGATCAAAAATGGGGACGCTGGAATAAATACAGGGGGGATATCTGCATTTCTCCTTCAGTGGAATTTAGACGGGAGAGGCAGGCATTACTGGAGGTGGAGGGCACAGATGGGATAACATAATCCTCCGGACTAACTAGAAGAGTGTGTGCGAGTGATGTTCCCAGACTCAACGAAGTGACTGTACCCCTCATTACACTGCTCAGCCCTTCGCTCTATGTTATTTTGTGGGCTCCTGCTGGGCGGAATGTGATTTGTGTAATCCTAAAATGCCTATATTTCCAGCTGAAATGTTTATGCGATGTCATGATTGCTGCTGTTTTGTTTTCAATAAAAATTGTTAAACAAAAAAAAAAACTATAAGAATACGAGGATTTTTAACCTGTAAGTCAAGTTACGTAGTCTACATTTTAAAGTGCCCATGCGAAAAAACTTATGTGGGCAGTACTACGTTACCAGTCCATAAAAGGATCCTGCAACACAGGAGAGCAGTAAGTAATAACGATCGAAGCTACCCTGTAGCGAGACATTTTGAGAAACAACACCAAAGTGATCCTATCTTACTGCGTTATAGCTGTTTAGCTGAAGTACACAAAAAGAAAAGAGGAGGCAATAGAGAGAAAGAGCTAAGGAAACTGGAAACCTATTACATCTTAGAGTTAGACAGCAAAGAGCCGAGAGGACTTAATGTGGACGAGGACTTGTTCACATGCCTCTATTAACTAAAGCTGTACTAAACTGCACACTCAAGAAAGCCAACGTTCAGTTGTTTTTATATATAATAATGGAAAATAATTTTTTTCTTTTAGAAATGAGGCTACTGGCACCAGCACTTTAACAAGTATTGCACAACACTAGCACTTTCATGATTTTTATGTATGAAGATAATACATTAAATAGTCACTAGCACTTTATATTTGAGAGGTATGAAGATGAGGGTTATCCATCTAAAATAATGGTTGTATAAACTAAGGAAGCACGTGGAACAGGTAGCGTCATGCACTTTATTAAGTACGGTACTTGACATTTGTCTCTTCCCGTCTTATTTGTAAACCATTTTACACTTCGGTAGCTCTCTAACATATTAAATCTAGAGAATGTACATCATATCATGAACAATGTAAAATCAAATTCAATAAATACATCCATTATGTGCGAAATGTTTTTCAAATTGAAGCACTAAGGCACTTTATTTGGAGTGAGGGGGAACTTTCCCACTTCTTTTTATCGAATATGAGATTTTAAAACTTTAAAATAGTTTTTATGATGTCATATTTAAATTGTAATATTGCATCTGACCGTTTATAATTTAAACATAAGTAATGGTTGATAATAAGTTCTTATGTACAACGGTAATTACCAATGCAGGAATGTGTAAATGTTGTTACTTACGAGTAATACAAACAAAACTGACATGTTCTAAGATGGCGTCTAAACTTGTTGACCTAAATATCTCTCACTCCACATTTTAGAATTGTCCTCTTTCTATGTAACCCTTTTGCTCTTTGCCCGCCACTTGTCAAGTAAAGTGATATGTATTTAAAAAAAACTGAAAAAACATGGCTCTTTATCGTGACCAAGACTGCAGGCGGCAGCCAAAACGCGTAGATATGCCATCACTGCTGAAATAAAATTCGAGTGGATGAAACTTACTAGGTGCCGGTCTTTTCCTTGGATCGAAGGAATTTGTAAATTTGAATATATATATATATATATATAAATATATATATATATATATATATATATATATTATCTACTGGCGGTCGCCAGTAGATAGTTATAGTTAGAGACCTATTTTCCATAGGAAATCCGCAACATTCTATTTGAAATAACTCTTGCGCCAGTTGACGAATCTTCGCGAAATTTTCAAACTTTGTGGCTCGCTCCGGTCCGCTCCCACCCTGAAAGTCTCGGGGTGATTCGCCAAGCGGGGGCCGAGAAAAAGGGGGGTCCCAAAACATGTTTTCCCCATTCATTTTCCCATAGGAAACTTTAGCCACGGCTACAGCCCGAACTGCTGAACAGAATTACACCAAATTTGGCAAAGAGGTAGTTCTTGGTGCAGAAAGAACCCTTTTGTTAAATGGTGTAAATCCGTTCAGTAGTTCCTGAGAAAATCAAAAGGAAAATCACATATATATCTATGGCCGCGTCGGATTCGCGCACCCTGAGCGCACCCTGCGCGCACCCTCCCGATCACGAGCTGCATGCTAATTGGCTTTCAAGTGGCTGTCAACACTCCAAATCAGGAAGTGTTGGCAGCCATTTTGTCCCTCGGTAGAACCGAGGCACAAGAAACAAGTGCGCAAAAACGAACAAAGGGGGCAGGGTAGAAACACCCTGACCCCTAGGTCTGCCCAGGGGTCCCACAAGGACCCCTGGGCAGAAAAAGCATTTAAAAAAAAATCAGCGGGATGCACTTAGGGTGCGCGGATCCCGCCGAAAAACCCAAAACGAAGCGCGGTCTCCCGCGCTCGTTAGTAACTGGCCCCGGGTGGGCCAAGTCCCGGGGGCATGCGGGGTTATGAAATTAATGATTGGGGGCCTCTAAGGCTCTCCCCAAGCCCCGGGGACCGCCACCCCCGGGGCTTTAAAGCAAATGGTGCGGGAGGGCTCTCGGCCCTCCAGCAGCCCGGGGACCACCACCCCCCGGGGCTTCTTTTTTATTTTGTAAGTACCTGTGTGGGGGCTCCAGCTCCCACATACCCCGAGGACCGCCACCTCCCGGGGCACAAAGATTTAAATATGGGGTCCGTTACGGAGCTCCGGGGACCACCACCTCCCCGGGGCTTTCAAGATGGTGGGAGGGGGCTGCACGGCCCCCTCCTGGAGCCCTTGATGGCCCTGGGGACCGCCACCCCCCAGGGCCGGCTCCTGCAGTGTCCCGGTGTGCCTACCCCCGGGACACTGTAGTTTGCTATGGCAGGGCGGGAGCCTGTCATAGCAAACTGCTTTGGTTTTGGAGAGAGAGCAGGAAACCTGCTCTCTTCCAAAACCAAAGACAAATGTTTTCTCACACGAGGAGCTGCATCTTAGCAGCTCCCCATGTGGAAAGCAATGCCGGCTCCCGCAGGACGCGGGAGCCGGCGGGACTGTGGGGGATTGGGGACCCCACGGTCCCCCAACGGAGAGGGCCAGCCCGGGGATGGGGTCCCCGGGGCTACAAGTGGCCCGGGAGGGGAGCCACGTGGGCCCCTCCCCAAAATTTAATAAAAAATAAAAATAAAACAAAGGCCGGCCCCGGGGATGGGGTCCCCGGGGCCATAAGTGGCCTGAGGAGGGGGCAATGCAGCCCCCTCCATAAGATATTTTTTTTAAAAGAAGGCCATGCCCGGGGGATGGGGTCCCCGGGACGATTAAGGCCTCGGGAAGGGGGCCACGCGGCCCCCTTCCAAATTTTTTTTTTTTTAAAAAGAGGGGGCAGGCCCTGGGGATGGGGTCCCCAGGGCCAATAAATTAGAAAGAAGGGGCCACACAGCCCCCTTCTTAAAACAAACAAAAAAAAGACCGGCATCGTGCCGGAGGCCACGCCCCTCCTTGCAGCACTCTGCAAATGCGCCCCCTGGCGCGTTTGCAGATGGGAAGGAATTCCCCTTGAATACTGGGGGTCCCTGGGGCCCACTAGCCCACCAGGAACCTCCAGTATGCGCCAGAGGCTGCGTTGCAGAGAGGTGTACAGAGGCCATGCCCCTTTTACACCTCTCTGCAACGCAGCTCTGTGGCGCTTTTGGAGGTACATGGTGGGCTAGTTGGACTCCAGGGACCCTCAGGATTCAAGGGGACTTAATCCCCCAACTTAAAATGCGCCACGGGCGCATTTGCACAGTGGTGAAGGGAGGGGCGGGGCTTCAGGTGACATGTGTGCAAACAGGCCCCATGGCGCGTTTTAAGATGGGGATTTAAATCCCTTCAATCCTGAGATCCCTGGGGCCAACTAGCCCACCAGGTACCTCCAGTAAGCACCACGGAGCTGCGTTGCAGAGTGTTGTAAAAGGGGCGTGGCCTCTGAACACCTCTCTGCAACGCAGCTCTCCGGTGCATACTGGAGGTACCTGGTGGGCTAGTTGGCCCCTAGGGACCCTCAGGATTGAGGAGGAATTAATTCTCCAACTTAAAACGCGCCACAGGGCGTGTTTGCAGACATATCACCTCAGGCCCCACCCCTTCCTTCACCATTGTGCAAATATTCCTCTAAAATCAGCCGAACTACGAATTCCGATTTACTCACCTGTTATCAGGAGAGACCTCAGTGCTGCATCTTTGAGCCCAGTACTGATCCTGAAAAGTAATTTTAACCGTACTTACCAGTAACTTGAATTTCCTTCCATAGGATATCATTGCCTGCTTTTTGCTGAAAAAGTTTCTAAGTGTCGATTTTTGAAACTTACAAATATTCCTCTAAAATCAGCAGAACTACGAATTCCGATTTACTCACCTGTTATCAGGAGAGACCTCAGTGCTGCATCTTTGAGCCCAGTACAGATCCTGAAAAGTAATTCTAACCGTACTTACCAGTAACTTGAATTTCCTTCCATAGGCTAACATAGACTGGTTTCACTTGGAAATTCTTTTAAGTGTGGAGTTTTGGAACTTTATAATATTCCTCTAAAATCAGCCGAACTACGAATTCGAGCATCATCCAGTGACTGTGTGTTTCTGTAAAGTTTAAATATGTTTAATATATATAGGGAAAGGTGTATTGAAGAATGAGTGGGTGTATAAGTGTCTGAATGGATGATTTAGTACGTGAGTGACTGACTCTACAAGTGAGTGATTAAATGTATCTTACTGAATGCATGGGTTAGTGACTAAACTGTGTGAATGTCTGTATCCGTCTGTCTGTTGGTTTGTAAGCGGCTGCATGGCTTTCTGAATAGCTACATGAGTGTCTATATGAGTTATTGATTGGTTGTCTGAGTATCTGTATGGGTGCCTGAGTGTTTGTGTGGGTGGGGTGTGTGCGACTCTGTGCATAGATGTGTGAGTGGGTGATTCACTGGGTGGATGGTTTCAAAAGTGCATCTGTGATAGACTGTATGGATGGATAAGTGTGTGTAAGAGTGTGTTAGTGAGTGAATGTATGTCCCAGTGGTACATGTGTGAGTAACTACATATGTGAAAGGCAGTATATAGTGTGTTGGAGTATATAAATAGCTATAAGCTGAGAGTGTGTGATTGTGTTAGTGACTGTATGGATGAGTGTGTGCTTGTATCAGTGATTGTATAAGAGCGTAAGAATGTGCTAGTATTTGTATGAGTAAGTGAGCTGGTGTGTGTATAACTGTATAGGTGAGTAAATGGCAGTGTGTTTAATTATTTGCATGACTGACTAGGTGTGTGAGTACCTCTATGGATGAGTGGCGGTGTTTGAGTGTCTATATAGGAGTATGAGTGCATATGATAGTCCTGTACTGAGTGACCGTAAGTATGAGTGACTGTACGGGTGAGTGAGTGGATGTGTGTGTAGACCTAAGAATCAGTGAGTGGGTATGTAGTTTTGGTGTTGGAGTGTCTATGGTTTTGCGAATGGCAGTCTGTAATTTAGAGTGGGTGTATCAAAGGTTATATTAGGGTGTGAGGAGGTGCATCAGATTATCACGTGGATGATGTCATCAGTGATGTCATCAGTGATGACACTGACCATGTCATGAGTGATGTAATATGTGACGTCATCAGCAGTGCATTGCGGGGGCGCGAGTTATAGTTAGCTGAACTAACTATAACGGGGGAATTTCTATGGTTTTGTACGAGTGAAATGTCCAACTACCTATACCTGTCCCTAAAACCTATGGTTTTTTCAGTGAATTTCAAAGGTTTTTTAAATGCTAATTTCTAACTATAACGTGTCTGAAACCTATGGTTTTTTCAGTGAATTTCAAAGGTTTTTAAATGCTTATTTCTAACTATAATGTGCCTGAAACCTGTGATTTTTTAAGTGAATTTCAAAGGTTTTTTTAAATGCTAGTTTCTAACTATGCCTACAGAGGTAGGACATGTGAAGAAAGAAGAAAAACGCACAGAAAGAAGCAAAAGATGTGCAGAAAGAACCAACAGAGGAGCAGAAAGAGGCCTTGTTGCAAAATCATCCTGTGCCCACAACTTTTTCAGACGGGTACTGGTGGTAACTGACTCTGACTAACCAGAGCCAGTGCTATGCTAAAAGACACTTAGAATACAGTGAAACACCTACATACACTAGGGAACACTATGCGTTGGGGTACCCCTGTGATTAGCATGACCTCCTCTGCAAGTCCCTAGTACATAATAGGGCAGGGGATTAAAACTACCTCTTGAAAATGCGCTACAGGCGCGTTTGCACAGTGGTGAAGGAGGGGGCCTGAGGTGACATGTGTGCAAACGCACCCCGTGGCGCGCTTTAAGTTGCGAGATTAAGTCCCCTGAATTCTGAGGGTCCCTGGGGCCCAACTAGCCCCCAGGTACCTACAGTTAGGACCACAGAGCTGAGTTGCAGAGAGCGTTCCGAGGCCACGCACCTTTTTCACCTCTCTGCAACGCAACTCTGTTGTGCTTACTGAAGGTACCTGGTGGGTAGTTGGCCCCCAGGGTCCCTCAGGATTCAAAGGAATTAATTCCCCAACTAAAACGCACCACAGGGCGTGTTTGCGCACATGTCACCTGAGGCCCCGCCCCTCCCTTCACCACTGTGCAAACGCGCCCCGTGGTGTGTTTTAAGTTGGGGGATTAGGTCACCTTGAATCCTGAGGGTCCCTGGGGCCCAACTAGCCCACTAGGTACTTCCAGTAAGAACCACAGGCCTTCGTTGCAACGCCTGTAACAAATTGTGCAGTTGTGTTTAGGTAGTGAAGAGGGTCGTGCTGGGGGTAGTGTTTTAGGAGTTTAGGGTAGTGCAGTGGTGTTTGTGTAGTGTAGGGGGTCATGCTGGGGGTAGATTTAGGGTTTAGGGTAGTGCAGTGGTGTTTGGGTAGTGTAGGGAGTCATGCTGGGGGGAGTGTTTTAGGGTTTAGGGTAGTGCAGTGGTTTTGGGTAGTGTAGGGGGTCATGCTGGGGGTAGTGTTTTAGGGTTTAGGGTAGTGCAGTGGTGTTTGGGTAGTGTAGGGGTCGTGCTGGGGGTAGTGATTTAGGGTAGTGCAGTGGTGTTTGGGTAGTGTAGGGGGTACTGCTGGGGGTAGTGTTTAGGGTTTAGGTT